>JASAOL010000610.1:0-578173 GCA_030849045.1 Wallacemonas rigidus
GGAAAGGCGTGCCGCCGCGATCTTGTGCAGTTTGTGCCGCTCAGCCAGTTCCAGGACAAGGACCCTGCGATGCTTGCTGCGGCTGTGCTGCAGGAGGTGCCGCGCCAGGTTGAGAGGTGGGGTCGCGTCGCTGACAAAGTCCCCGGAAGCATGTAGTACCCTTCTGTACCTTCACGGACTCTAGGTCGTGGCGGTGTGGAGGTGCACGTGCTTACGTGCTGGCTAACGGGGCTTACCAACGCCGTGATACTTTTGTCCTTATCGTTTTTTTTTTTTTCGGCTTCTGTGTGAGCTGGCGCGAATGGTGTTCCTCCCGCTCAGCTCCTCGCTATGTTATGACTCAAGGCCGTCTGCTGAATGGTGAGGTCCGTTGATTTCCTCCGTGTTGCTCTCCTTTTCGCACAACCACACTGTCTCTTAGTTCCCAGGCTCAGCGTCAGGATCCTCGTATATCGAAACAGCACGTGCTATTCTCTGTCCCAGATACTATTTCACTCGCTGCTGCTTTTCTTTGGTCCGCCTTCCTCTCCTATGTTCTCGCACGTGGATGCAGCACGCGAATCACGAGCTGGCCTACCTTCAAAGGACCTTCATTGCGACCGGGTGGGGCGGGGGCGGAGGTCGTGTACGGTAGTAGCGCTCCCTTCTCCGTTCTGGTTTCACGGCTCATATATTGTTCTTTCTGTGCGCTCCGCCCAGCGCTTGTCTTTCTCTCGCTGTAAACCTGTTGACTTCACAACCGCTCTCAGAAAAGCATCGGTTGTCCACTGCGTTGGACCTGCCACCAGTCCGTGCGACTGTTTGTATATTGTTTTCATCGAATATACAGAGAACTGTGTGACCTTCGTAAAAAGTGAGGACGTGGCGCTTTCTCCATGTGTCTGGCTGCTCTCTGTCTTCACGCTGCTACCTATCCTTGACTTGACTCTATTCGCAGGGCTTCGACGTAGTCTTGACCGCATACCGTTTTCCTCAAAGCATTTTGTATCCGTTCCCCCCCCCTCACTACCCTTCCCTTTCACGGCGGAACACCGACGCGGTACTTGGTGTGTTCGATGGATTCCTCTTGCCTCACCCCTGTTTTTGTCGTTTTGAGTGTCTACGAGACCGCTATCCACTTCAGACTATTCTCATCTCTGTTCAACTAACTTCATCGTCGCAGCAGACATCTTTGCGTTCTTCCCTCTCGGAGAACTCTCTGTATCACCTGATCTTCCCACGTCAACACAGTACCAAAGACAGGGACACCCAGACACACATATACCACTCTCGCCCTTCAGAGTCCTGTTTTCTCACTCTTACGGGAAAATGACGCGTCGCGCGCAACGACTAGGGCTTCTTGCGCTCTTCTTTGTGGCGTTCTGTCTGCTCGCACGCGCTGCGCCGGACGGCACCGGCAAGGTTGAGGCGCCGTGTGTCGGCGTTGATCTCGGCACGACGTACTCCGTCGTCGGTGTGTGGCAGAAGGGCGAAGTGCATGTGGTGCCGAATGAGATGGGCAACCGTATTACGCCCTCTGTCGTCGCCTTCACCGAGACGGAGCGACTTGTCGGCGATGGCGCGAAGAACCAGCTGCCGCAGAATCCGACCAACACGATATACGCTATCAAACGCCTCATCGGTCGTAAGTACAAGGACGACACCGTGCAGCGTGATAAGAAGCTTCTGTCTTACAACGTGGTGCCTGACAGCGCGGGCAAGCCTCTCGTAGAGGTGAGCGTGCAAGGCAGCAAGAAGCAGTTCACGCCGGAGGAAATTAGCGCCATGGTGCTTCAAAAGATGAAGGAAATCGCAGAGACGTACCTGGGTGAGAAGGTGAAGAACGCCGTCGTGACTGTCCCCGCGTACTTCAACGACGCGCAACGCCAGTCGACCAAGGATGCCGGTACCATCGCTGGCCTCAACGTTGTGCGCATCATTAACGAGCCCACCGCAGCGGCTATTGCCTACGGCCTTAACAAGGCAGGTGAGAAGAATATTCTCGTCTTTGATCTGGGCGGTGGCACGTTCGATGTGTCGCTTCTCACCATCGATGACGGCTTCTTTGAGGTGGTTGCGACGAACGGCGACACACACCTCGGCGGTGAAGACTTCGACAACAACCTGATGCAGCACTTTGTGGACATGTTGAAGCGCAAGAACAGCGTGGACATCACCAAGGATCAGAAGGCACTCGCGCGCCTGCGCAAGGCGTGCGAAGCGGCAAAACGTCAGCTCTCCTCCCACCCTGAGGCTCGCGTGGAGGTAGATAGCCTCGTCGAGGGCTTCGACTTCAGCGAGAAGATCACGCGCGCCAAGTTCGAGGAAGTCAACATGGCTCTTTTCAAGAACACCCTGCTGCCAGTGCAAAAGGTGCTGGAAGATGCCAAACTGAAGAAGACGGACATTGACGAGATTGTGCTTGTTGGTGGTTCCACCCGCATTCCCAAGGTGCAGCAGCTTCTCAAGGATTTCTTTGGTGGCAAGGAGCTGAACAAGGGTATCAACCCCGATGAGGCTGTCGCCTACGGTGCGGCCGTCCAGGCCGCCGTGCTCACCGGTGAGAGCGAAGTTGGCGGCAAGGTGGTGCTTGTCGACGTGATTCCTCTGTCCCTCGGTATTGAGACTGTGGGCGGTGTCATGACTAAGCTTATTGAGCGCAACACGCAGATTCCGACCAAGAAGAGCCAGGTCTTCTCGACCTACCAGGACAACCAGCCCGGTGTGCTCATCCAGGTCTACGAGGGCGAGCGCCAGATGACGAAAGACAACCGCCTACTCGGTAAATTCGAGCTCTCCGGTATCCCCCCTGCGCCGCGCGGTGTGCCTCAGATTGAAGTGAGCTTCGATGTGGACGAAAACAGCATTCTGCAGGTCAGCGCCAGCGACAAGTCCTCTGGCAAGCGTGAGGAGATCACCATCACCAACGACAAGGGTCGCCTCAGCCAGGAGGACATCGATCGTATGGTGCAAGAGGCGCAAGAGTTCGAGGAGCAGGACCGCAAGGTACGCGAGCGTGTTGATGCGAAGAACTCCCTCGAGAGCATCGCGTATTCTCTGCGCAACCAGGTCAACGATAAGGAGAAGCTCGGTGGTAAGCTGGACGCGGATGACAAGAAGGCAGTGGAAGAAGCTGTCAAGGAGGCCATTGACTACATCGACGAGAACCCGAATGCGGACAAGGAGGAGTACGACGCAATGCGGGAGAAGCTTCAGAGCGTCACGAATCCGATCATTCAGAAGGTTTACCAAGCGGCCGGTGGCGAGGAGCCCGAGCCAATGGACGACTTGTAGTGCGTGTTGTGCGCAGCGCATTGATGTCACATCCTTGTCTGCCGTGGGGCTCGACCCTCCTTCCCCTTTGTATTTTCTTCCCTCTTCGGCCATGGGAACTATTCCTTGTTTTTATTTGGTAATCTTTCGCTTCCGCTTTGCTCTACCATGTATCTTCGTGTGAGGTACGTGGTAGCACCATTGAGGATGACAGTGTGCACTCCGCAGCAATCTGGGCTTTACTTTTTCCAATCGAAAAGAGAATGAATGGTCAACAGGGAAAAATGCTGCGCGAGACAAAGATAACAACAACAGCGGAAAATTTAAAAAAAAAAGAGCAAAAAAAAAAAGAAAGAACACGCAACCCAAACAGACAAAAGCGAAAGATCTTCTCGACAAGACTATATGTGCTGGTTGCTGACACGCGCTATGTGACTCACTGCACGTGGGGTGCACGTGGAAATACAAACGGAGCGACCAAACGCACCTCTGTGGCGACAAAACCTCGCACGCGGAATGACCATTGCATGCGACTCGCACGGAGACACAACCAAGAAAAAGACAGGGAAAAAATGAGAAGAAAAACATCCTCAAGTACTTTCGCGAAAGAAGATGTCGACCATGTCTCAAAGGCTAATCGTCAGTGCCAGCTGTGGGGGCGTGGAGAACGCTTCAGAGGATAGGACCAGACTCTGGTAGTTCCGCCGTGCCACAGTACGCAGACACGTAGGAGGACACATGCACACAAAACAAAAACAAAAAAAATAAGGAAATAATAACCGATTTTTTTTTTTTTTTGAATTCTGACATATGGGCTCCTCGCATATACCTCCTTTGTGTCGTGTGCATCCTTTGGTTACAACGGATTCTTTCTCTTCTGTCATTTTTCCCCTGAAGAAACTCGAACGCTCCCGGCACTGGCACCACAAGCATTTAATCTATTTCGTAAGAAACAACAAGAGCAGAAAGCCCTCAGAGGGCCCCGCCTCGGCCAATCAGGGATCCTAGATCTGATTTAACATGCACCTCTGCGACTGGAATGACCCTCACGACAACGGTGTGTGGATGCTCACGCTGGTTGAAGAACCGAGAAGAGAAAACAGGCGTGGCACCTACCCAGAGGACTGCGGCGGGGGCAGAGATGTTGTGCTAGTCACGGGGCAGGATGTGTCGCCCCTGATGCGGATCAGCCTGATGGTAAACATGCTGCCCAATGACTCGAAGGCAACACCTCCTCCACTCTGGCTCACATGCACCCTTTTATCCTCTACTTCTTTTTCTAGACCTCTAAATTCGCAAAATATCTTGTCATCCACTTCTCTTCTTTGTTCAAAAGAATCTCCTTTTTGGTGGCCCGATTGTGCCAACGCGTCTGCCGAGACGCCCCCCCCCCCCTTTATCACCGCGTCTGCATCCTTTGTCCAGGTTGGCTGTGAGTCGCATGAACTTTCTGCTGGGCCGAGGGGCGCCGGCGATACCGCCTTTGGTGCCGCCCGCACCTGCTGTGAATACAGCGAGGCAGTCACCTTCGAGCTGCACGGCAGCTCGGTTTCGCGTCACACTTGGCACGGGTGTGTGTCCTGTCCCCGTCCCATCGACGCTCAACGCGCGTACTGAAGCCGTGTCTATCTGTGCGAACGGATCATTGCCGCGCGCCACAGTCGAGCCGCTACCCAGCGGTGGCGCAGAGCCTCCATGCACGTGCTCACCGTCTTCTTCGGCCCCATCGGAGGCGGTCACGGTGCCAGTGGGTGGCCCACGCTACGGCGGTGCCCTCGTGCGAGTGAGCGACCTCCAACGTACCGGTCTGGTTGACGTGGTTGCTTCTTCTGGTCTGCATCTCCGCGCACAGTCTCGCGGCCTTCAAGCCGACTCCAGACACTCTGTAATAGAGAGTGAACGTCCTCATCGTCCCGGCTCGCCTACACTGGGCCCAGCTGCGCTCTTCGACCACCCGGATGTCCCGCTGAGTCAGCTCTTCCACAGCGAACAAGGCTCTGCAGGGAATGCGTCTGACAGTGGACGCAGTCGATATAAGCGCACTCGCACAGCGTCTGCGCGGTCAGGCAGAGGAGCTAGTCGAGGACCACGCACTCGGTCGCGCCGTCGCGTCACACGGGCGCGCGCCACGGCCACGGCAGTGATCGCTCTCCAACCTGACGGCGCACCGTACGAAAGCTCGTGGTATACGAAGCAACACAAGCGGTATTTCGTATACGACAACAAGACGTATCGCGGGCGTCAGGCGTACAAGGTGTGGAAGCAGGTTCAAGAAGCGGAGCGCGCGTACAGTCAACGCCGCATCCGGCCCGCAGCGACGGCGGAGCCCTCCTCAGAGCCGTCTGCGCAGCGCCAACGCCGTCCTCAAGTCACAATGCCCGTTTCTGCTAGTGGGTCTCCACCGACCTCACGACGAGCAAGACATGCGGCGCTCCTAGCCAACACCCAGAGTGCGGAGGTAGCGCCAGGTTCCGTCGCACCGCTAATGGCTCGGACAACAGCTCAGCGGCCTCTTTCGGCGCAGCAGTCGCCACTGTCGCGTCTCTTCACGCGGGAAAGCACGTCGATGGTCAAGCGACCCGTTCACGCACCGCAGGCGCGTCTCGCTGCCATCTACTCGTCGCGGCCTCCAGCGGTGCTGCCGATGACCGCCTCCACAACAGCGCAGCGCAGC
Source organism: Wallacemonas rigidus (assembly GCA_030849045.1). NCBI lineage: Eukaryota > Euglenozoa > Kinetoplastea > Trypanosomatida > Trypanosomatidae > Wallacemonas > Wallacemonas rigidus. The sequence continues at coordinate 5,927 of JASAOL010000610.1, forward strand.
ACGCCAGTAGCCGTCGTGGATGTTGAGGAGATGCACAGCGACGAGCACCCGCAAGACGGAATGCACGGGACTCCTGTAGCGGAGATCACGCCGTGGACCAGCAACGCCGCCTTCACGCGCTCCTTCTTCGACTTGTCTGGCAGCGAGGATAGCTCAGTTTCAGAACCGCAGGTGTGTGTCGAACACGACATCCGCGTTGGTTCGTCTAGCGAGGCGACGTCTGACGGGTCGGCCACACCCGACGCAGTAAACGTGGACGACGATGTGGTGACCGTCGATGACTGGGTGTACCCACGTGCCCTGTGGGAGCAAATGCACACGTGCGATACCACAACGGCACCGACTCACGGGGTTCTCAAAGATCCAATCGAAAAAACACCATTCACACGGCAAACGTCCCGCGGTGGCCTTCATGTCTTATCCAACTCTGACACAGCCAACCAGCTACAACCGACCAGAGAGTTGTCAGATGGGATGCCGCCTCGAAGGGTAGCTGTCCCGTCATCCCCGGTCATTGATCGATATGACACCACCGGTTTGGACGGGCCCACTTCGCTGCACGGCGCGGACCTTGAAGGGATGTTTGACGTCGCAGAGGAACATGGTGCATTGCGCTTCCAGTAGTGAGGCAGCGGCGGCTTACTGTGCACGTGGCCCTCGATGATATACCTCCCATCTTCTTTTTTTTTTTTTAATTTTTTTTTCCTGCTGCTGCGCGTCGCGTTTGGCAATGCGTGAAATTGGCGTCAGTATGATTTCCGTCCATAGCAGTACAGCCACACTGTGCGGCGATGGTGCACGCAACGGCATCGCAAAGCACGTCGCTGCTGGAGGTGCCGCCGTAAAGAGGAGAAGGAGGAAGCCAAACACGTGGAGAAGTACCCGTGCTGCGGATGCCATCGGCAAAGAAACACGTCTTGACAAGGAGTTACGCGGGCGGGTGACAGGCCAAGTTATCTGGTTGGCGTGGCACCTGACAAATGTGAGATACGACAGCGCTCCCCCTTCCCCATTATAAGTAGTTGCGCGGGGTACGAGGCGAGCGACGGTCGGCTGAGAAGGTCGCGCATCGCTGCGTCGCATACCATTTGTAGGGTCACAGTGTATTGACATACATGGGCTCTTCGTTTGCCCTGTACTCAGCCAGTCTTTCGAAAGTCGTCTATCGCTGGGCGTCTGCGCGCCAAGCCATTCTCTCAGTGTTCAACTTCTCCAACTCCGAAAAAAAAAAAAATCTCTGTTTATCCTTGTATTTGCTCCCGCCCGCTCCCATCGCCCTCGAGAAGAATCTCGACAAAGTCGCATTAGAACGGGTGTACTTGTTGTAGCGAGATGAGTGCCGACGGATCTTGGTTAATCGTGCGATCGGATCGCCTGATCATATCTGTTGCCACACCAGGGGTACGCTATCTCATCGGCCGCAGTCGCCACCTGCCTGCCGCACAGCAACTGACATCCAAGTACGTCTCCAATGAACACTTGTGCGTGATGTTGAGTGACGACAAGTCGCACTTGGATGTGTTCCAGCTCGGCAAGAACCCAACGTTTTGCGGAACGTCCTGTGTGCGGCTCAAAACCGTCGCCGACAGTACTTCAGTGGCTACGCCTTCGCTTCGTGTCACCCTTACGCCCGCCGGCCAACCGGATGTGGAGCCGTGCCCGCCTGCGAACGTGTCTGAGCCTATGCTGGCAAGCGTGACGCCCACCCCGGTCGCCGCCTCGACTGCTCCACCATCGCGCTCTCATATGTCTGGTACCACCTTGTACTTTCCGGAGGACCTCGGACTGCCTACAATGGCTATTCGTTTCGAGGGTGGTGCTACCCACCACGTCTCTTCTGGCACGGCGGAGGACGCTTCCAAGGCTGCCCTCTCTGTGCCTCAAATGCTTTCTGTGCCGCAGCCGGGTGCTTTCCTTGACACCGCGGACGACTTGGACGACGCACCCGCCCGTGCGTCGGAGGGCGCCGACAGAGAGAAACCCGTGTGGCAGGGTCTCTTGGACGTCGCCTTGCAGCAACAGCGGCAGCAGGAGAACCTCGTCGCTGCCAGCACGTCGCACACCGCCCCCGCCGAGGCGCCGTCTGCACAGCAACAAAAGCGCGCACGGAGCGGTGATGATGCACCTCATGTAGAGTTCCCGGCTGCGACGCAGCAGGCCGCACCAACGGCTGACGGTGAAGCGGCGGTCAAAGCGAGCAAAGTCGAGACTGTGCCCGGCCGGCACACCACCGTTCCTTCGACTAACCCAACGCCGCGTACAGACACACTTGCTGCTGCACCGTCGAAGCCCTCACCAGACTGCGCGGGAATGGGGTTTTGGGAATGGAAATGCCGCGCAGACGGCAAGGACAGCAATCCCACGTCCTGGCGGAAATACCCGCTCGCGATCGCTCAGCTTCTAGAGAAAGCGTACCGCGCGAAGGAAACGAGCGTCAATCTACCTGATCGCTTACTGCTGAACAAGACCGACGTGGATGGCAACCAGTGCACGTATGGCGTCTGCTTTACGGAGGCGTCAGTCCCGCACACCATGATTCAATACCAGAAAAATGACCCGGGACGGTTCCGGGTCGTGCGCCGCAGGGGTGGTGTGGATGTGGATCGCCGCGGTGTTACAGCCGAGCACATCCTGCCGTCGTCCACCTCTGACGACAGTGAGTCTGACCTGTCCAGTGACTCCGACGACTCCTCTGTGTCATCCGAGACAGACTCCGACAGCGACGCATAAGGTGCGTGCGACCCATGTGTCAAGGTGGAGAAGTCACCACAGACAAACAAAAACCACCGTTGAAGATAATCCTCCTTCCGATCTCGGAAGCTCGCGTCGTGGGCACAAACTATTTGTCGCTCTCTTCGCGCGCACATGTGTCACGCTCATTGTGTACCGCTATCAGCGTGTGCAGCACCAGATCTGTGTCCAGGTCACGCACAAAATGCCATTCGCGTCGGGCGAAAATAGAACAAGAAAAAGACAAGTAGGAGTCACAATACGGAATCGTTCCAAAATGTTTGCCGACCCGGGTGCGTACGGCATAGACAACAACACGTGTATCTTCGATATTTTGGTATTCACGAGGCAGGTGAGACGCCTTCCATTGGAAATACGCAGCACCTCCGCTAACAGACGGCCTTCGTCGCGGCGCGCGAAGGGAGGGTCGGCTGCAACAGAGAATGGACAGTTCCGTCGCAACGAGCCGCCCAGCGCCATCACCCCCCTGTGAGAACCTTCTCGCTGCGTGACAGCTCTGGGACTCTGTGCCGCTAACCCACATCACTGTCTTTTAGTTTTGCCCGCCTCCTCACCAGCTCACCGCCCCTCACTTCCACTCACTCCTCGTGTGCCCTCACGCTCCAAGCACCATTCACAAATAAAAAGCAACTCTCTCCCTCCTTTGCTGCGCAAGCAAACTAACCGTTTCAAAGAAACACATACACCCATCACACGGAGTACACAGTCGCCCCCCGCGTCACCATGCAGCGTCGGTCCGTGTTCGTGTGCCTCCTGGCACTTCTTGTGACGGTGCTCGTCGCGAGCGCCAGCATCACCTCGACGGAGCGATCGGCTACGCTGAGCTGCCTCAAGGCGTTTGTGGACGAGTACAACGTGCTCGAGCGTGCGTGGACCGGCAGCGATTACTGCAGCTGACCCTACGTGACGTGCGATGCGCACGACGACGTGCACGTTGACCTGCCGTACGCTGGCCTCGACGGCGACATGCCCGAAGTCAAGTCCAAGTGGGGTCCCGTCTCCCGTGCCGTGTCCATCAACCTGTCCCGCAACCCCGACCTGGACAACGACTTGGAGAAGGACTTCAAGTACCTGACGAAGCTGCGCTCGTTGGACCTGAGCTACACGCGCCTGAAGGGCTCCATCCCGAGCGAGTGGAATGCGCTGGCGTCGCTGCAGACGGTGAACATCCACCACACGCGCGCGTGCCGCGGCCTGCCCAACTCGAACCGCAACAGCATGCCGAACCTGCGCACGGTCGACTTTTGGTACAGCAACTTCCAGGGCTCGCTGCAGAGCGGCTGTTCGTCCTTCTCGGACCTGCAGTCGCTGAACCTCGACGGTAACAGCTTCTGCGGCGGCACGCCGTCCAGCTGGAGCGGCAACGCCGCGCTGTAGAGCGCTGTGCGCGGGCTGTCCGTCTCGTCAAGCACCTGTGGCCGCAACAGCATCTCCAACTCCGATAATTGCCCCAAGGACGTCAATCCTCTCGGCAACTTCTACGGCTCGTACACACCGCTTCCCCCCACCACGTCCGCTCCCGCACCGACGACCGCCCCCACACCGTGCTTATTCGTCTTCGCACCACCTGTGATGCTTTGTTGTTGTTCATCTCTCTTTCCTTGACAGAAGACGGAAGGGGGTGCACTGACTGCTCGCACGGGGTCCTCTGTCCATCCATAAAAAAATCTTTATTTTGTCTCCTATTTTTTTTTTCTTTCGGATCTTTCTCTCTACTCAGCTCTCCGTTTACTCTGCGCCGCGTTCGCGTGCCTCCCGTGGCACGTATCCGCGTAGCTCAGAGCGACACAATGCGTTCCTACGTAGAGTCACAGCGTCAAAAAGTCGACCCCTAGGGTCTCATTCACGTGGCAGCATGCTTTTTTTTTTCCCTGTCTTCTTTTCTATTCTTTTGTCAACATTCGCTTTCTGGCTCGGCTACCGTTCTACCCGTCTTTGTTTTTTCGTATTTTTCTTCGAGCTGATAGCTGCGTTCGATTGTTAGCGTGTCGTACGTTTACCCCCCCCCCCAAAAAAAAAAAAAAAATATTCTCGTCTTCAGCTACCAAGGCAAGTCTCTGACAATCCAATTCCTCTTTTTCTGCCTTGTATGCTTCTGAATGGACTAGCGTTTTCTAGGTAAAATCAAGAACGGGGCATTGATAATACACACCTCTTTTTTTTTTTTTTCTCTCTTCTTCGTTTTCATTCCCTCCTCCGTTGGGTTGATTCGCATCACAGTGTTGGCTAAACAACATCACCGGTGTGGTAGACCTCCGAGTGTGAGCGTCAACGCTTAACTGCCAACCACGTCTCGTACGACGCCCACGTAATGCCAACCACCAGTGAATAAAACCGTCGCTGACTGCCAGCATGGTGCACATGTGAGCGCCCAAACGCATGTGGCCTGTGAAGAGGCACAGCTGCGATTTGCTTGAGAACATCAGAAGTGAATGTGCCGTGGGCGACAAGCTTCCACTGCCCGGGCGTTGGTGAAACGACGCTACCACACGTGTCCTCCGAGACTAGTTGTACTTGGCGCGCCGTCCGACACCCGAGCAGATCGCTCCCCAGCCTCCCCTCGAACAAGTGAATACAAGCTCACGTGAGCATGCACGCACGCTACCACTCACGTCGCCACCCCACTCGTTTCCCGTACAACACTGTTCTTCACTCATGTTGTAGCTCTTTTTCTCTCTTCCTTTAAAGCCCGTATTCGCATCGCGTGCGCGTGCCGTCGATCACAGCGCGTGTTGCCACTCAACATACTTTCCGTCATTATCTAACGTCGTTCCGCGTTCTTCCTCGCAGCTTCTCTGCAATCCCATCAGAACAAACACCGACGCATCCCAGGTCGCTTCGACGTCAAGTGACGTGTGGCTCCTGTTCCCCCACCACCTACAAGCGTGACTACTCTGTCTGAGTGAATCTTGTCACCAACCTTTTTTTTTTTTTTGTAACTTCCCGCCGACACCGTTTTGCAGTCGGTGTCTCGCTCACTTCTTACCGTGTGAGCCATTGTTCAGTTCTCCCCTGTGACTCCTGTTGTGCGCGCAGTGTTAAGGTCATGTCCTTCTTCATCGTCGCCGTGACGGTTCTCATCGCTGTGGCGGCGTACTTCTACATCCAACTCGGGAAGGCCGCTGCACCGGTGCCGTCACCGCCGTCGGCACATGGTGCCAATGTTAACAAGGCCCCGCTCGCTGCCACTCAGTCGGCCGTTGGCAGCGCGAGCAGCACAACCAAACCGGTGCTAGTCCTCTTTGGCTCGCAGACCGGTACAGCCGAGATGTTTGCGAAGACGGTGGCTCGTGAAGGCGCGAAGCTCGGCGTGCCGATCCGCATTGAGGATGTGGAGAGCTTCCCCGCCTCCTCTCTCGAGAATGAGCGGCTTGTGATTCTCGTTTGCGCCACGTACGGAGAAGGCGAGCCCACTGACACCATGAAGAACTTTCATGACCACCTCATGGACGACGCGCGCGAGCCCGGAGAGGAGCTGAAACAGCTGAAGTACACCGTGTTCGGTCTCGGCGACAAGCAGTACAAGTACTTCTGCGAGGAGGCGATTGTCATGGACCGTCGCCTCGATGAGCTCGGCGCCGAACGGATCTACGGTCTCCAATGCGGTGACTCTGGCGCCGGGCAGCTCGAGGAGGAGTTCGACGAGTGGCGGAGCCAACTTTGGCCAGCTGTGGGCCGTGCGCTTGGCATCACCATTAAGTCCAACACCGAGGAGCCTGTGGAACCCGAGTGCCGGATGAAAATCTGGGAGGAGAACGAGGCTCCTCTCCCATTTCCGAAGACCGCCTCTGTGTTGGAGCCCACTCAGCGCCTGCCCGTGTGGGTGCCGCTCACCAAGTCGCAGGAACTGCTGAAGCCACCGACGGACAGCAGTACGCTGGAGATGGAGTTCAACATCGCGGAGACGATCATCTCTTACCAGGCCGGCGATCACCTCGGCATCTTGCCGTGCAACCCTGACACACTGGTGAGGGAGTACATGGCTATTCTGCGCGTGCCGGACGAGGAGGCGGCACAGGTGTTCTCCCTCCAGGACAAGAAAACGCTCAAGAACGTGTTCCCCGCCCGCGTGTCCGTGTTCACAGCACTGAAGTGGTACATTGACCTCGCAGGGCCGGCGAAGAAATCCACCCTACGCGCCTTCGCACACTGCTGCAAGGACCCCGCCCAGAAGGAGGAGCTGCTGCGCGTGTTGCGCGTCAATCCCGAGGCGCAGAAGGAGTTCACCAAGCTGTCTCACAAGCTGCGGAACATGTACGGTTTTCTGCGTAAGTTTGACTCAGCAGAGGTACCGCTTTCGTTCTTCTTGGAGCTCATGCCCCGCATCGCACCGCGGTACTACTCCGTCTCCTCCGACTTGCTGGCGACACCGTCCTCAATCGGCATTACCGCAGCGATTGTGCAGGGTGGACTGTGCACATCGATGCTCAAGAGCCTCAGTGTGGGCGATCGGGTGCCTGTGTTTGTGCGCAAGTCAAACTTTCACTTACCTCTGCGCGACAAGACCCGACCCATTGTGATGATCGGCCCCGGCACAGGTGTGGCGCCGTTTATCGGATTCATCCACCGCCGCACTGCCTGGCTGAAGAAGGAGGCGGCCCTTGGCAAAGCCATCCTCTTCTTCGGCTGCCGCCATCATAAGGAGGATCACTTGTACGAGGACTTGTGCAATGACGCACTCCACAACGGTGTGCTTTCCGCTCTCGATGTCGCCTACAGTCGCGATCAACCCGAGAAAATTTATGTTCAGCACCGTCTGCAGGCGCGTGCCAAGGAGGTGTGGGAGATGATTGAGGCGAAGGGCAACATCTACATCTGTGGCGATGCGAAGCGCATGGCGAAGGACGTGGAGGCCACTCTCTTGACTATCATTCAACAGCACGGCGCCGTCTCTGAAGAGAAGGCGAAGGAAATGCTCAAGACAATGGAAGATGAGGAGCGCTACCTGAAGGACGTCTGGAGTGCGTCCGTGTAGTGAGCGCCTGCACAGCACAACAGTAAAAAACAACCGAAAAAAATAAATCACAGGGCTCCTTTCAAAAGGAAAGCAACAAAATCATTGAGGGGGACCCGCACAACGGATTGAAAGGCCGAGCGCGCCGCGGGAGAAAACCTGTTGCACGTCGAGCACGGCGTGTGACACACGTCAGCCGTATCCCGTGGTAAACGTTGGCAGCCTTCACGTCCACCACGAACCATATCCGCGACTTCCACGTGTGGTTCCTTGTCGCTATTGTTTGTGGTGGAGACTCTCCGTAAATATCTTTTTTGTTTTTCTTTTTACTCCTCATCTCGTGCATTGCAGCCTCTCCCTTTGTGCAGCAGGTTTCCTCTGTTTGCCATCAAAAAAAAAAAAAAAGACACGCAAAGAGGGAATGCGCGCATTGTAAACAGAGAACGGTGTGGGTGGTACACTCACAAGGTCAGTGCATCGATCCAATCGAGGGTGTTGTACGCGCACGCGTGTGTGTGTGTGTGTCTGTGTTATGTGAGCGTCTCCCCTTCACCACTTTTTCTGACCGCCAGCGAGGGAAACAAGCGTCTTTCCTTTCCTTCTTTTCTTGTGCTCATTTACCCTCACTTCTTGGCTCGCCCTTCAGTGCTTAGCGTTGCATTGAGAAGTGCGGTCTGCTTCCCACGAGAGTTGTGCGTGCCGTTCACGTGCTGGCCAGTGCTCTGCCTCGTCCTTGACAAGCCCGGACGACCTCGGCACACACAACGCTCTGGACGAAAAGGCCCAAACAGAACCGTAAGCAGACCCTGTGGCGTCCAGTTTCTTATATCTTCTTTTTGTTTTTTCCCCTTTCCTGCGCAGGCTCATTACCCAGCATTGGAGAGGAAATACGTATTCGGCTCTCACACGCAGAGTGTGGCCATGCACATGAGGAGGCACAACGCCTCCAGGTGTGTCCGGATGCGCCTGTGCACGCGCTTCTGTCTTCGCTGTTGACCGTTCTTGACAGCACACGCAGGCAAGGAGGGAACGCCAACAAGCGAACCACACGCCTACACTTCTTGTCGGAAAGGGAAGCCAGTACTTGGTGATGGTGATGATGGGTGTGTGTGTGTACACTGAGAAAAAGGAAATAAACGTGCTCACCAGAACGACCCACCACCTGCCTCAGTGTCAACGCGTCCAAGAGACTTCTGCCGTGTCACGCGGAGTAGTCATTTTGACTATTAGGTGCCCGCGACTGCACTCTGCTTCATCTACCGCTGTGACCTCCTCTCACTCGCTCTTTTCCTTTGTCTCTTGCTCACATCCTACACAACCCACACCCACCCGCATACACGCACGCGTATCTGTTTTAGATAGAGAACAGCTGTCAGCAGACTGCCCCCCCCCCCGCTCCACCCAACTTGACGCGTCGAGGTACATCCACCGCTCCTCACCATATGTCCTTCACGCTGCTTGTCTGCTCCGATATTCGGGGCCAAAAGGTCAACCTTGAGCTCCCCTTCCAGTCCCCTCCACCGTCGGTGAACGCACTCTGGAGTGTTGTGGAACAGACTTTCCGTCACGAAGAGAATGCTATCAAGCTCGCCAACGGCTTTACCGATGTCCGCCCGTGCGAGCCCTTCACCATCGCCAAACTGCAGAGATACGACGATGATACGCAGTCATGGAGTGATATTGCCTCGCCACAGAGTCTGCAGATTTACGATCAGCTTTACGTGTTCCGCAAGAACAGCACCAAAGCCGACATCTCGCCACAGCGCGAGCTACCACCTCCACGTTTAAGCCAATTCTTTGAGTCGGCGCAGAACGCGGCCAGTAGCCCGTCGCGCGATGGAAGCGCACACGAGCAGCGCCACGCACCGCAGCAGCAGCCGCAGCAGCGGACACTGAGCAGCGCGGCCGCGCGTGCAGGCGGCGGGTACACGAACGGTGAATATCACTCAGGGCAGGAACCATCTCGGTACGAATCAGTAGGGTCTGCGGCAGCCGCTCGGCCGAGTGCGCTCTCGTCCGCAACAGCCGCGCGGTACACCGGGGCCACTGGGGATCCTGGTGTGGTTGCAGACGCGGGCGTCGCAGGGTCGTACTACAAGGAGCGCACGACGCCTGAAAGGATTGAGTACCTCTTCCGGGTTGGCGACGCCAGCCAGCAGGGCTACCTGGCATATCGGGGCTTTGAGTCGATCTTCCGCGCCAGTGATATTCGCTTTCCTTCCGACGTTATCGAAGACCTTCACGCACACTTCGCTGAGCAAACGCAGGGCCAAATGCACATGACACTTGACGGGTTCCGCCAGTACGCGCAGAACTTCCCTGTCGCCATTAACATCGCCTATCAGCGCCTCACAACGCGAGAGCGAGAGGAGGCTTTGGTGCAGGCCCAACGGGAAACAGCGAAAGCTGTCGAAGCGGACGCTGCACGTATTCAGGACTTGGAGAGACAGCTTGCTGACGCGAAGAAGGCGTTAGCCCGCAATGAAGGTCGTAAACGGGCACTCGCAGACGATATGGATGCGATTCAGCGGCGCCGCGACCCCGACTACATTCAGGATGAGCAAAAACTACTTGACAAGGAAGTGAGCGTGTTCAAGTATCGGGAGAAGCTCTCTGTGGAGGAGCGCGACTACGAGCGTCTGACGATGGAGCGACGACGACGATCGTTGCAGCAGTTCCCCGCGCCGGCGGACTCATCGCCCAATGTAAACGGAGGCTACGACTCTGATCGGTACGGCCCGCGCTGATTCACGCCACCAGTCGTATCTGTCACCCCTCGTGTCATCTGGTCCCTGTTAGGGTACTTCCTGTATTTGTGCAGCTTTATTCTAGCGTGTGTGTTTTCCCTTTTGTTTCCTGTCTCTCTCTCTCCCCTCCTCAACAGCCGTGCTTTGCTGCCCTCGCTGTCATGCGGAGACTGAGTGGGAATCATACCTGTACGTGCGACAGGAGAGCAGTCAGCCCAATCGGACGTCTGGGTGTTTCCCTCTTACTCTCTCTCTGGTCTTCGGCCGCATGGTTCTCTCTCTTTTTGTTCAACTCGACTGAGGGTCTTCGTCCTTTCCCTCGTTCGTCTCCCTCTTTCCCTTTCCTTCTCCTGCCCACCTCCCGAGTTGCCATTGCCGCGGCTACATGTATCGACGGCGCCTTTGACCCGCTCCTCTTGGTTTCCCTCTACACGCATGTTGAGGAGAGCCGCGGGGCCGTTCTCGTCCACGGTAGGTTCCATTTCTCTCTCGTAGAACGCCCCTCCCCCCTCCGCAGCAGATGTGTCGCGGCGGGAATGACGCGCAAGCCGAAACCGCAGACGAGACCGACGGTCAACACGTAAAGAAAACTAAATCAAACAAAAAGCAACGAATAGTTGGACGCATTTAGAGCCCAGTATGGGAAAGGCGACAGAGTACCAACGCTGCCGGCTCTCGTTGGTGCATGGGGCCAACAGTCTTGGCACCGTGAACGAGTGCTGGCGCCACGGTAGCACTTCTTTTCCCCGTCACCTGGTGGTCCGCCACCATCCCTCCTTGCTCTTCACGCCGTGAGATCACTTATAACACCGACTTTGCCTACTCCTCCACTCCGTGCAAGCGTACACGTGTTGACCACTGTCACGCTCGAAGGGATATACGCGCAAAACCGCGGAAGAGGCCCACATCGGAAAACTGAAGAAGAAAAAAAGAGGAAAAGGCTGGCGTGCGTAGGCTCCTACACCGTTCGCTCCCACGATCATCGCTTCTGTTCAGCATTGTTCATCCTTACCACCCCGTCTCCTCTCCCCCTGTGCAACGGCATCTGTCTTCCCCACAGTTGTGATTCCGTGCGCTGCATCAGCGTACTGCATTTGGAAATAGTTCTCAGTTATTTCTGTTATTCCTGTTATTTTCATTTTTTGTTTTCCTTTGTGTGCGTCGCTGGTGTGCGTTTATCATTATCGTGGACGCTGCAGTGTATCATCGAGTCATCTGGGACGTCGTCAAGATCTGCATTTTTTTTTTCCGCACCGATCACTCGCCTGTTTCACGTGAGAACACACACACGTACTCAATTTGCCGCAGGTCTTTTTTCCCCCAAGCGTCGCGTCCACGCCGCGGACACCTTCGCGCTCTCATATAGCCTACTCGCACGCACATCTGCTCGCTGTGTCGGGCAGCTTTGACGATGCTTCCGCCTCTCGCGAATCAGCGACATACAACGACAGTGTACTGGCCTACTCGCAGACTGGGCTACGGGAGTGCCGCACTTCCTTACGAACCTGGCACAGAGAGTGAGACCGACGCGCTGTGGACCTCTTCAGCCCCTGCGACAAGCGTTGCATCTCGCACACAGGTCCAATTTCGTCCATCAACATTGGCGCACGTGTCAGGCGTGTATCCGCTCGGTGCACGCGGTGGCCATCACGCGCGGCCTTTGAGCGACCACAGCAGTCGATCACAAAAAGTTTTGACCGCCCCGACGGCGGGTGCAATCGTCAGTGAACGTGGTAACGCACCTTGTGAGCCCGGGACGGTGACACCCCAGTACTGGAGGACGCAAGCCCACAAACCAGAGAACGACCAATGGGCGACTCCCTGGTCGCCCACGGCTAGTGCCCGTAAGATGAATCGCACTGCCGGGGCAGGTGCCGGGCGCGACGAAGACGTGGTTAGCGATGAGGATGACGCCGTGTTCCTCGTCCATCCTCTGGAGGCCGCGCGACAAGGGCGGTACGCAGCGCGACGACGCGCGACACACTCCGTGCGCTCGCCGTCGCCGGCACTTGCCCGCTTGAAGGAGGAGGCCGCTCAGCGGCTTGCGCGACGTCGTTTTGAGGAAGGCCGCACGGAGGGCTCACGCGGGCACGATGCGTCGACGGGTTCCACCGTGTTCAGCGGCGCCGGTCGACTGCCAAGTGGTGACAAGACAAGTGTATCTGTACTGGCACCACTTGAGACTGCGCCGCACAACGCCGCGAAGCCGCAGGCGACAGAAGACCCGGATGCCAACGCGCTTGCTGTGCGCCTGCTTTTTCGTCACATGCTCTCGGGCTCAGACAAGGCGTCCCCGTCTCTCACGGCGCAGACAACCGACGAGGACGCACGTGCGACTTGTCAAGGTGGACGGGAGGGTCGACAGCAGAGGACCACTTTCACCAGTGTGCCAGAAGAAGACCGATTGCGGGGCGCCCCTGAGGCGGGTCAGCGGCGACTGGAGCACTCACGCACCTCAGAATACGCCTCGTCACAATTGTCCGGAGAAACTAGCCGTGAAGGTGTGCCTCCACAGACGGTCTACGACCTGCGTGCCACCGCTGTTCACTCCGTGTCTCCACTCCACACACATCCCCTTAATCCACTGGGGGACGGCGTCGACGATGACCTGACAATGGAGTCATGGCACGTCCTGTACGCGCACCGTGCGAAGGCGGAAAGTGCCTTGCGGTGGCTCTTCTACCAAGAACAGTACGAGCGTGCGTTGCTGATGCGCGAGGAGCAGGAGAATGGACCGTTGGCTTATTACAACGCGTTACCGGGTGGTGCACGTGGCATGGCCGTCCGGCGGGATCACACGCAGCCGCCGCTCTCAACGGACACCGAGATACACGGCCGCCTGAACGCCGCCCTTGAGCGACTCGCGCAGCGCGCGGGGCAGAGCGTGGGGCTGTGCTCCGCTGCGAACACACACAGCAGCGAGGTGTCCAAAGTGCCTACATCCCTGGTTCTGAACAGCGGGTCACACGGCAGACTAGTCGCACCGGTGACGGTGGCCTACCCTACCACCAAAGCAGCGAAAGTGGAGTCAATGCCCAGTCCAGTGCGTTCTGGGTCAGAAGGCGTCTCGAAGGTTTTCGTCTCGGGAGAGGCCGCGCAGTCTGACGATCAGCCTGCTGCGACGGCGCTCGCGGGTCTGTGGCGGACCGCTAAGAAGGAAAAGGCACAACTCTTCACCGACGCACTGGCGCTTCTCGACGTACCGCGCCGACAGAACGCGCTGTTAAGTGAAGAACGCAGTGCGCGCGCTCAGCTGGTCCGCGATTATTACCAGCACCACCAACTTGAGCAAGACTCAGTCTCTGCAAGCTCCAGTGATACCGCCATAGATGTACTAGACAGAACGCCGACGACTGTGCGGTTCGCCGTCGCTGTTGTGGAAGGCCTAGCCGTTCTTCAGGCGCAGGTCCTCGCCGAGCACGCCCGGTGTGTGGACCAGCTTCACGAGAGTCTCACGCTGCAGATCATCACTCTTCACGTATTCGACCGCATTGTCCGAGACGAGGCCCGCCAGCGGGAGAAGCTGCTGGCCTACCACCAATTCTGTCTGTGTGTTGCCGCAGCACAGACGGCGGACAACGTTCTGCCCGCTGCGAACAGCAGCCACGGCGGTCCAGTGCTGTCGCCGTCGCAGCAGGTGGCGCTCCCGCGATACAGCACGGATGTGCGCCAGGACCCGATTCGTCGACTCCGGCAACAGCGCCTGCGCTACATTGGTCCCACGGACTCGCCATTCTGTTCCTACCTGCGCTACCTCGAGATCAACATCACCGAGCGGACGGAAGGGGACAGCCGTGAGCGTGCCATGGCGGAGGAGGCCCAGCAGCGCACCAGCATACTCTGCGCGGCTGAGCAATCGCACCAGCGCGTGGCGTTATGGGAAGCGTGCGTGCAGGGTGCGGCGCTGCTCATCGATGAGGAGGCCCGCACACGCGACGCCGTGGTTGAGAGGAGAGCGTCGGAACGCAACCACATCCTCGCGGCTGTGGAAACGTACCAGCGCATTGCTGCAGCGCGCGTCGCAGCCCAGGCTCACGTCATGCATTTCTGCGAAGACGCCCTAGAACAGAAGCAAGCGTTGGAGAGCGCGTACCTCGCCGAGCACCTCAAGATGTTCCGGACTCTGCGCGCGGAGTGCATGCTGCTGGCCATTCAAAAGTCGCACGAAGAGCGCGACCCCACAGAGATGGTGATGAGCTGGAGCATCGAGCGGTCTATCTTCATTCTCGTCCAACAAGAGCACCGCCTTCGAGATGCGGTGCTCGGCCAGGAGGCAGGCGCGCGGACACAGATGGCCGAACAGCGTGACTTCTTCGAGCACGATTTCTGGCCCTCACGGCACGCACTCAAGCGGCGCGAGGCTGACGCATGGGAGTGCTTCGTCTCTGTTCTGTTCGACGAATTTGTGCAGCGCGAAACACTGAAGGCCAAAGCAACGGAGGAGCGCGCACTGCTATTTGAACCCCGCCTCATGCAGCCCAAGGGTGTGCTCACCATGATGGCCACCGCACGTGACAGCAGCGGAGAAGCCGATGCCGAGAAGCAACAGCACCGTGCGAACACCACCGTCGACGATCACGTGGCCGCTGTCGACGGTCTTCCCTTCACGTTCTCTGCCAGTCACCTCTCGCAGGTGCTTGAGAACGCAGGGCACGGTGCTTGTGAGCGCGCTAAGAGGCTCCCTCTGGTTCTAGAGCACCGTGCAGTGGGCGACGTGGATCCTGACGGGTTCGTCCACCTCACCAGCAATGCCGCGAGCAGCGAACCGCGCGTACCGACCTTCTACAGTAGCCTCGCAACCACGTGGCCGCTGTCGCACAGCGCGCACACGTATTGGGACTCAGCTGAAAACGCCCCACTCGATGCGGGCTGCATCTCTGGTACGTCTGCTCTGGGAAGCGCTGCGATGAGCGCGTCCGGCGAGGCCGCGACACGGGCTCTACAGTATCGCCTGGTGCAGTCCAGTGCCTGGCACCCGCACCTGACTTGTAACGCGACGGAGGATGTAGCGGATCTGCTCGATATCACCGCGAGCCTGTCGATGGCACCACACGCACAAAGGTCGTACACCAGCGTGGACCAGCCAGTCTTCTTACGACGGTTTACTGCCTTACCGCCACCGTTCCTTTCGACCGCTGTCGCAGCCTCCTCAGCCACGGGTAGCATCCCACCCGATGAAGTTCTTGGTGCCGAGAGGGCAGTACGCGTGCATGGGGTGGGCAGCGAAGTCCTCACACCGCCGTCGCCAGCCGCACAGACAGAGTTCCCGAGCTTGACGAATGCCTTTGTGGCCGAAACATATGCGCTTGACAACGGCGCGGTGGCCTGCCGAGACGACACCGACGACGGCGATGAAGTGGCGTCCGGTGATGCTGCCTACTGCCCGTTTCCTTCGCTCATCTTCGCGTTCGAAGAAGATCGTGATCTTGATCTTCGTCGCACCGTCATCGCGAATCTCAGCCAGTTCTGTGATTCAGACGACCTCATCGCGTTCTTCTGTTGACAAACAGGGACGTTGTGTCTCGCGTGTTCGCGAACCTGCGAGCACTTGGGACAGCGCTGACGGCGCACTCGCACCGTCAGGAGGCTAGCGTCCTCATATGCAACATGTATCAACTGTCTTTTTGTTTGTCCCACGGTTTGCTTAGCTGTATCGGCCCTCTTCTGCGGTGTGGTTTTCAGCCTTGTCGCCGTGGCGGCTGACTCCGAGCTTCCGCTCCACACCTCGACGTTCGTCTTTCCCAAGCCACACAGACACACACACACACACACACACCGCCGGCTTCTATGACGCCTTCCTTTTTTATCATGTAAATCAATGCACGCTTTACAGCGCGTTCAGTGAGAGCGAATGCTCCCTTTGTGCTTGCCCTGTCCAATTTCCCTTTTTTTTTTCCCCCTCTCTTCCGGCTACCTCGGTGAGTCTGAGAGTCTGAGTCCGAGTTCTGCTGGTCACTTCGCGCGTCTCAGGCCGTGGAAGGCCTACAGAGATTCACAAACAGGAACCGAAGCCCAATCCCGTGCACACAGAAGCGTGACCTGTCAAAAGGTGCCAGATCAAGCACGGCTCACTGTTGCTGCCTACAGCGCAATGCAGTCACGAGCCTTGCGTCTGGCCAGCAGGCCGCGTCTTCACCTGCAGACACGCGCACGCTCTGTGTGCACGAGGCGATGGACACACACACACACGCACACACGAGGAGTCTTTTTCGTCACGGAGGTGCTGGATAGTCTCATCCGTTCTTGCCGTCACCACCAACTTGTCCATTTCGTCATCCGCTCCACCTCCTCCGTCTTCTACCCTCGTGATTGCCTCCACTATCTTGTTCATTTTGACGTGCTCTAGTCCCTTCCTTTTTCTACTGGACCTGGCCTGCCGCGCGAAGCCGCCCAGATGAGTGCGCAGCCCTCCTCGTCCGCGTCGTCGACGGCAGTCCCGCCGCACTACCGAGTTCTCGGGGTCGAGCCGTCCGCCACGCAGAAGGAGGTGGAGCGATCTTACCGCAAGCTGTCGCTGCAGCTCCACCCGGACCGTGCTGCGTATCGCGACAACCCTGCACAGGAGGCGGAGGTGCGAGAGCGGTACCAAAGCATCACAGAGGCGTACGCGGTCCTCGCGGATCCTCAGAAGCGTGCGGCGTACGACGTCCAGTTTGGTGTCAATTTTCTATCACGCGTTGAGGGATTAGCTCGGGCCATTGGTGCCCACAACGAAGAAGCGCGCCGACGACAAGCGACCAAGCGTACGCGGGACCCCGACGACGATGATGAGGCTGATGACGACACGCTCGTCGCGGGGGGTGCGTCTACGGTGCACCTCTCAGACTACTCTGACGTAGACGCGTGTGTTCAGAAGACTGGATGGGGTGACGCCAAGCCTGAAAGCGGTGAGGCGAGCGACACCGAAGAAGACGAAGAATACGCACCAGAGGCCGCTCCACCACGTGCATCTGATGGCACCACTTGTACGTCTAGCGCGGAATGTTGCCGCCCCTCGGACCTGCGATTAAGCGTCCACAAGCGCGGTAGGTGCAGTGCTGAGGGCGGGTCGACGAGCTTTGCTGCGACCATGTTCAGGCCGTTCGAAGAGACGCCCCTGTGGGGATTGACCGTCGAGGGCCACGTGCTCGTGCACTCCGACCGCCATGGCGGCGTGCCTTTTCCTGCCTTGATTCGAGCTGTGAACAATTGTCGCGTGCAGCGCAATACGGTGATCGACGAGCTTGTGCGGATCACGACGGCGAGAGAGCCTCTACAGGTGCCAGACAACGAAGACAGCAGGCCATACAGCGTCTTGTGCCTCGCGCTCGACTACACGACGGACATGTTCGATGTCATCGGTGACTTGTCAAAGCTCACAGAAGACACCACACTTGAGCGGCTTTTACCGCCTCAGCAGGTAGCGCCAGAGCTTCAGGATTTGCTACCAGGGCGAGCGGTGCTGTCGGTGAACGGCTCGCAGGTCTGTAACGCAACAGAACTGCGTTCGACGCTCAAGCAGGCCGCCGAAGCCTGCATCGCCGCAGGGCACTTCGCGCGTGGTATCGCCTTGCAGTGTGCGAGTATCCATGGACTTTCAGAACACTGACTTTTCGCTGTTCTCACGAAACACGATTCACCGGGCTGGTCCTTACCGTCGTGTCTACATGAGTGCGTCACATCGCTCACGACGGTATCGATGAGCGAATAAACACAACAAAAAAGGATGAATCGTATCAGCAGCACTGCTATTTCCATTCCTCGCAACTGCCTACACGCGTACTCTCTCACTCTCTCGCTCACACACACACACACACAAAGCGGGAAAAACACAAAAAGAACGAAGAGGTTAAGATGCACAACACCCCTTGTCGACGAATCCTCACCTCCCAGCGAGCCGGCGCGTGCTCCTTCTTCCTCTCATACTGTCTCTCACTGACTCTTACACGCCCGCCTTCCTCCTCTTGTGCCATTGACGCCGTAGCCTACCTCACTAGACGTATCGTGGACGTCACCGTGGTTTTCCCTGAGCATCTTTTTGTTGTTCATTTTTTTTGTTGTTGTTGTGTGATTGCGTGCAGTCACCGTCCTCTGTGAGCGTCCCCCCACCCACCCGTAAGGAAGTCTGTAGAGAGTACCTACCTCTGCCGCTTTTTATGTTTCGCACGCGATTGCTTTGTGAGGCAGCCAGGGCCGGAGCTGCGGCTGCCGCATCCATCGCGGATGCCTACGCGTCCACTGGGAGTAGCGTCAAGGGCGGCGCTGATCGGTGCCGCACAGCTATGTCCGTGTCTCTGACGGCCAACTCCGCAGGTGCTCTCTGCGACCTTCTGCAAGTGTTCAAGAAGAACGCCGTCAATATCAGCCAGGTAGCCAACCGACCCCGTGCATTCGAGAGCAACGCCGTCTACCGCACCATCTTCCTTGATGTCGATGAGCACATCTCATCCCCAGCGATGCAGAAGACAATTGCTGAACTGAAGAAACTGTCGCCTCTTGTGAGCGTACAGGGTTCCTGGAAGATTCCGTGGTACCCAACGTGCCCCGCAGACCTTAACAACCTCGATCAGACCACACTTGCCGCTGGCGCAGAGCTCCAGGACGACCCTGAGAACCCCCACCCCGGTTTCCACGATCAAACGTACCGCCAGCGCCGCCGTGAGATTGTCGCCAAGGCGCAAAACTACAAAGCCGGCGACCCCATCCCACTCATTGACTACACGGAAGAGGAGAACCGCGTCTGGACGACCGTGTACGACAAACTCTCTGAACTCTACCCGGACCACGCCTGCGAAGAGTACAACTACGTGTTCCCTGTGCTGATGGAGGCTGGTGTGTTGGGCCGCACCCAAATGCCTCAGCTGCGCGATGTCAGCGAGTTCCTCCACCAGGCGACGGGCTTCACGGTCCGTCCGGTGGCAGGTCTGCTGTCGCCGCGTGATTTCCTGAACGGCTTGGCCTTCCGTGTCTTCTTCAGCACGCAGTACATCCGTCATGGCGCACAACCCTTGTACACACCAGAGCCGGATATGGTGCACGATATTCTCGGCCACCTGCCCCTTCTCTCCGACCCTCACTTCGCCAACTTCACGCAGACTATTGGACTCGCCTCCCTTGGTGCCGATGACGTGCTGCTGGAGAAACTCGGCAAGCTGTACTGGTACACCATCGAGTACGGCATGTGCGAGCAGAAGGGCTGCCTGCGCGCATACGGGGCGGGCATCTTGTCCAGTGCCGGTGAGCTCGAGTACTGTCTGTCCGGCAAGCCAAAGTACGTGGACTTTGATCCCGCCGTGGCGTCCGTCACACCGCAGTCCATCACCAAGATGCAGGAAAGCTACTTTGTCGTGAAGAGCTTCCAGGACATGCAGACAAAGCTGGAAAAGTGGCTGGAGACGCAGGAGAAGCCGGTGTTTCTCACGTACAACTCGTACTCAAAGACAATCCAGTCGTATCCGAAGAACACATGGCGCATGCTCGCGGAGAACATGCGCCGTCTCAACCTCTTCAGCTAAGCGGTTGACGATGTGGTACCTTCACGCACGCATTCGCACGGGTGACACGGCCGTGTGCGTGCTGTAGCTAGGCCGACACGTGAGTGCGCGCACGTACCTCCACGGATACACGTGCTGGTGCACAGTTCCTACACACATGTCTGTTTATAGCAAGATAAAGAAGACGGTAAATACAGTGGTCACGCATGACGCATACTCGTTTTTTTCACCCGTTCATATCCGGGCATTTGGTGCTTTCGAAAGGAGTGACTTGCGCTAAAGGTCTCTCTCGACGTCTGCACGCGTTCTTCCCCTCATCTCAGTCTGAACTTACCTCGTCTCGCGCGCTCCTCGATCGCTTCGGTTTTCCCAAGCGAGGCAGCCAGCGCACGAAGGCATATGTGAGAGATCGGTGAGCATGCGGAAGAAATTCGCAGAAGGTGCCGGCTCTCCGAAGCTACAGGATGACCGCTGAAACATGCACTCCCTCGCGTGGCATCGATTAGGGATCACCACATGCCTCATCGTGACGCGTGACCGTGTTTCATTTTGTTTCTGTTTGTTTGTTTGTTTCTTTCTTCACCACACTAACGCCCGCGCCTGTAAAGGCGGTATCCCTACTCCATCCATGGCGAGGCAGAGAAGAAGCCAGCGTTGAGCGCTCACGTGCGTGGTCGCATTCCACTGGAGACTAGCAAGCTATCACTAGGGGAAAAAAAAAAAGAACAAAGCGAATAGCTAGTAGCCAAAGCCAACTCACTCATTCCCCTGCTCTCGTGCAAGGGGTCACCTGGCTTGGCCTTACGTATTTTTACTTACCCATGCTTTCCGTTGTTTTCCCTCATTGATTCTCGTTTGGTTGATGTTTCCCTTTCTTTTTTTCGTTGCTTTTCCAGCCAGCTTGCGTGATGGGGTGCGTCTTCACACGCCCTGACATGAAAAAGTATATATATGGTAATCAAAATGGCAAGTCGAAGCACGGTGCTAGTGGCGAAGCCTCAGTACGCTGCCATCTCCCCCACAAGGGTGTACGCGGACACCTTGTCCTTGTTTTTTCTACTCATGCTTCTCTGTTTTGTTTGTTTTCTCTTACCTTTCTCATTAACGTTCAGTTGACCTGGGCGGCTAGGTGCCCCACTCGTGCCTCTGATCTGCCACGCGTCCCCTGTTGTAAAGCACACGCATGCATTGAAAGCGTCTACGGAAAACCTTTTCGTGTCTCCACTTTCGATCTGTGGCGTTAGCAAACCGTCCCAAGGGTAGCGCTGACGACTCATATAGATATATATTGTTCCTGAACGAAAAAAAAAAAATCGACGTTGGAAAATAAAATTAGAAGCACCTGATCTTCTCCAAAAAGAAAAGCGCCATCAAAACAGGAGCGGCCGTTTGGTCGAGGCAGTTACACACGTGCATTCGTCCACGTCCCTATACGTTTACACGCAGTCATAGGGTCATCGTGAAAATGAGAAATAGATGTCACGAGCACCTTTTCTGTCGCATTGCACCAGTGCATCGCTAGTGTCACGAGATCTTGCCACTCGAGACGATCACCTTTCCGCTTCACCGTTCTCCTTCTCTCTCTCTCGCTCCCTCCTTCTCCCTTTCCTCCCCCGCATCCTACTCCCCATCATCAATGGCTCGTGTACACATACGGTCGGCTGTGTCGTCTCACCTCTCGCAACGCAAGGATGGAGCAGAGCTCAGTGGACGAGCGAAGTCAAGCCGAGACGACTGGCCCTGAGGGCCAGCCCATCCCTGTTGATGGGGTGTCATCGCGCGGCACGAGGCGTCCACCCCCGCGGCAGCGACGGAAGCCACACACTTTGCCTCAGTATGTTCGCCGCCCGTGTTCCTCAACGCATCACGGACGCGTCCACCACGACGACTTCCATTGGCTCAGTGACCGTCGCGACCCTCACGTACAGCGGCTGCTTCACGCGGAAAACGACCTGGTATCTCGTTTTTTCCAGACAGCGGCACCTGGTCTGCAGCGCGCATTGTGCAAGGAAATGCGCGCACGGGCGAAGCTCGATGATGCCTCACTCCCTACAGTTGACCGCCATTTTTGGTACTACACACGGCAGGTCAAAAACGAGGAGTACAGTCTGTACTGCCGCCGTCCGTACAGCCGCGAGGAAAGCCTCAACGTCGACTTTTTGGAAGAGGTCAGTGCCTTGTGGCGGCACGACCCCAGCGCACCCCTACCCTATTACGACGACGAGGTTATTTTGCTGGATCCGAACCTGCTGCAGCGGGAACTTGGTCTCGACTTCATTGAGATCGGCGATATGGACGTTTCCCCGGACGAGCGGCGCCTTGCCGTCACGCTGGATTGCTCTGGTGGGCGGGAAATATTTACGCTCTTCGTGGTGGACATTAAGGACGTCAACTACCGCCACTGGATTGACCATGACGCGGGTGACGTGTACCGCGCGTGGGCGCGCGACATGACGCGCAAGGACGCCTCCATTTACGGCTCCCCAACCAGCTCCCTCAGCAGCCGCACCAGCGCGTCCACGCCGACGTTGTTTGGACCCTCCCCTAGCGAAAGCGCTGCCCCACGAGCACGCAAGGGCGCTGCGTCACGCACGTGCCTTTCGTCATCACCGCAGGCAGGCTCACCTGCAGCGTCGACGAGCCCCTCACCTGGCACAGCCAACCGACACGCCAGGAGCAGCTCTCAATTTCCGTCGAAACCCTGTTCACCGTTCCTCGCTGGACCACGGGCGCCGCAGCCTTCGCACCACATTCTGCACCGCGTGGACATGTTCGACCTCTCAAACGAAGTTCTGTGGGTCAGTGACACCAGTCTGCTGTACGTGGCCGTGGACGACAAGATGCGGCCCTTCCAGCTGGTGCATCACGACCTGCGCATCGCCGACGACGCGCCTGAGGCCTCTGTCATCTGCTACGAGGAGGCCGATGAGGAGTTCTGGGTCGGTGCCGTCGGGTTCACAGTGGACGAACGCTACGTGACATTCAGCACCGCCTCCTCGGAGGTGTCGGAGTGGTATGTGTGTCCGCATAAGACCCTCCCTCGGCTCGCGGACGCGCGGCAGAGGACAGAGCGGCATCGTTGTCTCGACGGCGCCCCCGTTGTGCGAGCCTTCACCGACGGTAGTGCAGTCGGAAAGGGAGGCCTGGAGGATCCGGTGTGGCAGGAGGCGCTAGAGAGCGGCAGAGCGTTGGCCACGACGTGCTGCTTTGCCCGCCGTCAAACGTACGCCAACACGGACGCGCAGCACCCTAGCAGCAGCTCGGTCGGTCTTGAGTATGAACTTGATCACCACGCAACACTCCTCCGCGACAGTCGAGAGATCGGTGACGGCAACGGGGTGACAACCCCCGGTGCTGGTCTTGGCGCGTGGGTGATTGTCAGCAACGCACGGGGCCACCAAGACTCTGCTCTTTTCATTCTTCCAGACTCTGAAGTGGATATACCGGACGGCGCAGCGTCCACGTCCCCCACCGCTGTTGGGTGCGAGGCTCGCTGGCAGCAGCTTCTCGAGACGGAGCCGCATCTCAAATTGGAAGGCGTCGAAGTGTGCTTGGACTATCTGCTGTTGAGTGTGCGACGAACAGGCATATTGACAGTGTTGCTGCTGCCAGTCTCGACTGTTCGCGCGTGGTGGGCAGCGGTCACGCCAGTCGGGGGCAGCGTGACCTCACCTTCTGCGACCGGCGCATCCCACGATGACAGCCAAGCATCACATCGTCCGCCGCTACCCCTCTCGGAGCTCGTCGACTTGTCACTGATGCTGCAGCGAGTGCAGCCTTCACTGCTCGCTTGGCGGCGGCACGAGACGCATAGCGCGACCCAGCCGGAGACGGTTGGTGAGGACAGCGTCACGTGCACACTGTCTGAGCTCTGCGCATGGCAGCAGCGGCAGCGGAAGACGGCGAGCCCGCCACGCGACGGATCCGCTGAGGCAACACGATCGACAGGGGCTATGACCGATGAGGATGAGCAGGCCCGTGCGTGTGGACCCTTGCCATTTACGATCGAGGCGTATGGATCCTCAACGTGCTTTTGCAGTACGCGCTTTCGCGTGCACGTCGGCCATCTCGTTCACCCGACGGTCGTGTACGAGGTGCAGTACCTGCCCAGCGCTGGGGACCGCGGCGCGAGCCTGACAATACGGCAGCTACGCACTGAGGCGGTGAACGGCCCGTTTGAGGAGGACGCGTACACGGCGGCGGTGCTGTGGGTGCCTTCTGCCTACAGCTTCACCCACAAGGCCCAGCCGGACGCGATGTTGGTCCCCACCGCGCAGCCATCGGCCGACGTGATGGTGCCCGTATACCTGTGCTGGAATGTCGGCGCCTGTGGAATGGACACGGTCAGCCTTGACGGGCGCAACCACGTGGAGGCACTCAAGCGCCGCCCGCTACTGTTAAACGCGTATGGCAGCTACGGCGACTGCGCCGAACTCGACTTTTGTAGCGAGCGACTTTCCCTGCTTGATCGGGGCTTCGTGTGGGGTTACGCCGGCGTGCGTGGCGGCGGTGAGCTTGGCATTGGCTGGCGCGACCAAGGCCGTAAGCATCAGCGCGCGACAGCCGTGAATGATCTTATCAGCGTCTCCAGCTTCCTTCAGGATCGCGGCTACTGTGCACGAGGGCAGCTCAGTCTCAGTGGTGGCTCCGCTGGCGGTCTCGTTGTCGTGAGAGCCGCGCTTCAAGCCCCGCAGCTGTTCCACGCCGTTGTGGCAGCCGTGCCCTTCGTCGACTGCCTCACCACCCTACTGGACGCCGCACTGCCCTTGACGGTGACGGAGTGGAGTGAGTGCGGCAACCCTGCGCACGACGTCAACGCGTACGACCTGCTGGAGACGCTGACGCCTGTGGAGGTACTTGGACAGTGGGCCGTGCCACGGCCGCCTAATGAGGCCGGGGTGCCGCGGTGTGCGTTTCCTCCGAAGTGGTCTACGTTGCCCCACATGCTCCTGGAAACCGCCTTGGGGGATGCGCGGGTCGGCTACTGGGAACCGCTCAAGATGATGGCCCACCTACGTGAGTTGTATCCGCTTCATCCCGTGCTGCAGTTGAGCGCATCGCACGGCGTCAGGGAAGAGTGTGTTGGGGCGGCCGGCCCTCCCCACGGAGGCACAAAAGACGCGGTAGGTACGTGTCAACCAGATTTGACTTCTCCCTCCTCCTCGGCAGGTGTCCTGCTGCACTACTGCGACTTCCTGAACGGCCATGGAGGTGCCAACGGCCGCTTTCAGCAGTGGGAGGAGACGGCCCGAGAGTACGCTTTCCTCATCGCGTGCCAGCAAGAGTTGTTCTAGACAATTTTGTGTCGCGGCGCCTTTAGTTCCGTCTATCTCTTTCTCTCTCTCTCTTACGGAAAGGCGACAGTGCTGCCTGCAAACAAATCGTTCACTGATTATGGTTTTCTCTCTGTTGCTAGGTTTGGCAAGACTGACACGATCGCTTCAGATACGTGCCACTCAGAAGACGAGAAGAGCAGTGTGTGTGTGTGTGTGTGTGGCGCGGGCAACTTGATACACACCACCACTGGTAGCCATACGCGATAGGCGTGGTCAAGCCTTGTCGAGCGCGTGCATGTGCACACATGCCGCGCTCCTTCCCTCTTCTGTTTCCCTTGCCTCACCGCGCAGTACCGCTTTCCCTGCAGTGGCCGTCCTTCTCGCTACCAGTGTTTACGCCTTGGTGCGCGACGAGCCGTGGTACCGCAGCTCGTTTTCCCCTCCCATTCTCCTGCCTACATTTCCTCCTCCTCCACGTTCTCGCACTGCAGCTACACTAGCCAAACAAGTAAAAGAACAGGGTGGGGCGGCACACGCACGGCGAACATGACGTCTCGCTTGCCCTCGAACCGTCTCGTGGACATCCTGCGTCAAAACAGCCCGCGCGCGCTGCAGCACCACGCTGACGAGTTCGCCAACGCGTACGCGTCTATTCCGCCGGAAGCAGTTCAGACGCGGTTCCTGAGGAATCACTTCCTCGTGAGCCCAAAATCGCTGTTTCTCTTGTGCGATCCCGACACACTAGCGCGCTACGGGGTTTTCGCGGTGTACAAGCCGCCCTTCTGCCCCATGCGACGCGCGGAGGCCAAGGACAACTACCATCGCGTCTCTGTCCAGTCCTTCGTGGAGGCGTCATTCAAGTCACGCGACGTGTTTCCGATCCTCCGCGACAGCGGGTATCAACCGCAGGACATCACGCTACGTGTGCTCAACGACATTGCGCCGTTTGAGTCCGGGCCGGTTGTGGTTAGTGTGTCGGAAGCGCACCCGTTTGCCCGTTCTCTGTCCCCCTTCACCATGCGCTACGATGTACTCGTGGCTGGCCATTTGCCCATCACTACCACACCCAAGGCCATTCCCGTGGCCGATCTCTACCCGACCGCCGTACCTATGGGGGAAATGGCGTCAGGGTCGCCAGCGAAGGTGGCGCCAAGCTGCGAGTACGCCGTGAAGCTCAACGGTTACTATGCCGTCCACGCTGTTTCCCTTCTTGAGCTTGTTGTGAAAGCGCCGCCAACAGCGCTCCCGCCGGCGATCTGCCCATTTGTCGCCAAGACGCTTCAGACCTACGTGATCGGCGACCCTGTGGCGATGGCGGATTTTCTCTCCGAGACATCGCAAGGTCGTGCATCTTCCTCACCGGCTTCGACGCCTGCAGCGGTCGCTGCCCCCTCTCCCTCTACGGGCGGTGCCGCAATCTCCAAGGGAGTGGCGCTGCGCGGGGATTGTGACTTTCCGCGGGTCTTCTCGCACCTCCGCGAAGTGAGCATCGCCGTCGAGGAACACGACGCGCGCGGGCAGCCTGCCGCGGCAGCACCCATCGAGTTTCACTGCCGGAAATGCATCGATCCCGTAGTGAAGCGGCACCGCGAGTACAGCTTGAAGGCTGTACAGATCCGGCTGCTCGACGGCTCGTGGACACCTGAGGCTGAGTACTTGTAGCGTGACTTGACGAAGCCCAACGTACCATTTACTTCCTTCACACAAACACACACATAGGTACAGAGAAAATAAAATAAAAGACACACAGCCAATCAACCAGCGTTCAGAAGGAAGTGCTGAGGGCAACATGAATATGTGAAGCGAGTACGCCGCACCTTCATTCGCCACGAAGGCCGATGATGTCGTCGCCTCCGTGCGCGTCGAAAGAGCTAAGCCAACAGGTACGCTCACGCACACGTCTTCTTGTACCAGTGTGGGGCATAAGACGGTGACCACCTTTCTGCGCTGGCAGCTCCCTGCCCTCTCCACCATTCACAACACACACACACACGTCCCTCTCAACTGATTCTGTGAACTGCTGTCATTATTGTTTTTTTTTTTTTGTGTGTGTGTGTGTGTGCGTCCCTGACTCAGATGTCCCTCACAACGTCTCTCTTTGAGCATAGATAAGAAAGCACGAGAGGCACGCATGCCAACCAAGAAGGGCACGTCCGCCAAGTCGCGTAGCGCGGTCAAGTCGGCCTCAAAGTCGACGCTGAAGGCCGCTGGTGATTCCGATGGACACGCAGCTGTGGCGCCGTTGCGCTCGGCTGTACAAGAGTCCCAGACCAGTCAGCAGCCGAGGGTCACCCCGGACGGTGAGGCAGAGGCGGCATCCGCGAGATCCTCCTTGGACGCTCTCCCGCGGACCGTTGCTGATATAGCACCCACAAGCGCACAGGAAGAGCTCAACACCGACCAGCAAATAACTGGTAGCTGCAACAGCACAGACGTCGTGGTTCCAAGCAGCGAACAGCTGCTGCGCTCCCGCCGACTACAAGCTGTAGCCGACCAGCTGTCCCACTCCCTCGTCGTCCTGCGGACCAAGCTCACCCGGCTGGAGAAGCGCATTCAATCAAACGGTGAGGCGGCTGTGTTGCCGTTCCAAATTCGCCGGGCCATGACAGAAAAAGAGGAACTCAAAAAAGAAATTAAGCACACGAACCGCACCATCCAGCGCCTACTCGTCATGTCGGACCAGCTGCAGAACGTGATGGATCTGCGAGCGACGGTCTTCGCTGAACGGCAGGCAGAGCTGCAGGATGCGATTGCCAAGCTGCTGGCAGAGCGTAGCGAGAACCAATCCAGCATTCGCGATGGCTTCGTCGATCGCATCAACCTGTTGCACCGCTATTGGCCCTGGCGACAATTGCTGGCGCTGGGCGACACCTCCGTGGCTTCGACGTTCCAAGAGGAGCTTGCGCGAGGTCCACGGTACAGACACGTGGGGATCCAGAACAACATCCAGTCGGACTACATTGAACAACAGCTGCACTGGCTTGAAGCGCTCTCCTCACGCGAGGAGACGTTCCGCACTCACCTGCGCCAGCTGGACAGCCTCGTCGAGGACCTCATTGACATCAACGACCTTCTGGAAACGACACTGACGTGCAGCGTGTGTCATCTGCTCTTTGAGGAGCCGGTCATTTTCTGGCCGTGTGGGCACTCGTTCTGTGTGCTGTGCTTTGACTCGCTTGCCATCGCCCCCAGTTTGTACCGTTGTCCTGTCTGTGGTAGTATGGGCAGCGAAGGTTTCGTGCACAACCTTCTCCTCAATGAGACAGTGGCGAAATGGATGTTTAAGGACGCCGGGTACGGCGACGTGCAGGGGCCGCTCAACAGCATTCGCATGCACCTCTCGCGCTTCCGTAAGGACCGTATCGAGAGTCGCGTGGTCGAGCTAAAGGCCCTGCTGCAAGAGCATCAGAAGCAGATGGCCACCCGTGGCGTGGACGATTCCACGATCGCCATTGCGTACCGTGCGTACTAGCAAGCACTCTAGGCGTGTCGCGCGCAGTCGCTACCTTTTTTTTTTTTTTTTCATGTTTCCGGGGGAGCTCATGTACATACTGACTGTTGTCGCGCCTCAAGCCACGACAAGACCCGATTGGGTACGCTGATTTGTTTTACCCTGTTCTTTTTGTCTTTGTTTTGTGTCTTTTCGATGTGCTCCACCCTTCAAGAAGCCGTTTCAAAAGAGCATCAAAATGACACCGTGTGATGAGTTCACTCGTGGAAGTTCACCTGTTGTCGCGCGCACCTCTCTCTCTCGCTGATTCGTTTCTCCCTCTTCCTCCTCTGACTATCCGCTTGTGGACACCCTCGTACACCTCGCTAATGTAATCTCACACCCACTCCCCCAATACACTGCACAGCACAAAACGCTTTTCTTCCCTTTTCTCTTTTTGTTTTATTGTCGTTGCGAGCATTGTCTCCACTACACGAACGACAGCTTGTCCAGCTTACCTCAACCATGAACAAGAATACCAAGGCGTACCCGTACGTCATTAGCCCTGACATGTACAAGGAGCAGCGCGCTCGTCTGGGCGAGAGTCTCACAAAGGCCTTCCCAGACGGTGATCACGCTGCTCTCCTGCAAGCCGGCGCTGAGGTCATGATAAACTCATCGGATATCCCGTACGAGTTCGAGCAGGAGCGGTACTTTTACTACCTCTTCGGCACGACAATGCAGGAAGTTTGCGGTGTGGTGCTCCCGAACGGCAAGGGCCTGCTCTTCATGCCCCGTCTACCGGAAGAGTACACAACATGGATGGGCTTCTTACCGCAGCCGGAGAAGGTCCGGGAAGAAGTCGCTGTTGATGAGGTGCACTACATGGACGAGATGGAGGCGGTGCTCACGTCGCACGGTATCCGTGTGGTTGAGGTCAACAAGGGTACGAACACCGACAGTGGCTTGGCTGTGCTCACGGCGAAACTGCCGCCAGGCGTGTCCGGCCTCACATCCAATGACACGTGGCTCTTCAAGGTTCTCAATCGCCAGCGCGTGATCAAGACGCCACTCGAGGCAGGCGTGCTCAAGTACGTGTGTAAGGTTTCCAGCGAGGCACATGTGCACGTCATGCAGACCGTCGCTCCTGGCCACGCGCAGAACCACCTCGCTTCTGCCTTCATCCACCACGTCAGCTTCTTCGGCGGCTGCCGTCGCGTGAGCTACCCGTGCGTGGTGCCGACCGGCGCAGACAACGCCATCCTGCACAACTGGTACGCAGACAAGGAGATCGTCGACGGTCAGATGGCTCTCCTGGACATGGGCGGCAACTACTGCGGCTACGCGGCCGACATCACCTGCAGCTGGCCCGTCAACGGTAAGTTCACCGAGGATCAGAAAAAGGTGTACCTCGCTGTGCTCGCGGCACACGACGCCGTGGCGCACTCGATGAAGCCCGGTGGGTCTTGGGTGGATATGCACTACTTGTCGCTGCGAACCATCTGCCAACACATGATCGACATGGGTGTCCTCACCGGTGCGGTGGACGCGATGATGGAGAAGCAGATCATGCAGTACTTCATGCCCCACGGCCTTGGTCACATGCTCGGTCTGGAAGTCCACGACATTGGTGGGTACGCGGAGGACATGCCGGAGCGCCCCAAGGCGGTGGATGCCAAGGGCTTGCGAACGGCGTGCATCATGGAGCCGGGCATGTATCTCACGATTGAGCCGGGGCTGTACTTCAATCCGGCGCTGCTCGAGCGCGCGCTCGTCAACCCGGACGTGAAGGACTTCATCAATGAGGCCCGCCTCCGTGAGTTCTGGAACATGGGAGGCGTCCGCATCGAGAGCAACGTCATGGTAACGGAGAAGGGCATTGTCAACTTCACCGTCGTCCCACGCACCATCGACGAGATTGAGCGCACGATGGCCGGTGAGCCCTTCAAGAAGGAGCCTGAAGTTTTCAACAATGCGTAAGAACGCCTTGGGAGAAAAAAAAAGGGAAAATACACAAATGACAATGAAGGAACGGCGACGGCAGCACGCGTCTCTCGATTTGAAAAAAAAAAAAGAAGAAGAGAACGGCTTTCCGTGTTGCAATCGTTCCAGTGATCTAATCGGCTCTCCGAACCTCTACTCTTTTGACTTATTCTTTTTTTTTTTTTTTCAAAACACCACTGTCCGCCTTATCAATTCGTTTTATTTTTCAAATTACGCATGAACTGCATTTATTTGTCGTGTTCGTCTGTCGTTTCTTCTTTTTCTTCTTTTTCTCATTTTTTTTTTTTTAGTGTGTGCCGTTTCACTGATATCGAGTGTCGTCGCTTCTCCTTGCGTCCTGGGAGATGCCAGTACGATGACCTATAATGTTGTGCCTTTGTGAACTTTGTTCTGCGGGGCCCCTCATGGAAAACAACAAACAAAATGCCAAAAGGTGTCAGATGAGAATGGAGATGCTCCGTCAAGACCAAGAAGAACTATCCTATTTACGGCTCCACCAAGCGTACACGACCTCCTCGCTGGTATATCTACTGTGTGCAACCGCACAGCCCAGTAGCGTCCGACATGTGATCACGCAACACGCCGCTCTCGGAGTCGCACCCGCCCGACCACACCGGCCACTATCAGATACACACTCTCCGCTTCTTTCACTCAACGCCTTCACTTTTGTGTTCTCTCTTCCTCCCCCCTCCCCACCCGCTTGTCTCCTATCACTGCTGATCGGGCCTCCTCTGCAGTTCACTATTCTTAGTCGCGTCAAGACACATCGTGCATCACTGCCCGAGGTCCGCTGTCCTCACTGCCCACTCATTGAGCTGTGCAGCTATCGCGGGCATTCCAGACATCACACGCGCCAGCACCAGTGCACACGCACACGCACGGACAAAGCATGGACCCTCACGATGATGTGAAGGAATTTGACGCGCGCCGTCTACAGAAGAAGAAGCAGCGCAATCAGCACTGGCAGGAGCGACAAGAACGCTCCAAGGTGAGTCGCGATGAGATCGACACGCTGCGCGAGCAGCGGAAAACGCTCCGCGAGAAGATCGAAGCGCAGGCGCAGAGCGCTGACGAAGCCAACCTGGTCACGGAGGAGGAAACCAAGAGCCGCTATTTCAACCAGCTCCCCATCTCGCAGCGTACACTCATGGGTCTGGAGCGAGGTAACTACCGCAAAATGACGCCGATTCAGAGCGACACACTGCACCTCGCACTCGCGGGCGTCGATGTGCTCGGCGCGGCCAAGACTGGCTCTGGCAAGACACTGTGCTTCGTGGTCCCCGTGCTTGAGAAGCTGTTCGCAGAGCGCTGGGACACGGAGATGGGCGTGGGTGCGATCATTCTCAGTCCAACACGCGAACTCGCGCTACAGATCTTCCGTGTGATGCAGCTTGTCGGCTACAAACACGTGCTCTCCGCGGCCTTGCTTACCGGCGGGCGCGACGTCATGGAAGAGCGCAAGCGTCTACACGCCATCAGCATCATCGTGGGCACACCAGGGCGTATTCTCCATCACCTCGAGGATGACGCCGAGCTCGTGCTCGACAACTTGCAGATTTTGTGCATGGACGAAGCGGACAGGCTGCTCGACCTGGGCTTCCGCGAGGCGATCACGAGCATCCTGCGATACTTGCCGCGCCAACGTCAGACGCTCCTATTCTCCGCGACGCAGACGACGGATGTGCAGATGCTGGCCCAGCTCTCGCTCGACAACCCGCGGTATGTGACCGCCCACGCTCTGACAGCAGCACCAACGCCAACCTCTCTCAGTCAGAACTTTGTGGTCCTCGATCTGAACCGTAAGCTGGACGCGCTGCTGATGTTCCTCAAGCGCCACCCGAATGATAAGGTGGTCGTGTTCGTCAGCACATGCAATCAAGTCAAGTACATGTACCTGGCCTTCTCCAAGATTCTCAAGAAGATGCGTATTCCCTCCATGTGCCTCACCAGCAAGATGAAGCAGTTCCGCCGCGAGGAAGTCTTCCTCACCTTTTGTCGGTGCAAGTCCGCCGTCCTGTTCTGTACGGACATCGCCGCCCGTGGTCTGGACTTCCCGCTCGTACACTGGGTGGTGCAGTACGACTGCCCGGACAGCGCGCAGACCTACATCCACCGTGCCGGTCGCACGGCCCGCGCAGGGGCACGTGGTGTCAGCGTGCTCTTTCTTACGCCACGCGAAACGCCGATGCTGTCTTACTTGGCCAACAAGAACTTACAGCTGCGTGAAATCGCGATCAAGCCCAGCATGATGAACGTGTCGCAGGAGATCTTCGTGGCGCTCGTTGTGCAGGGACTCAAGTACGAGGCGCAGAAGGCGTTCATCTCGTACCTCCGCTCGGTGTACTTCGCGTCTAACAAGCACGTCTTTGAAGTCGCCTCGATCGACGTGGACGCGTTCGCCAAGTCACTTGGTCTGCTCGTGGTGCCGGACATGTCAGAGCTGCGCAACCTTCAGAGGAGTGCGAAGAACTTACCGTGGGATGTGGTCAACTACATCGCACGGCACGGGGGCGGCGCGCGTGGTGAGGACGGCAACACAACTCCAGGCGCGGCGACCATGACCCGGAAAGAGAAGCACCTCAAGGCCTCCGATATGTTCCGCATGCTCGAGCAGAAGCAGAAGTTCGCCCCGAAGCGGTCCGCCGAGAGTGACGAAGAAGGTGACGACGACTTCTTGATCAAGAAAAAGAAGCCGGCAGCGCCTTCCGCCCACCCAGACGATGCAACAGGGAATGATCACTCTGAATCGACACACACAAGAGCCGGCACTTCCGCGGACGACGACGCATCGCGTCGCCTCACGACGGAGGAACGTCTCGCGGGCCTTTCAAAGGCCAAGCGGCGCAAGTACATTGAGAACGCGGATCTGCGTGTGCGCGACCTTGGTCTGAACCAGCGGATCGTCTTTTCCGACGATGATGACGAGAATGATGATAACAAAGCCGAGGGCCTCACGTCCAGTCGCGGGCCCGGCAAGCGGGGCCGTCGTGAGGTCGACGAGGACGACGGCGACGACGAGGATCCCGACGAAGCCGAGGCGTTTCACGTGCGCATGCTCGAGAACGCCGTGATCAATAGCGACGAGGAGGCGGACGCGAGTGACGGTGACAAGGAAGGCGATGAAGACAAAGAAGCAGGTGGTGCGGACCTCTTCGCTACGCGTCTCCGCCAACGCGTACATTCCGCGCGTGAAGACGATCGCGACCGTGCGCGGAAGCTCCGCCGCCTGCGTCGCCTGCAAAAAGAAGGCCGCGCGCCGAAGAAGGCGTCCCTGGCGGAGGATGAGGCCCACCATCAAAACGGTAAGCCTAAGCGTCCGCGCTACGAAGACGGTGACGAGGACGGGGACGGAGGTGTGCGTCTCGTCAGCCACGGTAGCAGCGGCGATGATAGTGATGTCTACGCCGATGATGTCAGCAGTGACGGCTCGCTCGCCGACCTGCTTCGCAGCGCCGCACAAGGGGGTGCCGGCGTCAGCGGCAGGTACCGCGGCATTGACGAAGACAGTGACAGTGATGCCGAATAGACGACCACCACAGCAGAGCTGGGGGATGAGGTATGTGTGTGTGTGTGTGTCTTGCGCGGCTCCGCGCTCTCTTTTGTGAGCCTGTATTTCGTAAACGTCGACTTCATCCGCCGTGCTCTTCTTCCTCTTCTCTTTTTTTTTTTTTTTTGTATCTCTTTGCATCCGATTAATGGGTCATACGATTAAGGCTGTGTGTCCCCCCCTCGTTCTCTTCTAGGTCTTCGTTTCTATAAGCGTCTAATCGAGGAGCCACTAAACCAACCAGTGACAAGAGTGAAGCCCAGTACAATGGAGGCGTGGCCGTGCTTACAGACATGACGAAAAAGAAAAGAGAAAACACGTCGTCGGCGTACGCGTTTCGGTTCTCGCGCTGGGAAATGCACAGGGCGTGCTTAGTCAGGCCGTCTGTGCGCACTGTACTTCGTGTGACGCGTACCGCCGCCTACGTCATGACTCTCGTGCGCACGCTCATCGCG
The DNA here is from genome assembly GCA_030849045.1 of Wallacemonas rigidus. Classification (NCBI taxonomy): domain Eukaryota; phylum Euglenozoa; class Kinetoplastea; order Trypanosomatida; family Trypanosomatidae; genus Wallacemonas; species Wallacemonas rigidus. The sequence continues at coordinate 40,564 of JASAOL010000610.1, forward strand.
TCCGCGCGTCTTCAGGCACGCGGACAGGTCCGTGCAGTCTCCGATACCCACACAGCACGAATAGAGTGAATTGATCAGCCGCGTCGACTCCGTCGACACGTTATGCGTTCACTTTGCGTTTGTGCGTACCAGGTCTTCCCATGGAAGGCTGCTGTTCACATATCCTCCCCCCCCCCCCCACACACACACGCACACCTCCTCCGTACCTGCTCCGCCTCATCGAGTGCGGACGCCTGTCGTTGTGTTGTCTCCTACTTCCTCCCTGCATTCGTAGTCCCCATCTACTGTCTTCACCGCGCTGCATTCCGGCAAATGCTACGTCGCTCGTACTTTTTGTACAAGGCCAACCGCTCGTGGACGAAGGCCTCGATCAGTGCCTCTGCGCACTTCCCGGACGCGGTGAGGGCCGATCCCGCCGCAAGCCGACCTGCCTCGACATCGGCGAAGCAACGGCGTAGCTGGACACTGATGGAGAAGACGTCGGGCAGCGGTGATGTCTCACTCACAGTGCCCATAAAAACGCCGAAGCACATCATCAAGATGGTGGATTTCGTAAAAGTCTACGCCAATCTTGTCCGATTCGACCGCCCTGTCGGGTCGCTGCTTCTTATGATCCCGTGCTACTGGGGCGCGGCGCTCGCGGTGACCAAAGCCCTGGTTTGGGAAGGCGCGGATCCCCTCGTACTCGGCGCCCCCTTCATTCCACTCCACCTGATGGTGTACTTTGCCGCCGGTGCCTACCTCATGCGCAGTGCCGGCTGCATTGTCAACGACATGTGGGATCGTGAGTTTGACCGCAAGGTGGAGCGCACGGCGTCTCGGCCCCTGGCCTGCGGAACGATGTCCATGACGATGGCCTCAGCACTTCTCGTGTCTCATGTGGGTGTCGCCGGACTGATTGCCTTCTCCCTGTCACCGGCCGCCCTCACCGCGTGTGTGGCGATCACCCCCGTGTGGATAATGTACCCCTTCATGAAGCGCATCACGTACGCCCCGCAGTTCTTCCTTGGGCTGTGTTTCAATTGGGGCATCTTCGTTGGCTACGCCGCCGTGCTGGGCCGTGTGGATCTGGCAGTTTGTTTGCCGATGTACTGCGCGGCGGTGCTGTGGACGATCCTGTACGATACGATTTACGCCTATCAGGACCGTCGCGATGATCTCAAGTGCGGTGTCAAGAGCACGGCCATTTGGATTGGGGACCGCAAGTACATCCTGCAGGCCATGGTGGCGCCCGTCGTGCTCGGTATGATGACGTCAGGCCTCCTCGTCTCGCAGTCGCTGCCCTTCTACGCGTGCATGGCCGCGAGCAGCTACGTCCTCTACTCCATCGTCGATGACGTGAACATTTACGACAACTGGTCCTGTGGACGCGGATTCAAGCGGAACGTGACCTTCGGATGGTGTGTGTTCTTCTCCTTGTGCATCGGCAATTTATTCTGGGCACTGTCGTCCGAGTACGAGCAGCAGCAGGACGAGGAAAGCACCCTCAAGTCAGACAGCTCGCTGGCCAAATATCTCTTCTTCAATCAGCACAGCTCCCCGCGTTTGTACGACTCTAGCACCTTCAACTGGGTCGATCGCACCCTGCACCCGGTCTATGTACTCAATCAGGAAGCCAAAGCGAGAGGCGACTTGGAGCCGCCCAGCGTGCCGGCATGGATGCGCCGCGAGTACTTTGGCGAGAATCTTGGCACGCTCCTCTGGTGGCTCGGGGTGCCGCTTGAGACCGTGGAGGCGTGGCAGCAGAAATGGTACGGTGCTCTTGACCACTACAACGTGTTCGGCAAGCTACAGCTGTGACCGGTTTGGCGGAAAGAAGCACCGTGTGGAGGCTGCACAGAGGTCAACTGACGTGTTGCAGCCGAAGAGAACCTGATGGGCGATACCGAAGGGATGTGGCGACGAAGAAAAACGTGGCGCACGTGCCTGATCTCTCTCCCCATCTCCTTCACCTCGCCGAGTTGGAATCGTTATCCATTTCGCATCGGGAAAGCGGATGTGCAGCTGCTGTGAGGGTGATTTGTTCGTTCCGTGCGGACGCCGTGCCGTCCTTTCGCCACGAGCGCGTTGTGGTGTGTGTGTGTGTGTGTTTGCACCGGTGGCTAAATCGTTGGAGCTCTGCTTCTCTCTCTCTCTCTTTCTCTACGTTGAGTCCTCACAGATACGCAGGACATGATGGAGAACATCCACATCGGGACAGAAAGCACTACCAACACACTCGTTGCGGGAATGCCACGAGTTCAGTGGTTAATAAATTTTTTTCTTTGTGCGTGCTCTGTCTCGCTCTCCCTGCGCCCAATCGGCGACAAAGCTGATTGGTTCCCTCAGTACGTCGCGCGTCACACACAAGACAACGAAGCTGAGGTCGATCGTCACTGCCCATCGCCACCGCCTCCGTACGCTCCCGCCTCTCTCTCTCTCTCCCTCCCCCCCCCCCCTTCACACTGACAGTTCACATACTTTCCGTAGTGTACCTCGTTGCGTCGAATACCAAACGGAGGAAAAGATAGCCTTCATTTCGAAAGCGGCGCGAAATTGTATGAAACAAAGCAAAAGAGAGAGAACAGACGATTAACCCCACTCTCTGTGTGTCTTTCTCGCTTTCTGATGTTCGCTGACGAGCGCGTCAAGGCGGCGGGTACGCCCGCGGCATGCCCCTCGCCACTGCGTCCCCCGGCTATACGTGTGGTCGCCAAAATGAACCCGCGCGTGTGGGATGTGTACACCTCAGAACGCACAATTGACGCCTATGGGGCCTATACGACAAACGTCGCTACCGATGCAGTTGTTTTGCCAAGTCTTGGCCCCCCAGCAGCGCGGCATGCTGGAGGAGAGCCTGAAAGGCGACCAGACAGCGGTGTTCGTCACCGCGGTGCTTCCGTGAGCCGTAGTGTACCAACTCTAAGTACGCTTCTCCGCCGTCAGTTCCACACTCCAGGAGCCGGTCGCCCGCCGTCGATGTCGTCCTTCAAGATGTCCACGGCGATGAGCAGCCCCGGCGTGGAAATTTTCGCATCTCGCATCGCCGCGCACCACCTGCTGCCCTTGTCTGAACTTACCTCGGTGTCCTCCTCAAGTGAGAATGCACAAGACGTCTGCGCATCTGCAACTAGCGACGTGGAGTCCGCGTTCGGACGGGACTACGCGGCCCTAGCGAGCTTGGCAGTGCCCCCGGCGCTGGACTCCACCTTCGTCTCTGCCACGGCCGCGCACACGTCGTCGTCCTCCTCAGATCACTCACCAAACGTGGCAGATGACGATGAGGCCGCGAACGGCGGGAGCATCCCTAGTGATGAATTGCCGGACTCTCCGCTGGTGGTCGAGACAGATGAGAAGCTATCGCTGTCGCCCTGCGGCTTTTTTCGCCACCACGTGGTGGTGGAGGAATACAGTCTCCTCGAGCTGTACCGTATTCGCTGCTGGCAGCTGGGTGTGAAGCGGCCTGATCCACGCGTGGAGGCACAGCTGCCCTCCGCTGTGGGCAAGGCGAGGGCTGCGGAGCTCACCTCCATCGATCTGCGCGCGACGTACATTGGCAGCGTCGGCTGCCTCGCCCTCGCCGCGGTCATTCCGTTCTGTACGTCCCTGCGCAGCCTCACCTTGACCGGCGTCGGGCTGGTCGACAACAGTCTACCGGTCTACGCACTGCTGCACGCGTGCCGGTGCTGCCGTCCGCTCCTATTCCTGGATCTTTCCTATAATCGCCTCGGCGACACGAGCGGGCGCTGGCTGCTGCAGTTGTGCCACGCCTGCCCGCAGCTCCGGGTCGTGCGTGTGGAACATGCGGCGTTGAGCGACCCGCTCCTGCGAAAGCTGCAGCTACGGCTGTCGCAGCGTGATACACGTGTGGAGACGCTGGGCGAGAGGCACGTCACGCTCCTATCAGAACGCACGGAAGCCGATGGCGCTACGCCCATCGCGCACAGCCCGCACGCCAGCGTTCTCGCTCTGAGTGACACCACGACGACACCTGCACCAGGATGCTCGCGAGGGTCGCTCGGGGACCGCTTCAGCGCACACGCCTCGCCGCGGCGCTCTCAGCTCAGCTCGTGGCGCGCGACACCTCCGCACACTACGCGCTTGTCCTACGCGACGCCTGTGCGGACACGCCTCGGTGCCGGAGGTGCCAAAAGTGATGCGCATGCCATCGGCTACCACCTCCTCGGGAGTGCCGGTACACTACGTCGCCTTGGTCGCAGCGGCGGAGACCGAGTCCTCACGTCACCGACACGACCTACTACGGCGCGGTCCGTGGCCTCCCTCACCTCCGTTCCCTTTCCTGTACTTGCTCCGACTCTCCCAGTGGATGCCGCGCCGTCGAGCGAGGGCGTGTGCAACCAGCAGGTGGGGCCCCAGGGGCGTGACGCGGCCGATCCAGCGGACGTAGCAGCATGGATCCGGGGGCAGCGCACAAAAGAACGGATCGCCGCCTCACTACAGCACGCGACAGACCAAGAGCTCTACGACCACACGCGTCACGAAGACCTCAACTACGCCTCACAGAAACGGGTGCCCGAGTTCGTGGCAGCGGCACTGGTGGAGCTGCGGCGGCGTCTGGCCCGCAACGGTCATGCGATGCAGCGCATCTACGAGTGCTTCCTCTTCCCTGATGAGTTCGAATCTCAGATCAAGATGGGCAGTGTCGCGATGACGGCGGACGGTGAGGTCGCGCGCCGCACGCTCCGCCGCACGCACGTGGAGCACAAGAGACGCCAGCGGAGTATTCTCCGCTCTGACACGTCCACGCAGCACAAGACAGAGGCGTTGGTGCACATGGAGCTGCTCCAGTCCGATGCCATTAGCTCCGAAGTTGTGCGGCGCGTGCAGAAAGGACTGTGCAGCTGGAAGGCCTTCTTCCGCGGTCTGCGTATTCTTGGCATCGACAGTGCGGCGACGGACCTTTCCCAGGCGACCCGCTTCGCCTCGGTGTGTGGCGTGCTCAAGGCAGAGCACGTGTGCTTTGGCAAGCTGATACGTGTGTTGCGACCACACGCCGTGTTTCAACGTCCCGCTGCGTTCGTGTCTTGCGTCAATACAATGATGAGCCCGCTCCGCTCGGCGCTTCGTGTGAGTGCGCCCACCGCGACGATGCGGCGGCCGACTGCCGTGGAGATCGGGTGGGATGGCGCGGAAGTCGTAGCGACCGCCTCTGTGCGCACACGGCAAATCACGTGGGAGACGTCGCCGCCTCATCAAAGTCCTGTGCCGCTTCCCGTGCGCGACGGCGACGTTGCCGGTGAGCGATCACACGCGCGTGTCACGGCAAGCGCCCACTGTGCGACGGACATCACCAGCGACGTGCAGGTGCGTCCGACGCAGCGTGTGGTGCAGCCACTGCTGGATAGGCTCTTCGACGCCCGACACGCACTCCGCCGCGCACTCACGGCCCTCACTCTCGACCCCAATCACTACAGCACGTTGTTGTTCCAAACGGCGCGGAGTCTCGACTCCTGTCGGACGCACGACAGCATCGCAAGCGATGAGTGGATTGTTCTGGGAAAAGACGGTGGTAGCCTACCCGACAACACGGCCACCCGTCAAGCCGACAGCACGCCCACGAGCACCCCTTTGTGTCAGTGGCCACAGTCAAACGCACTCGATCGCAGCCTCGACACAGCCGTCAATCAGAGGCGTCGTACCAGCATGCGGAGAAACAGTGCGCAGTCAACAGAAACCACGTGGGCCGCTCTGGCCCAACAGCAGAGTCGCATGTCGCAAAGTGAGCACCAGGTATCTTCGTCCGAGCAGGTGGACGCGGTACGCTCAAGTATGACCGACAGTCACGCAGGTGCGCCACACGATGTTGACTTCATGTCGCCGCTCATGCCGAATAGTCTGGCAATGGAATTGGTGCGTGTCAGCGTCAAGGGGTCCTCGCTTGCAGCTGACAATGTGGGGAACTCACTACCGATCGCCTCGGCTGCTGCGCCTTCCTTGTTGGTGCCGTACAGGAGTGTGCTCCAAACGTGTGTGGCTGCCCTTGGAGCGGAGCACACGGCGCTTCTCCGTGCTGTGCTCACCCGCTGCTTCAGTGGGCAGTCACCATTTGTCACAGAGGACGATGACGAGAGCGCGACGAGGACAGCGTCGGAGGACATTGTTCTCGTTCCGTTCGACGATGCAGACGATCGCCTCGTCGACGCGGAGCGTGACTTGTTGCAGAGCCTTTCATTGCCGCCGACCCCACCGGCACCGCCGGCCGACGCACAACGGGCAGCGTGGCGCGCACTGAACGTGGCCGAACTTCAACGGTTGATTGAGGAAGCATAAGAATACAAGGGGGAAAATGTGGTATCAAGGCCAGAGACCGCAAGCTACCGTACGGGACAAGGGAACATCTATGTGTAAAGTAAGTAGGTTCAACTCGTTCTGCGCGGCCACGCATCGCTCACTGGTGTACGGGGCTCTCATTATGCGGATTAGATCACCCTGTACAATCAACATGATGCGTTTTCGTCCCCGTCGCGTCGCTCTCCCCTCCTTCTCTCTCCCGTCTCATGTAAAATAAATGTTGGTGTGTGCGCATGTCTTGCTGACACGCGCGGTATACCTCACGTGTGACGCCTCTCCTGCGCGCCTCCTCTCATCATCATTTTGAACTGAATGCACTTCGCATATTTTTTTTTCTTCGACTTCTACTTTAGCGAAACACTGTGGCTTTAGCTATTCCCGTTTAGCTTTGTTTGTATCGCTCACATGAATCTCTCTCTCTTTGGAAGCCACTCTAACTCATTCTCCTTCCTCCCTTGTCTTCTCGCTGGGCGTCATGGACCACCTCCAATACCCTCCTGTTCATGTAGGACGCCACGTAATGTTTTACTTTTCCCGAAATAAAAAAATGAAAAACGACTTCCTTGCAAGGTGTTTTACTCTGTACAGAAGAGGCGCGCCTCGTGCGTCACGGACAAGAGTCGCCTGTTTGGACAGCGTCAAGGTCGCACACCGTACTGATGATCACGCCACCGTGAGGGATAGCGAGACAGTAGATAGTCATCACACCGTGCGTGCGTCTCACCACACTTTCGGAGCTGTTGCGCACCGCTGTTGCAAGTATGATTGCTGTGCGTGACACAGCCGGTCACCATCAAGTTTGTCTCCGGTGCGCTCGTTCTCTCTTTTAATCGACCCTCTCACTCTCTCACTCTCTCACTCTGCGACTGACCTCGCACAGCCAAGTACAATCACGCAAACGACAGTCAGTTGTGGGCATATAACTTAGTCCACAAGGCACGAGAAAAAGCAGTTTCCCTCATCACGCCATCACACCTGGTTGTCGATGTGGTGCACCCGTCGGCTATGTGAGGCGAAGACGCGCCGGGCAGTGGGCTTTGTCGCCACGGATATGGACGGGACCATTCTCTCACCGCGGCATACGATGTCAGAGTTCACCAAAGACACACTGTACACGCTCTCGCAGACACGCAAGGTGCCACTCATATTCGCCACGGGCCGCCAGCACCCCGACGTGGTTGTCGTCGTTGACCATCTGAAACGCCTCTTCAAGGAGAAGGCAGCCGCAGCGGGGAGCGCGGTCATAGAGACACCCCTGTTCTTGGTCACCTCCAATGGGGCCGTGGTGCACGATGCGTGGAGCGGGCGTGCGGTCTCCACCGCAGCGATCCCCGAAGCGCTGGTGAAGGAGCTCTACACACTGTTGCCCAAGTCCGAAACGCGCATCAACACGCACGCGATGCAGCGCAGCAGATGGTTCTGCCGAATGAACTGGGAGGAGATGCTGCAGTTTCACCAGGAATCGGGCTTCGCCTTCGAGGTGTTGCCCCGCATTCCAACGACAGCAGAAGGCAAGGAAACGGGCGCGCGGACTGGGGACGCGCTCATTCAGCGTGGAGACGTCCAGGACGTCTGCCAGATGTCTTTTACCAGCTGGGATCGGCCACTGCTGGAGAGCCTCGAGCAGTATCTGCAAAAGACGTACAAGGATCAGCTGAGTGTCACCTTCTCGGCTGCCTACTGTGTGGACATTGCCCCAGTGGGCGTCAACAAGGCTGCGGGTATCAAGACGGTGTTCCGTGAGCTTGCGAAACGGGAAGGAAAGGACGACAAGGATGATCGCGAGGACGGCGACGACGGAGACGATATGGACAAGTACGTCCGAAGGTGCCTTGCTGGCACAGCGGCTTTTGGCGACGATTTGAATGATGCGCCGATGCTGAAAAGTGTCGGCTATGGCCACATCATGGCGAATTGCAACCCACGCCTGATGGAGGTCTGTACCGATCTGCCCGTGATCGCCAGCAACGCCGAGGACGGTCCTGCGAAGGTGTTGCGCAGGCTGTTCTCCCTCGACTGAGTTGGGCTGCAACGTAGCAGACTGTTTCTTTTCTTTGCTCTCGCTGACATGAAAAAAAAAACCACAAGTCAAACTTCCATCTTCACCGAAGAGGGCACGCTCAAGGAGCTGACGACGGAAAAACTGGGATGTGCACCACTCGCTGGCAATCGCGTGCCACAAAAGAGTCATCTGTTCGCATGACTCGCTTCCAATGTGATTGTGTGGATGCGCACGGTCGAGTGCATCACATCGGAGGCACGGCCACACGTTCTCTGCGTCACCGACGGATATCCCAAAGCACCATCCCTCAGAAAAAACGTACAGACAAGCACCGCGTCTCCTCCCCTCCTGACCTGTCTCACTGCGATGCAACTCGCCTAAGCGTACTCAACACAACAAGTCTACACACACCAACAACAACGACAACAAAAGAAACGAACAGACAACACCTAGCGCGTCAATCCTAAGCTCACACAGTTGCACAGAAACTCGTATAGCAGACAACAACAACAATCAACAATGAGCAGCGGTTCACACTTTTGTTACATCGCCTCCGACATGGACGGCACGCTGCTCTCGCCCCAAAAAGTACTGTCTGACCTGACCAAGGAAACCCTCAAAGACATTGCCCTGACGCGCGACGTGACGATGATGTTTGCGACCGGGCGCAACCACTACGACGTTCACCAGGTCAACGAGAACCTCCAGAAGTACATAGCCGGTGGCAACAAAGCCGCCACGTCAAAGGGCTCGAAGGACATCTACCTGATCACCTCCAACGGGGCCGTGGTGCACAACGCCGTCACAGGAGAGCTTGTCTGCGAGAAGTGTCTGGACCCCGTGCTCGCCGAGGAGCTCTACCGCTTTGTGGATGCCGAGTGCACGACGGTGAACACGAACATTTACCAACACGATGAGTGGATCTGCCGCGTTGACTGGCCAGAGATGCTCTCCGGCCACGCAGAGAGCGGTCTGAAATATACGGTGTGTACGCATCCACCTGACAGGGTGCCGTTCAGCGGAGATGAGGCTGCGACGAAAACCATTCATGACGGCTGCTTTCAGGGAATCTCCAAGATGTTCTTCGTCTTCGACGATCCCGCCGTTCTCCCGCCCTTCGCGGAGAAATTCCTCGAGAAGTTCGGGCCACGCAAGGCCGAATTCAGCCACACCTTCTCGGCGGACGATTGCATGGACGTGATGGCGCCAGGCGTGAACAAAGCAAACGGTGTCCGCATGGTGCTCGACATTCTCCGCAAGAGCCGAAATCAGACACTTGAGGAGGCACTCTGCTCCACGGTCGCATTTGGCGATGGCATGAACGACCTTGAGATGCTGCGGGAGTGCGGCAAGGGTTGTGTCATGAGCAACGCCGACCCTGGACTCAAGGAGGCGTGCCCCGACCTCGAGGTGGTGCCCAGCAACAAGAACGACGGTGTTGCACAAACACTCCGAAAGCTCTTCGGTTTGGACGAGGCGTAAGTGCGCACCGTCTTGGCTTCATTTTGAGAGGACCTTCAGACCTGCGACACGTGTCGCTCCTCGTTTAGGCCTTGCTGTTGACGTCTTTGCTGCCTGCGTGGGCAGCCGTGGTCGTTGGTATCGTGTCTTTTTCTTTTCTTTTTTCTTTTTGCATTTCCCCGCAGGTACCACCAGCGGTCTCTCTTTCTCTGTTTTTATTTTTGTTATTATTATACTGTCATCCTCTACCGCGCCTCCTCTTCTGGTCATGTGAGAACAAAACGAGTGTATACCCCCGAATTCCTCACGTCTGCCCCATCTGTCGAGGAGCGTCTCACATCAAAAGAAAAAAACGAAAAAGAACAAACACAAACACAAAACGTATTGGTAACAAGCACGCCACGGCAAGGTACACTATTTTCCCTATACGCCGTCTTGATTGTTCTTTGTCTATTTCCTTTTTTAGTTGTTGTTGTTTTGCTTTGCGAGAATTGTTTTCGTCGCTGGTCTCTGTCTTCGATCACACCAAAAAGTATAGAGGAAGAGCACCAAAAAGAAGAAAAGCCTTTGTGTACGGACAGCGATCAAATCCTTGTCAAGCACTGTCGGTGCGCTCTCCAACCTCTTCACTGGCCATGTGACATCCCCGGAACAAGAGGAGGGATACCACAGCTGGTTGCGCTCCCAGCTGTGTCGATGCAGGCGTGGCGTCTGTCTTGCCACAGCTTTCCTAGGCATCGCCCTCCCCTCGGAAATCCCCTCCGCGATCCATTCCTGGCGCACTCACCCCCCTCCCTCTCTTCCTCGGCCGGCTGTCTCTCCGTTTGTGTGCTCTGTGGAGTTATTCCACACACACACACACACGTACAGACACATCTCCCTCCACTGCTCCGTTCCACGACAGAAGCGCAATCGAACGTTGACAAGAAACAACAAAAAGAGAAAAAGGCAGCGACGAAGGATGTTAGCATGACCGTTTCACTACGTCTTCTCTGACATGGATGGCACGGTATTGGGACCTGATCACCAGCTATCCCAGCTCACAAAGAATACACTGAAAACACTCTCCGTGGAGCACCGCGTACCGATTGTCTTCGCTATCGGTCGCATCCACTACGATGTTTCGCGCGTCGCTGATAACCTCATCACGAACATACAGGACGGCGTGAACGACGGTGGTATCTCGACCTTTCCTGGTGCGGCGTTGTACCTCGCCACGTCGAGCGGCGCCGTCATTCACAACGCGCTCACCGGCGCGCTGCTCCGCACCGCGTGCCTGGACGCCGCCTTCGTCGAGGAAATGCACCGCTTTCTGCATGAGGACGAGAATAGCGTCAATACGTACGTCTCCCAGCGGGACGGCGTGATCTGCCGCCTCGATTGGCCACACATGAACGACCACTACGTAGTCAGTGGGATGCGGTGTCTCCACTGCCCAGACCCACCGACCTCCAGCGCTTGCTCCGGAAACGAAACAAAGGCACAAACTGTGTATGATGAGAGTTTTGAGGACATCATTAATCTGTGCATTGAAGTCACCAACGCCGAGCTACCACCGCCTGTAGTGAAGGCGTTCCACGAGTGTTTCGGTGATCGCGCCGGTCGTTTTTTGCTGACGTTCTCAACGAACTCGTGTATGGATATCATGGCACCCGGCGTGAGCAAGGGGGCTGCGGTGACGACGGTCCTTGATCAACTGCGTGAGCCACGTGGCGAGTCCTTGGAGCGAGCGCTTGCTGCCTCCGTGGCGTTCGGCGACGGACTCAACGACGAATCGATCCTGAAGGCGGTTGGACGCGGTTTCGGGATGGCGAATGCAAACCCAAAACTCATCGCCGCGCGCCCGAATCTGGAGCGTATTCAAAGTTACGCTGACGATGGTGCCGCGCGCACACTACGGCGTGTATTCGGGCTCACCGATAGCGACGGAAGCCGAGTCTGACCGACAAATATGAGGACCCCCCCCCCCCCAGTGAAACGTTTGTTAGTCCGCTTCCCATACCGCATGTCGGTCGCATCTGCCACCGCGCATATGTTTTCTTTGTCTGTCCCAAAGGTGGTACTTCTCACTACATTGCAAGAAACAAAATCTGCACAACGTGCGAGACCTCAAAGCGACCGGGTGAACATACTCGAGTCACTTCACCTGTGAGGTTGTGTCCGGCGACTCGAAGAGACGAGCGCCAATTTTTTCCCTAGACATTCCTTTGCGCTCACCACGGCCGCATCATATCCGTAGACCCTCTCTCTCTGTCTGTTTTTGTGATTTCCATCGTGTTATCACGTGGACTTTCCTACCCAGTGGCCTGCACTCCCATCGTCACTCTCCAAACAGGGAAATAAAATAAAAAATAAAAAACGGATGAGGCTGCAGGGATGTCACAGTCCGTAAAAGCGATCTTCTGCGACCTGGATGGGACTCTCTTCAACAGCCAACATCATCCGTCGCAGCGCACCTCCCACATGGTCCGTGCACTGCGGGATCGACACGTTGCGTTTATTCTTGCAACCGGTCGTCCAGCCAAGAACGTGTTCGAAACCATCAACGCGCACGCGCTTCACGTGGATTTCGTCATCGCCAACAATGGCGCCGCTATTTACCGCGCCGTCGCAGCAGGAGAGAGCCCCTCGCAGCTCACATCGCGAGGAGACGCACAGCAGACGTTCGTGCCAGTGCGCTCCCATAGCTTGTCGCCTTCCGTCGTCAAGCAATTGCTCGCCTTACCAGTCCCCTGCGAGTCCCCCGCACAGGACGGATCTGCGGCACCGACGAGCACGCCACCGGCAGGCAGCGTGCCGCTCGTATCCACGAACATCTTCAAGGGTCAGGAATGGCTCACCACCTGCCGCGTTGGTCGACTGGGCCTCAGCTACGGGCCGAGCTGCCAGCCCGTGGTCGTGCCAGAGCTGGCCGCGCAACCGGAAGACTTCTATTCGGGTGTCGTTCAGCTGTTCTTTTACGGACCCCACGAGCACCTGCTGCAGGTAAAAGCAGCGCTGCTTCACGCGTTCCCCGACTGGCCGGGCCAAATGGAGTTTAGCTTCTCGCTGCCACACATTCTCGACATCACTGCGCCTGGCGTTGACAAGGGCGTCGCCGTGGGGGAAGTGTGTGCGCTTCTTGGTGTCACCCGCGACGAGACGATGGCGTTCGGCGACGGCATGAATGATCTGGCGATGCTCGAGGCGTCTGGTCATGCGTGTGTCATGTCCAACGCGATGCCCGAGCTCAAGGCCGCCCTTCCCGGAGCAGAAATGGTTGGCCACCACAGCGAAGATGGTGTGGCGGTGAAGCTTTCAGCTGTGTTTAATCTTCCACTCGGCGACGCCCCACAACAAAACGCCGTCTGAGGGAGGGGTGAACCTTCGTTGGGGTGTGTGAGCCCGCCACTGCTGTGAGGAAAACAAAACAAACGAGAAGGAGAGCCAACACGTTGTGCGTGAACGCGAAATAACGCTGCCCCTGCCGCCGCCAGCACCATCTGCATACAGTGTACGCCTGCGCGGCTGTTTGTCAGAAGGTGCTCGTGTGTGTCTGTCTCTCAACCTGGAAGAGAGAAGCGCAACGAACTTCGTCGCACGCATCGTTGCGATTGTCGGCTTTTAGAAGTCCAGCTGCCGTTTTCTCGTGATCGCCACCCACTGTGCCATATTATTCCTTCTTTCTTCTCGCCTAGCCGACATACTCCCACCGAAAAAAAAAATCCGAAAAAGGGATCACTACACATGTCCGCGTCAACGCCGATCAAAGCTGTCATTTGTGACATGGACGGAACCCTTTTCGATCCGCAGCACAACATATCGCCGCTCACCATCTCCGTACTGAAGGCTCTCAAGAAGCGAGGCGTGTGCTTCATTGTCGCCACAGGTCGACCTTACCCAGATGTGTTTGCCACCATCGACGCATGTGGTCTGGAGCCGGACTACATCGTGACAAGCAACGGTGCCCGCATGCACGAAGGGGCCTCGCGCGAGGTCGTCTCATCGCACGACCTGGACTCTACCGCGGTGTGCCGACTATTTCAAATTCCTGGTACGCCGAACGCAGACGGCGAGCTGGTGCCGACGAGTGCCCCCAGCCCCAGCGAAGGCGCCGCCGCCCTCTCATACCCGCCGAAGCAGTTCGCTCTTCACGTCAATCACGACAATGAAGGCTTGACAGACAAAGTCCTAAAGGAAGTACAGGTCGGGTTCCACCCCACATACCAGTACCGGCTCGTGGAACCGATGACGTACACGCCGGACATGCTGACCGGTACACACAGCATGTGGATCCGTGGGGACAACGCCATCTTACAACGTGTGCAGAAGTACATTGAGAGAAACTTCTCAGACACCATGCGCAGCGTGTTCGCCCTACCGTATATTCTTGACATTTCACGCCCAGAGATGAACAAGGGCGTTGCCCTGCGCGATGCGGCCAAGCTGCTGAACCTCTCTTTGGACACGTTCGCGGCGTTTGGTGATGGCATGAACGACCAGGCGATGTTGGAAATCGCGGGTCAGTCCTATGTGATGGCGAACGGTGCGGACGCCCTGAAACAGGCCGTTCCGCGTGCGACGGTCATTAAGAGTAACGCGGAGGACGGTGTGGCGCGGCAGCTGTGTGAAATGTTCGGCATTCCACTGGACGGCTAGCCATCCTTCTCGCGCCTTCCTTCGCCTCAATGGCTATCGCCGCGTCTGGGCCGCTCCCCCTCTGCCTGCCTTCCGAATCGCTTCACGGAATACCAGCACCACACTTTTTGACTACTGCTCTACTTCTCTGTCGCTCGATTAACAAAAAAAAAAAGAGCCAAAGTAAACGCGACGACAGAACCGCTGTTCTCTCGGCAAGGCGTCGTACCCTCCCTGGATGACATACATAAATAAAGAATTGTAGAAATGCAGCACTCAGCTCGTGGCCTCACACCGTCTCGTCGAGCCAGTCAATCTCTCCTCTTGTGCCGATACACCCACGTGAACCCCGACGCGTGACGTCCGCCGCACCCGACGCTGACGTGTCTACATTGTCGTTGCGGTGTGAATCGCCGCTACAACCTTCAGGCCTTCACTCGCTCGCTCGCTCTCTCTCTCTCTCGTTCGTCTATGCGTATCTTCACTCAGAGTGGCTTTGCTTGAAGGAAACTGCTGCAATCGTCTTCCGTTCTTTTGTTTGTTTGTTTGTGATTGGCCTGTTTCGTGTTCTTGTCACCGAAGACGCGCGTTCTCAGCCTTAAGATTCAAAATGCCCATCAAGGCTGTTTTTACGGACATGGACGGCACCCTGCTGAACCCGCACCACAAGGTCAGCGACTACACCATCTCCGTCATCAAGAAGCTCAAAGAAAGAGGCATCTACTTTATCGTTGCCACCGGCCGCCCCTACGCGGACGTCTTCCCAACGATCCGAAAATGTGGTCTGGAACCGGACTACATCATCACCTGCAACGGCGCGCGTGTGCACGACGGAAATTTTCAACTTATTTCCGCTGAGAACTTGGATGCTGCTTTCGTGCAGCGGATCGCCAGCCTTCGGCACGGTGTCAACGCCGATGGCTCAATGGACCCGGCCCATCCTGTGCCGAAGCGCTTCGCCACGAACCTCTACCGTGACGCAGAGTGGCTGGCAGACGTCGCGCTGCCCGACATCGCGCCAGGCTTTGATGAAGACTTCACCTGTCAGGTTCTCGGCGATCGCCTCCACGCGCTTACTCTGGAAGAATGCGAAAACGTACATCAGATGTGGTTCCTCGGTGATCCGACCGCGCTGGCCGCATTTGAATCCTTCATGCATCGCACGTACAGTCAGGACGCACACTGTTCCTTCTCTTTGCCGAACATCGTCGACTGCGTGGGCGTGCGCGTAAACAAGGGCCGCGCCGTGACCGCTGTGGCGGAGAAACTGGGTATCGCCTTGCAGGATGCAGCGTGCTTTGGCGATGGCATGAATGATGTGTCCATGTTGAAGATCGTTGGGAGTCCCTACATCATGGCCAATGCCGGGGAGCGGCTTCGGCGTGAGTTGCCCGATGTACCCATTATCGGCAGCAATGCGGACGATGGCGTGGCGAAAAAGCTAGAGGAGCTTCTCAGCGCACTGTAGCTAGCCTGTGTGTGATAAAAAAGTTGACGTTCCGGATAAGAGAGGGAGTACGCGATGAGTACCCCATCATGAAGGGTTCGAAAACAAAAGCAAAGTAACATGACATTGAACGCGAGGGCCGGCACCTGTAACTTGTTCCCATCCTTTCGGCGTTTCTGCTTTGCTCTACCACTGCCAGCGTTCGCTATTTTGTGGTCACCGTCCCTGTACTCAACGTGAGTGTCTGGCCCTTTCATCGCTGTCGCTGTCTTTGAAGGTCACATTCGCTTCTCCCTCCATCATCTACTTCTCTGAATAGCATCAATTGCCTCGCGTCCTTTTTTTCAGATCAACAAGTGTACACCCCCTATCTGCTCACAGAAGAAAATATATATACGAAAGGATCAAGGCGATGTCTATCAAGGCTGTTTTTACGGACATGGACGGCACCCTGCTGAACCCGCACCACAAGGTCAGCGACTACACCATCTCCGTCATCAAGAAGCTCAAAGAAAGAGGCATCTACTTCATCGTTGCCACCGGCCGCCCCCACGCGGACGTTTTCGAGACCATCAAGCGCTGTGGCTTCGAGCCGGACTACATCATCACCTGCAACGGCGCACGTGTGCACGACGGCAGGTTCAATGAAATCAGTTCTCAAGACATCGACCCCAAACTTGTGCAGGAGCTCGTTCACATCCAGCATACGCCCAACCCGAGCGGTGAGCTTGACCCGGCCCATCCTGTGCCGAAGCGCTTCGCCACAAACCTCTACCGCAACGACGAGTGGGTGATGGACCGTTGTATTACCCACCTCGCACCGCACTTCAACGACACGCTGAAGAAGTGCGTCGTGGGTGACGCGATGTACGACTTCTCGCTGGAGGACTGCAAGGGCGTCCATCAGGCTTGGTTCCTCGGTGAGCCGGACACGCTGCCAGCGATGGACGCCTACATGAAGCGCCACTACGGCGGCGTCCTTGCCTGTTACTTCTCACTCCCTTACCTTCTCGACTGTGTACCCGCCAATATTCACAAGGGCCACGCGGTAAGGCAGGTGGCCGATTTTCTGGGCATTCCTGTCGCCGAGTGTGCGTGCTTTGGTGACGGGATGAATGACCGCACGATGCTCCTGGCAGCTGGTCACCCGTTCATCATGGCGAACGCCCAGCCCGCGCTCAAACAGGCGGTGCCCAATGCCACAGTCATTGCCAGTAACGCCGAGGATGGTGTCGCGAAGAAGCTGGTGGAGCTGTTCTCCCTGTAATGTACATCCCATGATCGCTCAGCCGCCCTCACCGATTCGCACACAACAAAAGCTCTTTTCTGTATACCCGTTTTTTTTTTCTCCTTTTTTTTTTCCTTTTTTTTTCTGCTTCTTTCTGCATTTCTGTTACGCGCCGCGTGCACGTAAAACGGCGTGCTGCCTCGGTTCCTGACTTATTTTCGGCAAGCAGCACTGTATGTGCTCTCTAAAAGGCCTCACTGTGCGATGGCTCCCGACGACTGTGCAGAACCTGTGCACGAACGTACTGAGGATATCGGACCAGTACACACGGAGAACCATCGGGACTGTCATGTTTCTCCCTGCGGCGAGTAGTGCTCTAGAGAGGCTGAGCAGTAGTGGTACCATCAGGTGACTTTTCATTCCGGTCAACTCTGGACCGCCGAATATATTTTCTTCACGCGTCTTCGTCTCATATGACTCTCTCTCTCGATTTGTCTCTCTTTCCGGTACCTGTTCTCACAGCAAATAAAAAAAAAAGCGCAATCACAGACGATTGTTAAAAGAAACACCCGAGACGACTACCATGCCAGTCAAAGCTGTCTTTACAGACTTGGGCGGAACGCTGCTGAACAACAACCACCGTATCAGCACGTTCACCGCAGACGTGCTGAAAAAGCTCCGCGGTGCCGGTGTCTGCTTCGTCGTCTGCACGGGCCGACCGTACGGTGATGTCTTCGCCCAACTCACGGAATGCGGGCTTGATCCGGACTTCATCATCACCAGCAGCGGCGGCCGGGTGCATGACCGACAACGTCAGGTCGTGTTCCAACGGGACTTGCCTGCGGACCTGGTGCGCCGTCTCATTCGCATCCGCAGCGCACCGGACGAAGATGGTGAGCTCGTGGCGGCCCCATCCGCAGCGCAGCAGGCAGAGCCGGCCGAGATGACAGCGGCGCCGAAGAAGACGTTCATCGCCCACCTTCACCGCAACGCTGAGGTCGTGACGGCGAAAGCGCTCCCAGAGGTGGTGTGCGCGTACCACGACAGTGTCGTGACGGTGGACTGCGGTGAGGCGCTCTACGACCTGTCTGATGAGGAGCTGAGCGGCGTGCATTACATGTGGTACCTAGGTGAACCTGCCGAGCTGGCGAAGCTTCAGAAGCACTTGCAGAAGTACTACGCGAACGACGTCGAGACGACCTTTGCACTTCCGTTCTCACTCGACGTGGTGCCCGCAAACATCAACAAAAGCGTAGCCCTGCGAAAGGTGGCTGAATTGCTGAAGGTACCCGTGGAAGATGTCGCCTGCTTCGGGGACGGTATGAACGATGAGTCCATGCTGGGTATCGCTGGCCACCCCTTTATTATGGCGAATGGTGAAGACGCCTTGAAGGCAGCCATTCCCCACGCTGAAGTGATTGGTCTGAACACAGAGGATGGGGTCGCGAAGAAGCTGGTGGAGCTCTTCTCACTCTAGGCCTCTCACCACAGAAGCTCCCTAACACTCAAGGTAGTACATTTTCAACTCTTTTTTTCTTTTTTTTTCTCGTTCTTTGCTGTCATCTCGTTCGTCCGTATCCAACAGCTCATGTCCTTTTTTTTTTTTTTAATCTGTATCGATCGCTACTTTTCTTAGCTCACAAAAGAAATGAGAAACGAAGAAGAACAAGTGCTTGCTCCCCAGCGCATATCTGGATGACCTCCTGCTCTGTAGTCTCACGGGAAGTCATCGGGATTTATCACACTCTACAATCGCGCACACAGACACAAACACAAACACACACGTCGTGTGCGCGGCCCTGTGTTTCCCGTCATCCAATTTACGAGCCCGTAACGGATTCGTGTCTTCCTCCGCGTGACAGCATTTTCGAAAAAAAAAAACTTCCCCTCTTGTTTTTGACGTCGCGTCTCGCAGATTTTCTCCACCTTCTTCTGCTCCAACGCCTCTGTCGTGGTGAAGGGACTCAAATAGTTTTTCTATTTTTCTGTGTGTAACGTGCATGGGCCGCGCCCCCTCTCTCTCTTGTTCTTCTTCTTCTTTTTTTATCGCCTTGGCATTCTCTTGTTTCCTGCGCGTGCGTGCTTCTTTGGGGCTTCTCTTGCTATCAAGCTCATCCGTTACTTCTTGTTGATTTTTCTTTTTGAACATCTCTTCCTCAGCTGCCACTGCGTGCGTACCCCTCCACCCGGATTGGTGCGGCTTTACAGCGACACATTGCAGCGCTGTGTATTTGGGGAACAGAAGGCAGCCGCCCGCGCACGTCGTCGCGCCACGTTTATCGTCTCTTTTTCGCACCATTCCGATGGAGCACACGATCGCAGTTCCGCACGATCACCTTGTTCAGCCAGCGACGGTGCCAGAACACGGCCTGCCCTTCAAGGTGGTCGCCACGGATATGGACGGCACGTTGTTGAACGAACACTGCGATGTGTCGGAGAAAACAAAGACCGTCCTCTCGCTTCTGCTCGCGCGTGGGGTGCACGTCATCTTCGCCACGGCCCGCCCCTTCACCGATGTACATCGCATTAAACGCGGGCTCAATATCTTCGCAAAGGCGCGGGCGATCCCCACCCCTGGCGTGCTGGTGACGACGCCTACTGCCAGCTCACCAGTGGGTCAGACCCCGGAAGCGTACGCACAAGCTAAGGAGGCGGAGGACACCGTCATTCCTCGTTGCTTTGCGATCGCCTGCAACGGCGCGTGTGTGTACAACGAGGCTAATGAGCGCGTGTTCGAGAAGTTCCTCCACCCCAAGGCAGCATCCGCCCTCTACGAGGTCTTCAAGGACGATCCTGAGGTGAACTGTAGTGTTTTCCGCTCCGTTGATGAGATGGACCGCCAACGTGAAGGGTACCACAACCCCAGTGATGTCGGTGAGGATAAGGCGTACGAGGAGTGGGTGTGTCGCCGTCCCGCCCCTGAGGAGGGCGCGTTGTACATGAAAAACCACTTTTGCTACCGTGAAGAGCCAGAACTGGAGAAGCGGCTGTCAGCGGAGAAGGTCAGCGAGGTCTTCTTCCTGTGCTACGATCTGGCCAAATGCCCTCTGGTGGAGGAGGCGATCAACGCCAAGATGATCGAGGTACAAGAGGAACTCGGTCTACCTCACCCCCCTGCACGTGTCGCTCCATCAGCCGAGCACTGCCTGGATGTGATGCCTTTTGAAGTGAGTAAGGCGGCAGCCCTCCAGTTCGTCGTCGAGCAGCTCGGCTACAGCATGTCCGATTGTATCGCCTTTGGCGATGGCATGAACGACCGCGAGATGCTCAGTACTGTCGGAAAAGGTTGTGTGATGGGCAATGCCAGTGAACGGCTAAAGAAGATGGTTCCCCACCTGGAGGTCATTGGCCGGAACAGCGAGGATGGCGTCGCGGAAAAGCTGATTGACGTTTTCGGTCTCCAGCTTTGAGTCAGAGCATTGCCTTTAGCAGATGGAAAAAGAAAAAAAATACCGAGCATACTACAGGACACGTGAGAAAATACGGATGCGGTGGTGGTCGTATTGAGCCGCGGCAGACATGGAGAGAAGTGTGTCGCTGCTGCAACAGCTCCCCGGGCACTATGGGCGATTTTGACATGTGAGTACGCTACGTGGCCGCATCTGTCGAACGCACACGATCAAGTACCTGGGAAACTAAAATTATTCTACCCGCGACGCACACGATTAAAAGCGCACTCGCGGTTTCTCCACGTCCACCGTTGGCGCAGCGGTGCAACACGCACAGCGCCCGAAGTATCCTGATACGCTCCTCTTTTTGTTCCCTCTCTTCTCCGCTGCCGTTACTTTGTCTCCCCTCTATGAACAGAACGGTACAAAAGAAAAAGAAAAACACAAGCGGCGGTCGGTCTTCCTCCCTCGTCGCCCGCAAAGAAGAAAAAAGAACAGAAAGAACATGCCCGGGCCCACGCCTTACCAGCTCGTCGCGTCCGATATGGACGGCACGCTGCTCACGAGCGCGCACACGATTTCCGAACGAACCAAGAAGACTCTCTACCGCCTCGCCACCGAGCGCGGCGTGACCATTGTCTTCGCCACTGGACGTCATCATCTGAGTGTGCGTAGCAATCGCGATGAGTTGGTGAACTACTTCATCACGCAAGCCGCCGCTGCCTCACCCACAGCAGAGTCCTCCCAGTCGGTTGGCTTCTACCTCGTGACGTCAAACGGTGCACGTGTACACGACCCTGCTGGCGCACTAATCATTGAGCACAACATCGACGCAGACATTGTGAGGGACCTCTACCACTACTACGGGTTGCCCTGCACGTCGAAGAAGTGCGTGGAAAACAGCCAGCCTGCCTCGCCGATTCAGCCAACGGATGATCTCGCTGGTGACGGCGTGGATGGCGAGGAGGAGGAAGCCGACGTTGGCCTCGACGAGCACCCCGAAGAGCCTGTGAGTACCAACGCGTACACGACAGACGAGTGGTTCATGTCCTCGTCATTCCTACCCATGTCAGAAATGGAGAGGAAGTTCGGTGTGCGACCCAACTTGGTGGCATTTGACATCAACGATGAGAAAAACGCTGGTAAGAGCGTCTTCGATGCGTTTCCCGTGGAGGGCGTGGGTAAAGTCTGCTTTCGCAGCGACGACCGTGCCCTGCTGGCCAAGTACGAGAAGCGCATCAACGAGCGTTTCGGCGATCGCGTGTCGGTCGCGTTTTCGTCGTTGAATTGCCTCGACGTCATGCGCGGGGGCGTCTCGAAGGCGTCTGCGCTCATCGAGATTGGCGCGCGGCTTGGCATCGACACCTCGTCCATGATCGCCTTCGGTGACAGCATGAACGACGCGGATATGCTCCGACGGGTCGGCAAGGGCTGCGTCATGCGTAACGCTCAGAGTCGGTTGATCCATGCGTTGCCCGAGTGCGAGCGCATTGCTCACCACGATGACGATGGCGTCGCCTGCAAACTCAGTGAGGTGTACGCGCTGGACGACTGACACACTTGGAAAGCGAAGGAAAAGGGGAAGGAAGGAAAGGGGAAGTGGAGCTGAAAAGGTGGCATGAAGTGTCACATTTCACGCCGTGTGTCTCTTCAGCCTATCCTATCCCTCTGCCTCTCTCTCTCTCTCTGTGTCCCCAGATGTTTATAGACAGTATGCGCACATATTCCTGCAACTGTCGTGAGTCCCTCAAAAGTACGCGAATAAAGTGAAATCAATGCATTAGCGCTCTCATCGAGTCCACGCGGGTTAGGCATCTCGTGGTTGGGAGATACGAATCCGTAACGTGACACGTGACAAAGAATACAAATGCCCACGCGCGGTCCAGCGGTTAAGTTCTCTACCAGTCCGCCTGTTTCGGCATCTTGCCTCTGTGAGTGACACGATTTCGAGTCTTTGCTGCGTCTCACTAAATGAGCGGTGCCTCTTTTTTTTTTTTCCATCCTACTCATGCCGCCACGACTAGACGTGTCCACAGCGGCATGTGCTGTCCGTCGTGTTGACCCATCACGCCATCACGCCCCGCCTCTCTCACACACGTGCCCTTTACTTCATTACTTCACGACTCACCTCCGTCACTCAGCTTATTGTGTGCGTCGAAACACCACCCAAACAGTGAGACCAACAAAAAAAAAGGGGGAAGCATCACTCGGCTAAACACGCCCTTTTACACACATATACACACACACATACACACACCAGTGGAACTGTTACAACATCAAAAACAGTCATGATGAAGAACAGCGCGAGCGGCAATCGTGAGCCGCAGCCGAACAACGATTTCAGCGAATCCAGCTATGAGTACTCGGACGAAAGCGATGGCGATCGCGCCGCAGCGAGCCCCCAGCCTGCTGCCGCCGCCGCCAACGCCAACGCGAAGAGCAACCGCGTACCAGCGCGTGACCTTGACCGGACCGCTAGCGCTACGGCTGCAGGTGGCGAAGACCAAGGTGACGGCGACAAGCCGGAGAAGAAAGGGATTAAGAAGTGGGCACGCAGAATTCCCAACCCCGCGGCCAAGGTGCGGTCAGTAGCGGTGGCCTTGTCTGGCCCGGACTCGCAGCGCATCACGCTTTACATCTTCCTCCTCGTCGGACTTCTCCATCTCCTCTTCGTGATCCTCGCCTGCGTGCTGTCCCAACTGGATGAGCGCGGTGGTGGCTGCTACACGTACTGGGGATACAAGACGAACTGCGACAGCACCAGCTACACAACGCGGGCGTCACTTATGTCTGACTGTCCAAAGCGCCGCTCGATGCTCCAGGCTGGCGCCGCCTTCTCGATCTTGTCCATCCTGACCTCCCTCGCTGTCGTGATTGTGGGCTGGATTCTCTGCAGCCGCATGCGCCACGTCATCCGTCAGAACCGACGCCGCGCGCGGTACAACCGTCACCTGGAGGGAGATCGGCTCACGGACACGCCCGCCGCCAATACGTCCGCGACAGGCAGCACGTCCAAACGCACCCCACAGGGCACTCAGTTCCAGCCAGGCATGTTGAAGTGGACGGCGTTGGGCATTGTCTGCACCAGTCTCTCGTGCGAGCTGATCTGTTGGGCGATCATTGCTGGTCTCTACAGTCTGCGACCTTGTGAACTTACTGGTAAGCGGGAGCTGACGTACGGCGTCGGCTTTGGTCTCGGACTCACAGCGTGGATCATTCTTCTGATCCTCACGGTGTGCTTTGTCATTCTGGTCTAAATGAGTAAGACTCCTCCCCTTCCCCCCCCCCCCTCCGTCTCGCTGGTGGACGCACACGCACACCTTGGTTGTGTGCTGTATTTTCAAACCTGTATATGTTAGGCTGTGTGCGCGACATGGTTCACTCCTCGCGATCCTTTATGTCTTTATTGCGTGATCCTTCAATTCCGTCTTTTTTTTTTTCTTGTTTGTTTCTTGGTGTTCTTCTTCCCGGTCTGATCCGCCCTTCGTCATTCCAATGTCTCAATGACCACTGTTTCCTTCTCTCTCCACTTCCCCTCCCGATTGCTGTCTGCTCAGCGCGCGGTGGACCCGCCTTGACACGCGGCAACGTAAAAGGACAGGAAGTGACCTTAGAGGGTCACAGTGCGAGGGGATGAATGCACGCCAAGTGCACCATAGAGCGACGTCAAGGTCTTGTATTAGTTGTTGTTTTTCTGTTTGTTGTTCTCTCGTTTTCCCCCGCATCGATGCGTTGTGGTAGCTTCTGTCTTTTGACATGGACGCCGCATGTGCACACCGCACACAGACACACCAACGCGAAGAGAGAGAGAGACGTGAGCCTTAGTGTTCTTGGGGTTTTTTTTCTTACGTCTCCTCGTTTCCACATTGTTGACCTCTGTCCTTCCGACGCCTGTACCACTGACTCCGATATTTAAGTCAAGTATCGCACAACGGCACCTCGACAACAAAAAGCGCACGTAAGTGGATCATCTCCTTTGTGCGTCTGCCGAGCCTCTCGCTCTCTTCGGTATCCACGCCGGTTTTGGCGAAGCGTAGACGCCCGTTGCGAGTACCCTCCGCATTGCGACACTGTGTGTCCGACAGTCACCATTTTCAGTGAGCGAATGGGTACAAGCGGTGTGGGGGGCGTCACGGCTAGTGTGGAGGTGCACCTCTCGTAGGGAAAGACACATCTGCGGCATCGCGTGGAAGAGTGATATGAGAGTCTGCACAAGTAGATCCTCTCCGCGGTGGCTCGCACTGTGCTCGCCTGTGATCATTCCTCACGTATGCTGCCAACGCACACCCTCTCACGCTGACCCTTCTCCTCCACCTCTCTTCTCTCTTCTACATTGTGGCACTGCGCTTTATACGTGCAGAGAATCGCCGAGAAGCTTCTGCGTTTGTTATTAAACAGGGTCACGCTTCTCACTACCCCTCGTTCTCTCTGTCCGCAACACTACCCACCGCCGGAGCGACATATCATAGAGGACGTTGTCGTGCTGTCTACGCAAAAGAAAAGACACGTACCCAACAACAACAACAAGAAGAGGAGCATAGTGCCTTCGTGGATACCGCTCTGTGGTTTCTCTACGTTCTGTGCTTTTCTTTTATCCCCCCTTCTCTCTTGATCTCTTTTTACCGATTGTACTACTACCCCACGCGTCCTTTTTCATCATGGCACACCACCAGAAATTGGGCAAGAAGATGTTCGATGACGTGTCGGACAGCGACTATACCTCCGTGTCCGATCACGCCGCCACACCGGCCGCGGCCGCACCGGAGTCGACGCAGAATCCACAGACAACCGTTCGTCACGTGGACCCTGCAGTCGACACTGTGAAGACCACCAAGAAGACCGACAACGAAAAACCAGCTTTCGACTCCGCGTCGAAGAAGCCTGTGGCTGCGACGGCGACGGGCAGCCCCGCTGATGGCCTCCCGCAGGCGGCGCGATACCCGTCGGAAGAGCGTGCGCCGCTTGTCAAGCACATCGATGCTGCCACTCCGCAGAGTAAAACGAAGCGCGCGGCTACACCAGCCACCACATCCAAGCCCGTCGCTCACCGTCAGCGTGAAGAGGGCGACGCCAGCCTAAACGCGCAGGAGATGGACCCGCGCAGCGTCGCGATTCAACTCAAGGATGGCGCACACATGGCCGACAACAGCCTCGTGAAGCGCCGTGCAGGCAGTGCCACCTTTCTCCCAGCCTCGGCGACGTCGCGCCAGTCAGCGAGTGCCCGACGTGCGCGCGCGGCGCACGACGACGGCGCGAGTGACCTCTGTAGCTCCAGCTCGGATGAGGAGTTTGATATTGGCGACTACATCTTTCCTCGTCTCGACCCGGAGCTTATCAACCACGACCGTCACACGGCCAAGGCAAGCAAGAACGCGGTGAAGCCACCGAACTGTGTGGAGTTCCTCGTCTCTACGCTTCTTGCCATTGACATCCGTGTGTCCGTCTACTTCCTCGCGCTGTTCCTATGCCTCGTGTTGACCATCGTGTCCATCCCCACCTCTCAGCTGGATGGCGCGAGCAAGGCGTGCTACACGTATTACGGATACAAGAGTAACTGTGACGCCGCCACCTACGATGTGCCCGTGTCGCTGATGGCGTGCAAAGCCACGGCCACACGCCTTCAGGCAGGCGCCGCCTTTAGCATCATCGCACTTGTCGCGTACTTGGTCAACTTTGTCATTTGTTTCATTGTTGTGTTTTGTCTACGCAACTCGCCGCACACCGTGAGCCTCAAATCGCGCATGGTGCTCGGCGCCGTGGGTGCGGTGAACGTTGTCGTCCACCTCATTCCATGGGCGTGCATTGCGGGCATCTACTCATCCCGCTACTGCGAGGCGCCAGGTCCGCGTACCACTGCGTACGGCGTCGGCTTCGGTCTCAGTCTCACTGCCTGGATCCTGAATGTGCTCAGCGTGATCATGGTGTTCGCCCTCCCCACGTCTGTGTCCAAGTACGTGCGCAACAGCTGCTGAGTGACACGACAAAAGGGAAAAAAAAAAGCAAGAAGGAAAGCGAAGCAGAGGAGTGATTAGCTTCTTCTCGTGGGATGCTTGACCCCACGCTGCTCTACTTGGTCCTCTTCCTTTTCAATGTATCAGTTTTTGTTTTCGTTCTCCGTTTCCTCTTCGACAATCGTCGGATGAACGAGCAGTGTACCTCGTGCATGTTTTTTTTTTTTTTTTGTGATCTATACTGTCCCCTGACGCGCCTCTCTTGTTTTTTTTTCTTTTCACAATTTCCTTTTTTCTTGCGTGTGACGTCTTCGCTTTGTGTTGTTGTTTTCGTTGTTGTTTTGGAGTTTCCTGTGCTAGTTGAGGCTCTCGTCGTTTGAGCCGCTTTCAACGCCTCTCGAACGGGTCTCCCGTGCGCCAGACGGGCGTTTCTCGATGCAGACACAATGTCCAGCGGCCAATACCCGTCGACAATTGGCAGGAAGACACATCACCGCGGCATTTCGTGTGGGGCGTACACGATCCCATACGCACGCACGCGTGGCGCCCAGCATCCGTGGATGCTTGTGGTGCGGCTGGAATCATTCACCCTTCAATGGTGTACAACGCGACGGTTACTGCGCTGTGTGTGTGTGTGTGAGTGTGGGCGACACAACAGTACACGCCAGGTGCGTTTGGTTTCTGTCCGCGTCATGAACGTGCGATCCGTGTCAGCGGTACAGTCACGTTTCGCACTACCCCCCCCCCCCCTTTCCCTGTTCGAGGCACTGCGTCTCCGTCGCGCCCGCATCCCAGAGTGTTCTTTTGGTCAGCCCCGAACAATCCCGCACGGTGGCTCCACCGCACGCGCCTCATACGCACCCTTTCCTACTCCCTCGTCTTCCTCCCCCTCTCACGTGCGGTGCGACGCATGTACGTTTTGCCTGACGCCATGCGGTAAGCCTCCCCACTGCAGCCTCGTCTAATTATCACGTCTTCTCTTTATCCCTCGTTGTTGCTTTTAGTCTCTTTCCCACAGAGACGCAGACGTCGACAACCACAAACAGCTTGAGTCCTTTTTACGCCCTTCTCTCTCTCCCCCCGCCCCATTTCATCACCCGTAGACATGACTCACGGTGCATCACCACTCCGTCACCACGCCAACAAAAAGACGCCTGGTGAATGGACGGGCAACAACACGAACAAGACCAGCGGAGGCGGTCGACGCACTTCGATACCGCAGCACGCATCGCCGAAGAAGACGGCTACCTCGTCCGACGCCCCGACTCGCCCCTACGCGCACTACCCATACGGCCCTGACAATGGTCTTTTCGCGGATGTGGAGACCGTGCAGAGCATTTCCCTTTCCGCGCAGCGCAACAAGGTCAGCGGTGCTGGTCACCACTCGGTCGACAAGGACGGCCGCCGAGGCAGCGGCACCACACGCCCCACCGCGATCAACCACCCTGCCGCGACCGCGCCGGTGTACGTGGACGCGTCTGGTGCGCGGATGAACGTGTGTCGCCACTACCTGGAAGGCACATGCAACCGCGGCAGTGCGTGCCGCTTCTACCATCCCGGTGGTCACCATCGCGTGGTGACCGCACCCCGCACGCCGACCCAGCGTCCGCTCACCCCGCTGGCCGATCTCCTGGCGCAGGAGCGAAGCGATCTTGCCCTCTCCTCCAGCTACGCCTCCCCGGCGACGTTGCCCACAAGTACCTTCGCAGACGCACAGCGTGCAACACCGCCGAACAGCGACTCCGGTAACACCTCCTTCATTTTAAACCCAACTCTCGGCGATGGGAGAGTGGCCGCGCCGATCCTCTCGCCACCGTCGAGACCGGCGTCCTATGGTGCCACCGCCGGGCCGACAGGCGTACTGCCGCTCACCCTGCCCAAAGGCGCGTACTCGCCCAACGCCAGCGTGGACCATGGTGATATTGTGGTGTCCTCGCCGCTTGTCGCCGCCAGCTGCGGCAGTCCGGGCAGCAGCGTAAGCAAGCTGCCCTCCGGCTCTCCGCAGATCACCTTCGCGCGAGCCCCCCTGTCTCCACCGTCCAAGCAGCACCACAACCCTTACACGTACGTCATGTAGAGCGGTACGGACGATAATGTGCACAAGCAAGGCAGACAGACGCACGCTCGCACACTGTGAGGCTCCTACTGACCTGTGACGATCGCGATGGTTGTGTCTGTGTGTTTGTGACTACGGGCTAAGTGTTCCTCCCGACGAGACGGCCACACGATCTCTCTCGTTCGCTGTCCGTTCTACGCTTTTCCTTGTTTCACTATTTTCGTTTTTTTTTCTCATTTTTTTTTTCCTTTCTTGCTGTTGCTGTTCTTTGTCTCCTAAATGTCTGTTTCTCTGGCCGTCAGCCATCGTGCAGACGCCATGCGAAGAGATGTTGTATTTTTGAACGTCCTCTCTCTCTCTCTCTGTCTCTTCCCCCTCTTCTCGCATGTTTTCTTTTTTTTTTTTCTTCTTGTTGGTCCGGTGTGTATGTGTCGTCAGCACGGCTGAGTATTTTACTCCTTTTTGTGTGTTTTTTTTTCTGTTCCTCTCCCTCTTGTTGTGAATGCTTTGTTTGCCTTTATTGTACTCTTCTCCTCTTCTCTTTTTCCTAAGCTGATTGTTGATAGTCTTAGTCGTTGGTTTTTCTTTCCTATCCCAGCCGCACCGTGTGTGCATATCTACAGCTCTGCTGTGTCACGTGAAGACGCACACCTCCGCTGCGCGCCGACATCCACACTTTGCTTTTCCGTTCTCGTGCGTCATTTTTGTCTCTCTCTCCGCTGGTACGTCTGTTTCCAGTTTTTGTCGACGCATGCGGACTGCGACTGTAGGTAAGCGGTTCCGGTCCGACCGTCGTACGCGTGGGCACTGTCGGAGTCCAACAAGACACGAAGGGAATGCTTCTGCAGAAGAGGAGAGCACACAGTCACTCTACTGCGCTTCGTTCGCACTGTTGCATCGACAACTTCAAAAAAAAAAAAAGCGTGAAGAACAAGCAC
This sequence comes from Wallacemonas rigidus, assembly GCA_030849045.1. Lineage (NCBI taxonomy): Eukaryota > Euglenozoa > Kinetoplastea > Trypanosomatida > Trypanosomatidae > Wallacemonas > Wallacemonas rigidus. The sequence continues at coordinate 69,944 of JASAOL010000610.1, forward strand.
ACATGAAGCGCGGCAAACTCTTGTGCTGGTCTGATCCGCTCTTGTCTTCAACGCGTGGATACTAATTCGCGATGTCCGTAACAGCATGTGAAAAACGCGTGGATCGCACGAATGAGATGCACACTGCTCTCACGATGGGCGCTTTGCTTTGTTTTCATTTTTTTTTTCTTTTTCGGTTCTTCTTCTTTTTGATTTTCCGTTTTTTCTTTTACTTCGGTGTTGCATCTTTTATTCTTTTCTGTCCTCTTTCTTCAGCATGATCAGCGACGGCAGGGCTCGACCAAAGCAGCCACTTTTGTTTATGCTGCTCAATTGGATTCCGTGTCCTGCCTATCTTTTCTTTTTCTTTTGCATTTCTTTCGCTCGTTTCTTTAGGTCAGCCTCCCAACTTTTTTTTTCCCAGGTAGCACACAATGTACTCACTGCGGAGCTGGTTTTGTCTGCAGGGCGTGTCATGGTCTGTGCGTGCTCGAGGCGTGCGTGTATCTTCTTGATTTCCTGCCAGCGGGGTTCCATGCCCTTTCCTGAGCCCACGATCGGCTGTTGAGAAAGTTTTTTGATCGTACTTTTTTTTTTTTTTTCGTTGGTGTTTCCTTCCTCTCTCTCTCTCTCCTTTGTTAGTCCTGCGTTGTTATTGCTGTCCTCTTTTTGTTTAAAAAAAAAAAAACTATTCTCCTACTTGCGAACGATCTGACTGTAGGTCTCGCCGCTTCTGGTGTTGCCACTGCTATCACGTTTTCTTATCCCAACTGGTATGTGATGTGGTCTTTCTGTTGTACACGCTTAGTCTGAAGTGAATCAGCTGAGAACACGCATGGATGGTCTCTCACTCTTTCTTCGTGGCGTCTCCTTTCAACTCGAATGATCATTGCCACGCTCATCCACGCGCACCGCGTGCGAGGCCCCCTCTTCTTATCGATGATGTGCGCGTGTTTCTTTGGCGAGAGTCACCTTTTTTTTTTTTCGTTTTTCTGCGTGCCCGCAGCCGATTCGTTTGAACCTCAGGCTCACGTTGAAGCCGATATGTTCTCTCTCTCCCTCTCCCTCTCTTCTTCCATTCTTTCTTTTTCTTCGCTTTTCTTTTTTTTTTTTTTGTCTTTTCTTTCCCTTTCTTCTTCTTTCGGATTTTTTTTTTCAGTTTCGCCGATCCCGTGGAACTTAAATTTGTCTCCGCATAAGTGTGTGGGACGGGTGCACGCGACCACAGCTTTACCACTTTTCAATTAATTTCCCTATTTTGATATTCCCTTGTTTTGATCCTTTTCCTTTTGTCAACTCCGAACAAAAGATTCGTCCTAAAACAAATGAGGTCAGCCTGTGGCGAAGGGATCGCAAAAAGCAAGCGCCTGCCTTTCGCTGAGCTCGCGGCGGTGCAGCTCGGTGGATGAACGTGTGCATGTCTTCGTGCATTCCAACATCTGCTTGTCCTTTTTCGAACACCCTGTAATCTCTTTTTGTTGTTGTTGTTTTGTTTTGTTTTCTTACCAGCTCCTGGTAGTAAGACGTGAGCCTTGAAGAGGGCGTTTTTTGTGGAAAAAAAAAGAAAGAACGCCGTACACGATGAGCAAAGGCCACCAGTGTATCGAAGGGGACGTGGCTGAGACACACGCACACATGTACCACGTTGCACGGGTACGCGTTCGCGTCTTCGCACACCTGCGTCTCAAATCCTCTTCTTTTTCGTTCTCTTTTGGTTATATATATATATATATATATACATATATGTTTCCTTTTTTGTTCTGCTTCTTCACGAGTTTCGGGGTCGGCCGCTCTCACCCGTGCTCGACATGATTGGTTTTTTCACAGCGACCTCTTCTTCCGCGTCCTCCCGTGCAATGATATGCACCTTAATTACAAAGGACACAGTCGCTGACACTCGACAAAAAATGTCACAAAAGATGAGTCTTTCATAAAATACAAAATACCAACACACGTGTGTATGCTTCTGTTGTGCACGCTGTTTTTTTTTTTTTTTCAATCCTTTTTCTTCTCTTCTTCTCCTTCCGGTTCGTACTTAAATCGGCAGCTCACTCGACCATGGCGACGGGTATGTCCTATGGCGCCCAACCAACAAGAGGAAAAAAAATCACGTCTGTGTGTGAGCGGAAGGTCTCCACTCCGGTGCGCACCCTTCGTATTCCCCTCCGCTCGCCACCTTTTTGTTTGCTTCCACCCACACTCCCGGTTCCCTCGTTGACGCGCGCGCGTTGTTGCCCTCCGTTCCCCCTCCCCTTCTTTGTACGTATTGGAGGTGCTCGACGCACCTGTAGGCGGGGTAGATGGAACCGGTGAAGGAATGAAGTCGAGAACGACCTCTGACAGTCAGTAAACATCCGTGTGCCTCCATATGTGCGCAGGACGCACTGTCAGGACGGATAAGCCCCAAGTGTGGTGGCAATTCACGTCGTCTATATCCACAGAGTTCACGCCGCTCCCATTTCCGCTTTTGCCCCCTGGTTGATCTTTCATTCACGGCTCTCTCTCTCTCTCTCTCGCCCTGTCGAAACCCTCGAAGCGAACTCGCGTAGAGATTGCTGGTTGCTATTGTTGATAGTCTTTGTGTGGTGTCTGTCCGTGTGCGTCGTGTCTCTGAGCTTTTCTTTTTGTTTTGTTTTGTAGCTCGCTCCCTCGCTTTCGTCGCGTGTCGCTCTCCTTTCACTCCGCGCCGAGCTCACATGTGCACACGGTGACAATGGACAGCAGTCAGCGTGACGGCACACCCCCTTCCGTGGCGGCGAAAACAGCGGCTTCGTCCGTTACACCCACAAGGTCGACACTGGCCTCACCAGCACGTACGGCAGCGTTCACAGAGACCAGCGCGCCGGTGGCGCAGGCACCAACAGTCGGTGGGGTACCTCTGTCATCCCACCTGGCGCCTACACTCCTGCCCACGTCACGGCCGCCTCACACGGCTGTGCTTTCGTTTGACAACACCAAAGCTGGCTTGCAATCGGTGGACAAGGCCCACACAGAGGCGGTCCTACAGGAAATCTCACAGGGCTCTCCGTTCTACGAAAATGAGCGCCGCAAAGCCGTCAGACGGGAGGAGACGGTGCGCAGGCTCCTCGAAAAGAACCGCGTCTATGACGCCACTGTCCGGTCCAACCCCGTCTTGTACCGTGCGGTGCAACAGAAGGTCGACACGCTCGAGCGTGACATTGAGGCCTCACAGAGACGCTGGGACTGTGTGTTTGTCCACATGGACATGGACATGTTCTACGCGGCGGTGGAGCAGAAGAAGAACCCGCACCTCGCGGATGTGCCCTTCGGCGTGGGCAGCAACGCCATGTTGAGCACGACCAACTATATCGCCCGTCAGTACGGCGTCCGCTCCGGGATGGCCGGCTTCGTCGGCAAGAAGCTCTGTCCCCAGCTGCTCATTGTGCCGGCAGACTTTACCCGCTACAAAGCGGAGGCCGAGGTCGTGCGTAATGTCGTGCGTGCCTACGACCCGGACTTCCACAGCCTAGGTTGGGACGAGCTAACGATGGAGCTGAGTGGTTACCTTGCCCAGCACTTCCCGCACGCGCAGACGCTGGAGGCAAAACTTACCGCTGCGGAGACCGTCATGCAGGAAGTCCGCGCCCGTGTGAAGGAGGCCACACAGCTGACAGCCAGTGCGGGTATCGCCCCGAACGCGCTGCTCGCGAAGCTGGCGTCCAACTACAATAAGCCCGATGGTCAATGCTGCCTCCGCTTGACGACGCGAGACGCCGTGATGGAGTTTATGGCGAAGCTCAAGGTGCGAGAAGTGTCTGGTATTGGCAAGTCCACCGAAGCGATTCTCCAAGGTCTGGGCATTCACACCATGGGCGACCTTTATGCGGGCCGATACCGCCTCCAGTATCTCATGACGGAGAAAACATATCAGTTCCTCTTCGCCGCCTCCTTGGGCCTCGGTGGCTTCCTCGACGACAGCTACTTTGAGGCGAAGGAGCAGCGCCACGCCGAGCCCGATCCGTTCGACGCACGACGTCTCTCGATCGGGACGGAGCGCACGTTCGGCCAACTCAAGACTCGCGCAGCCCTGCAGGGGATCGCAGAGCACAACTTGGTGTCGGTGCACGAGGAGATGTGTGCACGGGCTCTTCTGACGTCGCAGGTCATGCTCAAGCTCAAGAAGCGATCCTTCCACGTCCACCAGTACACAAAGACAGTCGCGCCACCGACCGACGACCTCGGCGTGCTCCGCCGCTCGTTGGAAGTGCTCCTCCTCCCGCTGCTCGAGGCGTACGGCGAGTACCGACTGTTGGGCGTGCGGTTTGGCAAGCTCATCACCAAGGCCGATTGGGAAAGGCAAACGCAAAGGCAGCGTCAGGGCACGCTGCACACGTTTTTCTCTCGCGGGAACGAGAGCGGCATGGGTGTCAAGCGACCAAGGCTGGAGTATTCTCTCTCATCATCGTCACCTTCTGAGCAGCACTCGCCCACAGGATCCCAGAGCTGGGACTCGGATGAGGACGACGTCGTTGTCGTCAGTGAGAAGCAGCCAAAGAAAAAAGACGCCCGTGTGTCTCCGCAGCCTGACGCCAGTCCGCCTTCAACGAGTCTTGGTCATGAACAGTCGGTTGAAGTCCTCTCACCGCCTCCAGCGCGCGCCGACGGCCCGCAGAGTGCTCGTCCGGAGTGTACAGACAGCCCACAAGAGAGCGTCATCGTTGTTGAGGACTGAACACGCAGGATTGGAATGCGCTGTTTCAGTAGCGTGGTCTCCTTTATTCGGGTTATGAACATTGTTACTCTCATCCTTCCGTAGATTGTTCTCCTGCTTCACCGCCTTGCGACGTGCATCATCACTTCATACAGCAACAAAATGGAAAATGAAGACACGCGGTGATAGAAAAGGAGCTGAAACAGACGTCTTCACTCACCCGCTCGTCACGCTCTCACTGAGCTCAGTCATCTTCTTCTTCTTATTTTTTTTCTCTCCTCTGTGATTGTTACCTGTGGACGTCGACGCAGGCGCGTGCCGCCGCAAGAAAGCCTTAGCCACAATACTCCTTTCCCTCCCTCTTCGTCCTGCACGTTGCGTTGTGTGTGGGTGTGTGGTTCCCGTGCGGTCTGGTCGTGTCCGTTGGACAGGTCCGCCAGTGAGTACGCTCTCTTAGGTGCCTTCAATTGGCGCGCACTCCACTTTTCTTTTCCTTTGCTTCTGACTCTCCGGGTGTGTCAGGTGTGCTATCGAATCACGTCGCCAATCGAACACGTCCGGATGCGTGCGACACCGCCGAGATACACAGACGCGTCACTCGTCGCGGAGGTCACCGCGACGCCACTGCACGTGCCATCACCATCCACAACGTCGTCCTTCGCGGCGTGTCAACGTGAAGTCCTTGCGCTCCGGTCCGAGCTCGAGGCGTCTCATGCGCGTGAAGTGCACCTGTACGAGCAGCTCGTCCAACGGGACGTGTGCTGCAATGAGCAGTGGCCCTCGCTGTTTCTCCAGTACGCCAACAGTCAACGGCAGCTACTTCTCCAACAGCACAGCGATGTCCTGCGCTACGCGGATGAACTGTTTGTGACCTTTCAAGACCAGCACACGCGCGCAGCCAAGGCGCACGCCTACGAAATTGAGCGTTTGGCCAGTTACGCGGCTCAAAGTCGAGAGCGTGTGCGATCGCGGACAGAGGCGGAGGCGGCGCAGATGGAGCTCGGTCTCGCCCAAACAGCTCTAGAGACACAACAACACGTAAAGGCCTTGCAGACCGCGCTCCACAGCACACAGAGCCAGCTTGAGCGGGCTCTCGCTGAGCGAGACGACGCCCTCGCGCGGGTTGCCCAACTCGAACACCACCGTCGTGTGAGCGAGGAGGCGAACAAAGCCATGCTGCAGCAGCAAAAGAGTGCCTTTGACCGCGAGAAACAAACACAATGGATCGCATGCGAGGCGCTCCGGCAGAGCTACGACGCGCTTTTCACGTCGTGGGCCGCCGCGCAAGGTCTGTGCGATACCCTCACGGAGCAGCAACGCCTACGTAACTCACAGCAGAGCAGCGGTTTCTCAGCAAGCCTTGATAGCGTCCTCTGCGCGGCCGAAGAGGCCATACGCACGGTGTGTGTCCACGCCGTCCCCGCACCGCTTTTCCTTGCGGAGGAGGAGGCGATCGAAGCCGATGCGGCTGCCCGCCCCGTCAGTGGCATGACGACGCCCAGCACCGACCCCGCCGCTGTCGCCATTTCGGAACAAACCGATACGCTCAACATTTACGGGCATGTTCGGATGTGTGCGCAGCTACACGCGCTGCTGAGTCGTAGTGTGCGTGTTCTCAACGACATGCAGCGGCTTCAAGACGAGTGGGTGGCCCGGCTGCAGGTGTTGGAAAGACACGGCTGGGAGCCGCGCGTCGCACGCAAAGTACTGGGTCAAGATTTCGCCGCGCGCTTGGACCGCGTTGTGCACACGGTGGAAGCCACCCAGCCACCCTCTACCTCAGCACCGGCCATCATGCCGGCGGCACCGCCGTCGTTACCACCACGTCATCCGCCAACAACGGTCCGCGCCAAGAAGAGACCTGCACATTCGGTCAGTGCGCTACCTGATCAAGTGAAGCCACGGTTTGCTTTTTGAAGCGCCGCGGTCACTGCGGGTGACTTGTGTGACATCTACGCGAACAGGGAGCGAGTTTAGCACCGCATCATGGCGTGCTCGAGATGGAGAGAGAAACAGCGACACACGTGTGAAAGACAGCACAAGGGAGGATCGAAGATGACACGCTACGTGCGACAGGCGACTCCGATAGACGTCCATCGCCTTCGTAGCGGCTGTGTGTGTGCGCGCGTCGACATCGTCGTGTGGTGCTCTAGGAGTTGCGCCAAGGAAAAGTACAGTGCACAGGTTCGCGAGAGACACCGTTTTCCTCATTCCTATTTGGGAGTCCAATGCCCCCGCCTCATCCCTCACCGTTCTCTGTATGTCTCTCACTACCCCTTCCCCTCCTCGCGCTCTCTCCTATTTGCTTCATGCTTATGTGAGGATCTGAATTGCCAAGATTTTCTTTTTCGGTCGTGATATATATTTGACTGCTTGATCGCCTTCCGTTGCCGTCGCTTCGTTGTTGTTGTTTTTCGCACACGTCTGCGGCGACTCATAGATTACGTACGACAGTGTTCACCCGTGCGCGCACACACACACATACGCGCGTACATACATATATTCCCCCCCCCCCCCTCCTCCCTAATTAGTTTTGTTGAAGAGTAGTATCGCAATAGGCTGATAGACATATATATACCCCGCTCCCCCCCCCCCACCCTCCGGCATACACACACACACACAGACGTGCGCACAGGTGCCATGCAGTCAACTCTGAAATTGCTGGCTGCGGCTGGAAAATCCAAGAGGGCGACCGGGAAGATGAAGCGATCCACCCACGCGTCGTTCTCCTCCTCCGCGATGGGGTCCGCAGCCGGCGCCACCGCCAGCTACGCGGCCTCTCCATCCTCACACGCCTCTGTGCGCGCCAAGAAGGATATGGCAGGTAAATTGAGTTTTGATGCGTCCAAGGCAGGTCTGCAGAAGGTGGACAAGGCCTACGTCCAAAAGGTTATTGAGGAGTCCTCCAAGGGCACGCCGTTTTACCTGAAGGAGCAGCGCCGAGAGGAGGAACGGCGCAAGCGCACAGAGATGATGCTCGAGAAGGCGGAGGCCTTCGCGAACCTGTCCGACGCTGAGCTGCGCAAAGTACAGCAGCGGGTGGACACGATGGAGGCCGAGATGGAGGCCGGCCGTGATCTGCGCCGTCGCTACATCCACGTTGACATGGACATGTTCTACGCCGCTGTTGAGGAGAAGAAGAACCCACGTCTGAAGGACTTACCCTTCGGCGTGGGCAGCAACGCCATGTTGAGCACGACCAACTACATCGCCCGCCAATACGGCGTCCGCTCCGGTATGCCCGGTTTCATTGGTAAGAAGCTCTGTCCCGAGCTTCTCATTGTCCCCGTCGACATCCGTTCGTACCGTCGAGAGGCCGCCGCGATTCACAGCATCGCCTCGCGGTATGATGTGGAGTTCGTCAGCGTCGGCCTTGATGAGCTCACGATGGATGTGACCAAGTACCTCGAGGAGTTCCCCGAGAAGACCGCGGTGGAGATCGCCGAAGAGTTTCGCGCAGAGATCTTCCTGAAAACACGCCTCACTGCGAGTGCGGGTATCGCGCCCACCACCACGTTAGCCAAAATTGCGAGCAACGTCAACAAGCCCAACGGTCAACACGAGGTCATCTTACAGACCCGCCAGGAGGTGCTCGACTACGTCAAGGACGTCCCTCTCCGCAAAATTCCCGGCATCGGCTACGCGCAGGAGGCGCTCCTCAACGCGCTTGGCATCAAGACGTGCGGAGACCTGCTCACCCACAAGTACTTGCTCGGCTACCTGTTTAAGGAAAAGAGCCTGCGCCACTACCTCGCCACTGGTCTCGGCGTCATTGAGACCCACGCGCACCGTACGACGGATCTCCGCCAGTCTGTCGGCAAGGAGTCTTCCTTTAGCGAGCCACTCCCTTCGCGCGACGCGCTGAAGAGGCTGTTTCGGCGCCTTCTGGAGTTCTGCCATATGCGCTGCGTGCGCGAGCACCTCAACGCGGAGCACATGCAGCTCGTGCTCAAGACGCGCGGCTACGATGTGTCCAACTTCAGTGTCAGCCTGCCCAAGCCCACGAACGACCTGAAGATTTGGCTGGAGGCATCGGAGAAACTTCTGGCGCCGCACCTGGACAAGTACGACGAGTACCGTCTGGTCGGTATTCGCATGCGGAAGCTCACGCCGGTGCCGGTGCTTCCCGGCTCTGCGCGCGCTGCGACAAGCGGGGGTGCTGCAGGCGCTGCCGGACTGGCAGCGGCGGCACGCCTTGGTACGCCCCTTGATGCCGTTGACGACGCAGAGGACGAGGACGCGGATGAGGAACTTGACACACCTTATAGCCGCGACCACCAGCGGTACCGCAACACGGGCCGCACGTCCTACGGTGACGACGACGACGATGACAATGGACTTCCGCGGGTCGACAAGAAAGGCCACAAGAAGAGCACCACGACGGCGCGCCGCAGTCACGTCATGATGGATGCCAGTGAGGATCCCTACGAGGGCTACCAGGACGATGAGGGAGCGTCGCTGAAGCTGATGCATCGCGACGGGACACGGGCTGCGTCGCTGCCTAAGCGCGTCGTGAGCAAGCCGGTGGAGCCGACGCGCGTGATCGAGGAGGACGAAGACGAAGAGATGAGTGTGGTGGACCGCAAGAAATACAATAGACAGAGCCGTGACGACCACGACGCCAGGTGGTGCGCGCGTGGATCTGACAAGAGACGGGCGGACACCTTCGCCTCCTCCCGCCTCGACGCCCGCAAGCCCGGTGCGGCCAAGTCGGAGAAACTCAAGGGTGAGCAACTAGCGGCGTACAAGGCCATGTACGAAGCTGACGATGACGAGATGGATATCGATCTTGATGACGACGACAGTGACCTTAACAAGCGCCGCAGTCGCAATGACGAAGATGACGACGATGCGGATGAAGCTGACGGGGAGGACATGGATATGGCACCAACGCCCGCAAACGCGAAGAAACCGCCCGCTTATGGCCAAAGGAAAGCCGCTCCGCAATCCATCCCTCTCTCGAAGCCTGCCCGCTACCCGGCCTCCAAAGCGCCTGCACGCGATGACGACGAAGACTTCAACGATGAAGAGGAGGAGGTTTTTGTCGACGCCCCTCCCAAAGTTGTCAAGGTGACGCCGACGCCCGCGGCACGCAGGACAGTCAAGAAAGCAGCTGCGGAACACAGCCGGAAGCCTTCACGCCGCTGAAAGGCAAAGGTTGAAAGGACGTGTGCGCGTGCCAGTCAGACAGCAGCCGCCCGTGTAGCCGACGGGCACAGAGGTGCACAGCGGAACTGACGAGGCCCGCCCCTCTCAGAAGCGAAATGGGCTCCCTGGGGAGAACATGTGCGCAATTCATAGAATGAAGACAAAGCGGGGGCGAGCACAACATGGACAACATGGACAACATTAATATAAATTACAAAAAAAAAAAAAGTGGAGATGGCGCGCGTGTGAAGGCAGCTCCACGGGCATAGAAATCGACGGCGTGATCTATTTTGACATTGGCGTCGCATGTGTGTCCGCAACGCACGACACGTGCGCGACATCTGCACCCGCACACACCGACACACACACACACACACACATGAAAAAAGTAAACGGTATCAATAAATGCATGAAAGGCGACCGAACGGCTCACATACACACGCTCGAATGTGACAGGCAGCCGCGCACGCGAGGCATGTCACAGAGGAGTGGTTGTGCGCCATTCTATCGTCGCTGCTCATCAACACAATTCTGTGGGCCCCCGCTCACTTCCCGCGTTCGCACTGCGCTGGTCTACTTCACTTGTGTCCATCGCTCTCTCTCTCTCCCTGATTATGGTCGCTGCTGGGCACACTATCACGACAGGTTAAATAGCTGTGCTTTCCGCAGGGCTGCGCCCCAAGGAAACTAGAAGGCGTGCGCATCCTCTCTTCACGGATGGAATCGACCCCATTATCATGTACCTCTCTTCCCTCTCCCCGTTCCGCCCTACTTCTCTCGTGCTTGTTCTGATCCAACACGGATGAAAGCCCTTACATCGCTGAGAGTTGCTTTTCTTCAAAGCAGATACTCAAGGCACGTCATCACACCACATTTATGGGAATGAGGCGTCTCTTGGTCACACGCCTCGCACCGCGGATAGCAACACCCTCTGCAGCCGTCGCCATCAGTGTGCACCGATGGGCATCGACCGCGCGAAGTCGACGAGAAACACTTGGTCGTCTCACGTACGATGCGACGAAGGCTGGGCTTCAGGCCGTCGACAAGGCCACCGTGCAGGCGACCATCGATGAGCTCTCAAAAAACAGTGCGTTTTACCGAAGTGAGCAGAAAAAAGCTGCCGATCGTGATGCACGCATCGCCGCTGTCGTGGCGCGGGCCGAGGCGTACCGCGCACTGGCTGCAGAGGCCAAGGCGCCGTATCGGAGTAAGGCGGACAAGATGGTGGCGGCGCTAGAGCTGCAGCGGGACTTGTCTCGTTGCTTCCTGCACGTCGACATGGACATGTTCTACGCCGCCGTCGAGGAGCGTCAAGATCCGACGCTGCGCGGGAGACCGTTCGCGGTGGGCAGCTATGCGATGCTCACAACCAGCAACTACCTGGCCCGTCAGTACGGTGTCCGCTCCGGCATGCCAGGCTTCATCGCGAAGAAGCTGTGCCCGGACCTGTGGATCGTTCCGACTAACTTCCCACTGTACGAGCAGGAGGCTGTTATAATTCGCAGCGTCGCCGCCCGATACGATCCGACGTATGTGTCTGTCGGTCTCGATGAGGTCACCATGGATATCACGGACTATTTGGCCGATGTCAATTCGAAGCGCAAGCGGCAGAGAAAGGCGCCACTCAGCCCTGTCGATGTCGCCTCCGCTTTTCGCGCGGAAATTCTCAAAGAGACCGGGCTCACATGCAGTGCTGGCATCAGCTCGACAGCGGCGTTCGCCAAGACGGCAAGCAACGTCAACAAACCGAACGGACAGCATGCGATGCTCCTCCGCACGCGCGAGGAGGTGCTCTCGGCGATTGAATCCATGCCCATCCGTGCGGTGCCCGGCATCGGGGGCTACACGGAAGCGCTGCTGCACGCCCTCGGCATTCGCACGTGTGCAGACATGCGTGCTCACCAGGATCTTATCTGTTTTCTCTTTCAAGACAAGACAGCATCCTTTTATTTGTCCGTGGGGCTTGGCACGGTGCGTACGCACGTGGACCGCACCAAAGCAGAGCGTGCAGCAGCTGCAGACGGCGTCATTGGTCTCCCACACTCATCATCGCGCTCTGCAGGTGCGAAAGCGAAACAGAAACCAACGAATGCAGCCTCCCCGATGGGCACCTTGTTGGCCGCACCTCTCCCTAAATCAATCAGCAAAAGCCGCACATTCGCCCGCGGTTTCAAAACACCCGCGCAGATGGGGCAGGCACTGCAGGCGCTGATGATGCAGGTGCACGACGCCATGTTACAGCACCGAGCGCGGGCATCACAGGTCGTTTTCTTTACCACCTCGCACGCTTTCCACAGCGCCAGCTTCAGCAGGACGCTCGACAGGCCTACAAACGACTACGGCGAGATCTCTCGCGAGGTCAGTCGTCTGGCCTCGTCAACGTTCGGCAAGGTGTCTGAGGTGCGACTCGTGGGTGTGCGCGTGACCAAGCTGGAGCGCGGTGCGCCACCGCGGGCACGTCACGTGGTGAAGCACCTCGCTACCGCTGCGAAGAAAGCGCGCGTTGACCCTGTTCCCTCGTCTGCTCCGCGATCCAAGTCAACAGTCAGTGTGAAGCGAAAAGCGCAAGCCAGAAAGCGGATGGTTGTCTGATCACTGCGTGTTTTGATCTCAATTGCTTCGCTCTCGTACCGCTCTCCTTCCTTTTTCACTATCTTTTATTCGATGCTGTATGATCTCATTTACGTTTTCTTTTTCTTTTTTCTTTTTTCGTTTCCATGCCCTGAGCAGCTCATGAATGTGCGCTGCAGACTCTCAGGGCTACCTTGTATCCTCTACCATGACCGTTCTTCACGAACACACCCGCCAGTAAGCTGTTGTTCCTCTGTTCCTCTCTCGCAACTCCTACACGCTTCTGCTGTTCTCGCTGAGTGACACTTCTCTTCCGCCCTCATTCTCGCTTCTGCCCTCCCCGACGACGCCATCGCGCTTCCCCTCTCCATTCGTGTGGTACACCGGTTCGACTCGTTTTCAACGTGTAGTTGGTGTTGTTGCTGTTGTTGTTGTTGTTTCTTTTTTTTTTTTTTTCAAAGTGTCGGTGAGGCTATTGTTGTTATTGTCCTATATATATATATATTTCGTCTGAGCGTCGGCGCGTCCGTTTCTGTAGCGCGTCCGAAGGGCGGAATGCGTCCTGTTTTAGTGTCGTTCCTTCTCCGAACCACTGGTCAGGCGCTACCTGTGACACAGACGCGCCTCGGTACCCAGCCGTCCTTTGGCCATGCCTTTTCGTACGCGGCACTACTGACTGATCGACGCACCTTCTTCACACCAACACCAGCGCGCGGTCATCGCGGAACGCCGGCATCGACGCGGAGTAGCACCACATCTCTCGCAAAGGGTCCGCGCCGCTCCGCCGCCACGTCACGCAGCCCTCGCCCAAAGCCGCGCAGTGGCAGGTCGGGAACGTCAGCGGCAGCTGGTCACGCAAGAGCCGCAGCCGGCGATGCCAAGCGGGTGAAGCGCCAACGCAGTGTGGGTACCGTGAAGCTGCAGCCTTTCATGGCGTCCATGGCCTTGGCGACGGCTCGCGAAACCGGTGAGAGTCGCAAAAGCAGCAGCACACTTTTAGGAGCACGGGGTGGTCGTACAGACGACCCCACAGCGCAGCTGCTGCACTTCTCACGGGATACCGCCAAGGTGCAGCATACCAGCCGCTTCACGCTCAAGGGCATCTCGCGCGCCAAGGCCCGCGTGGCCGCTGAAAGTATCGACTACAAACTTCTTGACTACGTGGCGGATCATTTTGTCCAGCGCAATGTGCTGGAGGAGCCGTGGCACACGCGGAATAGTATTAGCGATGTCGAGCTGAGCTCACTGCGCGCTCATGATTTGATGTTCATGTATGATTCAGGCTGCAATGGCCTTGGACGGCTCACGGCCATCACCGACATCGAGTCCGCTCTCCTCGCCGAGCTTCGTGGGAAAGCGCTCTACGTGCGTCTTGTGGACCTCGGCGACCCCACTTCAACGGCGGCGGGGACCGACCCCAGCAATTGGGGCGACGGCGACGGCGACGGCCATGGTGCGTCCCAGGTACCGGTGCGCAGCAACGCCGCGCTCGTACGACGTGTCATGTCCGACCTTGAGAGCATTCTTGGAGACTACGCGACGACCTTCCTCCACCCGTTTCACATGGAGGTGGGCTGCGATGTCAGCCACTACGCCGATGCGGCGCCGCTCGTTGCCGCTGCTCGGCTCAACGTCGCCCAGTACACGGAAGACGCGCACTGTCTCATGCGTCAGTCCCCCTTCGCGGCGCAGGGGCGAGCGATCTACCCGACAAGAGCGCAACTGCAGCCGCTGACAGCGGACGCCGTGGCGCTGGAGGTAGCGCATCGCATTCGACGCGAAATCTTCGGTGTGGAGGATGGCGAAACGGATTCGACATCCAACACGCACCGCGCCACAGGTGTTGACGAGAAGCCGGGTCAGGCACTGGTCTCCAGTCGCCGTCGGACGTACTCACCGCTAGCGGAACACGACCTGCGCCGACGGTTCTGCGTGTGTCTGGGCGTCGCAGACCGGCTCGTGCTCGCTAAGATGGCGTGCGATGCCGAAGTGGTGGCCCTGCGCCTCCAGCAGCGTCGTCAGCATCAGGCGAAAAGCGACGACGCCCACACGGTCAACACCGCGCTAGAGGACGAGGTGGTGCGTGTGCGCAGCTTCTACGAGGCGATCCGGACGGTAAAGGATGCGAAGGCGTTCGTGACGCCATTCCGGCTGCATCACGTCCCCACCTTCTCACCTGCTGTGGTGCGCATCCTCCGTGAAGTCTTTCGGATCGAAAAGGTTGGTGACATTTACCCGATGCGCGAGCGCCTTTTCTTCAGCCTGTCGAAGGAGACTTTCCGCCAAGTGTACGCTGCTGCCTTTGGCTGCATGCGATTCGCGGACGAGAAGAACAAACCGCTGACGTGCCCACCCAATATAGACGTGGTCCGTCACGGGCTACTCCCCATGGCCACCAACAGTATTTCCCTGCTGACACCAAGTCGCACGGCACTGCGGGCGCACACGGCGACGTCACAAGTCCGTCGCAACACGGCCGGTGCACGTCTTCTTGGCTCCTCGGACCACACTCTCGCCTATGGCCGGCTTTTCACAGAGGCACAGTTCATTGAGGTGGCGGAGAAGGTCGGTGACACCCTGGCGAGGCGGATGCAGCGGAAAGGCTACGAGGCCGGAGGCTTTCGCTTCACGCTGCGGCGCGGCCTCGTGGCGACCGCGATTCGCACTGTGCGTTTGCCAGCGCCCACGAACGACTCTGAGGTACTGCTCGCCGCTGTCCGGAAAACAGCCAAGGCCATGGCCCGCTTTCGTCAGAAGAAGGGCACCCCCGAAACAAGTGGAGACGCGTTTCATATCAACATCGGGCTCCTTAAGGTAAGTCTGGCCGAGATGAACCCACCGCGCTTAGCCGAGGAAATTCGTGCGCTGACAGCGCAGTATCACAGTGTCTACGCCACACTGCGAGCCGACACCGTGTACCGCTCCATCGTGCGCGAGAGCCGCTCCGGACGCTTGAAGGTCGCAACGATGGACGCTGAGCGTGACGCCACCGCAGCGGCCGCAGAGGACCAAGACGATACCGACGAAGAACAGGAGCCAGAGGAGACGGAAGAGACGGAAGAGACGGAAGAGACGGAAGAGACGGAGGAAATCGAAGCGCAAGAGGAGCACGAGGAAGTTGAAGAGGAAGAGGTGGCTGCTGATGACAACAAGGGTGAGGCCCCAATCACTGAGGATCAGCTGCAGTCTTCCGAAGCCTCTGAAGACGACGACGAACAGACTGTAGCGGCACTGCTGCCGCCTGCGCACAGCGTCACGAAGCGGTCGAACGCTGCTTTCCGCAAAGCGCATGTGCATTCGCAGCGAGTCATGGTGTAGAGTCGTCGGAGACGTCTACCGTCGGCGAGCCCTTGCTGTTTTCGGCATTGGTGTTGTGCTCCTAGAGTCTCTTTCTTGGGTTTTGACCCGTCCACACACACACACACATAGTTTTGTTACTTATAAAATGTGCCAGTGGCTACAGCACCTCCTTTTCACATACCCATCAGATTCCAGACCCTAGTTTTCCGCCAACTCCCTGAGTGGGGTTCATGCATCAGCAACAATCAAGACAAACACACAGAAACAACTCGCAGGTGTCGAGCGCGGGCGTCGCGTGACGTACCACTGCACGTGCGCAATTTTCTTTACGACGCCGGGAGCACTGTACCAATGAGGGCGGCTGTGACTGTCGCGCCTGACGCGTGCCTTCGTACATTGGTCGTGTGATGTCAGGACCCATCTCTCCCCCTCCCCTCCCCCCCCCCCCACACACACCACCAACCACCACCTTCTCATTTGACCTGCTTCTCGTCAAAAGAAAAAGGAACACGCCGCACAAGAAAAAAAAACGAGTAGAGAAATAGGGGCCGTGCCTCAGTCCGTCGGCACGTTTTCTTCTGCCCCGTTCCGAACGACCACTGTCATTCCATCTTTTCGCCGTTCACCGGTGGTTTCCCGTGCCCTGTACGGGCTTCTTTGATGTGGAGCTCTGCTCGTCCGAATGCCCCCACTCCCGTCCATTCGCCCAGCGGCTACACGCTGCGATGTGATTTTCCTTTGGAGGGCTACCCTCGCCTCTTGAGTTTGGCTTCTCGCTCAGCCTCGCACCAGCTCTCATTGTTTCCCACACGTCTGCGCGTGGCGCATGCGTCGCACCAGCTGTCTGCCGCCGAGGTGCCTCTCCGAGGGGAGGACGCGGAGGCTCTTGCTGCCACCGCGCAGGCCGTGGCGACACCGTCCACCGAGGTCCGTCACCGCAGCCGCGATGTGGCCTTGCTCGACTACCGCCCCTCCTGCGCAGGCCGCGCGTCCTGCACGGCCTTCAGCATTGATCGCCACTGGCTGACTCTGCGGCAGGCGACGCTCACGGCCGTGCCATCCGACCGCGACGCGGACATGATGGAGTCGCTATCGGTCTGCTTTTATGCGACCACCCGCGGAAGCCGGAGCCGGACTAGGGAGCGAGCGCGCGCATCGCCGCCCCTGACACCACTCGAGTTAGAGGCACGGCAATGGTCCCGGCACAAGCGCGTGCGGTCGGCAGCCTATCCCGGGGTGACAACGGATAGCGAGCCCCTGGATGGCGATGGCAGGACACCCAAGCACGACGGTGACCACGAGGAAAGCGTCGACGACTCTCGTCGCGTATTTCCTGTTTATTCGACGCGCTGGCGCCATGAGGACGCACTTCTTCTTACGGACGAAGAGGATCTTGTCAGGGTGCTGCGCTGCCGAGAAGACAGCCAGCGTGCGTTGGTGCTCTCTCGCAGCCGACTCTTCTCCGTTGCAGTTTCTGACGGTCAGCGCGATTGTGCTCATCGCAGTGGACCGCTCCGGCTCCTCTCGACGTGTACCTTGACCGATGACATCACGGTGAATGCACTGTGCGCTGCGCACTGGGGACCCTATGGTACGCTCGTTGGCTGCTCTGACGGGTCGCTGAAGCTCGTCGATTGGCGCGTGCCGCCGTCCTCTGCGATGGTGCTGGACACGACAGTGCCTCAACCGACAGTGGGTGGGCGGCGTCCCCTGGCGTGCGTCTTGTCCTGCTGCGCGCTCAGTGAGCACGGCGGATTCCGCGTGGCCTGCGGGCTCGGCGCCGTGAACGGTGAAGTGGCGGTGGCGGACTTGCGCCGGGTCGCCTTCTCCGAAGCAACCCTGCGAAGCCGCCGGCGTGTGCAGTCCAGAGCAGTACGCGTACAGCGCGCGCTCGCGGCGGGCGCGTTGTCGTCACCCACCGGCTCGCCCATCGCGGACATCCAGCTGATCCCCGATCCTGCTGCAACAGCCAGTGGGCCCTCCTTGTGCCTTGGGATGGTTGACGTCTGCGGAAGCGTGTCCGTGATGTCCGTGGCTGACCTGGAATACCCGAGGGGGGTCTGGAGTGGTCGGCGTAGTCGTGCTGCACCGACGCGCAGTCGCGTCATTGAAGCGGACGACGACGGAGACGCGTGGACACACGGTGAGCCGCAGGGAGACGACGAGCTGCGCACACCAGGGGTAAGGAGGGAAGTCGCGTCTCCTGCTTTGGCGAGCCAACGGGTACTCGCAGCCACTTCTGTGCGTCCTTCGCCTCATGCACGCGTGGACGTTACCGTCATCGACGAGGAACAAGACGGCGATGACATGGAGGAAGAGGTACAGACGGCCGACGCTCGACGTCGTACCGTGTCCTTTTCCGCTACGTCGGGCCATCGGGCGGTGGGTGGCCGCCTGCCGTCACCAGAGGCCGTCGCCACCGCGTGGCCCTGGCGTCCACCGCCCCATCTGGTGTCGCGGTCACCGTCCTTTGCCGTTTCGTCACCGACGCTCACGGCGTACAACAACAGCAGTAGTGGGGGTGTGCGTCACGTCGACGGACGCGCGCCACCGAACGCTCCGGGACGCGCCGTCTCGAGCGCAGCACCGCGAGGGACAACGCGATCGCTCTCAACCGTGCTCACAACACCGTCACGGCCACTGGTAGCTGCAGCCGATGGCGGCAGGATGGCCACGTCACCACCACCATCGTTGGGCGGTGTGCTGAGCAGCACGGACCTGCGCTGTGCCGTGGTGTGCGATCCTTCTTGGACGCAGGCGCTGGGCCGCTCGCTGCTGATCAGCACGCAGCCAGCCAGTGCGACGACGAGCTGGTACGATGTGAGAGCACAAAAGGTTCTTGGTGAACTGGTGCCACTAGTTGGCGGAACAGAGACGCTGATGGCGAGTGCGCAGCGGCAGGGTCAGTACGTGGTGGGACTCAGTGTGCTCGGGCCTCTCGTTTGCGTCGAGACGGCGGGAGGTGGTACGTACTGTGTACTTCCAGAGAGCGAGTAATCGAGTTGTGTTGTCCACAACAGCGGTTTGGATGTTTGTTCCGCCGCTGGATGTTTCCCATTTCTTTTTTTCTTCGACACTTTGCGATCAGAAGTTTGAGTCCGTCAATGAACTGCGCCACTGGCAATAAAGCGGAGGGAACGCCCAGAGTTGTCACTTCTCTTGCACGAGCACAAGACTCGCGAGCACGAAAAGACAACTGTCATTACTCGGTTGGTGGCGCTTCCATTTCCCGCGTCACACACACACACACACACACACATCTTCTTCTTCACCATTACCCAACCGCTCTACCTCCAAGGCACCTGTGTGGCAGTGACAACGAGGGTGTTGTGGTTGCCGTTCCGCATTTCAGTGTTCATTTATTTTATTTTTTTTTCCTCGCTTCGACATTGGCCAGGGGCATGCAGGCGTCTCGTGTGAGTGCGCCTGGCACCCATAGATCGACTGCGCGCGAGGAGACGGAGCAGTTTCTCGTCTCCGCGCTGCTCCACTGGCCGTACACGCCAGACGCAGACAGCCCCTCTGTGCTGCTGTTGAGCCCCTCCGGCAACGGCAAGAGTCACCTCATTCACCACGCCGTCCGCCGTGCGCGGTCCTTGATAGCGCCGCCCCATGCCTCGGAGCCACCAGCATCTTCGTCTAGCTCTGTTTCGAAAGTGCTGGTGGTGACGCCGTCTCTGGCAGACGCGATCGCCTCCCAGCAGCGCGATGGGGCGACGAGCCTGCGCGCAGTCTGTCGTCGCGCAGCCGTGTCGGCGATACAACGCAGCGCCGCAGTCCCGTCCTCGTCGACGGACACGTGGGCCGTGCTCGTGCATTTCGATCACACGGAGCACTTCCTCTGTGCAGACGGGGACGCGGCCTCCGCCACCGGGGGCACTGGTGGCGCCAACAGGACGGAGAGCCGCGACCAAGAGGCGGCTGAGTCGGGACTGGCAGCATTCAGCGCGTACCCGGCGCTTATGGCGGACCTGTATGCGGTGCTCCGTGGCTGCCCGCCCCTCTTCAGCCACGAGGAGTGTCTGCAGCTTCACCTGCGGCGCATCGTATTTGCTGCGTCATTTAGTACGGAGCGTGGCGGGCTCGACTTGCATCCGTTCGCGCGTGAGAAGTTGTTCGATATCCGGTGCCACCTCAGCACGCCGAGCGAGACGGAGCGGCGACTATTCTTCCTCCGTTATCTGGCTCGCAGTGCCGAGGCCGACGCCACCGCAAACAATCTACACCCCCTGGCTCAGCGCACCGGTGGCTTGACCTACGCAGGACTCGTCGAAGTCGCCGATCTGTGGCGCTGGCAACAACGACAGGAGCCGCAAGGCACACAACGGCCAGAAACAACTACCCCGCTGATCGCATCGGCGGCAGCGCAGCGCGTCGTAGCGCGCTTTCGTGCAAGCGGCACCGTTGCGGCTCAACAGTGCCGTCACAGTGCTGGTTTCATCGATGTGCAGGTCACGCGCTGGGACGACATTGCCGGAATGGAGAGTGTCAAGATTCAGCTCCAGCAGATGGTGACGAGACCGCTGCTGCACTACGCGCAGTACCAGCAGCGTGGCGTACGGCACTCGACAGGGGTGCTGCTGCACGGGCCACCGGGCACGGGGAAGACAATGCTCGCCAAGGCCATGGCGACAGAACTGAACGCATCATTCATATACATTGACCTGCCGGAGCTCGTGCAGGCGGAAGTCGGCGAGTCTGAACGAAAGCTCAAAGCCTTTTTCGATGTCGCCCGTCAGCGTAGTCCTGCGGTCATCTTTATGGACGAGCTACAGGCCGCGTTTGGTGTCCGCTACAACGACCCTGCTCATGGCCCCGCCGTCACCCCGGCCAGTCTCTCCGCGGGCTCCTCACACGATGCGCGTCTTGTCTCACACTTGCTGCAGCTCCTTGACGCTGCGCAGGAAGATACGTCGCACTTGATCATCTTCGTCGGCGCCACGAATGTCGTGCACCTCTTGGATCCTCTCCTGCTGCGGCCAGGACGGTTGGACACGCACTTGGCTGTGCCGTTGCCCGACGATGCCGCACGCGAGCGCTTAGCACGGCGTGTCGTGTGTGGCGAGTGGGACGTGTGGTTTGCAGCTGCCACATCCCAAACAGCACGCGTCCAAGAAGCATTGGTGTCACTCTTTGTAGCTGCGTCACAGGGCATGAGTGGCGCCGAGCTCCGCACAGCCATGTCTGTCTTCGCACTGCGTCTCGTGCAGGCCTGCTTGTCCGCCGCGACGCCCACCGGCGTCGACTCGTACAAGGGTCAGTCAACCGATGACGACGGCCAGGTCGCTGAACGTCTGATAGCGTTCTTACAGCGCCAAGGTGGGATACAAGGGGATGCGATAGAAGACGTGCTCAGCGATGCGGCTTTGGCACTTGCCCAGAAGGCTTTCGCGACCGGCCGCGGGTAAAGACCGCTTAGTGTCCAGTGCAGACATGTCGGTGTGCGTGTGTGTGGATACGTGTAAGGACGTCGCCGTCGAGTAATGCGCTTTTAAAAAAAAAAAACCACAGCGGTCACAAGTGGCTACACGCTTGCAGAAAAGAAAAGAAAAGAAACACAGAGCCAAAAGGCAACGATCAGTACAGTGTGGCGCGCTCTTCTGTGTCGCACAGGAGAACTCCTCAGTCTGTCTGTGTGAAACAGCAAATGTGTGTTTCCTGTCAGCAGCGTCCTGTGGAAACGAGCGCGGCCGCCTGCCCATTGTAGCCTGCGCACCAACAGTTCTCTCTCCCCGTCGCGTTCTTTAGCCGAGCCGATACGCAGTACGCTTCGTACATGACTTCCTTCTTCTTCGCTACATCACACTACCCTACCATCAAAACACACAAAAACGCACAAACGATGCCGTACATCATATCCATTGCCCTCTCTCTCTCTCATTTGGTCTCAAGGCGAACAAATACGTGTCGTTGTGCATCTCTCGTGTATGCTGATGCATGTGCTCGTTATTGCGACGCATTCCTTTCGCCTCCTTTTTTTTTTCAATTTTGAATGTACGATGAGTACCGCACTGTACCTTCGGACCAGGCTGCGGTCACACCACGGCAGCAGCAGAAGCAGGAGCAGTTGCTGCGTGCTCTCGTCCGCAGTCCTCGGTCAGACCAAGGCTCCACCGACGTGACGTCGACCACACCTGGTTTGCGCGACTTGTTGAACCGCTCCGCCGAATGGCAAGCGAAACGACAAGCGAACCTTCAGCGGGCGCGCGATGCGCGACGGGGGGCAGAGGCAGCCAAAGACGATGGCAGCGTGTACGAATTTCAACCGCGTCTCTGTCACCCAGCTAGCCCGCATCGTCGCAGTGCGGATGCGTACTACACCGCGCAGTGTGAGTGGCAGCAGAAGGTGTCAGAGAAGCGCGAGATGCAGCGTCGTCAGGCAGAGAAGGAGGCGGCGGACGCACTGACGCAGTCCATCGCCGCCGTGCGCCGCATCCGTGAGGCGAATAAGGCCCGCGTACCGCTTCGCGCGTACGCTTCACCTAGTGACCCACGTCCACGCCGAGAGGCACCGAAGCCGTCACCACGCAGTGCCCCGGAGCCCGGTCGGCATCGGGGCGAGGCCCACGATGAGCTGGGAGTGAAGGCGGCCACAGGCAGTCCCACACGAACGGCGTCAGGTGTGCTTGTGTTGGCCACAGAGACGCGCCGCTCAGTGACAAGGTCTGCAAAGCCGGCGGAGACGCCACACCGTCCACAGCCACACCCAGCGGCGGCCCTCGTAGCCCGCTCGGCCTCTGCCTGTCGTGCCTGCGCGCCGCGTCAAGAGCGCGAAGAGGCCAAACTTTCCGCAGCGCGGCACCTCTCCAGGGCGGAGGAAGTCCAACTGGTGGCGCGTCTCGTTGCGCCGACGGCGTGTGCACACGCGTCGCACGGTCACGCCACGGCAGACAAATCCGTCGAGACGCGCGTGGGAAAAGATGAGATTGTTCCGCCGTCGGCAAATGCGGCGCGGGCATTCCTCGCGCGTCAGGCGCTGTGGGCACGTAAAGCGCAGCTCCACCGCCAAGAGGCCAAGGAACGCGTCGACGCGCGTCGTACAGAAGCTTGGGAGCGGGAGTGCACCTTCGCACCTCAGATCTCCCCGCGCTCACGGGCTCTGGCCTCACACTACGCCGACCACCTGGCTGCGTTTTTGTGCGGAGATGACAGTCGCTCCTCGCCCGTACAGCCCGAAGGGACGGCGCTGGAGCGCTTGGCTCTTGTCAGCGGGAACGGCGACGACGAAGGTGACGAAACGAGCGGGCCGCGCACAGGGTCGTGGACGAGGGCGGAAGCGGCCGCCGTGGCTGCACAGCTTGAGTTCTGCGAGCCGCGCATCAATCGCCCGCGCCAGCCGCGCTCACCTGACCCCGTGCGGCGCTTGCTGCGGTACACTGATAAGTCACAACTGCGTCTCGTGTGTCCTGCGGGTGTCGCCAAACCGCAGCGGTCTCGACTTCTTCCTGCTCCGCGAGTGGCAGCACCTGCGCGAGCCTCTCGCACATCCTCTTCTTCTTCTGTGACGCGCACCGACCCCACAGAGTCCATCGACGTCGCGTCGGCCGACAACAGACAAGAACGCCGCACTTATATGGCGGCAGCTGCCACTGCAGAGGAACAAGACGAAGACGATAAGGACGATGGCGCTTCGGTGGCACACATGTCGGCGCAATCTTGGCCGACACCACCACCCACATCACGACGATCCCCACTGTCCCTCGCGCGGGACGACGACAAGCACGCCGATCCTATCGAGAACGTGAGCATCACCAGCAGCCGTGCGCGGTACCAACAGGCCCGCGCGCAGCCGTCGTTGACAGTGCCACCCGCCTTGGATCAAGAGTCGACGTGCTGGGTCGCTGAAAAAGCCGGCTCACCTCGGGCGTCGCCGCGTTGGTCGGCATCGGCGCTTTGGTCAGAAGAAGCGTTCGACAGGTCGCCCAGTACACTTCATAAAGACGTGCCGCAGGCAGTCGTGCGTGTGCAGCCGCATTGGATGCCCGACAGTCCGATCAAATTGCCCTCGCCTCCTGAGAGCGTCGGATCGGAGGGGACCGTGCAGAGCGCGGAAGACTCTCATGTGGCCTACGCGCCGCAGGATGATGACCGCATGCTAAGCGCGTGGTGGCACCGGCTGTGTCGGGCGCCTGTCAGCGCCGTCGCGCACGGTATGAACCAGCACGCCGTCTCCTCTTCGTCGCACGCACCGCCCCGTTCTCCTTCCGTGACGACGGTGTCTCGTCTCCCATTGGAAAGCGCCCTTCACGCGATGCAGGCGTTGTGTGAGATGCTCGGCACCGCGGCACCTCTGCGACCTCGGCTTGGTTTCGAGCCCTCTTTTTCCGATATGCCCTCTGATGCAGACGGTCACACACGGCGTTTCAACGTGTACCTGGTCCTGCCCCGACTTGACGACAGCAAGCCGTTCGTGCGCACCACCTACCACACCCCACTCGACGGCACTATTGTTTACGCTGATTTCGTCAAGCTGTACAGTTGGTTGCTGGCGTCTGGCGCACCGGCGGAGGCGTGGGCCGCGTAACGCTGTGTGTATTAGTTCCGCCACCGCAACGGCATCTTGTGTTTCCTCCGTTTCCTTTTTTTTCCCCTCTACATGCCCTAGATCTGAAATGCATCACTTGTAGCAGTTTGACTTATTTGCTGTGCGCTCCTGCACGTGTCTTTTCAAATACCGACAATGTCCAAAGCTGAAAAAAAAAATGTCAAAAGAAGCTTGAAGCAGGCGCGCACAAGCGGTGGTCGTCGGGCCCTTCCCTCTCCCTGTATTCGTCTTGGTGAGTAAGCGCGGCTGCATGACAGGTCCTACTCATCTCGGCCAAGGTGCGCATGCGCGGCTCTTGCCGCCTCGTCTCTCCTTCATCTGCGCGAAAAAACGGATTTCTTTCTACTGGACTTGAGCGCACAGACGCATTCTCTGTCATCCCTGCTCACCCCCACCCCCACCCCCTGCCGTTCCCTCCCTTTTCGGCTTTTTCCCTCGACTTCCCTATCATACGCTACACATGCGCATTTCTGTACGCGACCTCTCTTTTCTCGGCGCCACAAGGTCCACCGCCCTCAACGCATTCTCGTTTTCTGTCCATTTTTTTTTTCTTTCGACGCCTCACAGCTCCGTTTTTTACTATCGTGAAAGATGTCCACGCCCATGGTCTCAACTGCCACCACCGCCTGCAACGCCGCGATGATTTTCTCCGGCGTCAGCGGTGCGCTGGCCGTCACATTCGGTGCCCTCGGCTCTCACGCCTTCCTCACCTCCATGGACCCCATCCAGTTTAAGGCGTACAACATCGCCAACCAGTACCACATTGTACACTCACTCGCCATGCTCGTGACCGCCGCCGCCGCGCCGCGTGCCTCGAACCCTCAGGTGTCCAAGTGCCTGTGGTGGGCGTACGGCTGCTTCGCGACCGGCACGGTCATGGTCGCGACGTCCCGCTACATCCACAGCACGCTCCACAAACCAGAGTGCCTGACCAAGGTTGCAGCCCTTGGTGCAGGTGTGCTGCTCGGCGGCTGGGTCTGTGTGGCGGCGGCGGCCGTAGCCGCCTAAGACCCGCAACGACGGTCCCGCACCAAAAAATAATAATAAAGAAAAAAGAAAAAAAATAAAGGAAACTGAAGAACACCAAGGAAAGGAAAGACTCACGATGGTGGAGGGGGAACGAGTCCACGAGATGAGGTCGGGCGCGTGCGTCGCATTGACTCAGTCGTAAGCAAAGCATAGAGAGGCGCACAACAACACGCGAAAACAAAATAGTGACGTGTGGCAACGCTCTTTCGCCGCGGGGACAAGAGAAGAAAAGATGTGTGGAAATGCAAACGGGGGATAAGTGTGACACGCGGCTTAGTAGCAATGGAACATTGCGAATCGACAACAAAACCAGTGCCTAACGCCTTGTGCATTGCACACGTTGGTATCGATGATAGTCCGACTCGTGTTTTTTCTCCGCCCCTGTGTACCCTGCATTTGATGTTGTTGTTGTTCTCACTCGATGTGTGCGTAGTTGTCTGTCTCAGATGCATACTGGATTGAAGTTCTTTCGCTGGTCGCGTGTTTCTGCTGTTGATGATCGCATCAGGTGACGCACTATTTTTTGTCAGCACACAAACACACAGCCGTCTCATTGTTCTTTTCCTTTTCTTTGTTGGTCTTCTGTTTATGTTTCGCCAAACTACCGTTCACCCAACTTTATTTCTCCTCTTTTTGTCAACTTCAAAAACAAATACTACAACCTCTTCTTCTCTTTTAAAGGTCGCCTTCTCTCTCTCTCTCTCTGATGGCTTTCGGGGTATTCTGCGCTCGCGTACTCCACAGGTGACGAGGTTGGAGGAAATCAAGTCGGGCGATGGGAAGAGATGAGCGACAAGCAATTAAAAGGAAAAAAAACGAGCACGGTATGCTTCGTTCTCAACACCGACACCACTCGACCTGTTTCCGACGGTGATCCTCATGGACAGTCACTGACAAGGTTGTGTAGCACCGATCACTGAGTGACGTGTGCGCGGTCAAACGAAGAAAGCGAGCGTCACCATGTTCGTCGACTGAACAACCACCCAACCAGCTAAGGCGAGTATTTCTCCGTTGTTTGTCTCCCTCCGTCTATCTGGCGGCAAAAGAAAAGAGAGAAAAAGAGAGATAGCAGCGCAAATTGATTTCTCTCTTTGTGTGTATCTACGGGCTCCACAGCCGTGTATATATCATGAACACCCCGGCGATGGCGAAGAAGATCGGTCGTCACACACTTCTTTCGTCACGGTGATGTTCCCGTCACGCAGCGACTACGCACACGTTTCGTGTGCTCACGAAGTCGTTCCTACTCCCCCGAGCACATTAATGCCCTGTTTCATAGGTGGCTATGCACGACTGCGCTCGGTCCGTACCCACCCGTACTTCTGTGATGTTTCTCTCTCTCCACTATGTGATCGCCACTCTCACATCAACTGCTCTCATTCTCTCTCCCTTTTTTTTTTCATCTGGTTTCCGCACACTCAAGGTTCACATTACTTCTCGTCTTATCGATTCTCTCCTCATTGTCCCAATCACACACCAACACACGTAAAAGAAAAAAAAACTCTTGATCGAGCTCATGTCCGCTGTTACTGCTGAATCTGCCGCGAAGATCCCTTTGATGCTCGCGGGTGCGGTCGGTGTGAGCAGCATCGTCTGCGACGCCATTGGTATCCGTATCAAGAATCGCCTCGTCGCGCGTCACCGCCGCGCCTGGCAGACTGCGAACAACTATCACATGGTGCACAGTGCCGTGCTGCTCGGTATCGCCTATATGATGACCCTCGCCAAGAGTCCCGAGTCCAAGTCCTACCTGAACAAGGGTTTCTGGTGCGTCCTGGCTGGTGCCCTCGGCTTTGGCGGCTCCATTTACGGTTTGTGCCTTCAAGTCGCTCCCAAGTGGTTGGGTCCCATGACCCCCACCAGTGGCCTTATTCTCACCCAAGGGTGGGTGTACTGCGGCCTGGCGGGTCTCTACTGGTAAGATGGATGCACAGTCGCTCGCCAAGCGGCGAAAACAGCAAACGCAGGCCACAACATGAAGAACGCAACGGAAAGGAGGTGGACCGCGTGGTCACCAGCGCCAGATGAAGAAAAGAAAAAAAGGAAGTCGCGTCTTTGTGCCTTCTCGACGTCTGTGGGTGTGGGTGTGGGTGTGGGTGTGGGCGTGGGTGTCCGCCTCACCTCCTGTATCGATTTATGCGCCGCTGCTGCTTCTCATCGACTACCACAATTTCCTTTTTCGTTTACCAACTCCACAAAAGTAAGTCCAACTGACCGGCAGGCACGAGCAGAAATAAAACAAGAAGATGCACGTCTGTCCGTACCGTTAATCTCAATAACTCCAACTTGTGAAACCAAATTCACTCAGAGAAAAAAAAAGCAAACCACTCTTCAAAAAAAAAAAATGAAGCGCGGGCCTCAAATCAACTTTTCGTCTCGTCGTTCATCTGAAGTATTGACTCCGTAGAGGGACGCGTGCCACGGGCAATGTACGTTCGTGCTAAATTTTTCTGTCCACCCTGTCGGTCCTACGTCCTCCACACTCTTCTACCACTCAGTGTGGTCTCTAAGCATCAAAAACAACAAAAAAGGGACGAAACGTGAGGGTCACGGCGACTCGGAGTAGCCGCCCGCCCCTGCCCCTTTGACTTGCGATGCTGCTGCGCTCTACAGACTTAGTGCCGTGCGTGCAACGCCGCGCCTGACACCAAACCATAGCGGTGTACTCAGAAAATGAAACTGAGCTTGCTGGTCTCCCTCACTCGAGTTGTTGTTGTCTCAAGTGGCTATGAGAAGATAAAACTCGGCGATGACCCTTCCATAACGGTGACCGGCGCTGCTCGTTTGCCAGCGCTGCCTTCGAGAACTTTGACGATCATCACATCCCTGCACGTTATTCTTCGCTCTCTCCTCTATACATGTCTTTTTTTTTCTGTGTTTTCTTTTGTTGTTTTTTTCCTGTCAAGGTGTGAAACGCCCAACGGAAGGACCCACCTACGACTAAAAGCAATTGAAGCCAACAGTGACAGTGAGTGGGGAGAAACAAGAAGAAGGAAAAAAAAAAACAAAAAAAAAGACACCCGCGGTACGCGTCATGGCACCAAAAGTCAACGCTGCAAAAGCGCCGACACCGCCGCCAAGCGGCTCGACAGCGTTGCAAGACCCGCTGCTACAAGGCACGTACGTGCACAACGACGCGGACGATTTTCAGTCGCCGTCGCACGACCTCGACGACTTCGACGAACGCCTCATTAGCGGACAGCCAGCACACTCACCGGCAGCCGGTGGCCAGAAGAAGGTCGCAGCTGGCTCCGGTGCGAAGGCCGTGGCCTTGCAGAAGCAGATCAAGACGGGTGGTGAGTCCGGGCCGAGGCGGCCTCCCATGCGATCTAGTTTCGACCACCACACCGCGCCCGCAGCGACCGGCAGTGACAGGGGCGACCACCGTCGCCCCTCAATAACAGAGGATGAAGCGGACGCCCGTGCACAGCGGCAGCAGGATATTGACGACGTGCGGCATTTAGATGCCCGATTCGGCGCTTCCACGGTGTCGGATGACAGTGACTGAAATGATGACGAGTACACACATGTATAGTCCCCCCCCCCCCCCGGCGCCTCCTTCTTTTTTCCCCGCCGTGTTTCTTCTCCTGATGGTGGACTCCTGCGTACGTATCTGTGTAGCTGACACCTGTATGTGTGTGTGTGTGTGCGTCTGCACGTTTGTTTTTTGTCCTCGACTGTTGCCAGCGTGTTGCCGCTTCCCGAACCAATGTCAAAAAAGGAACGAAGAGAATAGAGCATCTACGGACAACAAAGCCGAAAAGAAAAGAAAAGAAAAAAGCGCTCGTGCAAGACACACGCTTCGGATGCTGCGAGACGCCATGGTGGGCGAATCTAACGATACCAAAGAACAACTGATGATGTGGGCTGCCTGTTTGGGACTGAACTTCTCGCGTGTCTGTGAGGAGGGGGAGGGGTACCTCGTCGACAGTCGTATCCGATCCACAGACTTCCACGGCGCTGTCATCGTCTGCTCGCGTGTGCGCGCGGATACCCAGTCAGCCGCCTTACATACCACTTCCGTCACTGCAAGCGCGGACCAACACAGAAAATGGATATGCCCGAACGACCTCTCAGTTCGTCAGTACTACTTTGTTTCACACCTCCCGCCTCTCGTCTCCGTCGTCCTCCTCAAGTCCTGCACGGTGGAAGACCGGCTTCCTCATTGCTTTCGCATTATTCTTCTTCTTTTGTTTCCGCTATCCGCGTCTGTGCAGCGCTTGTCAAGTCATCGTGGCACCTTCCTATCGATTCTTTTCTTTTCCCCTGCGTCCTCTTCTCTTTACCACGCGTTTGACCTGCGTAGCCGTGAGTGAAACAAGCTGAGCTGCGGCACATCGTGAAAGCGCTCGCTCCATTTCTGTTTTCGTGTTTGGTTTTTTTTGTTTTTTTTTTTTTCGTTCTTACTATTGCTTCTCCTGCCTATCTGCTCTCCGTCCCCTTTTCCGCTCCCCACGTTGAGGTCCCACAGCAGTGCCGCCCGGCTTGAGCGAGTACTCCTTCATTCACTGTCTTTCGCATCCATTGTCATTTAACGCTCTTCCAGTTCTCCTATTCGCGCACAACAGCCGCTGTCAAAACATCAGGTTCTCATCTTTTTAGTTTTTGTTCGTTTGTTTGTTTGTGTGATTCAAAACTCCTCGCTATCGCAGCTGCGTCTCTGGCACGTGCCCGTGTGACTGGAAGTCATTCACTCGTTTGCCTTGTCCCGGCCGGTTTACTTTTTTTTTTTTTTCGTGTATCTCTCTCTCTCTTCGATTTCTTTATCGCGTTCGTTCGTGCGTTCCTCTACGCGCAGCTTGTCCCCCTGCCAGCCTCAAGACAGGTCAACAGTGCAGCCCCCCCCCCCAAAAA
The DNA here is from genome assembly GCA_030849045.1 of Wallacemonas rigidus. Taxonomy (NCBI): domain Eukaryota; phylum Euglenozoa; class Kinetoplastea; order Trypanosomatida; family Trypanosomatidae; genus Wallacemonas; species Wallacemonas rigidus. The sequence goes on from JASAOL010000610.1 coordinate 100,042, forward strand.
AAAAAAAACAACAACAACATATTAGTCATAGCCGTCACAATCAGTCAAAACAAAACAAAAACGACCGAGAAGTCGCGTGCGCGGCAAGGATGCCCACACTCGAAGACATTCACGCGCGCTGGGCGAAGGTGTCACCAAAAAAGCTGGCGGCCTACATCACAGCCCTCCGGCGTACGATCGAGCGCAGCGAGGAGAATGTTCTGCCACGCAGTCGTACTTCCCTCGCAGCGAGCACGAAGCGATCCGCTCGTTCGGACTCCGTGTCTGAAGTGAGCTCGGGCCTAGGGGATGCCAACAGTCCACCACCAGATGTGCTCGAGCTGACTGTCTTCTTATCGCAAAAAGCACTACTCCTCGAGCTGTACGCCGTCCTCACAGCACGGAACCGCTTGACCGCGATGGAAAAGATCATCGCCTCCGGTGTGAGCACGCCAGAGATACGCGCGTACCGTAGCATCATGGCGGCCTTCAATGACAATACAGGCACGCCACTGGTGTGTGGGGTGTGTCGCGCACAGCTGCGTGTGCCCCGCACCAACACGTCGCTGAGGTCCGACGCTTTCCCATGTGTTTTAGACTCTGATCCCCTCTCCTTCGCCTCGCCACACGCTGGTGACGAGAAGAAACGTGACGACAAGAGCACGCACGGCGGCGCCAATGATGGCGATGCCAGCACTGCAACGTCACCGGAAGCCTCAGACACAGAAACTGAATTGCCGTATATCCTACGCATCCCGCTTAGCGAGGACAATGATTTCGCCCTCAAACTTGACTTGTTTGTCGACATGCCAGCGGCGGCGTACAAGCGGGCCATGACCACTGCACGGAAGGAAGAAGAACAGCGCCGTCGCAGCAGCCTCTCCATCACGCCCGAGTACTCCTTCCTTTCGGCTGTTCCTGTCGATTCAGGGAATCAGACCACGCGCGGCACGACGGAGACGACAGAGGCTGGCACGGTTCACACCACGTTCTCACCCGAGCACTTTCTGTGGACGATGCAGCAAGCACCGTTCACGCTGAGCTACATGTACGGCACCAACGACATCAGCAGCAGCAGCACGCGCACCAGTTATGCGACGATCGTGTCTTCCGCCCCACGCGCACGCTGCCGATCGGCAAGGGGGAAAAGGAGCAGCCAACCGAGCCAGAGCGACATAGCGGCTCTCGGTGCTTTCAGCGAGGCGAGTATCGATGCCCAGACATCACCCTACAGCCGCGGCTTGTTCTCTGGAAGCCGCACTCCGCACGGGGACCAAGCGCGCTCTTCCATCAGTCGCTCCGCCCGTCTTCTGAGTCCCAGCAGCATCGACAGTGTTAGCAGTGGTGGCGGCAGTAGCCACAGCGACTCCAGCAGCGGCGACGACGACGACCTTCACGATCTCGATGACCTTGATATCGATGACAATGAGAGCGGCGATGACGCTGACACCGCGCACGCTCAGCGTCCTTTTCATGGCGACGAATGCCCTCTCCAGCGCGACGAAACCAGTGCACCGACGGCCGCGCATGACAGGTCTAGACATCGTGAAAAGCGACGGAACAGCAGAGCGGGCGACGGTGCCAAGCCACGAAGGCGCGCCAGGTCACGGAAAGCTGCTGACCCGTCAGAGATGCTCACTGTGCGCCTGCGGGTAAGCTTCCCCTCCGTGCGCTTCATCGACAAACCAGAGCCGCTTTCGCTGCACAACTTCCTCATCTCACAGTCTCCCACCCGCTACGGGCCGCCGGTCCGCATGGCCCTGACGGTCAACATCCTGCCTTCACCGGTTATGATATTCCGGCCGACTGGACTGGCTCTCCCCGCCACAATGCGCGCGTCTAGTGCCGCTCTGGCCTCGGGGCAGCCCCCGACGGCGTTGCTGAATCCGCCGAAAACGGAGGGCTCACCCCTTGAAGTGGAGCCTGTTGTCCACCCTGAGTGCGACGTCATGATGGTGCAGGGACTCGAAGGAACCGCCAAGGCCCACCTGATCATCAAGGCGACCGACCTCCTACATAGCGTCGATTTTGCTGTGCGGTGCGGCGACAGGGGCTCTGCCGGTCGACGTTTTATCATGTACTCCAAAGAATTTCTCGGAAACGAGTTGGGACAGTACCTCCTGCCCTCGTCCAGTTCCTCGAGACCAGAATCGCCCGTAGAGCCCATGACCACGACGGGCGATCGGGACGAGGTGTACGCCGTGTGCGCCGACAGCCAGGAGGAATGGGCCGTCCCGATCATTCTGCCTTACAAGCTGCCGCGCTCCACAGGTGAGCTCGACGTCACTCTGCACCTCGACGTGCGCTTGTGCTGTCAGCCGCACCGAAGCTTTCGCGAAGCCTTCCCCGTGCGCATTGTCTGCAGCAGCGCGAGAGGTGGCGACGGGGCGAGCCGCGGTCACAGCGACACACACGTGCGCGAAGGTGAGTTGCGAACGGCGGTCGGTGGCGCAGACCATCCTCCGTGGGTGCCAACGACTGTCAGCGCCACCGCTCCTCCAGCGCGGCCGCAGCTCCCATCGTTTGGGATGACGCCAGAAGCGTCGGCAGCTGGTATGCTCTCGCCGCCGCTGATTCGCTCGCGCGTGTCGAGCTTCATGCCTGGGGCGGCCCCTGCAAGCGAGGTGGACTGGGGTGCGCTCTCGCTCATGCGCTTGGCACCACCCACCCACGCCGGTCACGTGCGCTTCATTTCAACCAGCCACCTCCGTGTGACTTCTTTCGCGCTCTGTGGTGGTGGTGCGTTGGTGATGTGTGCGGAGCGCGTCAAGGGCCACCAGCGAAGTGGTCAGGGAAGTGTCTGCCCAAGCCTCCAGCACACACCGGTCACCCCTTCGCTTGGTAGCCGCGCGCCGTCACGCACGCGACAGCGCCATCGGCACACCTACCGCAGCTTTCTTGGCTTCTCACCGATGAACGCGATGAACAGCTGCATTCCCATCAACTCTGTCGTGGTGATCCCACCGGCGGTGGCCGCCCGCATCGTCGAAGGCGGTGGGGAGCTCGTGCGCTATCTGCGTACAGACAACATACATCTGTCGCATGCAAACAGCGGCTCCGTGACGCCGAAAGGAAAGCGTGTGCAAAGCCCCAACAGTGGCGGTGGCGGTGGCAGTGGCCATGAGCGCCGCCAGGAAGAGTACGCTTTTCCGTCCGCGCGTGCGCCGCCTCCGCCAAAGCCAGACGGTCAGCAGACGCTGGATCTCCGTCATGTGATGACGAAGGGCTGGATGTTCGAGGTGCATATTGGTGAGCCGCGCGCACACAACACCGCCATCGTGCGCGACACCGTGACGGGCGAGTGCTTGGTGCTTCGCATCGGTGTGCAGCACCTTGAAGAGCAGGCTGAGCACAAGCGACGTGAAACCCTCAGTCTGCCACTGGACGACCCACTGCGTTCCGTAATGGGAAGTGGCGGTAACCTGTCGTCCAGAGGCTCTGGTGGCCACAACAACAACAGTAGCAGTGCCTTCGGGGTCTCCTCCCTGGAGGTGATTGCGTACGCGCCTCCTCTGCCGCGGACCACGCAGATCGCGGAGCAGCAGTTCGTGTCCGACAATCTGGCTGTCTGCACACGATCGTGGGATGGGGCGTTGCGGTGGTGGGCCACCAGCCGTCCAGGCATCGAGGACACGTTGCTTTCGTGCTGCGACGCCAGTCGCGTGTGGGAGCTCGACACCGGCGACGGGCTCACACTCATTGTGGTCGTCCTGGGTGCGCGCTGCGCTGTGGATCCGGAGACCGGCGTGGTCACGTGTACCACACCAGCTCAAGTGGGTGAAGGTGTCGAAGGCGACGGGGAAGACGGCGAGACGGACACGCGCACCGTCGGCATCTTCTGTCTCGAGGAGAAGCGCCTGCTGTACCACTTCGAGGTGCTGCGTCCGACGACTGCGCACGTAGAGCCGCCGTCTTTCCTGTCGGCGGCACAGATGCCGAGCACGGTCAGTCGGACGAAGCGCAGCCGCAGCACTCGGTGGCGGCGTGTCGCCACGGGCATCGAGGTCCTGTCTCGTGCCGAAGAAACGGGTGCGGTGCTGTACTGGGACTCGGAGAGTGTTGTGGCTGTCGTGTGCAGCCCGCACTGGTCGCATCACGAGATATTCAACGTGTCATCAATGATGACGAGCGCCAAGGTCGGGCGCGGTCCAGTGCGCGCCTCGGAGGGGCCTCCGCAGGCTACACCCGCGCGTGATGGGGCAGAATCACAGCTGTCGGCCTCGCAGAGTCGTGCGGCCCCGTCGGTGCCAACGATTGTGGCTGTCACGTCTACCACATCTCTCAGTGTAGTGGCACACGCTGCGACCACGCGCACCGAAGACAGTGAGAGCTGCCGTCGCGCAGATGAGTGGATGGCCTTTGTGCTCCTCTCCGATGGTCGCATCGTCGGGCTCCGCTACGCTTGTCTGGACGCCGCCACCACACCTCCGCCGCCACCGCCACCAAGAGCAGACGAGCCGACCGTGAGTACACCAAGTCCATTGCCGTCCACGAGGGCAGCCGTTGTCGGCACGGTGTTCAATCCCGCCTTTGTGAACCCGGTGCAGCGCGTGCGAGATATCGTCATGTACTATTACGCGGTTGAGACGACGTTGCGTGGGCGTTGGTCGCCGCTTCAGTCCTACACATCGGTGCCAAGCCCGGCTCAGGACTCAGTCGCCCGAGCAGCGGATGCCGCCAGTCCATCGCACGACGTGAGTGCTGGCACCAATGGTGAGGTGAGCGAGGGAGAGCCTGGGCCGCTCGGGGTGCTGTACCTCTACGGTGTGGAGACAGGGTCTCACAAGTTGCTCAAAGATGCAGTCGTGGTGGAAAAGTAGCGCGATGGTGTGATGTCCAGCGTATGATCGTAGTGCACAACACAGTTGTTCTTCTCTGTCATTTTTTTTTTGTTTCTTTTACTCGCCCGCTCTGTTTACCGTCCTTTGGTGCTTTTACGTGTGCGTGTGTGCGTGTGCGTGTGTGTTATTTTTCCACGTTCGCTCATTTAATTGCTCACGTCATGGTTCAGTGTAGACGGGGGTGTACATGGTCTCGTTGACGGCATCACTGCCTTCTCATGAGGGAAACACACACAAAAAAAAAAAGAATTTCAAAACGATAAATCAACACGTGTCCCGTGTTAGGTGTTGTCACACCGAGGCGCATTCACAACGAATGCGCGCCGCCACGAAGAGCCGCGCGCCAACCAACGGGAAAAAAAAAAAACTGATGTGCATGAGTGCCCGCGCGTCCCCGCACACGGTGTTGGCGCCAGCACCGTCTATCTGCGCACCCCTTCCTGCCGACTCGCACCACACTTGTTTGCCTTGTTGTTCTTGTTTTTTTTTCCTCTTTTAGTGCGTCTCAGCGCAGACGTCATGTTTGTGCACCGTCTTGTCAACATCTCGTTCCGTCTCTTCTCCTCTTCGCCCACTGTCTCTCTCTCCTTTTCTAGTCGAACAGACGCCTCTACATGACATCTTCACGGGTACACACCACACACACCGACACACACACACAGGCATTCCTAGCGTGAATAGAGTGGTGCGCTAACGCACCGCACATAAAGACATAACGACGATTCTAATAGAGCGAATAGACACAATACGTGAGACGCATCCGGACGAAAAGTACAAAAAAAATATTGGCGCCTACACATGCTCGCCTCACAGGAGTCGGGCGGCAATGACGGTGAGGGTGATGTCAATGACGTCCTCCGTGCGTACTTCGGGTCTGTGGAGGCCAAGGATGAAGACATCTATCGTCTCTACGCCGATAACCAGCGGATGCGCGATCTTGTCGAGGCGAGCTGCGCGGCCCGGCAGGAACTGGACGAACGCTTACACACAACGCAGCTCCTTGTGGCTTCCCTCAAGACGGAGCTCAACGAGAAGCGGTGTCTAGTGGAGGCGCAGGAAGCAGAGGCGTTGGCATTTCGTGACGGTATCGCTGACCTTCGCGTCATACTCGGTAAACCGTCCGAGCTGGACTTCACCATTGATGACTGCGTTGCTGAGGTGGAACACATGGTGGCCAACGATCGGCAGCGGCAGCGTCACGTTCAGGGACTTCTCACTGGTGTCGAAGGTCTGTCCTTGTGGGCGTTGAATATGCTTGACGAGGCCGAGAAGCGAGAGCGCGCGTCCCTGGAAGAGGCCGCTCTCGTCACCACACGTGTGCTCGCCACGTCCGCTGCGATGAGTGTCGAAGACGCAGCACGTGTCGCTGATCAAGAAGCGACAGTTGAAGCCCAACAGACGCAGCTGCGTGAATTGCAAGCACAGCATTGGCGCGCGCTCACCGAGGCGCAGGAACGAGCTGAGACGATGCTGCGCGAATGGCGCGACAAATTCCGCGCTCAGCAGTCCGACCTTGAGAGACAGAACCAACGGTACGCGTGTGCCATCGCTGAGAAACAAAAAGCAGACACGTGTCTGGAGGCTGCGGTGACCACGTTGGATCTGCTCGGTCAGCGCGTCATGGCGGCCGAGGGTCTTCTCCGGAACTGGCTCAGTGCATCGCGCAGCCTGGCATGCGCGGAGGCCGCTACGCACGCCGATGCCTACGCGAAGTTGGAGCGCGCGCACCAGGAGCTCTCCCATGCGCTCGGCGCCGCACGCCTGCAGCTCGACAGGGACAGCAAGGCGCGCCAGCAGCTGAGTGGTGCGCAGGAAGCGCACGAGACCACGCAGGCGGCACTCGAGCTGTTAAAAGTCAAGTACACCGCCCACCTCGAGAAAGCTAGTCTGCAGCGGCAGCGGCAGGCTCTCCTCGACAAGAAGCACCAGGAGGCGTTGGCCGCGAGCGAGGAAAACGCCGAGCGACACACGCGGCAGGCGGCTCTGCTTGAGGCGCAGCTGGCCAGCCGCGATGAAGATCTGCAGCGCGCACACAAGGCGCTTCAGCACGCAGCGAAGAACGCCGTCACCTCCGAAGAAGCGCTCGAAGCGGCTCGCGCGCGGGTGCAGGTGCTGGAGGTGGCGTTGCGAGACGCCGACAGTGCCGTGCACGCACAGGTGAAGCACACCCACAAGGCGCAGCTCTGTGCGCTCACCTCGGCAGAGACCGCCGCACGTGAACTGGTTGAGCTCAGCGAAGGCGACGCACGCACCCTACTCAGACGTGAGCATACTGCGTCAATGCAAGCGCAGGCGTACGTTGCGCAGTGCGGACAGGCCGTGAACATGTACAAGACGGAGCTGAGGGAGTGGGCCGCGGTGGCTGAAGACGCCAAAGCGCGTGCCTACGCACTAGAGCAGCACCTCGACCGTGAGCGTGACGCACGCGCACTTCTGGAGGCTCAACAGCGACAGGAAGGCGTGCTGCACAAGCAGCTGCTGTGGCGCGTGTCTGAGCAAGCGCGTCTGATCGGCGTCGCTGAAGAGGTGGCCAGGGAGCGTGAGGCACTCGTTCAAGACCTACGGTGTCGCGTACAGACCTTGGAGGGTGCCTCGGAGACGAGCGCGGCGACGATTCGCGCCTTGACCGCCGGCCATCAGTCTGTGCTGGGTACGTCTCAACGCAGCATGATCGACGGTGTTGATGCCCTCTCGCCTGTGCGTAGCTGGCGGTCTGCGGAGTGCGCCTTACTGGAGCGTATTGATCGCGCCATGGACGCCTCGAGTGCCCTGGTTACAACACCAGCACGTGTCGCACCGTCGCCGCTAGATCTGGTTTCTGACTAGGCCGCTCTCTCTCTCTCTCTCTCATTCGAGCGTCTACAGTGAGCTCTTTTTCTCCTCTTGTTGTTTCTCTGGTTCCTACCTCAGTGGCGTGACACTTCCTTCACGTGCACTTCTCACAAACGAATCTTTAAAAAAAAAAAAAAGCAACAACAATCGATGGTCTTTTAATGTGGATCTCTGTCTGTCTCTCTCTCTGTATCGACCTGTATTGCTTCATATCTCCCTCTCCCTCTCTCACACACGCACTCGCTCTGTCTGTCTATTCTCTCTGTGTCCTCGCACCTCACCACGTCCGCTTTGGCACGTTTGTAGCAAAGAACCCGGCCACACGACGAGCGAAGAGCGACTACACAACCGCACAGAGGGCCTCGTGTTCACACACATTTTCTCTCTCTCTCGCTTGGTAAGCACTCCCTTAAAGAAACAAAAAAAAAAGAGAAGACGTAAGACGTAAGACCGATACGAAGAGGAGAAGAATATAATAACTGGCGCGATGGAACAGAACGACTCAGCAGAGGCCGATATCCAGGCCAACGTGTTGGCCATTCCCACCTTCGAGGCGATGGGGCTCAAGGACGACCTTCTGCGCGGCATGTACAGCTACGGCTACAAGGTCCCTACGGCTATTCAGAAGCGCTTTATTGTGCCTTTTGTGAAGGGTCAAGATGTCATCGCACAGGCCTCGTCTGGCTCCGGTAAGACATCTGCCTTCTGTGTGTGTCTGCTGCAGGCATGCGACTCGCAGCTGCGCGAAACCCAGGCTCTCATCCTGTCCCCCACCCGCGAGCTCGCCGTCCAGACGCAGGAGCTCTGCAACAACCTTGGTCATCAGATGGGCATCACCGCCTACGCGTGTATCGGTGGCAAGAGCACGGAGACGGATGTGCGCCGTCTCGAGTCCGGTGTGCACATCGTGTCCGGTACGCCTGGTCGCGTGTTTGACATGATTAAGCGCCGTAGTCTGCGCGTGCAGGGTCTGCGTACGCTGGTGCTCGATGAAGCCGACGAGATGCTTGGCAAGGGCTTCAAGGCACAAATTCACGACATCTACAGGCTGGTGCCACCGCTGCAGGTTGTGCTGGTGTCCGCGACGCTGCCCGCTGACGTGCTTGAGATGACAGAGAAGTTCATGACCGAGCCCGCCCGCATTTTAGTGAAGCGCGATGAAATCACCGTCGACACGATCATGCAGTACTTCGTGCCCGTCGAAGAGGAGAAGCACAAGTTCGACGTCCTTATGGACCTGTACGAGAGCATGACGGTCGCGCACACGGTCATCTTCTGCAACACACGTAAAAAGGTCGAGCAGGTGGCCAAGCGCATGACGAAGGAGAAGTTCAAGGTCAGCTGCATGCACGGTGAGATGCCACAGGCAGAGCGCGACGAGGTCATGCGTGATTTCCGCGAAGGACGCTCGCGTGCGCTGATCTCGACGGATTTGTGGTCACGCGGTATTGATGTTGAGCAGATCTCTCTCGTCATCAACTACGATCTGCCGCTGTCTCGTGAGCAGTACATTCATCGTGTAGGCCGTACTGGGCGTCTGGGACGGAAGGGCATCGCCATTAGCTTTGTCCGCCGCGATGAGCTGCGTCTCCTGAAGGATATTGAGCAGTTCTACGCCACACACATTGACGAGCTCCCCAGCAACGTTGGTGACATTTAAACGTGCATGAGCACGTGGGGAAGGGGAAGGAGAAAAAGAAGATAACAACAAGGAAGCGGAAGCGGAGGTCGTACGCGTTCTTGTGGACGTTGCTTCTGTGATGTGGCTCGTCCGCTCTGGTGCTGAGATAAGAAGACATGTTGTTGTTGTTTTGTTGGCACCCCGATCCTTCTTTTTTTATTGTTGTCGTTTGTCTGTATCTGCATGATGTGATCACGCAACCAATCCAAAAAAAAAAAAAAAGGAAGTCACCAACGGCGCCCTACCGGGAACGCAGGACCAGCAAACCGCAGGTGTGTGAAGCGAGATCCATCGACTGGCACCAGACGCACATGACTTGAATGCGGTGTCGTCCGCGCCAAGTTGCCGACTCGAGCTCACGCCGTGTGCTGGCGTGCCCGTGCTCGGTGTGGTGAACACCACCGCTTTCTGAAAAGCACGCGGTGTCTGTGCATCCCAACAAGAACTCCGAGAAGAAGAAGAAAGGAAGAGAAACACACCAGTTGACGTGTCGCACGATGTCCATGCAAGGCGCTCATCCCACCATGACTGCTGCGCTATTCTCATCCAACAAAAAAAAAATCAATCACATCATCCTTCTCTCTCTCTCTTCTCCTCCCCATCGACTTGTGCCGTTCGTGACGTTGCGTTGATTGACACCCGTCGCACCTTCTTTATTAATATTCTTTTTTGTTCCCTTCTGCAAGCGCACATTGATACTTGACCCCACCTGTCCCCGGCCTCAGAGCAGTTGTGGGAGATTCGCACTGGGTGAGACTATCCGCCCGACGTGCCAACGCCAGCATACGCAAACACCAGTCAGGACAAGCCATCATTCACATCCCTTGGTGCCTTTCAACGAGGCGAGTACACTTCCCACCGTGTTTTCTCTTAGTGAGTTCCTTTTTATCCTCTCTCTCTCTCTCTTGGTACTAATACACGCACTGTGGTTTTAACTAACTGTAGTGCACTCATCTGCAAGATCATTCGCCTTTTTTTTTCTTTCTTCATTTCGCCCTCTACTCCTTTTTAATTTCCCCTCCTTCTTGCGTCCTTTTTTATTTTCCGTGAACCGTTCTCCCAGTGTTTCTGTGCATAACGAGATCGCGTCGCGGTAAAAATTAAGATCAAAAAATAAGCGCCTGCGGAAAAACAATACACGCAAACAAACGACGGTTTGTGCCTCGCCTTCTCCGTATCACGTCGAGTCGGCACACACCTCAACATCAAAGCGCAGCGTCCTATCACACCAAATGGTGGTGCCTACAAATCAGAGCACCGGGCAGCCACAGCCCGGAGCGATGCCATATTCACCGTTCATCGCGGCGAGCGATGTCAGTTGTACACACACCCGCTCAGACAAGAGCGATGCGGAGCCAACGACGCACGCACGCGTTTTCAACTTCATGTCTTTTCGTAGCTTTCTCAGCCGTACTCATCACGACGATGAGGACGAACAACGACAGAACTCGCCGGTCACCATCAGCGCCTCGAGTGCGGACAAGCAGGCGTTTCAGGTAGACGTAGCTGACATACGGTCTCTCCACTCGAGCGATAGGGACGACGATTGTGGCACAGCAGGCCTCACGCCTTCTTACGATCCGGATGACGCGCGTCGGGATACACAGTCCACAGCCCACAGTGGAGGAGCCCCCCATACCGCCGCACGCGGAGGTATGCTCGAGTCACGGGATCCAAGCGCGTATATGGCGCCCTGTACCGCACCGCGTATGCTCCAAGTCCATGGGATGTCTGTGGAGATCGTGCCGGATGCCGCGAGCCCTGCCGCCTGTGCGTACATCGTCGGCGAGTACCCGCGCCGCCTTGGTCTGTCCGAAGCGCAGTACCGGCTTCTGCTCGACCGTCAACAACGCCTCGCAGATGTCACGACTCTTGTCACGCGCTATCAGCGCACTGCGAGTCTGCAGTCGATGGACGACCTCACAGCGCAACGCCGCGAAGCGTCGCACGCAGCTGGTGCCTCTGCCGACAGCAACAGAGTCGGTCAAGGCAGCTGCCCCAAGAGTCGCGTGGCCTCCCCGCCCCCACCCGTTTCGCTTTCCGTAGACATTGACGCAGACGAATCGGTGACAAGATCGCCGCTCGGCAGCAGCAGTCCGCGTCGGCTGCGTTCAGGTGGTGCTGATCGGGCAGCACGATGCACAGACACCACTTCCACACACCTGGGCAATGCACGCGCCGCACAGGCCGTCGCCGTTGCCCCGTCGTGCCTGAGCGACCCCTACGCACACTTTCTGTTCTTCTGTGCGATGGTCGCGCAGAGAGTCGCACTGCTGGAAACGCTCGCGGACGGTCTCGCAGAGGACCTCGCGGAGGCACAGCAACGGTGCGCCACGGCTCTTCGCTACAAGCGTACGCAGCGCTCAGACAAGGCAGACCGTGAGCGTCTCCGTGCCGTTCACGTACTCCTTTGTCTATGGCGGAACCGTGCGAACAACAAGGTGGCTACGGCGGCTGTGTACACTGAGGCTGTGGAGTGCATGGATGCCTTGCCGCTCGTTATGCCTCTCGCCGCACGTGAGGTGTCGACGGCCAGCGGCGCACGCAGGTCCTCGTCTGCGGTTTCTTCCGGTCGACGCCGGCGTGCTGCGCCAAGAGCCGTGGTCGAAGACGTCATCCACGCCCCGTGGGTCACCGCAGACGAGGCCGCCGCGCGGGCTGTCTTCTTGCAGGACGCAGCAAGCTTGAGTGCCGCGCAGGAGCAGCACATCCGCACCCTCGCCGCTGACATCACCGCCGCCTACGAGCATCAAGCGCGGACATCTGAGGCGATTGAATTTTTTCTGGTACACGTCAGTGAGAAGCTGTTTCAAGGACAGGCGCACTCATCACAGACGCGTTCATCGCAAACACGCAAAAAGACGGCCTCACCTGTGAGCTGGCGACGTCGGTTGTTGGAAGAGAGCGGTGATGAGGTAGTCGCTGAGCTTCTGCTCGCGCAGCTGCTCTTCTTCAACGACCGCACAGCCACGCTAGGTGGTGCAGGCGCCAGCGCTACGGTCATACGCACGCCGGATGCTGATGTGCTCTCTCTGCCCGCAGCGACGAACCCAGCCGTGTCGTTTGTGCCGGTGTCCCCACTTCAGTTGCTGTCCTCGCCCCTGCCGCCGGCAATCAAATCGGTCTCTGCGTATACGTCGAATGACAGACAGAATCAGGGCAGCGTCGGCACGCCCCTGTCCCGCTCCGCCTCCGCCCGCACGGCACGCCCGAAGCGCGTGAGTTTTCTTCTGGAGGAGACGCCGACAATGACGAGGCGTACCTCTGCGCCAACCGCCTTCTGTGTGCGCGCACCGGGTCATGTTGAGCAGCTCATGACGTGGATGGCTTCCCAGCGTGCGGCCGTCATGCACAGCATCAGTGACGACGCCATGCGGCTGGCGCACGTGGAGCAGGTGAACTACTTCAAGCTCATACAGCTCGGCGGCGGTGGCTTTTCACGACCGGCAACGATGACCGCACACACGCCAGGTCGAACGTCGTATTCTGCTTTTAGCGCGCGGAGCCTGGACAGGAGCACACTCGTATGCCCGTCGACGAGGCCTCGGACTAGCCCCAGCTCGGCGCGGTCGGCGAGCGCGGATAGCCGCCGTGACGCGGTGCATGACACAGAGACGGGCTCTCGCCTGTCGCGAAAAGAGAATGTCTCATGCGGGAACCCGTCTAAGTGCGTGATGATGTAATGTGACTGCATTATCCCTGTCTGTCTACATCGACACAGGAAGCCAAAGAAAAAGAGACATCACGGCCGACTGCAGATGGTGCGAACGCTCGAGGATCGTCGCGGTGGCGCACTCTTGCTCGTTTGTGTGTCGTGTTGTGGTGGCTGCCCACCACGTGCCAGTCGCCAAGAATACAAGGAAAACGCGACAAGAGAGAGAGACACGTTCGCACTTGTCGATTCGTATTACCAAAACCCGAAGGTGTGTGCACCCGCAGGCCGCTTGTTTGTTGTCGTCGTTGGTCCGGGCGTTGTGGCTCTCCTGGTTTGTTCCGGTGTTGATTCGACTGTTTGAGACAGGTACTCGCTCTCCCGATGTCAGGTTGTTGTACGTCTTCTTATTCTTGACATTCAGTCTTAGTTTTTTTTTGTCGTGACGCTTTTAACTCTTCATTTGTCTTGCACCAAGACACACCTTTTTTCTTCTTAGTGGTTGCTCTCCTAGTTTGTGTTTTCCCTTTTTGTTTCTCGTCGTTTCCAGATACTTTTCTTTCTTTTCGCATTTGTGGTCGCGGCCTCATGTCTTTTTCTCCGAAGACACACAGATGAACCAGGCGTTTGTGTTCCTAAACGTACAGTACACTTTACGAAGCGCACACACACACACATCGAATCGCTGAGGCAGTGGTAGCCACACCCGACTTTTTTTTTCTCGCAGCTACTCGCCTCCTCTTTTTTCTTTTCTGTTTTCTTCTTCTTCTTCTTTTCTCTGACTCTTACTGTTGTGCCCGCAAATGGAAAAAAAAAAACGCAGCAGTTCTCTCTTAACGTCAGTCTCGCCTCGCACACACTTGCTTTCCCCTGACCCACGTGTCACAAACGGTATATCCGCGTCGTCCCGGTCACCGCTGGGAACAGTGAGTAAACGGCAACAACATCGATGGGATGCGACCGCTCTTCCTCGAAGTTGTGACGTCGGTAAAATAATAGGGAAGAAAGAGGAAGCTAAACGACGTGAAGAAGAGGAGGCGTGCACAGAGACTGTCATTCGCCGCCGCGCACTTTGTGACGGTAGTGATGTGTTCTCGTGTCGTGTTCTTCGATTTCTCCGGCGTGTTGGTCCTGTGCTCTTTCTTCGTCTATTTCTGTCACTTGTATAGCCGCTTCATCCTCTGGCTCAGGGTTGGTCCACGCTCTTTTTTTTTTTTCCGCTCTTTTTTGTTTGTCTCTTTGTTTGTTTCACCCGCCATCCCTCGCTTGTTTACTCGCGTGGCTTTTCTTTTCCAGTTGTTGTTGACAGTGCGTTCTCGTAATGACGGACGCGTGTAGTGTGCAATGCGGGACAACGCGGCGAACGAGAGAGTGTTCAGAAAAGGGGGAAAAAGAGCGCTGATTGTCAACCTGGGAAAATCTACAAGTTGTCGTGAGGATCGGGCATTGCTTTTTTCTCGCCGAATGGGGCGGGAAACAAACAAACGAGGAAAAGGGAAACGAGGTTGATAGCTGTACGCGCCTGTGTCATACACGTTAGCGGCACAGGCGCGTACAGTTTACCTCATTCTCTTCCGCTCGCACGATCTGAGCATGCTTTAGGTTACGTCCACTATCTTTACGTGCCCATCATTTTCGTTGTTTTTTTTTTTTTAACACTTATGCTTTTCCGTCCTCATCTTTCGGTTTTCCCCTCTTGTTTACCTTTTTGAGTTGGTGTTCAAGGTGCCATTGTGTTTCGTCCGCGTGCTTCCTCTTGCTGGATCATTTCCCAGTGCCTAGCTGTCCACATGTTGTGTGTACCAATGTACTGGTGATGGCGCCTATCACGTGTGTGCATCGCGACACTGAAGAAGCGGTAGCCCCTTTTTTCGCATCATCTCTCCAGTTATGATTTATTTATTTATTTTGGTGTGTGTGTGTGTGTGTGTGTGTGTTTATTGCGTGTCTCATCAAACTGGAAACAAGAAAAGGTAGTCTCGTTGTGTCGCTCCTCCTTTGCTCTTGTCTCTCACGAACAATGGTTCTCAACGTCACTCATTTGTGAATTGTGAGTGGTTGTGTCCATGTTTTTCTTGTTTGTTGAGCGCCTTGGCTCCTTCGTACAACACAACCGTATCTTTTCGATCTTCCTCTCTCTTCTTTTCTTCATCTCGTCTTGTGCTGTGAGACAAAGACGAACGAGGGAAAAAAGGAATAAGATGATTGTGCGGCGGCGCTGCTCTCCCCGCCCTTGACCTCAACGAGGGCCTTCAACTGCGGGGAATGAATCAAAAAAAAAAAAAGCGAAGCGGGATAGTGTGGTATTTGTGCAAAGCAAACACTGCTTCTCCTGAGGTGCTACCAGCATCGCCTCGAGACGATCTCGTGATTGTCAGGTTCACTGACAGTGTCTATCACTTACGTTTCAACATGTCACCTGCCGATATTTCTCTCTCTGTCTTACTCTCTTTTCCCTCTATTTTCTTTCCTTGTTCGTGCGCATCCACGCGCTTGTGGCATCGCTCACTTAAAGGAAGCTGCGCTGACACCGACGCGCCTCTGATGGACCGTCTCCCACAACTAAAGGCCGCCGCAGGCCTTGGTGGCGCACCACCACCAGGTCTGAGTGTTCGCAACTACGACGATGACGGCACGCCTCACCCCAGTCTCGATTCAACCTCTGTTGCCATCATCCCTGTGAGCGAGATCGACAAGGATGCCAGCGACGTGCTCGATGCTTTTTACATGGATGTGGAGAAGGTGGCGGCGACGATGCGGGACATGGAGAATTTGACCATGCAGCTGCAGCAGCGCCATGCTGAGAACGTTCAGACGGTCGATGATGCGCGCTCCAAGGCACTGAGGACGGAGATTGAGCAGCTCAGTGAGGAGGTATCGCAGCGGGCGAAGGTGGCCAAGGAGCGCCTCGATGCGATGAGCGCTGGCACCGCAAAGCTGAAGGACCCGCCGGAGATGATCGAAGGCAACAGTGCTGTCATCCGCATCCAAGAGAACCTCTACACCTTTATGGTCACGCGACTCACCGCATGCATGGCCAACTACCAACGACATCAGGACGCGAACCAGAAGTTCTACAAGGCGCAGACGTTTCGCCAGATCAAGATTGGTTACACAAACCCCGATGGTTCGACCATTGACGATGCGACCGCAGAGAGTCTGACGCAGCAAGTGATGGAGAACAACATGACAAGCTACGTCTTCCAGCAGAGTCGTGATGTGCTGGCGTCGGCGATCGAGACGCGTAATGATATCTATCGTATTGAGCAGTCGATGCGGAACTTGAATCAACTCTTCAATGATCTGGCCTTTCTTGTCAATGAGCAGGGTGAGCTGATGGATGTCATTCTCGCTAACGTGCAGGCCAGCACGCGGTACGTCGAGAAGGGCCGTAAAGAGCTCAAGAAGGCGCGTCAGTACCAAAAGAAGAGTCGAAAGAAGATGATCTGCTGTATTGTGTGTCTTATTATTATCGTCGTCCTCTTTGTCGTGGTGGGTGTGATTGCGGGGACGATCAAGCTCTGATGCGCGCCACGTGGAAGGCGAAAGGAATAGGCATGACCAATCCGTGTGGTGAAGAGAAAATGTACATTTGATATTCATTTTTTTTTTTCCGCTAACTCTTTGATGCGATTATACATGCGCGCTGTGTTCATCCCCATCCCGTGCTTTATTTTCTTTTCTTTTTTTTTTTTCGATGGGGGTGCCAGCTGGTGCGTCATCTCGGAAGCGAGCGAAAGAATCACCGACTAGTAGATTGTCGCAACCTGTCATGTTGTGCTGGATGCACGATGCGCTGACCCTTCAGCCTACGTCCCTACTCTTCTCAACAACCGTTTCAGCGGTTACTCCTCGGTCTGTGTATTGCTGTTGTCGTTGTTGTCACTGTGACCTCACGCCACGGCTGCTCCTCTCGTACGTGTGTGCACACACGGAGGCACACGCACGCCGCACTCAATGTACAATCTTCACTGTCCGCCCTTGCGTTCTCCTACCCGGCGCTGACCCCGCTCTCGACTGACCTGGTTTCTCCAGTGTCAACAACAGTCTCCGACGCTGCCCTGCTCTAGCCCGAAAAGAAGAACGATAGACAACAAAACCAAACAAAGCTAAGCCGAAAGAAAGAAGAAAAAAACACAGAAGCGACATCCCAGACGGTCCCAATGCTGCGTCGCTTCGAGCTTTCCGTTGTTGCCATGCGTAGCACCGCGGCCGCTGCCGCGAGTGTGGCCGCTGTCGGTGCGCGTTTTTACGTTGTTCAGCCCACCGCCTCTTCAACGATCCCCACCTCGCACTCGATGCGCCGCCTGCACAGTGTCCGCGCCCTCCCGACACACGCGAGCGCAGGTCCTGCGGCGGCGGCTCTGATGACGTCGACGTCTCTCCAGACAGCCAGTCGCTTCGGTTTCTTCGGCCGCTTCCGTGGGAATCGGGATCCTAAAGTGGCTGTCGACAGTGCAAGCTTTGACAAGACCGCGGCACACTACAGTGGGAAGCTCTTCGGTCTGCCAGCGGATGACGTCGTCTTCTACGTCAAGGTCACCGCTGCGGCGGTGGTCTGCCTTGTTGTCATCTACATCTTCCTCAAGGGCTATGTGCTGCTCTCACATTTTAGTCTTCAGAACGTCGCCCGCATGGGGTTCTTTGCCGGCTTCTTCACCTGCCTCGTCGCTGTCACGACGGCCGTGTCGATGACGCGCCGCGTACAGATCAACGCCAACGCCGTCTACAATCAGTCGATCGCGCTGGTCATGCGTCATGAGAAGGTGCAGCAGTTCCTTGGCAGCCACCCGCAGACAAGCGAGTTCAAGTCGTACTGCGCCACCGGTGGGTTCAAACTGCCCCTCGCACGCCGCATTCGATCAGGCACGTACGAGCTGTCCGACCTCCTTGGGCTGAAACAGCGCCGTCTCCAGATGCTCTTCGCGCTCAAGAACCCCACAACAGGCCGCGAGGGTCTTGTTTCGTGTGACGTCCGGAAGGAAACGACAGGTTTTCTGTCGTACACGAACGTCTACCGCTCCCTCGCGGTGACCTTGACAGATCCTGCCAAAGGCAGCAAGGAGGCGGAGACCATCATTCTGCTGGGTAAGCCCGACGACGTCGTCTACAAGTCCCTGATTCGTTGAACAACGAACACAAGAGAGAGAGACGGCGAAAATGACACACAGCATCCGCTGAGGGTTATGAAAAGCCCTGAAAAGCGCTATCGACAGAACTTTAAGGGCTTTGATTGGCATTGGATAGCTGTACCGTTGGGGATGAGCATTGGAACCGTACGTATTTGAGTAACGTCCTAGTATTTTGGTGTACCCGAGTGCGTCTGTTTGTGTGTCGTCTGTTTGTGTGTCGTCTGTTTCCATCCCACCCCCTTTTCTTCCTCCTCCCTTTGTTGCTCGCCGCTTTGTACGAGACATTGTTCATTTACTTGCCAAAACAGACAGCGCGTCACCTTCCTCGTGCAGCTGTCCTTGGGTTCCTCCTCTCCCTCTCACCTTCAACACCTCACTGAGATGATGCGCGGGGCACGTATGGAAGGACAGAGGCGATGGACAAAAGCACAATTGACTAACAGGAAAAAAAAAAAGAGAGAGAGCGTCTGTGTGACGACGCTATCAAAGCTCAAACAACGACGTCGTAGACTCTGACAGGGCCATGAGAGCGTGCACGACAAGGATTTCAGCTTGCTATTATTTGATAGGCACGCGGTCCTGCCTTGTGTCTTGTTAGCTCGCCTGTGCGGCAGAGCGCGTATACACAGGTACCGTCATCGCCCTTCGTTTGTGCGTACATCGTGTTTCGCTGACCTTCTCCCCTGACCTTTCCCTGACCTCCTATCGCATCAGCTGCCTCGCGTGCGGAGGTCCGGGACGGTACGTGGTGCGAGCAGCGCGCTCGATGCTGGTGGATGTTGTCCAGTCGTTTCGTATCGTGTGGTGTGACTCTTCTCTCGTTCCGTCCCCTTTCGCACCGCCCCCACCTCCACGTGACTCTCGGCACTCCCTTCTTTCCTTTATGTTTTTTTTTCTTTTTTGGCATGCACAGGCTAGAGGAGCTCTGGTCGTCGCGCCGTCTGTCACCTCTCTTGTCGCCATTTTACCCTTCTCTGTTGTTGTTGTTTTTTGGTTGTTCGCTACCGTGCCGTATCATTCTTCTCTACGCATAGACGCACGGGCAATACGTGTTGCTGTGTACCTGCGCGGCCCTACCGCTGACCTCTACACTCACCACTCTCCGCCCCTTTCTGCAGCAAAATGATGCCCATGAAGCTTGGGCTCGCTTACGAGAGTTGCTTCGGGGATCCATATCGAATGCCCCACGAACGCGTCGTCGAGGATGCGCGCGACGTATCTTTCCTTTCGCCACCGCACCAACCGCGCATGAGGTCCGGTGCGGATGGCTGGCTCACGTCGATATTACAACTTCAGCAACACGCCCTGACGGTGGGGACACGCCCGCCTCACAGACAGGCCGACAGCGAAGAGGCTGCAAACCGTGACGGAGTAAAAGTGGATTCACCACCGCGACCACCCGCAATGGAGGCAGACGAGGGTCACGTCGCGGCAGCAGATGACTACGATTCTGATAGACGCTCGCGGGACGGAAACGCACTCCCAGCTGAAAACGTCGCTATGGACCTGACCCCACACTCTCCTTCACGTCCGTCGCCGTCGCCGGCTTCCTCCACCTGTTCGCTACCTCCACAGCGTCAGCACAACGATAAACGGCGTCGCGCGAGCCGCATGGACGCGCCGTGTGAACCTGTTGGAAGGCCTCCCGCGACTCGCATAGATGACAACGGCCTTGATAGCAACACCACCACCACCACCGACGCGAAGAAGGAACGGTCAAACTCACCGATGGTGTGCGACGCGGGCAACGGTACACATGACTTGGCGTGTGAGCAGGAGGAAGCAGAGCAAAAGCTGGCCCGTGCGCGGGCGGGTCGCGTCGTCGAAGAAGAGCTCCGCGGAGGCGTGTTGGCTGCCGTCGGTGACACGGGCACGGATAACGGTCTCGCCGAAGTTGTGGATCATCTGTACGACAAGATACGTCTCAACGCGGTTCAAGTAGTCGCCCTTGATGACCTCAACTTCCAGCTCCGTCAGCTCCTTTCTGTAGATGCACAACAACACCAACAGCAAATAAAAGAACCGGAAAAAAGGGAGCCAATGCCGTCCGAGACCGTATCCTCGAAAGCCGCTGCTACTTCTCAAACCCTGTCCGCCGTTGATCAGACGGAGCTCGCGCTCTACCTGTACGGGCTTCGTGAGCAGGTCGTCCAAATGAAGAAGGCGCTTGTCGATGCGGAGGCGGCGCAGGCGACGGCGCAGCGCAAACGCCAGAAGGAGGCCGCGCGAGCAGCCAAGCACGGACGGCGTGTGCGGGTCGAAGTCGTGCGGGCCTACGAGTCGCCGCTGCAACCACGTGTGAAGCCGCCGTTCCAGCCGGCCGCGTTGCCAGCGCCGCGGAAGCGCCGTGCGGTCCCACTTGACGCTGCCAACGGAACGCGGAGTGTGCTCGAGTTGAGTGTGTCCTCTTCTATGCGGTCACCCGCGACGCGGTGGGCCTCGGTCTACCACGACGGCAGCGCCGTCACCTCCGACGCCTACCCGCCGGACGAAGACGAAGTGGTGGTGCGGCATCGCGTAGGTCGAGATGGTCACGGTCGGCGTCACACACGACGCCCTCGTCTGTCTGCGTCGCCACCAGCGACATCCACGGAGCGCTCGTCGCTTTCCTCCTCCGCATCGTCCGCCGTCCCCACCTCGTCCTCCGCCTCTTTTTCATCGTCGCCTCTGGACTCTGAACGAACCATCTCCGGCAGTGATGTCGACAGCAGCAGCCCCACAGTACGCACCGAGAGTGCGTCGGACAGACGTCGACGTGACGCATCGTCCGTGTCGTCATCGCGTTCCGAGGCCGCTGGGTCGCCAAGTACTAGTGAGCGGTCCCGCAAGGACGACAGCAGCCAGGACACTGATGACAGCGATGACAGCAGCACCGGCGCGGATATTTTCTGGGCGCGGCGGATGGAAGCGCTGAAACGCAAGAAGGCACGCGAGGCAGAAGCAGGCCGTGCCGTTGCCACTTCGTCGTCATCGTCGTCGTCCACAGTAACCGCGTCGACACGTCCAAGTCGAAGCACGCGGTCCTCTTCACACTCTTCAGACGATCGATAAGCTAGCCGGTCACAGCACCCAGCTCCGTCGTCTGCGGGCGGATGGGAGAGCTCTTCACAGGGTATCTAGTGTGTTTCTTCCTTGTTGTTGCTTTATACACCTGCTCGTATGGGCATTGTTGCCATTCCACACTACATAGACACTCCATTCTGATAACCTACAGCACCAGCTTTTCAGATTTGATCTGCCTTCTCATGCGTCCTCCTCTTTCTTTGTTTCCCTTGGACCACCTCAGTGTCCTGCACAGTGCTTCGGCAAGAAGGAAAACGAAATCCAGCCTGCTGATCCAAGAGTGGAGTGATCCCTCGAGGGCCTTTATTGCCATCTCATGTCTTCAACGCCTTCAGATATATTTTTTTCGTTTCTCTCTCTTCCCCCCCCCCCCCCCCGCGCTCTCTATCACACTGATTTTCGCGCTCATCTCTTGTTTTGGCACTGGTCTCACGCACAGCATACAGCACGGTGTGCCGCCCCTCCTCAATCCCTTCGGCGTCCCTCCGTTCGTCTCGGCGAAAAGGCAAAAGCGCGACAGCTCGGTTTCTTTGTTTTTCTACACACGACCGTCTCACTCTCTCTCTCTCTTCATTTTTCTTTTTTTTTTTTTCATTTTTTTTGTTCCTTTTTTTCGTCTTTGCACAAGTATCGCATACGATGTCCGCAGCTCCGCACAGCCCGGTGGTGGCGAAGCACCTTCATTACTCCGCCGACGATGACAAGTTCGCGAATGTTGGCAGGTGCCAGTCCACTGGCCGCGACGTGACACTCTGCTACAACACGTTTGGTGATCCGAAGAAGCCGTGCGTGTTGCTCATTCAAGGCATCAGCACAAGTATGTTGGGCTACTCCAAGGAATTCTGTGACCTCCTCGTCGCACGCGGTCTGTACGTCATTCGCTTTGACAACCGCGATGTAGGCCTCTCCACACGCTTCGACGACATCCCATCAGCCTCCTTGGTGCGGTGGGTTGTGCCTCAGTGGGCCTCGATTGGCGAGCGCATCGCGTACACCGTGCGTGATCTCGCCCGTGATGCGATCGGGCTGCTGGACGCGCTCGAGATTGATCGCGCGCACGTCTTCGGCGTCAGTATGGGTGGGATGATCGCCCAGTGCATGGTGCTCCTGGAACCGACGCGCATCGCCTCGCTCAACCTCTGCATGACCGATGCGGGTCGCGGAGACGCGGTGTGGCCCAGCTTGGCGTCGTTCGCGCGCTTCTTGTCCACCCCGCGTAGCAACAGCGTCGAAGACCGTGCCGCACACATGCTGACGTTCGTCGACTACCTCAGCCAAGGTCAGTATCGCGAGGACCTATCCGTGGCTGAGCTGACGGAGTACTTCAGCACCGTCTACGAACGCGATGGAGACAACAACGAGCGTGGTATGCCCCGGCAGGTTGGGGCGATTATGCGCGAGCGCGGTCGCCTCAAGGCGCTGCGTCAGGTACGGTGCCCTACTGTGGTCATCCACGGCATGCTGGATCCGCTCATCCCGTATCAAAACGGCGCGAGCATCGCTGCCGCCATTCCCAAGGCCAAGTTGGTGCTCTTCCCCCGCTTAGGGCACGACTTCCCCCCTGCGCTCTACGCGGACATTGTCGAAGAGATCTACCTCAACGTGGCCCTGACGATGCCGTACCCATAGCGCCTTTGTGTGTGGGTCCCCACGCGCGTCTGTGACACCGGCTTCTGTTTGTTTTTATTTTCTTTTTCTTCTCTGGCTCGCTGTTCTTTTCACCATCTCCACCTGCGCTTATTGTCCCATGTCTCTAATTGCGTTCCTTTTGCTTTTTTTTTGTTTTGTTTTCTTGGTTTCGTTCCCAAGCCAACGCGCTATTGTGTGTGTGTGTGTGTGTACACTCTCGCCAGAGTAACATCGTCAAAAAAGCAGACAAGAAAATTCGCGACGCACAGATGCGCACAAGCGTACGCGTCGTTAGAAGGCGGATCTCGCGCTGTCATCGCGCGCTTCACTGGTCGCTGCCGTCACCGTCAGTTGTGCGTTTGTTCGTGTCTTCCTCCTCTTGCACGGCTTCGTCTCGGCATCTCGCAGTGGCTCTCTTCTTTTTTTTTTTTCTTCGCGCGCTCCTTTGCGACACGTATTCATGTTTCCTCGGCCACCACACGCGCACACACTGTTCTCCCCACTTCTCCGTCTCTCTTCACTGTTTACATGAGTTGGTTGGCTTTTGGGTCGCTGCGGGCTTTTGTCTGTGCCGCTTCTATCTGTGTATTTCGAGCCCAACGTGTCGAGACAAACGAAAACTGTAAAAGCGGGGCCAGGTGGCGCGACCTCCCTTCCTCGCCACGGATGCTGTGGCACCTCAGGGACAGGCGGAGCCGCTCAGCGGGCACCCGACTTCACCGTCGGCAATGACCCGTGCGGGCGTCGCCTCCACCCGGAGACCGCGGCAGTACGGACGGTAAACGGGATGTGGCAGCGATGTCCGCGGTCGGTGGACCGGCCTCACCCGCGCGCCGCACACAGAGCACCGTCGGTAAGCGGGCTGTGACGAGTGGCGTTGCCGACGGCGATGGCGCCTGCGGAGGGCCCTGCCCGCCTGCCACGAAGTCATTGCCGACGGCCACGCACCGCCCTAGTTGCGATTACCGACGGTAAACGGGTTGTGGCAGCGATGTCCGCGGTCGGCGGATCGGCCTCACCCGGGAGCCGCACACAGACCACCGTCGGTAAGCGGGCTGTGACGAGTGGCGTTGCCGACGGCGATGGCGCCTGCGGAGGGCCCTGCCCGCCTGCCACGAAGTCATTGCCGACGGCCACGCACCGCCCTAGTTGCGATTACCGACGGTAACTTCCGCAGAAGGAAAGCACGACGGCCCACCCCCCTTCCCCACACCTGACCGTCCTCAGGCAGCGTGAACCGGGTGACCGAGGCCAAGATGCACGCACACGAACCCCTTTAGCCGAAGCGTCACCCTTCCCTCTCTCCTCATTCGACCTCTCTTACTTCCAATTACAGCATCTCTCCGAGCTTTTTCCCTTCTCCTTTTTTACCGGCATCTTCAAGCCACACCACACCACACCACGCACACGCACACGCACACAGAGAAAGAGGGACGCTGTGCGCCGTCGTCATGTCTGCCGATCTTGGTCACCCACCACATGTACAACGAATGCCGCTCTCTCCCGAGGGCGAAGAAACACTGCGCAGTCCGGAGCGCGATGACGACGAGCCCTACCCGCCCATCCCCGTGTCGGGCCACTTCGTCTATGACCCGTACGGTGGTGAGCCGCGCCGCGAAGACCTCGATCCCGACTTTGACATCTCTCAGTACCGCGTAACGGACGAAGAGGGCGGTGACGATGACAACCCAACTCCCTTCCTCTCCTTTCGCGATCTGCTCCTGTCGATGCAGACCCTGAATGCCTCGCTACCCCCACCGACAGAGACAAGCGTCAAGAGATGGGCGCGGCGCGCGATGCGCCGGTGTAGCGATGTGGAGCTCGACGACATCACCAACTCCGTCGCGGATGCCTTTTCGGACGCGTACCTTCTCGCCGCGGGCATGGACACTGCGACGCTCACCGCCCATGCTGAGGCCGCGGAGCGCGCAGCAAGGGAAGAGTTGAGTGGAGGAGGCGGAGACGGGGGCGTAGTCGTCGCAACAGCACATCGAAAGAGGAGGGCGCGAAAGGGACGTGGGAAAGGCAAGCCGAGCGGCGACCAAGCGGGCGAAGGACCGACCTGAACGTGATGCGCGCACGGTGGCGATGAGAACGACGCCCGTGGTGGACCAGCGGACGCGAGGTCGAGCATCTTTGGCACCAACGAGGAAATGGGTGAGAAGGTGTCAAAGCGAGCGCAGCCTGAAAACGCTCGAAGTTGGCAGCGAGAGCGAAGCCGCCGTCCCATCGTTTTTTTTTTTTTTGTATATATATAAACGCGCCGTTTTCGAGCGGATACGCGCCCCCACGCTTCTGTACTCATGTTGTCTTCGCGTACGCACTGAGGGGTGGCTGACAACCCTCACTACTGTCGTTAGTGCGACCTGTTTCTTTTGTGTGAGTGTGTGAGTGTGTGTGTTTTGTTTTTTTTTCTTGTTTCGTGTAGCCCAGATTCGTGTCCCACGCGAATAAACCGGTTAGCGCTCATACTCATTTCGTTGACGTTCTTGTCTTCCCCCTATTTTATGATTTCTGTGCCTTCTTTTCCTCCGTTCACAAGTCACGTGTCTGTTCTCCACCGAACAGCCAGTCCTGCCGCCCACCCCCGATCGCTCACGGCCGGGTAAAGGCGCCCCGTCCGCGGTCGCGCTCAACACATTTAGCATTCTCTTCTTTCTTTTTTTTCTTTTTTTTTTCGTGTTTTTGATTTGCATCGTGATTTTCTGCGTTCAAGCGGATACCGATGACGTATTCTTTTTGTCGTGACTCTTTTCTTTTTCTTTTTCTTTTTTTCTTTTTTTATTGGTCTCACATTGTGGCAGTGTCTCCCTCCACCTCGTCTTCTTCCTCTGAGGCTCTCCTCGCATATCTCAGTACTTGAGTTACTTGCTGCTCTTATTTCCTTCCTTTTCCACATTGTGTGTCGATCATGTAGCACTAGTTTCACATAGAGAGCAGGTCTCTCTTCACAAGAAAAAAAAAATACGACATCCAGCAAGAGCTGTGCGACGTGGACTTCACATGCGCACACACGACTATTCATGGCACAAAACGCGCCGGTGTGATGCGTGCGAGCAACAACTCAAGAGAAAGGATGTTCACCTGCGCCGCATCGACGCAGGTAAAGGTCGACAGAGCGCTGCTCTCACAGGCCAACACACAGCTGATAAGGCATCTGCGTGACTTCCTGTCTCACAAGGCTCTCCCCTACCGTTCCGTGTTCGTTCTTTTTCTTTTTTTCTTCGTCTCTTTCAACCCGCGCCCTCACACCTCAGCGGCGCGCTATTGGGAAGGAGGGGCGGCGCTGCGATCACCACCTCTAGCAAGCACAGCCCCGCGGCCCGTCGCATATCCCCCAACGCACTTATCAATTCACCCATCTCTAGTACCGGCGCGTCCCGTAACGACGCGCAGCCGCACGACATCGCCACGCCCGCGATGGAGGCATCGAAGGCAGGGGTCGGCAGCCCCGTGCTGTACTGACCCCTGGGACTGAGGTACGCCCCGCTGCTCACGATGATGTGTCGTAAGTTGACCAGCGGGCCGTTTGACGCCGCCGCTGCGTCCGCACTGGCGGCGACGTGCGCCTGGGCCGCGAACACGCCGAGATGCGCGACGGCCTCCGCATCCATCCGAACACAATAGACGTTAGCGTCAGGCGACGCCAAGGCCACGCCCGCAGCCACGGAGGCGACATCGGTGCCCTCCGGCACAATCACGTTGATGTTCGTGCGGTCGGCGCGAGTCTTGCTTTGAGCAACGTGACCCGCCTCGGTGCGCGCCTCAAGCACCGTGCTCGCCAACATGCCCTCCGCGCACACGATGATGTCTGTCGCGTTGACTTGTCGCCCAATCTGCTCGGCGACGCTCTTGAGCGACAGTGTGAGGCCGTCGAGCGCGTTCACAGCGGATGCGTCCGTACTGCGGTAGGCCTCCACCAGGCCCATATCCAACAAGATGGCGTACACGCCGCGTCTGTGCCTTTCATGATGCAGCTGGTCGTACGCGGTCTCCACGGCGGTCTCCCACACGGCGTCCGCAGACGCGCCACCGAGCGCGGCCCGGTCGACGCGCTGAAATGGGATGTGCAGGCTCTCCAACGTCTGCTCTGTGCGCCTCTGCGTACCGCGCCCGTCGCAGCCGACGAGCATCAAGCATGACAGGTAAGGTGAGGCAGACGGCGCCTGGGCGGTGGATGCGGGAGCGGCCTCTGTGGTCGGACCGAGTCCAAGTCGACAGAGAGGGCCGCATAGGTCCAGCAGTGTGTCCTCGCTGGCGTAAATGCACGCTGTCCTGCCTGTGGCGAGGTAGTGGCCGGCGGCAAGGGCGACTGCCTGCTCCGCACCCGTGCAGAGGGCGTTGTCGTGAGGGCTGGTGTGGTAGCGCGCATAGGTGGCGATGGGCCGCAGCGCGTGATGGGGGAGGCCGAAGAAGGCCTCCGTGCGATGCTGCTGAAGCGCGCTGAGAATGCGCTTCGCACTCAACAGACCGGACGTGGAAGACGAGGGAGACAAGAAGGACACGCCGGCCGTCGCCCACAATCTAGCGGAGGGACGCATAGAAACGAAAATCAAAAAAAAAAGTAAAGGAGGCGAGTGAAGAAAGAAAAAGCAATATCTGTGAAGTGGAGATAAAGCAACGCGTGTGAGCGATGTGCGTGGGGGGGCGGGACAAAAGAAGGCGTGGTGAGGAAGACGACGTGCGAAGTGCGTGCGTGTGGGAGAAACGAAAATAGGGTACCGCGTGGGCAGCACGCGACGGGGGACAGGATGAAAAAAAGAAACAACTGAATGGAGAAGCGGAAGAGGTGAGCTGAAACGAGGGCCATGAATCATACCCCTGTCAGCTCGCATGACCTTGCTGTTTTGTGATTACCTCTGTTATGTGTTACTGACGTGAATAAGGGAAGGCAGCGCCAGAGAAGATGTCAGAGAAAAAGAAGAAAAGAAACGCAGAGAACAACACCTCTCTCACTAACTGAAGCTCAAGTAGTAGGCAGCCGCACCCCTGGGGTGCCGGCAGTTCCCACCGACCATGAGGAGGCCGTGTGTGCCACAGGGGATGATAACAGGCGTGTAGCGCCAATGGGGCGCCTGTGTCCGCAAGCCAGTCTCCAGGTTCTCTGCCTCCACAGGCACCAGTGCGGTGCGGACGTCGGCAGGTGAGAACGTCGACGCGCTCGTGGGCCCGTCGAGTGGCCACTGCACAAGCTTCACGTCATCGCAGCCCGTGGACGCGTCCTTGCCGCCCACAAAGATGGCGCCAACGGCGGCCGTCGCACCCGATCCCGCGCCATCGGTGAGAGCCCCTCGCCACAAGACACCGCCGTGACCGTTACACCGCGGGAATATCCCATGTGCGTAGGCGTCGGGGGGCACTGCGTTCACTGGTGTTCGTGAAGAGGAGTCGTCCTCCCACAGCCGCGTGAACGTCCAATTGTGTGCGTCAAACAGCCAACCGTCGCTCAGACTGACGATCGCGCCGTCCACGTAGCGCGCACCGCCATAGAGCACGAACATCTCGTCTGATACGAAGACCAAGGATGTACACAGCAGACGCGCTTTGGGCCAGGGCGAGCCCCCCGTCGTCGCAGCCGAGTGACTGACGCGGCGCCACACCCGTGTGTGCGCGTTGAGAACGTAGAGATCAGCAGACTGCTCTGCCTCGTTGGTGTCACCGCCGAAGATGAACAAAGAATCGCCCGAGAGACCCGCACCATGGCGACTGCGCGCACCAGGCGCGTCACCCGTCGTGTGCAGCGGCGCGGAGACAGACACGTCGATCTCTTCGTCACCGTCGGACGTGCCGGTGATGTGGAGCTGTACGCTGTGGAGCGCGTCGCTCCGTTCATAGTCACAATCTAGGCCACCGAAAAGCAGTGCGGTGCTCGCCGTCCATCTGGTTAAGCTCGCACCATCCTTTTCCAACGCCTCGTCGTACGAAAGCTCGACCCACGTGAGTGGGCGGATCGCTCCCTGGGCAGCGGGTGTCGTGGTGCGAAACGCGACGCGAGCCGCCAAGGGCGTGCCGCTGAGCTCACCCTCATAGTACCCACCGACGACTAGCGCCCACGACTGCAGTGGCGAGGAGACCGAGTCGGCCGATGTTGCCGTCGCCTCTCCGTGTGCGCCGAGGGCGTCTCCGTCACATTTTGGCGCGAGCAAGCAGCCGCAATGGCCCTCGCGCTCACCCAATAGACCGAGGCTGGTGTCGTCATCGTGATCATGTGACTTTTCAGGTCCGCACGCGTACCACCGCATCGCTGTCGGCGGTGTGGTCCGAGTGAGAATGGCCTTGCAGTGTTCGGGGCTGGAGATAAAAGCCACAAAGAAAGTAATTCCGCGCTTCTGGCTGGTGCGCACGCCCACACACACACACACGAGAGAGCGAGTGAAGACAGGAATACAGAGAGAGGAGGGGGTTCATCGCGTGTGGTGCGAGAGATCTGTATGCGCGTCAACGGAGCGGGCACGACCAGAAAAAAAAAAAAAGAGAGAGATGGAACGAGATGTGTGTGAACCCCCGTTTAGTCCGCATTTGGCTTCTTCTTCTTCGTGTTTCACTTGTTTCGTTTTGCTTTTTGGGGAAGGTCTCAAGGTGGTACTCCATGGCAGCAGTGTGAAAGGATAAGTGACAACAAAAACAAGGACGACTGCCAGACGTTCGCGTCTAGTGAGCACTAAACTCCTCCTCTAGCATCTCTAGCTGCTGTCGAAACTGTGCGCCGCTCACGTGTGTCGTGTCCAGACTTTCTTCGTACAGCATCTTGATCGCCGTGGTGCTCCAGAGGTGCTGCTTCAGTGAAGAGAGAGGTGTCCCGGTACGCGGCGCCTGCTGCGAAGGTTGCGACTGCGCGGGCGACTGCTTGGCGTCTCGCGGCGCGACTTGATGCTGTCGCGGACGTGTGCTGCCCGGCAGCTGTGCGAGTACGGGTAAGAGGTCCTCGCCACACGTCGGGATGTGCGCCGTCGGCAGCCCCCCTGTGGCATTCTCCTTGTCCGCACTGTGCGCGCTCACAGTCGAGGCAGCTGCGGTGCTGAGCGGTGCGCGCTGCCAGTGGTTGTAAAAGGCGGTCAGTGCGCGACAGGTGTGTAGTAGCTCGTCGTCCACTTGGAGGGCACTGCGGCACCAGCGCGACAGACGGCGTTGATAGTCCGGCTGCGCGTAGCGGCACTCGAGCAGGACGACCACGCCAAAGTCGTGCGCGTGCCGCAGGCAGCGGCCAAGTGCTTGATTGACTGCTCGCACCGCATCGTTCACGTACCACTCAGGTCCACTGTACGCCCGCTGCGCCGCGACACGCCACGAGTTCAGTGGTTGAAGCGGCACCCCGACGCACAGCACCAGTCGCGCCATGTCATCTGTGAAGTCGATGCCCTCGCTTACTTTGCCGCGGTAAACAGAGAAGAGGAGTGCGGCGCGCTCACGGGTCGCTTGCTTGAACGCGTCGAGGACAGCCACGAGCTCCACGGCGGTGCGCGGTTCGCAGAACAGCACGGGAGGGGAGGCCTGTAGGGCCCGCTGGGCGGCGTGCGTCGCGGTGAGCTGCGTCTGCGTCTGTGTAAAGAGCACCTGCAGGACGTGGTAGTTGGGCACAAAAACAAGCACGCCGCCCGTGAGCACGGTGGAAGCCAGTGCTGTCACGGCGCTGGCTAGCTGCGCCATAAAACGTGGGCTCGAGAGGGATGTGTACGTGCATTGAAGCGGCGAAGGCGTCGCAGCTACGTCCATCGCACTCCTAGGCAGCTGCGTGAGTGCGCGCAGTTGATATCGATCGGCACCCACCACATGCTGCCCTTCGACCACATGCCACATATCTGGCGTCAACCCCAAGTCCTTCGCGAGTTGGTCAAATGGCGAGAGCGTGCCGGATGCGAGAATGACGCGATATGTGGAGCGAAGAAGGTGCTGGAAGGCGAGACTGCCGTCGAGGCACCGCACAGAGCAGATGAAGCTTGGTGTTGTGTTGGCATCGGTGTGAACGATCGCGGCACTGTCTGCGCGGCTCTCTGCTGTCCCGTTCCTAGGCACGCTGTGCGGCTGTGTGCGTGTGGCAGCGTGTGCGGCTGGCTCTGGCGAGTGCGCGGAGAGCGCGAAGGCGGCAGGGCGATCGAAAAGGAAGCGCAGCACAACCAGCCATCGCTTGATGTGCGAGAGGCAGAAGATGGAGAAGTTGAACGGATTGAATGTGACGCCGAGGCTCATGACGATGCCGTAGATTTGTCTGAACATGGCAGTGGCGTGTTGCTCAGCGCTTAAGCGCGGATCAGCCTCGTGTGTCGCTCGGGCACGACCCGCGGTGCGTGTGTCGAGATCTGACTCGGGCAGGGAGCTGGACACAGCCGCGCAGTGGGCTGCCGTGTGGCGCATGCGCTGGCGCACCGTCGAAACCAGCACCTCACCGCTCGCGTGCACCGCAGCGTCAACTTTGTGGCTAGCTGTCGCTCCGGGGCGCGAGGTGAGGCCGCTAAACACGTCTGCTACGCCACAGAACATGGACAGCAGCAGCGCGAAAAGCTCCGCTAAGGTGTAGTCGGTCAGTTTGAAATCGCGTGGATAACTCATGGAAGCGGTTTGGCTTCCCCCAAACGTATTCGAGGGACCCGTGGCGGGAGGAGGGTTCATATTTGCAGTGGAGCCCGGCGTCGTGCGCGAGGACACGGCCAGCGGTGCTATCTCCTGCTGGATCTGGCCGAGAGTCGAGAAGGGAACTTCCAGCGACAGCGCATCTTGACACATGCCCGGTACATTGTGCGCCTCATCGAGCACAACAATGGCGTCGTTGCGAAGGCACGCCTCCATCTTACACTCGTGCCGGATGATCGGGTCGAGTAGGTAGTTGTAGGCGCAGAAGTTGATATCAGCGAAGAAGACAAGATCCCGTGCGGCGTAGTACGGACAGGCCTGCTGCACGCTCCCCTCGGCGACAAGGTCCTCCATATCCCACAGTCGCCCCCTACGGCCACCAATCGGGTCGTCGCTGATCGCCTTACACGCCAGCTCGCCGTACTTCTCCACGCAGGGGCACTGACCGAGTGAAACGAGTTTATCGCACACTTCGCCGAGGTTGTTGCCTTCCACGGGTAACGTACGATTGTGCTTGGCGCGCATCACTGTAGGGTTGACACAGTAGTGCTCTCGACTGCCGAGGATATTCATACGGACTGACTCCGCCGCGCCTTCAAGCTTCTGCAGCTCCTGGATGGCCTGTTTGAGCTGCGCGTGTGTGCGGGCCGCGTAGAAGATGGTACACGGTGGTGGGATGAAGCGCTGACGGAGTTCCGACGAGCCCGTCGGGTCCAGCTCTGCGCGCAGCCGCTTGTTTGTGATGACACGGAATGCCTTGAGAAAAGCCGGCGGTGTCGCCCACTCGCTGTCTGCGGCATTCAAAGCCGTTTCCTCTTGGTGTGATGATGAAGGGCGTGTAGCACGCGACGCGGATGAGGACGACGCCGCTGTCGATGCGGTACCATTCGCGCACTCGCTCCCCACTAAGCCCTCCGGCGGCAAGAGCGCGAGCTCCTCCATTTGCAGAGGCTCGGGAGGCCCACAACGCGTCGCAGACGATGGCACGCGCTGGCGCCGGCGCTGTGGAGTCCAGAAGCGTCCGCGCGCGAGGAAGCGCTCCGCCTCTGTGGACGTGCGTCGCCGCAACGCGTCCTGGAATTGAAGCACACTCGAGAGCAGAGAAACCGTCTTTCCGCATCCTGTTGGGACTTCGCACGCCGCCAGTGCCACCGATCGTTGCATCCATGCGTGGGTGCGGGGTGGCGCACGCGTGGGAGAGACGCCTTCCAGCACCGCCCGGATGGCGTTCATCATGATTTGTTGTACCGCGTATGGCTGGAATGAGGCGATTTCGTAGCGGCGGCGTGCAGGCGGCGGTGTGGTCTTCGCCGACCGTGCACGCCCGACCGTGGTGGCGGCGCTTGATGGTGTGGCCTCGGCGACTGCGACGCGCGTCGCGGCGGGGATGGAAGCACGATGCTCAACACGAGCGCGTCGTGCGGCCGAGGTAGTGGATTGGGCATCGGCGGTGACGTGCAGACCACGCTCGTCCTCCGATGTGGTTGCTCGTGATCGCGAGGTGCCTTCGGTTGTTTGTGCGTTCGCACGCTGACGTGTCGTGGATTTGCGACAGGCCAGTCAGCAAATCGGCGAACTCACGAGTCCACTCCGCATGTCGAGTAGCGATGGAAGCGACTTTGGGGTTCGTCACATCCATCCACGAAAGAGAGAAAAGGAGAAAAAAAAAATGACTGTGTTCACAGCGTGCACCTCTGTGCTAATCTAAGGGATGTATGTGTATGCGCGTGCGTTGGTGGCTGTGTGTGTGTCTGGCCGGGGGCGGAGATCTATGTGCAGCCGTTTTGAGTCTATGGTGTCAACCGCGGCTCTCGAAACAAAGAATAAAAAGAAATTGGAAGAACGCCGGCTTATTTCTGGAAAACAAACGCAAAAGAAGCACAAACACGTGGGGTCGCACACAAGCTGTGGGTTCCCCTCTTTGGAGAAATTCTCAGTCAATGAGAACGCTGCACACATATACAAGCCATCAGAGAGTCGCTAGCAAGGGAAGAAAAGGGGTCAAGAGAGCTGTAGTAGACTGGGATACCTCTGCTTCTGCTTCACTCATAGTGTGAGTCAAGAAAGGCGTGCGTGTTCAATGGCCCGAATCGCTCGCGAAGAGAAAAGAAAAAAAAGGAGATGGACAACAAACAGAAACGAGCCTCATGACGCACCGGCGTCATGGCACGAGCACAGAACAAACACACACACACAGAGGTCCATAAAATATGAAAAGAACGAGCGTACTGCATCTCTCGCGGAGAGCGAGTGCTGCATGATACTTCGTTCTATGTGCTGGTCTTTCCTTACTTTATTGACATATATCTTTTTTTTTTTTTTGAGTTCATCCGTGCTTATATTGGATGCTTTCAACGCCGAATGTGTCACACGAGGGCCAACAGCGACATCTATTAAATCGATCTCTGAGGTTTCCATGTCACCATGTGCGAGGCACACGAACCAAGAGGTAATCTCTCACTGTATGCACCAACGCACATTAATCGAACAGTCGGATGCGCCAATCACTGGACTCCCTGATTTTGTGCGTCCAGTGGTGCCGCGCCAAAACCGCTCTTGATCTCCCACCAATTGTTGTGTGGATGCTGTGGGGCATGCCACGCGGCCGTGGAAGTTGATGTCGACCGGTCCGCCGCAAACTCTGGAAGAGGTGCGGCCCCAGTCGAGGCGCGACCCGCGTACCGCGCTATCGGAGGGCGACGCGCATCCCACATCGTCCCGTGGATCGCCGAGCCTGTCGAGGAGTCGAGTGGCACAGGCCGTGAAGGTCGCAGCTGACCGCGCACGGTTGTAGTGTCATCGGGCCCAATCACCACACGGCCTGCTGGACGCTGTGCGGCCTCGGATAAATACTGAGCAGGTACGGGGCCGGGATCGAGCGGGTGTGTATCACGCGCATTCACTTGCTGGTCATCTGCCAAGGAGCGCGGCGCGGAGTCAGTCTTCCCCGCAGGTGGGACTGCGCGTGTCATCAGGAAGCTCGGTGGCTGAGGTGCAGGCGGGGGTGCGTGTGCTGGACTGGTTTCCGCACGAGGCCCACTCGGCTCTCTATCTCGAGCCTCGCCCTGTCCTCGCCCGAATGGCCACCACGACCAGGTCGAGGCACTCGTCGGGCTCACGGTGCGTCCACGCGAGCCCTCGTAGCGGGCCAACTTGGGGCCGAACAGCGCCCCTCGCTGCGTACGCGTACTCGCTGGGAGCCGGCCGCCTGCGGACGTCCCACCCGGCGCGCCGCTGCCCGCAACCCACAGAAGCACGTCGTCGCCATCTTTCGCCACACCGGGACCCGTTTCTGTCTGAAGGAAGCGGCTTCCACGCGCCTCTGTGCCGGCGGCGGTGCCTGCAGCTACACCGGTCGAGCTCTTGCCCGTAGTCACACTGACGTGAAGTCGACGGCGGGACAATTCGCGTGCTATCACACCCGTGCGTTCTCGCTCACCCGCCGCCATCGCGAGCTGCATCAGCGTCAGCAAGTCCTCGTTAGAAAAGTCTCGCAAGGCGCTGTCAGACAAGTTGCCCTGATGGCGCCGATACCAGTCGGGGAAGAAGTAGTGGAAGAGTCGGGCCAACACAGACTGTGGCCGGAACACCGGCAGCGTGTGGAAGCCTGTGGCATCAGCCTTCGAGGTACTGGTGGTCGCGGCGGCCCCAGGGGCACGGGAAACACCATCGGCATCCCCGAGGTCCTCGCGGCGGCAGAGCTGCTCTTCGACGACGTGCCGACCGAAGGACTCGATAAAAGAGAGCTCACTAGTGTTCCATTCAATCGGGTCGAACGGCGGAGCGTCGTCGAGCGGCGTTCGACCACGCTTGTGAGATGCTCGATGCGTCATGGTGCCGTACAAGAAGAAAAAAGAAGATTCGGTTGAATTGAGCTCTCCTCCGTCTACCACACAGTTTGCGAAGCACAACGGAAAACAAATGAAGTCACGAGCTGCGACTGTCTTTTGCTACACACTGCATGAGTGTCGGCGCACGATAGCGGAGAAATGAGAGAGAGGGAGAGAGAATAGGAACGACGTAAAAAGAGAGAGAGTGTGCTGATATTGGACATGAGACCGCGCACAGGATAGGCGGATCGGGGAGGGCATGCTCCTGATCTCTCCGTTGCGAAACGTTGCGTCTTTGATCGCCTAGACGTCGTTGATGTCTCTCTCTCTCTCTGTGTGCGTGTGTCAATCAGTGAGAAATCAGAGGAATAAAGGGGTAAAAGAGAAGGGCTGCGGATGTACTACTATTCCTGTTTTACAGCGTTCAGCCACCGCAGGGGAACATAACACCGAGACCGATGATGAAGTCGATTGAATCCTTTGTGTGTTCGTTGGTTTGCGTTGCGCTCTCAGCTGTGTATCCCATGCAATCGCATCATTCTGTGGTTCTTCTGTGCGACACAAACACGTGTCCGCCGTCTACCAGTGGACGTTCCACGCGTTCTTACTCAACGTGCGGAAGGCTGGGAGCTTGTGGTTGCGGTTCTTGAGAGAGGCCCCGCGGCGCAGACGAGGCACCACCTTCGGTGCCCCTGCGTATCGGCGATTGCGCCGCAGCACGTTGAAGAACACCTTTTTACCTCTCATGTTTGGCGCCAAGGGGATGTTGTGCCCCGCGTACCGCCTCAACTCCTCCTCAGTCAGCTTATCTGCGAGTGGCTTCTCAAAGAGCTGCCGTTTGAGACGCTCGCTGTCCACCGCCCGACGCTCGAGGTTGCTGAGCAGGTGCCGCTGACCCCACGCGTGCGCCTTGCGGAAGGGGTCTTCCTTGTCGGGCAAAAAGAGCGGGCCCTCCAAGTCCCAGACCTTCTTCTCCGACTCGACGGCACTGTCGATGTCGACGACATCGCGAGTAAAGCCAAGGCCATCCTCGTAGCCTTCGTAAATATCCTGCATCGACGTCACATAGCCTGGGTCACGGTCGCCGAGGCTGTCCCAGGTCGACTCTGGCGCGGGCAGCATGACGATAGACTCGGCACCCGCACACCGCGCTCGCTTCATCAGTTCAGACACGGCGACATTCGCGTAGCAGCCACGCTCAAGTGCGAACTCCACCGTGAGCGTGGCGTTCTCGGGGCTGTACGCGTATGTCATGTCGATGGGGTGGCGAACAATGGGACGTGCGGGCTCACGGAAGTCGCGCATCCCGGAGCTGGCGTGCCGTGCATGCCAGTCCAGGTGGTACTTGTCACACACCTGCTCGTAATACGTACCAACCGGATTGTCAGGCAGACGGATACCATCAAAAGAAAAGCCTGGGTGTACGACATCCACAATGGTGAACGCGTCCTTGTTGGCCTCCGTCACCACGCCGCTATACTGGTGCGTCAAGGCCTGTCGGTCGAATAGTGTATGCATCTGGCGACGGACAGCCGCAGAGAGCACGTGATCGCCGAGGAGCACATCTGTGCCGCCAAAGTGGTGAAGACGGAGGGTCAAGACTTGGTTCCACAGGTAGCTCGACAGGCGCTGTGCGGTGAGCCGACGGCTCTGCGGCTGCAGATCAAAGAACGCCTGCTCAAGCTGCCAGATGATGAGCTCGTGCCGCTGATTGAGTGGTCCGCCGTCCGTACCGGTGAGCGGCTCATGCATATCCGGGCACGAGAGGAAAGGCGCCTCATCGAGGTCCTCCGGCTCAACCGCGATGAGTCGCAGACGGCGGACGACATTGCGGCGATACTCATCCTGTACCGCATGTGGGTACTTGTGACGACGCTGAAGGAGCTCGCGCAGGGTGCGCTCGCGGGCCGTGTAGTTCAAGAAGCGAAACGCGAACACCAGCCAGTTGTGCCGTAGCAGCGCGAAGCCTGCATCTTCGCGTCCAGCAAACCATGAGAAGCGCTGGGCCCCGTAGTAATTGGGAAACCCGTAGGTGCGAAACGCCTCCATCGCCGCGTCGATGTCACGTGGGGAATCGGCCACGACATCGCGGAGCACAATCTTGAAATGGTTCCCGAAGAGGTCGCCTGGAGCGAGTGGAACAGGCTCATAGGAGAAGTCTGACAAGTGCATGCGCCAGCCCCGCTTCTTGAATACTCGATTCGCCAGCAGCGCGGCCGTCGGTGACACCCGCTCCAGACGGACGCGCTGCACCGTATCCCCGATGAAATCCTTAATGCCCGACACACTGATCGCATGCGGATGAATGCGAAGTGTTTGGGCGATGTTGGCCATTGCGACGCTGTGTGAGATGTGCTGCTTGTGCAGCACACACTGCAGGTAGTACGCGCCGGCCGTCGACGCGAACACTGGGGTCGCACTGCCGCTGCCATCACGGCTCACAACACGGTGACCGTGTAGTGTGGACAAACCGTGTGGATCATCTTGTAAGGCAGCTTCTTTTCTGGCAAGATGGGCTTCTTGTTGAGAGAGAGACGCGAAGACGGCGTTGAGAGACGGTGTAGAGGTGCTCCCTGCTTTCGTCTCGGCAGCCTGCGCCGGGGCTGGGCCGGCCTCGCTCCCGCTCCCTCCCAGTGGCGTCAAGCCGCGTGCGAGACCCGATTGCTGGTGATGCTCGAGCTGAGCCTCCGCAAGGATAGCGGCGGCTTCCTGCTGAAGCTCCGAGCGGCGATGGGCCACGTCCACTTGAAAAAAGGAGTGGTCCGGTTGGGAGGCCGCGTGGTCCTCACTGTGCGCATGGGAGAGTGCGTCTGCCTTGACGTCCGTCCCCGTGTTTGCGTTGGAGTCCATCAACTCCAAGGGGAGCGGCGGGACGTCAAAGCAGTAATGCCTTGAGAGCTGGCGCCCGCCGCACGCCGCCTCGTAATCGGGGACCATCTCTGTCACCCAAAAGTCTGACCAGTGCTGTCGGAAGAGAGCGTGGAAGCCAGGCACACCGGAAGGGCTTGTGCGACCTCCCATACCGAAGCGATGCAGCACCGCGGCTTCATCGTCGAACAGATGAGTCGGGTGTGTAAGAACTGCTCCCCGTGCGCGTGCTTCAGCCTCCTCAAGCTGGTCTTCCTGACGCGCTCGAAGTGCTTGGATAGAACGGTACGCGGTGGCGAGGCGCTGCGCTTCACGGCGAGGTGTCAGAGGTCCGATGTGTGCATCGTTACTTGTGTGTATCCCGTCAGCTGACGCTCCGCTTCTCGCTGTGTTCACCACACCTTTCCTTTGGGGTGGCGTGGCAGCTGAGAGTCTGCGTGACTGAAGCGCATCCAGCGCGCGTCGTTTACTTTGAGGACCGCTCCGACGGGGACCTGCGCTTGACGTCACACTGGAAACAGGCATGGGCACTGAGGCCGGATATTGTGAGACCACAGGTTGGCGCGGTACGGGTGCGTTCGCGCCCACCACTTCCGCCTCACTTTCGGTGGGATCACTTTGGTTCTCGCGTGGATAGCGGCCCAGCAGGTATGTGAGTACATCGATACGCTCGTGTGTTTCTTTGGGCGGGAACACGCGCCACGGCAACCCATCAAGAGACACAACGTCGGCTTCAGCGGAGGAAAGGGCGTTGGTCTGAGTCGAAGAAAAAGAAGAGAGCTGACTCGCTTTGAGAATCGATGAGAAGCAGCGTTTTGGTTGGGAGAGCAACGTACCCTCACGAGTGGTGCGCGCACGCGCCCAGCTTGACCGATGCGCTCGCATCCGTCCTGTGCAACGGGGCGAGAAAGGGAGGAGAGAAGGAAAAGATGACTGCGAAAGAAGGGAGGAACCATGCGTAAAGACGTGCGGTGCACACGCGCTCATGTTCGCGCGGCAGCCTGTGGCAGGACGTGTCGTGTGAACACAAAGCCTGATGATCGTGTGTGTGTGTGTGGTATCATACTCGACGGCAAAGCGCGTTCACTTCTCGTTTCACGTTCTTCTCATCACTGGTACGAAGAGATGATGTGCAAGGAAGGTCTTAAATAAAAATAAAACCTCGTCGGAGGCCGGAGTTAGAAGCAGGTAGAG
Organism: Wallacemonas rigidus; assembly: GCA_030849045.1. Taxonomy (NCBI): domain Eukaryota; phylum Euglenozoa; class Kinetoplastea; order Trypanosomatida; family Trypanosomatidae; genus Wallacemonas; species Wallacemonas rigidus. Next base: position 139,311 of record JASAOL010000610.1, read on the forward strand.
GAGAAGATAGTTTGTGCCAGGAAGTCTTGTCTTTGAGCGATGCAGGCGACTCATACTTTGTATATCCTCATCTCCTGTGAGCATTTTGATTTGAGTTTCGAAGAGCTTGGTGAAAAGAGAAGGGGTCATGCAGCACACGCGGGTTGTTGTTGTTTTTTTTGTTCGTTGTCAGTTGGGTGATTCGTTCGCCACCACTCCAAGTCTGGCAAGCTCCCTCCCGCCTTCAACGCTTCCCGTCGTGCGTTTTTCCCTTCTACCGGCGACCTCGCGTGTTGGCGAGAGAAGCGCAGCCCTCTAGCCGTTCACAGGTGCGTGCGCAGCCACAAGGGAAAGGCGCGCGACCTGGGGTGCGAGAAAACGACTACGAGCGGCACGCTACGCCTCGGCTTTTCCAACGGGAACCAAACTCGCGATCTCCTCCGCATAGGTACCCGCTGCGCCGACAGTGTGTCCAGTGAGGCGTGCGTCACCTCTCTTCGGGCTATGTAGCTGCCATGCGCACTGTGAGAGGGGTGCTTCCCGGCTTGACCCTTGAGTGCCGGCGATCACTTCGACAACTGGGTTGTGCTCCGGCGGGTATTCGCAGCTGCCGGCTTCGACGGTGCGTACGGGTTCGACACGCGCGTGGCCAGTTTCGTGCGCGGCGGGGCACAGCCGGTCGCAGCGCCCGTGCGTGCAGCAGTCGACCCTCGTCCGCTCCCATTTGTCGACGTCCTTGTTGCAGAGGACGCCTTCTCCGCAGCTGGGGTGCGTGACAGGAATTGTGAAGGAGGGGGCGACTGCTGGTAGGGGGGCGATACCGGTGTTCGTCGCTTCGAGGTTGTCAATGAGAGTGCACGACGACCGCTCGCCGTCGGGCTACCAGAGTTTCCCGATAAAGCTGTTGTCGCTGGAAGTGTGCTCCCACGTGCGCACTCGTTGGGACGCGGTGACACCGGCAACGTCGCCGGCAGCGGTGAGCACAAAGATAGACTGGTCTCTTCCTTTGGCGTCTGCCGTGCTGGGAGGGCGGTGGTCAAGCTCAGCCGGACACGCGGCGCACGTCGCACGGCTACCAGACGCGTCCACTCGTCCATATCCCACATCATCTGCCGCTCCATGTACGTCTGTACGTCCGCATCGACGGCAGCAGTGCCACTCCTGGCCGCCAGCACCTCCCGCGTGACGGTCGATGGTAGCTGCTGCCAGCTCAACAGCAGTGGTGCATCGATGCCGTGAACTGTTTTGAGGCGGTCAGCAAACTGCGCTCTGGTCGCTGTGAGTCGTTCCGCTTCCAGCGCACGCGAAAGAGCGGTGGCGTCGCGCTTGAGTGCCGCAGGCGACGGTGTCGCAGTTGTGACGGCAGACTTCGTGTTGGTAGTGTGTGGCGCGCTGGCCTGCTCTCCAGTGGTGGCTTCCACCCTGTTCGATCGAGCCGCCGCAGTATCTGAGAGTCGTTCATTCGGCGCAGGGACGTCCGGCAGTACGATGCACTCCGATCGCATTTTCGTCAGCTCCGAAGCCGAAACGCACACCAAGGGTGCTAGCCACTGCGTGCCAGCACACGATGGCTCTTTTGACGACATCGCCGCTGGGGAGCTCGACGAGGCTGGGGCCTCTGTGGTGGTGGGGGTACCGACCGCGTCCGTTTCCGTCGTCATCGCGGCCAAGGCAGGGCCCGCCTCGGCGTATACATCATGCGTGGCCGCGTAGAAGAGCCAGTGCAACACGGCCCAACTCTCTTCGCCTGCGTGTCCGAACAGCGCGTTGGCCGCCCCCACGTCACTGGAGTGAGTGACGGGTGGCGCGGCTGCCGCGGCGGTGGGCATCGCACGCTCATCCGGCCGCTTCGAAGGCCTCTCGTCACCAAACACAACAAAGTCGTGTGCGGTGTAGCTCACAGACGTGCCAGTGGCTGACTTGGCTGACGAGGCCGCAGAGGCCTCTCCTGCAGAAGACGAGGACGGGCACAGTGTGTGGTGTGTCGGTGCTTCAATCCAAGACACCAAGTGCTGGCAGTGACGGCACTGAACATAGCGCGTCACGCCGAGAACACGCCAGCTCCAGAGCTCAACACTAAGTGTCGACTCAGCTGTCAAGGACGGCACGCAAACCCGTGGAGGCCGCACCATGTCGGAGGCAGCGTGGCTGTCGTAGACCTCACCTCGAGGACCGAGCATCACGTGCGAGGGAACGAAACGAGGGCCCGACTTCCCCGCATCCGCACTGTGGCGATCGCTAGGAGAGGGAGAGGATGCTTTCGACACCAGTGCCGGACAGAGAGGCGGCAACGCGCTCGCGCCAGCCTCCGTCTTCGCGTGTGCGCATGCCTCTGGGTCGATGAGGGCGCAGCACAGGCGGCACCAACCCAAGGAGCTGTCAGAACGCTGGCTTCGCGTCATCTGTGCCGGCGCACCGCTCTTATCAGAGGGTAAATACTCCTGGGACAGTCGGCGCAGTAGCGCCGCGGCAAACCGTCTGTTTGGGTGCGCGTGCTGATCCTGCTGCTCGAGCCGTAGAAGAGTACGCGCGACGTCAGCTGGACGGGCCACCTTGGCCAGGCGGGCAAGGTGCACATCCGAGACACAGTCCAAGTCTACATCCGAAAGCACAATGGAGGCGAGGTGGGTGCGCATGAAGGCAAGCGCCTCGTCGGGCAGCTCCGGCATTTGTAGGAACGTGGACGCGAGAAGTACCGAGACGACGTTCTGCGTGGTCATCACGGGCGCCTCGACGGAGCCTGGTGTCCCACAGACACCTGGACCATGGCGACGAATCTCATCGCGATAGTAAACCCACTGCAGCAACCACTCAAAGACGGCCAATTCACAGCTCGCCTTCAGCGCGATGGGTGTCGCAGCTGCGCTGGATGCGCTGACAGCCTTCTCGCTCTCAGGTACCTGTTGGGCTTCTTGTTCAGCGATCGCCGGGGCAAAGAAGCGCATCGTCTCTTTGAGGAGAGAGGCGTCGCAGCGGTACACACCGCTACGTCCTAATGAGCGGTCGCGTACAGTGACTTCCACTTGGCGTACGGTCGCCATCTTCCAACCGAGTAGGCGCTAAGAGGAGAGAAATAAAGAGATGTCTTTTTTTTTTTTTTTGAGAGTGTTTGTTTGGTTGTTCCTTTTCGCTCTTTTCACGCCTCACTAACAATGAAGAGGTGTTCGCTTTTCACTTTTCTCTCTTCCCACGAGCAATCACAGCCCGTGAGTGCCTCTTGGAGGTGTGTGTGGGTGGGTGGGTGTTCTACTGTTTTTACCGGAAGGAAACGACAAGTTCGGGATAGTGACATGTGGAGGAAAAAGAACGGTGAGAGCAGTCGCAAGAATGAAGAAACGGAAATAGCACACGTGGCAGAGGAGGGGGCCTCTTCACAGTGCGCAGATAATCGCCTCTCCACGTTGGTGTTCACAACAGCGATGAGCCTCCTGTTGACTCGGTGCCAGGAGAGATGCGGCATTGCACTGTCTGGCAGTCAACAATGCACTCGTTTCTTTTTTTTTTCTTTTGTCCTGATGGTGAGAGATCTTCATTTCCTTTGTTTTGTTTGGTGCGACTCAATACGCGGACAAGTACGTGCTCAGCGTCACCACTTGTGACGCGAAGGAATACACACACCAAGGCAATAAGCAGGGGGTGGTCATGAGAGATCAGCCCAAGTAATAGCTTCGTCACAGTCTTCTTTGTCGTGTTCATTGCTGCTCGTATATTCTGTTTTCGTTGGTCTCCGCTCACACCGTCGTCGACGTCGGTAACGTACGCGTGACGTGCGCGAAGAGCGGCCGATTCAACAAGCCTGCATCGCGGTGCTGCGTCACAGCATACTCCGGATGAGGAAGAAAGGTGAAATTGCCGGGCGTCAAGAGCTGCTCAAATGTCGTGGGTGTCGCACCTGCCGCGGACGTGGCTCTGGGCTTTTGTGTCTGCGCCACGGGCAGCCGCTGGCTGGAGATGTAGTATGTCAACAGAGAGTCACGTGGTGTAGCCGATTCGCAGACGGCTTTTCTACTGAGAGTGGCGGCGATGGCCTGCGCCGCGGCCGCCTCGTCGTCCACCATGTATCCTTCGTACTTTTTTTTTTGCAGGGACCAGAGTTCGACAGGATGAGCTGATCAAGGAGGAGTGGCGAGAAGTGGGGGCTTGAATGGTGAAAAGACTAACGAAGGGGGGGAGAAGTGCCGTCGCTTCCGCATGCACAACGCTTGCAGCCGTCTCAGCCGTGAGGTGTCGTCATTTCGACAAAAGTAGAGCGATCAACGCATGAGCGCAACAACGGGGTGGCCCAAAAGCGGAGTGAGTGACCACGCTTTGCATCTGTTTCTCCTCGTCTGGAAAGACTTCCTGGTCAAGCGCATTCCATGTCGCGTGCGAGAGTGCGAGAGTGCGCGGGTCTTTGTGGCGAACAAGCCCCGCGTCGTTTCGATGTTTTCATTTTCTTTTGTACATTTCGTGTTGTTGTTGTTGTCGTTGTTTTTTTTTTTTTTTCTCAAGACGTGCTCGTCAGGAAATGGTAAGGAGAGTACGGCAGAGTGAAAGACCGAAATAAAAAGAGTCAAGACGGTGTGAGGAGATAAAACAAAGACATCCGCGATCGAACGTCACGAAAACACGCGAGTGAACAAGCGTCAACAATGGAAGTAGGCCAACTGAGAGTCGCCGAGGGGAAGACGATAGCGGATGAAACCAAACGAAGAAAAGAAAAGAAAAGAAAAACCGACACACTTTGTGCAGCAACGATTCAATTGTCAAGAGAGAGAAACAACAATGAGAGGACAAAGCGCGCGGCGTGTGGCGAGCACGCACACGGCTGCGCAAGCACCCGGCACGCCCTCTTTTTGCGAATAACGAGGAACAAGAAGATCCACAAGCATCTTGAAAAGAAGCACAACAAGAAGGAGAAGACGAGAGTCGGTGATAGATCTCCACAAAGATCGGTCAGTCTGCACTACAGATTTCCAAAAAAAAAAAAAAACTTACACATACACACCGCAAAAGAAAAGAAAAGAAGAAACAAGAGCAACAAGAGACAGGATCATTGTCTGTCTCCGCGATAAAAAAAAAGAGAGAGAGAGAGAAGAGGAATCCAAGAAAAGACGCTGCGGTGGCAAGAGAGAGAGAGACGTCAATTTTTTTTTTTTTTACTGGTGACCGGAAACCGTGTTCGGAATGAGCAGCGGAGGCGGCCGCACCTTCTCCTTTCGCGTCATTTTCGACGCGCAGTCCACACAGCCGACGAAAAGACCGTCAGAGTCGCTGGTGTGTTTACGGAATCCAGGTTGTGTGCCGGCTTCGAGGTCCGCGGCGACGCCTGAGCCTCGCCTCGATCCGCCCGGCGCGTAGCCAAAGTCACCTGCATCGCTGCGCACCCGCAGCTGACTGTAACTGCTACTAAGCTCGCCATTCTGAGAGTAGGAGCCCGATGGCACACTGCCGCGATGGACGCCACCCGCACACTGGCGACCACTATCTCCGCCGCTACCGATGTGGTTGTGACCGGCGGTCGATGGCGCTGAGACCAAGCCAGGAGTAGCCAAGTTCGATGGTGAGAAATGGAGCTGGCTGTACGCGTCTCTGTCGCCCTCAAACAAATGCGCGGAGCCATCCGCGCTGCCGGCCTGCAGTCCGTATGGGCTGCGCGGCACACCGCCGCCCACACGAATAGCAGAGCTTTGTGGGCCCACGCTTTGATAACCGCCGGCCTGGTGGCGGTGGGGGCTGTGAACGGGGCCAGACGACAGGAGGGATGTGTTGTGGGAAGTGTTGGTGGCCTTGAAGCTGCTCCCTGCCGCACCAGCGCCGAGTCGTCGGGTATCTGTGTAGCTCTGCGCTAACAGCGAGGTCCGTGAGCCTTGATAGCCGCCCGAGGTGCCCATGCGGGTGCCGCCGAAGCTGCTGGCAGTGACCGGCGTCGAATGTAAGAGACCACTGTGCTGCTGTGCAGAGCGAGGGGAGTGTCCACCGCGCTTCAGAGCGTTCTCCTCGCTGGACGACACCTTCGAAGCGATCGAGATGGGCATGGTGGATGGGTTTAGCAGTGGTGTGGAGGTGACTGTGTTCGATGCTTGCACTGGCCTTTGTGCGAACTGTGAGGATTGATTTTGTGGTAAGTGCGGCGCGACATGGCTCATGGACTGGGGTGCGCCACGTGTCGGCGAGGGGTACGGTCCCTGCTGCGGATAGGCCCCTTGGGTCTGTTGGAACTGTTTGGTCTGCGACGGTGGTTGGGAAGGCGGCGCCAAATTGAGCTCGTGTCCGTGATAGTAGTAGGGCGAATGCTGCGTCAGCGAGACATCACCGCGCGGTGTCGAGCGCAGCAGGTGCGTGTGTGTGGGTGTTCCTTGGGTGGGTGTGGCGCTGCCTGATGGTGGTCGCCGCATGTCCATCCCCGTCATGGAGCCCAAGCTGCCCACCAAGCCACCCGCACCCGCCGCACACAGGCTGGAGTTGTAGGATGAGAGCGGCGTGCGCATGCCACCCCGCGACCGGATGGTGACGTTGATGGGCATTGCGGTGGAGCTCGGGTCCGCCATCTCTGCCGGCATCATGATGCACGCGCCGCGATCCTCCTCGACGGTAAACCCGCTTGTCCCGTAGCCGAAGGACGACGTAGCGTGGTACAGGTCCCCATGCTGTGCTCTGCTTGAAGGTGATGGGAGAGGTGTGCCGCACGGGCGCAGCGCGACGGCGCCACCGCCACTGCGCTCTCTCAGCTGAGCACCGAGTGCTACCGCCTCGCTAGAGGCACCGACGCCAGGTGGGTGGGCGGCGGGGCCCCTTCCCGTGGGCATCGCCGCGCTGCGCGTCGGCACCACGAGACTGGCGCTGTTCTTGTAGCCACCGCTTCCAGTACCTGAGGCGAGCGCATCGCCACTCCCACCGCCGATGCCCGTCAGCTGAGCTCCACCTGGTGAGCTTCCAGAGGTGCCAGCACCACTTCCGTGGCTCGTGTGCGAGCCGATGTGCCGCTCCGCCTCCGCTGGTTGATCGTGCGCGACCTTCGTTGAGACAAATCCGCTCTGCGCGTTGTAGATGTCGCGCGAAGAGGATGTGGCAGGAGTGGGCGAGGAGGCCAACGAGGCGCTGCTTAGCTGCTGCCACAGACTCGTGCGAATGGTAGCGCCACCGTTGCCGAGGCTCACGCGCTCTTCGGTCAAACTAGGACTGTGGCGACTGCGAGAGCCCACCCCACCGCAGCCGATGCTACCCGAAGAAGAGTGCGGTGGCGCAGCGCCGGCTACGGTGCTGTTCGCACTGTCGATCACGCCGCCGTTGACTGCGGTGCCCGAGGTAGCGCCTCCGTTGGAGTTGGTGGCCGCACTCGTCGCTGTAGCGATGGCCGCGAGCAGCGGGCGTCGGTTTCGGTGCACTTGGTGCTTGTACGTCTCGGCAGGATCAACACCAGACTGAATCCACTTCTTCAAGAAGTCAGGGGTTATGGCGTAGGAGACGACCTGGCCAGCGGCCTTCTCACGCCAGACCAGCAGCCCTTGCACGATGCCCTCGGGCAGCTGGAGGTCGGGGTTAATGACCCAGTGATCGTCGTGGGGTGAGGCCCGACGCGCAACGTGACAAGCGTGCCGGCACAGGGAAAGGAGAAGATCTTCAGGATACTCCTTCGGACTCGTCGACGGGAACCACTGACCGCCGAGCAGGTGAGCATCCGACTCGCTGCCGCCTGTCGCGGTGGCCTCCTCGCTGGACGACGAATTCGCGCAGTAGCGTAGAACCTCACCAGCAGGGATCGACACCCACTCATCTGTGCCACCCGCATAGTAGTACGATTTCTCCGAGGTGATCCACACATCGCCTTGCTTGGGACGCAGGCCGCGATCAACACGGCCGGGCTGCTGCGCCGAGATGAAGAGAGAGCCGTCGAGGGTGTTCTCGCGGAGGTTGCGCTGGGCAAGCTCTTGACGAAACCGGGCGGCTTCACCTCCGTCGAAGTCATCGACCTGTGCCTCGTAGAACCACGCCGCCCATAGTAGGAAACGGTCTGTGTAGTCTGCGCGAATGACACCTCGCAGGACTTCCTCGTCGATGACGGTGCGTATGGCCTCCTGGCAGTACGCCGCGCTCAGCGCGCACTGCGGTGGCGGCACGCTTGAGGACGAGGTGCATGCCGTTGACCGCGCTGGTGGAGTGGTGCTCGCCGCGGTGGTCGTCGTTGCGGTGGATGCAGTGCGCTCGAGCGACTTGTGCATATGAGCACGGAGCTCGCGAAGGAAACAAAGACCGGGCACGTCTGTCCTGTGGATGCGGAACTTGACAGAACGAGGGAGGACGGTGTTATCATTATTCGCCAAGTGTGCGTTCTCGACGATAGTGAACTGCTTGCTATTGATGTCGCTGCGCGGGTCCAGAATGGACTCAGAAGCGTCCGATGGTTTGACAGTGGCCGACGTTCGCGCATCGTCGATCGGTGCAGTCGGGGCGGTCGTGACTTGATACGGGTCGACGTGGCTACTGTAGGCATCGTAGTAGTAGTATGGATCCTGTAAGGGGTTGGCGTATGGATCCGCGTACGGATCAGGTGCCGCGTCGGTGGTCACCGTCGCATCCACGCCGGCACCGCTATACCGGGAAGTCCCCACACCCTGTCCGCTATCACCTGCTGCAGCTTGTGCGGACAACCCGTCGACCCTCTCATCGGCGATCGTCGCACCAGAAGGTGGGGTCGACTGAAAAAGCGAGAGTGATCGCTGCGTCATGGGCCGCGACCAGTCTTCTTGAATGCCTATACGGCGCAGCTGCGTCATGTATGTGTAGGCCGCGAAGAGCGCGACCTGCGCGCGGTAGTTGCCGCCCGCGCCTTTGGATACGTACAGGGCGAACTCCATCGGGCTCTTGAGCGCCGTGCTCAGCGGCATCGAGGCGGGGCAGAACTCGACGTCGCCAATGAAGCCAAAGATGCGAACACGAATATTGTGCGGCGCGATGCGGACCGTGTTCTCGTACGTCATCGGCGCGACATGGCCGCCACCGCCGCCGTGCTTGCTGGTACCTTGATGGTGCGACTGTGCGCCGTTCCGACCGCCTCCTTTGCGATGGCGTGCGGCACCGGCGCTGCCGTCTGTCCCGAGGCTCTGCGCCGCCACGCGGGATACGTCATAGACGAACGCGACGGCGCAGGGCACGGGCGTGAACACACGCCCCGCACGGTGGAGTGCGACGAGCTCGCTGTCGGTGTCGACAAGACGCTGGTTGGCGAGGCCCATGTACAGCTTGTAGAGTTCCTTATCACTGTGTCTGGCGGCCTCGGATATCGCGTTCACATCGCAGCACGTGTGACGGCGGTCCCGATAGTAGAATTGGTTCGATGGCTCACGGTACACGGCAGCGAGTTGCTGGAACGCCGGACACGAAAAGTTGGGGAAGTACTCGGGAATCAGTGGAATTAGAATGACCTCGTTGTGGCGACTACTACTATTACTGGCAGCGGCGGCGGCACCCAAGAGCCCCGCTGTGCCCGCAGGCGCCCCCGCGAGCGCCTTCGCGTTGGGCTCACGGACAGGGCTCCGAATGAGTGTTTCTCGGCTTGGTGCACCTCCCATTATTGAACGTTCTTCCTCTTCGATCTACGCGACGATGCTGCCAATGTCACAATCGCCTTTGACTCTCGTTGAAGAATTTGTTTTTTTTTTTGTTTTTGCTTGTTTGATTTCCTCGCTTCGGTGCGTGCGCGCCGAACGAGAGCAGAAAAGAAGAAGCGAAAAAAGAAACAAGAGAGTCAAGCTGTCGTTGGGGCTGATCACGCGTGCGGTACGTGATGGGCCCCAGCAAAGTGACAAAGACAACAACGGCAAAAACAAGAGACGATAACAGAAGGAGCGAAGGGAACAGAGGGATAGCAGCGACCTGGAGACGGACTGCGTACGTGTGTGTGCGTGTGTGTGTGGCAGACGAACGTCAATTACGGGGGAAAAAAACGTGACTGCTTCAGACACCGCCCAGCGGGAAAAGATGCACAACGCAAGAGAAGACGTACGAGAGATACTCCAGTGTCGAGATAAAAAAGAAATACTGCGGAAAGGGGAGCAGACAGCACACAGAGAGAGTTTAAAAGGAAAAGGTAAACGAGATTGAGATGCAGACTGGGGTGCGCCGTGGGTAATAGGTTCGGAGATGGAACTGTCCAACGGGCTACGAGCAGACTGTTCTAACGACGGCACGCGATCGAAAAGGTGAGGTGGTGGAAGAGAGCGGGCAATGATGTGAGAGAAGAGCGAGCAAAAGGGAGACGGGGATCACAGCACATACCTGCGAGAGAGAGAGAGAGCAGGGGGTGCGCGCAGGTGGCGCTTCGACATGTGCGGCACTGTGGCACAAAAAATTTCCTTTCAGCCGGTCCGCGACACAAGCAGTGCGGCTTTGCACGCACACAGCGGCAGCGAGTGTCTCCCACCCGCATAAGGGCGTACTCTCATCGCCTTTGCCGTCGGGGGGAGGGGGACAGGGGCGAAGCTGTCCGCTGCCAACACGCCTTCTATTCGTCCAGAGCACACGTCCAAGGAGGTGTGATCATCGTCGCTCGTCGTTCTCCCTTTCTTTTCTTTTCTTTTTTTTTTTTTTTTCATTGACGTTGTTTCTTTTTCGCAGCTGGTAATCACGTGCGACGTGGGGAAGAGTGAAAGGCCAGAAACAGACAGCAACAGACATCACGGCAGCCACGTTCAGATTGTACTTGTCATCAGATATTGCACCAGAAATGTCGGCGTACGCAAGGTGAGCCTGGAGAGAAACAAAAAAAAAAAAAAAGATGTATGTAAGCACGGTGCACAGTGTGTGTGTGTGTGTGTGTAAAAACACAAAGTCGAGGTCTACGTAGTGCACGGTGACAACTTGTTCAGATTTTTGCTCTCGTGTAAAAGTTCTAAAAGGTGTTGGAAGTAAAACAAAAAAAAAGGAAAAACAGAACTGAGCTGACGCACAGTCGTCGACACACACACACACGCAAGAGAAAAACAAAGGGTGAAATAGCATAGATGTGGTTCTCTGTGTGTACCTCGGTAATTCAACAAGAGCGATCGAAAGAGAGAAATACAAAACAAAAAGCAGTAAGGTTGACTGCTGTACAAGAGTCGGCCTCAGACACCTGCACGTGTTGCTCGTGGGGTGTTGTTTTTGTTTTGTTTTTTTTTTTTCTGTGGCACGCGTATTCACCCAACTTCAGAACAGGAAGCGCGAAAAGAAGAAAAACGACAGCAAAGGCAAGGGCGAGACAAACCGAAATAGGTGGACACGGTGGGAGAAACACGCCCATGCACCGGCGAGGGAAAAGGAACAAGAGAAGAAACCACAAATCAGGGCAGGCGCGCGATAGTGTCACGAAAAAGCTGACACGCACACGCACACGCACTCCCCTCACACTGCGTGTGCCCCTCTCTTAGCGTGAGCCGCGGTGCTGCGCGCGCTGTGCCTCAAAGATACTGTGTTCCAGACCTTCAAGAGCCACAAGCTGGGCACACAGCGGTGCGGCGGCGGCGAAGAGACGATTGTCCGCGAGTCCTTCCTTCAGCCGGCGCATAAATTCTTCGTTTGCACGTGGCGCCGTGCGGATTGCTTCGGACTGCCGTGCGAATTCCGACGTAATGACCATGGTCTGGCCGTACAAGTTCCTGTCGCGACACATGTTACGAATGCTCGTGCGTAGCGCGTCCACCGCACACTGCAGCGTCATTTGTGTGACGCGATCACTGCTCGTCGCGCAGGGTTGTGCACCGTTGGTGGAATCCACACTTTGGTCGGTGCTGGCAGACGCGGCAGGGTCGATGTGCGCGCGCGTCTGCGGCGCATGCGGGCGTACCATCTGAGGGTCCGCCGTGCGAGACGGAGGCTCCCTCGGCGGCGTCGTCGCCCCGACGGCCCGTGTCGTTGGCTGCGGGGCCTCGCGCATCAGTGCAGCATCGGGGGGCGTGCAGCCCGTCGAGGAGTCCGGCGTGTTCACCGTGCCAACCCACTCCTGGCGACCTTGCCGACTTGCTGGCCGGCGACGCGCAGCACCGCTCGGTGATGAGGCCGTCCCTCCGCGTCCTGTGCGTCCGCGCGCCTCCTGACCATCATCTTCCTCAAATCCCTTCGGTACAGCCACGGTGATGGGAATCTCCTTTTGACGCGTGTAATGAATAGGGGCCTGGTTACCCTTCAAGTTTGCGAACGAGCGGGCATCGGGTGTCGACATCCGCGGGGGCGCGTCCTGATCACCACTACCGCAAGGGGAAACGGCGAGACGGCGGACGGCCGGACTGGCGACCTTGCGTGCTTTGGCGCGCTTGCCGGCGGCGTCTTCCGCCTCTGGTGAGCTTGGCAGCGGTGGCGGCGTGAAGACCAAGACGCCATCCCGCTCGCCGTCAGCGGCACCCTTGACGGCGGCGTTATCCGCGGCCATCTTCTGGCGCCATTCTTGGATCTGCTGTCGGATGTTGCCCTGTGATGTTGAGGGAGCTTCTGTGGACTCTGTTTCCGGCTCGAGTGTGCCGGCTCCGTCCGTGCCCTCTCCGCGACCGCTCCCGCTATAGCCTTGTTGTTTGCGCTGCTGCTCACGCTCGTGGCGAAGGCGCTCGCGGCGGAGTCGCATATTCTCTTGCTGTTCGGCGAGCAGGTCTCGGATTTTGGCGTTGTTGGGGGTGGCCGAGCGGCTTGAGGGGCCGTCGCCGCCACCACCACCACGACCACCACCACCACCACCACCGGTACTTGTGGAGACAAGGGGCGACGCGGCACGTGCGCTGCCCTTGTCATTGCTCGGGCGAAGAGCGCTATTAGAGGTTTCACTGCGCCGCAGCCGCTGTGCACTACCGGTGCGGCTGCTGGGACGACTACGGCCTGCTCCACCACCGGCGGGTCTGGAAGGAACTCGTTGGCGAGGCGGAGAGGCCTCACCGATACCGCGTGAGTGAGTGCGTGTGAGAGGGCTACCGGTCGTGCCGGAGTTCATGCGCTTCAGGGCATCGAACTGCACCTGAGCCTTTTCCTGCCAAGCCGCGGGCTTGCCCGCATCGCGCGTTGGTGTCTGGACGCGCTGCTGTGGTGTGTGACGGTGGCGATGGCCAGTGCGCTGCAACGCCGGCGCATCCGAGGCGGTGGACGACGCCGGCTTGTCCTTCGCTGCCGCGCTCGGCGTCGCGCGCTCTCTCGGGGGCATCTGCGGGCTGCCCACCAGCGCCGTGAGCGCCTTGATTACTTGGTCGAGCGTGTAGCGGTCACGCATGGTGTCAGCTGTCATGTGTGAAATCAGCTCACGTGCCTTGCTCGATCGACTCGCCAGCGGCGCATTGGCGGATAGAAGCCGCGCACCTACGCTACCGAGCACCCAGACATCACTGAAGCTCGGGTCAAAGCCGCTGCTGCTCCTCTTGGCCACCACCTCCGGTGGGTACTCGCGCTCCACCGCCACACCTTGGTCCATGCGGTCGATGAGGGCCTTTTCATACGCGTCGAGTGGCACTGGGAGGCCCACCACGACAGTCGCGGGTAGTCGATCCGTTTCGCCACTTACTTTTTCGGTCAAATAGACGCGCTCCAACGAGAGCCCGTAGAATGGGGTGCGTGCCGCCTCACGCAGTTGCTTAACCGCACTCGCGATGACGAGCAGCCACTGCAACGCCGTTTTTTCTGGTAGCGCCTCGGTCAGCTCATCCTCTAAGAACGTGGAGAGGTCACCGCCTGCCCCGTATGATGTAATAATATTAAGAAACGCGTTTTGCATGAGCACAGTGTGTACCTGCACAATGGCCGGCATTGCCGCAGTCGCGTTCAACAACCTTTCGTAAAACTGGTGTGTCCGCTTGACGGCGCTCTCGCTGAGGTCACCGACGTTGATGCGACGCAGCACGCGGAGGGCATTGTTCGCCTCCGTGTCCTGCACCAGCAAGGTAGCGGAGTTCGTTCCAATGCCAAGCACCTTCTTGCGAAGCATGCCTGATCACAAAAACAAAAAAAAACGATGTAAAAAGGGATTTTGAAAAAGTAAGAGGAATACACGACGCACGATACTCAGACGGAGAAACGCGTGGCACAAAGAAAAAAAAGAAGGGAAATACGAAGCCGAAGAAGACACACAACTGCTGTGAGAAAGCAGGCACTGTCTTTGGGGAGTCGCCGTGCGAACTACACCACGAGGCTAGTATAATTGTATTCTTGTTGTAATGATCCGCGCGTATTCTTCTCAGCTAGATCGTCAGTTCTACTGCGTGTACGTATGTGTATGTGTATGTGTGTGTGTGTGTGTGCGTGTGCGCTTGTGTGATTGGAGCGCAACGATTTCCTTGCAAAAGCAGACACGGCGATATTCAATCGTTCAGATCAAGAGAGGGAGAGAGACAACAGATAGATTGGGTCAGTAGGATTGAGTAGCAGCAGATACGTTTTTAGGCTTTTTCGATCACGTACGCGTGCGGTCCTTCACGCAAAGCCCGCTGGCTGGTACAAAAGGAGAAGAGAGAGAGATGGTGGCTAGCGAATACAAGATGTCTTCGTTCACGCCTTCCATCCGCAACAACAAACACAGCGAATAGAAGCGTCGCTTGTTTTTGACCATTCACTTGCGATCTTGTTTTCTTTTTCTTTTTCTTTTTTTCATCCAAACGTTCGTGTGTGCTCTGTGATGTTGTAAACTGGAAATATAGCACCGTGGGCGAGCACGGCTGCGTGTGCATGTGTGTGTGTGTGTGATCTCCCTTTGGTCCTCGTTTCCTAGACCCGTCCTACCAAGGGGGAGCACTGTGAGTTGACAACTCGTTGGACTGCTCGCTCATCGCTACGCATGCGGGAAGCGAATAACGCGGTCACCTGACACGGCGATGTGCGCGTTCAGCTTCTCCAGCGTCGCACGCACGCCATGACGATACAAATACCGCTGTAGTGGGGCCGGCGCGCGCTGCAGGATCGACGGTATGTCGGTGCCCCCGCCCTGCGTGGGAATGAGCGCCAGCACGCTCCGTGTCAGCTCCGCGTGATCGAGATCGGGCACGTCCACTTGCGCACGCATCACCACAACAACGGAAGGATCATCCGGGAAGCGCCAGACGTCGAAGGAGTCCCGGTGCTGCTCGAGTCGTGACACGATGTCGTCGGGCGACTGCGGCAGCGCCGCGGACACATGCGAAGGGACAAGCAGAAGAAGCTCGTCGAGGGGGACGCACCTTGTCAAGGGCAGCGCATCGTACAGCTCACGAACGGCGTTGTCAGCGGTGCTGCCCTCCGGCATCCGCTCCGGAATGCGGACCACAGGGTCGCTCTCGGAAAGACCCAGTACGCCCCCGACGCCAACACCGTACTGCAGGCGTGCATCGAGGACCGTGTCCGCGCACTTCTCGTACTCCGGTTTGAATACGGCGACACGCATATTGTCAGACGACACGCGCAGCAGCTGTCCGTGTAGGCGCAGGAACTGCGGGAAGCTGCCACAGCGTGTGCGCACCGACTCCTTTTCCGATACGGTCAGTAGGGCGTACAGCTTACTTGTGCTCACCGTCGCCTCTTTACGCTGCACCGGGTCATCGTAGTTCTTGCCGAATGCCGCCGCGTCGCAGCGCGCCCAGATCTTCGCGATGATCGCGGGAAACGGCGAGGTGTTGAGGTCTAGGTCGTCGAGCGCGTTCGGTGCACTGCGATAGGGCCGCACGCGCAGACGTGCGTACGCCAGTTGAAAATATTCCGGGTACTTACAGAAAAAGCCCGTTACACCGAGGAGCGCGTTGAACGAAGCGTGGTGCGAGATGATATCTGAAACTTCTGGCAGCACATCGGCCAATGGTGTAAATTCCTTGGGAATGAGTGGCAGAACGAGGGAAATGAGGTGCGCTTCTGAGTGCCGCGGTGGTGGGCGGAACGCACTGCCCTCGGGGACAGTCTGCGAGAAGCCCCTGCCGGTGCGCTTCGATGAGAAACTGGATGAAGCGGCTGAGGTTGTGGTGGCTTCATCGGGAGCCGCGGCCAACGACGCAGAGGCGTCACCGGTGCTGGGCGGGTGCGAGGACGGTGTCCCGGTGTGCTGGAAACGGCCATCCGCCACCCCAGCTTGCGGATGTGCAAAGCCAGGCTTAAGACGCACCTCGGGCACACCACCACGGGCGATACGGACATCGACGTAATAGCGAAACCGCCTCACATAGAAGACGAAGGTCGACCCACGGTAGAGTCGCTGCAGATGCGGGGGTAGCGTCGCGGCCACACGATCAGCAGGGACGTAAAAGGTCGGTAGGTAGGGGACCAGTGCAGCCATCGCCGCCACATTACTGCGTGGCGAGGCATCTGTCGAGCCTCCGTCTGTGGACTGTGGAGACGGTGCGCCGTCGGTCGCGGATGAGGTCGCGGGTGCGGTGTGCGGGAGTGGTGGAGGGGGTAGTGTGTTCGCGAAGACGGTCGCACTCGCCGCGCGGAAGCCGGAGCCAAGGCCGGTGTTAGGGCTCGACGACGCGGCGGAGGCCGGCGC
Organism: Wallacemonas rigidus; assembly: GCA_030849045.1. Classification (NCBI taxonomy): domain Eukaryota; phylum Euglenozoa; class Kinetoplastea; order Trypanosomatida; family Trypanosomatidae; genus Wallacemonas; species Wallacemonas rigidus. Next base: position 155,722 of record JASAOL010000610.1, read on the forward strand.
GGAGACGGGTGGTTGTGTGCTCGCCGCCTGGGCACTTCGGAGAGGAATTAGACAAGCACTCTGTACGTCGAAGTCAGCGCTAAGATGGTCGCGTACGTACGCGAGGAACCCAGCACTCGCACGCGCGGGCGTCACTGAGGATGCTGTTGAAGATGGCGACGGGGGTGGGCTCACGTAATGCTGGAGCTGCGTTTGTGCGGCTTTAGGCAGGCGTCGTAGTGCGTCGCTGGCCAACATAGGGCGTTGTGCGGTGGCATCGCGCGTAGCTGCCTGCAGGAGCGCGCGGATTTCCCACACCGCGTACGTGGCCGGCGGCGTCGGACTCGCAGGGGCCGAAAGACACGCTGTTCGTGAGGCCTGTCGCGGTGTGGGAGTGAGGAGAAGGAAAAAGCGACGGCCACTTGTCAAGGGAGCCGTTGCCGTGATTGAGGCTGCCGTCCCGCAAGGCGAAGACGCCCATTTACGCCATGCGAGGGTGTGAGATGTGCCTCTCAGAGAAAACGGCCGCTCTGGGTCACGTGGGTGTGCGGCGCGGATGCCGGATGTCGCGCGTCGCATCATCAGACGAGTGAAAAGGGGGAAAAAAAAAAAAGCAGAGCACAAATCCGCGAACGGAACAAGGAGAAAGCAGGACGAGGGAGGATCCCTACTCGTGTCAAATGGACGCGTGCTGTCGACGTCACTCTTATCGTCGTTTGCTGGAAATGTGGGAATACGATGACCGGGGGAGAACAAGAAGCATCGGTTCAAAGGAGAGCGTCACATAATATATAAAAAAAAAAAGAGGGGCGGTGTAGCGATGGGGAGTAATCAGTGCCTGTCAGGATGGCTGTCACTCAGATAGTGTCGTGGGCGCACACGCTCGAGAAGCGTGTGGGTTGATGACCCTTAGAATAGGAAATGCTTGTTTCTTGACTGACAGAGCGACAGCAGACATATTCTCCATTGTTGTTCTGTGTGATGCAGACCTTGGATTTCCCATTCGTCTGAAAACTGGAAGTGAGGGTTGGTATTCATGTGGGCAATGACAGAGTCACCGAGCAGTGAAAAAAAAAAAAACGAAGAACGCACACAGAAGAAGAAGCGACCCGGAAACGGAAAACGAAACCCAAACATATATATAGATCAGTGCGTATGTCGAGAACACAGTCCGATGAGCGAGACCGACGACAGTTCCCACGTCTTAGTAATGCGTCTTGATGACTCGTATCCGCTCGTAGGGCCATGAGGCGGCTGGCAAAAAAAAAAAAAAAAGAAAGGGCGTACACGGAGAACACATTATAACACGTACGCACTCCATGGCGTATGAACGCCCGAGAAGCAACAGAGAACACAAAAAAAAAAAAAAGCAAAGACGAAGAAGCCCTCCGGGAATTCGGGAGGTGAGCCCTGCTGGGACCAAGCTCTTCTCTCACGCACCCTACCAAGTCTTCTCAAGTGCGTCCGCGTCCTCTGCAAGCACGTAGTCCCGTCTCTTTCTGATTGGTCGCGTCTTGAGCTGCCTTGCCGTCATTCATGTTCTGGGTCCTCTCGATCAGAACCTGGCGGTGCGCCGCCATGTGAGCACCGTCTGTGCGGAGAACGTCTCGCCAGGCACGGGCTCAGCGCGAGTCGCAAGCCGCAGCAGCATCGTCTTCCCTGTCTGCGTTGGGGCGATGTCGTGGAATGGGTTTTGCACGTCACCCCGGCAGGTCAGCGGCGTCTTGGCCTCGAGGAGAAGCGCTGCCGTGTCGGGTGTCGTGTACGGATCTTCTGTCAGTACCTCAAGCTCATAGTACATGTCCATGCGCTTGCCGGAAAGATCGGGCACCAAGTTGGCCGTTGTGTCATGGCGAATGATGAAGTTACGATGCACGGCCGTTGTCTCCACCTTCGAGGCTTCCTCACACGGCGCGGTTGGCTCTGCACCAGCATGGGCCGTGTCTGCCGGCGTCGCGGTGTGTTCCTGAGGAAGAGGCGACGGGACAGTGGCCGTGGCAGGCGCTAGCAGCGTGGTGAACGTGCCAAAACACGCGCTAAAGGAATTTAGTGTTGCTTCCAGGAACATGGCGCGGTCTTCTTGACGGGCGAAATGGTCGCTCATCGCCGTACGGGCGCCACCACCGGCATGCGAGCCACGCCCGCGGTGTGCGCGTTGGGCAGCGTAGGCCGCCGTCAAGGGCTGACGGACCGACCGGGCTGGCGCCACCTGCAGAGAAAACGTCCCTTGTGGGCTGTAGACGAGCATCCCTGAGACTGCCCCGCCCCACGGATACGTCACACGGCCGTCAAGCGCGCGGACTTCTACCTTGGTAATTTCCCATGTCCCGTACAGTTGAGCACGGTCCATTGCCAGCTGTGCCTCCAGTCGCTCCAGCGTATTGGTGCGCGTTGTTTGCAGAGGAATACAAAGGTCCGCCTCACCACAAAACGGTGCCTGGACAGGTGCGATCTCTTCCGAGTTCACCTTTTGCATCATCGAACTGTCAAGGGCGCCATCAGAGACGGATGTGGGCAGCGAGTTCCGGTGATGGATCATGGGGAACGGACTGAAGCACCGCTGCAAGGAGTGAAGCGAGCGGCGTGTCATGCGGGCGGCAGGCGGCGGCAGAGGCACCGTCGCCCACTCGGCCGTAAACGCACGCTTAAAGAAGCGCGTATCGTTCTCCCACAGGCCCTTTGGTCGGTGTGGGGCGGGCAACGCGCGTGCCTCGAGAGCCGTCCAGTTTATAGTTGCGTAAAACGGGTGCGCCTGGATGGCGGCGGTGTCCTGCAGACGCAGCGTCACATCGCGCTCGAGAAGCTGTGTGATGAGCGAGATCGCTTCTGGAGAGAAGCGATGGGCTGGCTGGAATGGCAGCGTCTTCATCGCCACCACGTTTTTGTACACGTCGTTGTTGTTGTCCGCGTGAAAGGGTGGTACCCCGGCGAGCAGTTCGTACAGCAGCACGCCAAAGGACCACCAATCAACGGCGATGGTTTGCACTTCGCCGTGGACCGTCTCCGGCGGCACGTACTCGGCGCTACCCACAAAGCTCCGTCGGCGTGTCTGTGAAAATGCACTTCGGGCGAGGCCAAAGTCTGTCAGATGCGCGTGACCGTCAGCATCCATGACGATGTTCTCCGGCTTCAGGTCCCGATGGGCGACGTCGTACTTGTGGATATGACCGAGCGCAAGCACGATTTCGGCCGAGTAGAACACCACGTCGCTGATGGAGAGGCGCAAGCGAGGGTAGACGTAGTCGAAGAACTCGCCACCAGGTAAGTAGTCAATCACCGTGAACACGTAGTATGCGGTCTGGAACGCGAAGTGGCAGTGAACAGTGTACGGGTGCGGCGGCAGCACCTCCGTCAGCAGCCGCATCTCCTCAATCGTGTAGGATGTCATACACCTTTTATGAACGGCAGCTTTGTTCTGCACCTTCATCGCATAAATGTGTCCAGATGGCTTAAAGAGGACCTTGAGAACGCGACCGAACGTGCCTTGGCCCAACACCGTGAGCAGCTGGAAGTCGTCTAGGCAAACAGCCGTCGTACTGCCCGGGGCGGTTGGGCTGGTTGTGGTCGCACCCGCCACACGCGGGGCCTCATGGCCATCCGACATGCTTGCGATGGAGCTGCCGCTAGGTGAGCTGACGGGGCCCTGTGTCCCCGTCATTCCGCGCGACTGGCCGTGCACCGTCTGCACGTCTTCGCCGCTGCCGACGACAGGAACATGCGAGTGCTTGGTAGACGCGGTGGTGGTGGACGACGTCAGACCACCGTCTGCGCCGTAGCGCGGCTGCGATGCGGATGTGTACGTTGTGGAAATGGGCAACGCACGCACGGAAGACGTGGCGAGTGTGCTGGGACCTGCCGCGCTATATCCGCTGCCGCCCGCCGCACTTGACATCGACGTGTGGGAGTGTACACGCGGCACCGCCACCTCACTCTGCCGTGTGCGGAGGCCGGCATCGACCCGCTCCACACAGTCTGTAGCGCCACCCTCGTCGCACACCACCTTAGGAGGGGTGTTGTCTATCGGCTTGAGCGACGCGCGGGCAGACCGGCTGTGCCTTGCGATCTTCTTGTTCGTTTTTTCTGAGAAGCGAGAGAGCCGTCGGGCAAAGTTTTCCGCACACTGCGTGCAGGCGAGAGCCACCTCCGCGGGAAGACGGGTGCCAATGTTCTCGCCCACGTCATTCGAGACCGCGTCGCTTCCCACATGTGTGCTGGACTGCGCCGTAGGTGTGCTCACGGCGCCCATACTCTGTCCACTCGGGCGTGGAGACGTGTGTGACACCGCCGCCTCCTCATCCTGTGTGTGCGTGTGCGTGAGACTCACCGGACGTAGACAGTGCTCACAGAATTGATGCTTGCAAAAGAAGCAGCGATTCGGGAAGAGCACGGAGGTGAACTCTCGACGACAGTTCATGCAGGCCGCGGTCGGTGTGGGGAGACGCACATCGGCCTCCGCCGTAGCGTTTCGGAAGAGAACGTGCAGCTCCTCGTCCGTGCCACCTGCTGACGATAGTGACGGATAGCCACCACCGCCTCCGTCTTGAGCCTGTAGCTGTGGGGGCTGTAGAAGCTCGTGCAGGCGATCACAGCTTGCGGAGAAGGGCAGCGCAGAGTCCGGCTTGTGCGTAAGCGAGTCCGTACGTGTTTGTTGACGGTCTTTACGAGAGCTACAGACTTCACGGGACGATGTGAGGCTATTGAGTTGACTGCCCGCCGCCCGGTCGTCATCACCGTTTCCGTCCGCAACGTTGGTATCTGCCTGTTCTTCGCCACGATCCATCCTCTCGTCATCGGAGCTATCTTCACCCTCAAGGAAAGAATGCGCCAACAGCTCTTGAAGCTGACGTGCAGTGCGGCCGGTGCGAGACGTGTAAATCCGTGTGGACGCGATGCGGGAGCTCAATGGTGAGCTGTCCCGTTCAGTACGCAGCTTGACATCGCCCTGCTCACCCGCGCTCTCACCTGCGATCCTGCATCTCTGCGTATCACTACAGTGTGTGCCTTCTTCCTGCTCAGATGCCCTGATGTCGTCTGCGAGGACCTCATCGGTAGACGTACTCGAGCCTGTTGTGTTGCCGTGCTGGCTGGCGCGGTCAGGCGTGGGTGTGCGTTGGTGCGCCGCTTGCAACTCCTCGCGGGCGACCAACTTCCGTGGCGACGCCATCTTCTCATCTCTGTCATGCGTGACGCTTTCGGGGTTGACCGTCGAGACACCGAGAAGAGCAGGGAAGAGGACACGCACACGTGTGTCGATGGGGACTTCGCCCTCGTGCAGGAAGGGATAGAGCGCGGTGTGTGCGGTGTAATAATTGTTGCGTGGAACGAGGAGCTGCTGCAGGTACGCCTCGAGATAGCGGCGTCGGCGATCGACGAGCTCTGCCGATTGATTCGTCACCTCCATCCAGTGGCTGCGTGGGAGGACGGGCAGCGCACCGAGCTCGCCGTGATTCGGTGAACCACGCGAGGAAAGCTGCCGAAGTGCCTGATCGAGAGCTTTGAACTGTTGGTAGCGCCGGTACACCCGCCAGGTACGACGCTCCCCCGTCACATCGATGACATACTCCACGTACGAGTTCTTGACCCGGTAGACTGGTATAGAGACGGCAATAATCGCCCCCACCTCCGGACTCAATACCGTGGCGGCAGAAGCCGAAGCGAGTCCATTCGCTAGTGCGGGGCCTCCCGTTGTCGTGGCCGACGTGGCCGCAGCGATGTCACCGGTCGTGGTGCTCCCCTTGACATCTTTGCTTTGATTGATGCGTGCTGTGGAAGTGTTTGGGTTTGAGCTCTTAGCTGAAGCGGCATTTGGGTCTACTGGGTCAGTCTGTCGCTTGAAAAAAGAAAACATGGGAAAGCACGCGAACAGGCGTCGACACGGCTCTGTATTTCGTCCGACCTGCTACTGGGCTCGACAGTGCGTGAGAGGGAGGGTTTCGTCACGTACTGGTGGGGAAAAGAGGGGGGAAGCTGGAAGACGACAAGATGCTCCAACTTGTGTGTTCTGCCACCAACAGACGGGCACAGGAGAGAAGCGTACGTGTGCGAAGTGCGGAAACCGAGCGAGTAGCGAAAAAGATGCACAACGCAAACGGGAGACTGAAAAAACGGGGAGAGAAGTGCCTCGTTCTTTTCACTTCTACGTTACGCTCGTATCACTAGTTGTCTGCCAATGACCACAAAGAGTGATGCAAAGAGAGATTGAAAGCCGTTCCGGCTGACAAGAAGCCACGGCGATAGAGAGAGAGAAGTAGATGTCTCTTTTCCCCTGGCAGATGAACTGATATTGGTCTGTGCTGCTGTTTTGTTTTGTTTTGTTTTTTTCGTGTGGTGACGTGATCACGAATTGCTTGAAGCAGCGTATTCGTGGCGCCTCCACCGCGTCCTACTTTTTTTTTCTTTTTCGACTTTCGAGCAGGCTGTGCACCCTGTTATTCGCAAGAGAGCGTTTCTTCAGACAAGCGTCCGTACCACGAAGAAACCAAAAGAAGAAGCAAAAGTAGATGCGGCAAAAGCAGGTATGTGTCGCCAGAGAGTGGAGGAGGAGGAGGGGGGGTGTGAGAGTCAAGGAAGAAAGAGGACAAAAGAAAATATGTCCGCTGACAGGTGAGCACGGCAAAAGGTGCAGCTCAGTGGTTTCATGTGAGCGTATCTCTGGATCACTCGCAGTGGAACGAGGAGAGAGCGCGCGTCGAAAGGCAGTGCCACTTGTGCACCGTGCGCGTACACCCCCGACATGGTTTGCTGCTGTTCAACTGCAGTGTTTATATCGGCTGCGCTACGCATCCATTTTCTGTTTTGTTATTTTTGTTTGATTCGATAGTGGTCGGTGACGCGGTTGGTTGAGAAGACTTGAATCGTCCGCAACCGTAAAAGCGCGTTTTGTCTTGCGGACTCGTCATGCGTCAGGGAAGAATCGAAACGACGCACACGTCCAGACAAATATTCACACATACATGCATACGTTGAAAGAGAGAGGAAGAGAGAAGGACCTAAAATGTGGTGATGTCGACCATCGCGGTGACACGAGACTTCCTTTCTTTGCGCCAATCAACGAAATGAGAAAAAGAAGGGTAAGACGAGTCGTACAAACGGGCTAGCCAAGACAAAGACAAATGTGCACAAGTATCAGCGTCAACATAATGTGTGCGTTCCGACAAGGCTCGTCAGAGCTACATACAGCTTTACCTTCCGCTACTTTTTTCTCCAGAACGTCCTGGTGACTCAAATTCTTGTGATTACTTGTGATCCGGATACGCCTGTGAAATCGCCGCACTCACCGCTTCCCCGACCAGCTGACGGACATCGCTGAGACTGAGACCCTCGTGGATACGACGCATAGGGGTGACGGTGCTCGCGCGGTACAGCATCTCCTGCACCTGAGCCGTCTTCCGGCCTTCTTCTGGCGTGGTCAGCACGACACCAGCGAAAGGCATTGTCGAGGCACCTTCCCCGCCCATGGATCCTGCAATACTCGGCGCAGCGCTACTCGCGGCCGCTTCGGTGCCGCGTGGACTGCCATGGCGATGGTGGCGGCGGTGATGGCGTGGGCTGTGCGATCCAGCGCCAGTCGTGACAGCGGGAGTAAGAAAAGACGCCGTTGTGTTCAGGCGAGTCTTGGGAGTAGCGGGGTCGCCCGTATTGGGCAGTGGACTCGAGCCGCCGCCGCCCCCAACGGACGCACTGACTGCGCCAGCCAGAGCGGCCTGTGCCGCACCACGCACGCCCTCGCTTGCGCTGTTGAAGGAATGGGGACCCGAGCCGGCTGATTCGCCCGATAGGGGCATCGGGCCCATACTGTCGGCGGATGGATGCGTCAGGAGCAAAGAAGGGCTCGTGATGCCGGCGCCTTCGCAATCGTTCAGGCGAGGCATCTGCGCGAAGGACAAACTCAGGTGCCGGAGTTTTTCTGCTGTGATCGCCTGGTCGGCTAGCGTGTGTGCCGAAACAGCCGCCCCTGCCGAGAATCGCGTTGTGTCCACGCCCTCGTCAACGTGGTTGTTGGAGGGACGCAATGTCAAACCACTCGCGGTTCGGTCACTGTTGAGCACATTCTGGCCGGCACTGTGTGGCGTAGACACGAGCGGCTCAGGTGCCGATGGTGAGGCTGTCGAGGCCCTACTGTGAGTTGCATCAGATAACGAGTTGTTGTCATCGCTGTCATTAGCGCCGTCCTCGCCTGAGCCGACGCGAGGGCTCGAGTCGGAGCGGGAGAAGCTCATCCCGCCATCAATGCCTTCGTCGGCATCGCGCGTGCGCGCGTCTTCCTGTCCGCAAGAGGAACAGGCTGCGGTGCCAGTGCCGGTCGCCGTGCCGGATGCATAGGGTCCGCGTAGGTGCAGATCACCAAGACCACCGCCAACGCCAGCCTCACCGCTGATGTTGCTGTGATTGCTGTCGAGCGGGCTGCCGGCTAAGGCCACGTCAAGCAGCAGCGTGTTGCCGGCGTCACTGTCGGGCCCATCGTTGAGTTTGGGTGACACGGCCGCGTCGCCCATGGAGAGGTAGACCTCGATGGAGACATAGTACATGGCGTGGTATGTCTGTGCGAGACTCCGGAGAAGCTCCTTCTGCTGTCGCTCGTACGGGACATCGGAGCGGAAGATGAGGTTCAAACGGCGGAAGGACTCGAGCGCCTGGTCGTCGGTGAAGCTCACATTACGACGTCTGAAGACCTTGAAGAGCACGTGCTTCATGTAGTTTTGCATCGAGACCTCTTCCTCCTGTTTGGAAGGTCGGAGGAAGCCGTGGACGATGTCGCTCTCGTAGAGGCACTGCAAAAGGCCCTCGACGTGGATGTAGCTTGTGAAATAGAAGCGTGTGCGCGAGGCGTTGACAGGGTCCGCTGTGGAGGGAGCGGAGCCACTGCCCGGGGCGTACGCGACGTTTCCCTTCGCTTGCGGCTGCGGTGACGCCGTCACTTGATCCGGCAGGTTCACGAAGGGGAAGCGGAGACGGAACTCACGCTCGGCCTCGCTCGCTGCCCGTGCGCGTTCCTCCTCATCCTCTCGCGAGTCGCAACACGCACACACATCGTCACGTACCTTGCGTAGCACGGAGCGGGCATCCTCCTTCAGATTGCTGTGCTCCGACATGTACAGGGCCCTCGCCTTCTCCAGTAGTTCCTTGACGCCCTGCTCCTCGTCCTTTTTGGCAATATCACGGAAGTCGGCCTGCAGGCGTCGAAGTAGCTTACCACTCACCAGCGAGCCAATGATGAAGCGCTTGCTGCTGTTCACGCCAACAAGGATGTTCTCGCTCACCGTCGCCATACAAGCTGTGATGTGCGCGAATCGCTCGAACGCGTACAAGAAGCGCCGCAGGGAGGACAGACCTGTCGTCGCGGCGAGGGAGCGAAGGAGCGGCAGGTTGTACGCCGAGTCGTACGAGCCATAGTCGCGTAGTTTGGTGAGGTCGGTGACGTCGTAGCGGGGCGTACCCTCTGGCACATGAAACCCTTGGGGTGAGGGAGTGAAGGGTGAGGCTGCGGGGCTGGAATGGGCTGCGTGGTCCTTGCTTGATGGTGCGCTTTGACTGCGGCATCGGTGAGGGCTGTGCTGATCGTCACGCTGCACTGTGGTTGGAACATGTATACGAGAGGCAGAGGAGGAACGGGACGGCACACGCTTCGCACGCAGGTGTGTGCTGCGCGGCAGTGTTGGTGTCGTGCGTGACGTCGGCCGCGGCGGCGATGGTGCCCGCGCCCGCGCCTGCCCTGCAGCTGGTGGCGTGGGTGGGCGCGTGTGCGTGGACTTCTCGAAGCAGCCGCTGGGCTCCGCGCTTGGCGGGTCCTGATCGCTGTCATTGTCTGCATGATGGTCGGCGTCTATCATGAGTTCGCGCAGCACGGGATCGTGGTTGTCATCGTCGTCGTCTTCGCCTGCGGAGCTCGTGCCGGCCACACTTACCTGCTCGCTGTCCGACTGTGCCTCGCTGGCCCTAGTGCCCGTAGAGCCGTGTGTGCGCGGTGAGCTAAATGAGCTGGTGGCCTTCGGTGCCTCGTTGTTCTTCCGACGGGGGGCGACGACGTCATCGGCATCCGAGTCATCGTCATCTGCGTCCGCGTGCGAATAGTTGCGCTGCGAGGAAGCCGCGCCGCTATGGCTCTGCCGATCCGCTTGACGACGGGCCACTAGCTCCGCCCGTCGCTGCCGCTTCGCGCCACGGAGGTTCTCCAGAAGCGCCCCATACCGCGCGCGCATCTCGCGAAGGGTTTCGTGATTCGAGAGCTTCAAGTTGAGCAGCTCCTTCGGTAGTGGGCACGCGCTGACAGTATCCAGTTTCTCCACGAGCTCTTCGAGAACCTGGATGGGGGTGTAGTACATGTCGCCAACCACCTCATTCGCCGCCCGCACAGCGTCGCTCTCTTCACGCTCGAGGCGGTCCATTTCCTCATCGCTGTCCAGCGCTGCCAGGCGGGTGTGCGCGGTGTTCAAGGTTCTATCGGGTCCCATGGAGAAGGTGCCAGACAGTTCTTGGCTAAGGCCGTTGTTGCGGCCAAAGCTCACGTCGCGGAAGTGCGTACCGTCACCGGTATTGGTAGGCGTCATCGCGAGCGGGCGGTCAAGCTCAGGAATGAGTAACAGTTCTCGAAAGCCGGGGAGATGGAAGAAGTGCCGAGCTGAGGCGGGACTGGAGATATGCATGAGGGCTTCAAAGTAGCGGTACTCCTCGTGCAGGAGTACTTTAGCTGGTTCACTGAGCGTCTTGAGGAGCGGATTGTCAACCTTGACGTCTTTCTTTGTCAGCGGAGTCGTCTGGCGCGTCAACGCGTTCATGACGACGAGCGCTGTATCCATCACACGCGACTCCTCGGAGGCGATAATAGTTGGATTGTGGATGGAGTCAACGAGGCCACGCAGGGGGAGGTCACCTGCCGCAAAGAAGCGTGCGAAGAGTTTTTCACCGAGCACGTGTGCCTGAGCGACACCGGGCTGGGTCAGCACTCCGCCCCACTTGACAATCAACATCGCGCTGTCCGCCGACTCGCCGTCCTTAAACGTCGCGCTCGCGCGCAGTGCGGCGAGCGTTTCGTTAAAAGACGATGCATCGATTCCTGTGATGGCCTTAAGCTGCAGCTTGAGGCCACGCGGGCGGCTGTCCACAATGACACGCACGCGGTCCCAGCTTTCAACGTCATCAAGCGTGCCTTCCGCACGTTTTTTGGTAGCGAGTTCGAAAAGCGGCTTTAGCTGCTCCACCGTGCGCTTCGATGACGCGCTGTTGCCAGTACCACTCCCAGCGACACTTCGATTGATGTTCGTCACCGCTTGCAGCAGGTCTGGATCCCAAAAGGTAATCTTGAGTTTTTGTTTCGGTGTCAGTTCCGCGTGCCGCACAACGCCCATGACACCAATCAATTCGCGATCGGGCGAGAACTTGGAAATGCGCTTCAGACGCTCAAGCTTTGAGAACTGCTCCGTTGTTGCGGCCTCCGTGTGCGACGTCGGCGAGATGTAGATGCCCACTGCATCCTCATCGCCAGCACCCATCGCCAGGGCTTCAGCGGCCAGTGCAAACGACACGTTGGCGCCCGAGAGCGGAACGTCCATCTGCCGGGTCATGTCAACGACCACGTCGGTGAGGAAGGACACATTCGGGTACGGCGCTGTGTCAACGTTACCGTACTTCTCAGAGATGACCTTTTGTGCGAATCGAATCGCGTCCTCAAGCTTCTTGAACACGACGGGGAACTTTTTTCCGGCCTTGGCCAAGTCGCTAATGCTGAGGCCGTCGTACTCCTCTGCGGTGTAGATGGGGAGCATCGCGCTCTCCAGTAGTACCTTCTCGAGTCGCCCGTGGATATCGGTGAGGATGATGCGGACTGGGCGACCCTTAATGGTCCGGCTGACCGTCTCCAGCGTTGTAGGGATCGATGACAAGGCGGCTGCGTCGATATCGTTCACTTTACCGCATGTGACGAGGACAACGTCAATCGGCCGCACCTCGTTCTTAAGCGCCGCGATCAATCGCTCCTCGAAGTAGCTCATGTTGATGAAGTACAGGGGCGCGTCGAATCGCCACATGAGAATATTGGGGTAGACAAGCAGCTCGGGGTCCTGCAGGAGATCACCATAGCGGAAGGTCTTCATGTTGAAACCGACACTCACGGCACGCGGACGCGCGATGCGAAGCACGATGAGCACGAGTGAGAGGGCGATACCGCTCAGCACACCAATGGTAATTCCGCCGAAAACAGTGAGCAGGAAGGTAAGCACCCACACCGCGGCGTCCATCCGACTGTAGCGCCACAGACTAAAAGGGCCGCTGAAGTCGAGCAGCCGCCACACGCTGGCGACGACGATCGCGCCGAGCGCTTGTTTGGGCAAGAAGTAAAAGAGCTTGGTCAAGAACAAAATAGTGACCAGGAGAATCATGCCGACGACGTATGCTGTAAAGGGTGTGTGCACGTGCTGCTCAAGCAGTACCGAGGAACAGCCCAGTGAGTTGGTCACGGGCATGCCTGAGAAGATATTGCAAAGGAAGTTTGTGATACCACTGGCGAAGAGCTCCGCGTTGGCGTCGAGGTCAGGCATCACACGCTGGGCGATGACGTACATCTGCACAAAGCTGATCATCGTGACAGTGATGGTGTAGGGGCCAAGGCCAATGATGTTGCGCCACGGGGGAAAATTCGGCAGGCTGAGACCCGACTCGATATCACCCACCACTCCAAGGTTCAGCTTCTCGTCCAGCCGTAAGAAAGCCGTGAGGCACGTGGACACCACGACAACAATGAGCTGGTGCGGAATCCAAAGCGGCAGGCCACACTTCTTGATGTAAATCAGGTACGAGCAGTACGTCATGAAGAGGAGGAAGCAGTAGATGGACTTCATGGTCGCCTGGGCCTTGAATGCGAGGAAGGTGTGGTAGAGCACATCTTGCAGCAACGTCGGCGGCGGTGAGACGTCCACGCGCAGGTTGAACATCACCTTGAGCTGCACACAGACAGCGAGCAGTGCGGCGGCGCACGTGTAGCCGTCCCCGACAGCTTTGGCGAAAACGGTCTTAATGACTTTGCCACCATCCATAAAACTGAGGATGATGCTCAGTAAACCGACTTGAACGCCCAGGCTCTGGTAGGTCTGTTCACGATCCTCCGGGGCGATGCCGGCGATGGAAATGAGCAGCGTCGTAATCTCCGCGACGGGGCACAGCGAGAGCACGGCACAAGACCCGAACGTGCCGTAAGAAAAAGACGCCACGAGCGCGCCGCTGAGGCCGCAGGAGAGCGGCAGGCCCGCCAAACTCGCCCACGAGAGACACGTGGGGATGATCATAACACCGACGATCAAGCCACCGATCGCATCATCGAGCAGCTCCTTGCGCGTCACCGTGCGAGACCACGTCGTGACCGGAACAAAGCGTTTGAGGAACACCCGACCGAGTCGCTTCGCCGTGGTGAGGAAGTCCTCCTTCTCCTTCTCACGAATCTGCAGCGTCGCCATTCGTGCTGGGCTCCTAGGATGGTGGGGTTGGGCGGGGGACGCGTCAAGCACAAAACAAGAGAGAGAGAGACAAAGAGAAAGAGATAGAGACACACAAAAAAAGAGAAAAGGGAGGAAGACAAGTCCAAGACGCGAAATAATAGGAGACGTATTTTATAGCAGCAAAACGTATTCTGCCAGCTGCCGGTCCCTCTCGATAAAAAAAAAAATGAAAGGACACTGTAGCGGGGTAACGAGAGAGGAACGCGAAAAAGAGAGAGCGAGAGAATGACATGAGAAGAGAGTGTGGATGTCCAGTAATGGACGCGTACGCGAAGTCAGTTGAGACGCGACGTATGTGAGGGCGAGAAGCGCTTTCCGTGAGTAAACGCTGTGCAAGTATGAGACAGTCGATGTCAGGCATGTACAAGAGAGGGTCAGTCCCTCGCTCACCGAAACGCGCGAGAATGCTCTGCTGGCGAGTCGGCTGTGGACGGCGATGACGACAGGCGGCTCAAAGCAGATACACGTATCTGGCGAGGCGAGGAAATCAGATCTGCGCGCATAAAAGTTGACCACAGTGCAGCACTGACATCGTACGTTTGTGATCACTTTGTCAAAGAGATGGAAGGGGCCAAAGAAAAAGGTCGCAGAAGGGGAAAAGGGGGATTTTTGAATCATAGAGATCCAACAAGTCTACAGACGCAGAAGCCAGTCGTCTGGACAATGAGAGGAGCGCCACCGCAACAGTGGCATGGGACGGCGCACATACCAAGAAGGAGAGAACAAAGAAAAAAAGGAAGACGGCCTTGAGAGGGAGGGGGTGCGGTCGTTCTCTTGTACACATTTCTCTGCAAACAGAAGACCAAATTTGAAGAAAAAAAAAGAGAGAGAGAGAGAGAGTCAGTTCTCGCAGTCGATTCAATTCACGTGTTCGTGTTCATGTGATTTCGCCGGCTTCACTCTCTGTATGTACACAAGCCTGGCCTTGGTGGTTGTCACTGCGTGTGTATGAAGTTCAAAACCCGATCGACGACAGCCTTGATATAGATGGTTGACCGTCTTGTGTGACGTACAAGCGTTCTTCACTTCCCGCCCGATCTCTCTCTCTCTCTTCCCCGTTTCTTATTCGCTCTGGCACAGCCTGTTCCTTCTCGCCGTTCCTCTTCTGCGCGTTCTCGTCACGTGCTCATGGGTCAGAACTCAGCAGGCTTGTGGTACGTGCATCCGACCGGGTAGCCAGCGAAGATGTGGTTCGAGCACATCGGGGAGGCGCAGAGCTCCGCACCGCACACTGTGCAGCGGTAGGCGAATGGGTAGCCGCACATCACACACACTCGTACCCGCCGCGAGCTCGTGCTCGGCGCGCGGATGATCTGGTTTGTCGCGCGGTGCGCCAAAATGAGCGCACGCAGCTTCTCCTCATACGACTTGAGTGCTGGCTTACTCGCGCTCGAAAACCTCAGTGTACACGCACCACGTGAGATGAACTCGGTGCAGAAGTACGCCTCCGCCCGGCAGCCGTACACCACCTCAACACGCAGTGAGAGCTGCTGCACCGCCGCTTCTGTCTCGCCCTTCTTTGGTTTCAGTCGCAGCAGATGTTCGACAAAGGTCAAGGAGAGTGTGCGATAGAGGCTGATGATGTCTAGCATCGCGTGGTTCAGGTAGCCCATGAGCACGAAAGGTACGCTGACCCAGCGGTTGACGGCCTCTACCGTGTCGATCGTCGTTGTGCACTGCGGCACCGAGCGGGAGGTGGGGTAGTGATCGGGGATGAGCTCATCATTAACATAAACCTTGAGCCCGACGAGCATGTCAAAATACGGATGATTGTACACAGTCGACTCACCACGGTCCATTTTGAGTGAAATTTTAGTCGACGACGCATTGCTTTTCTTGATGGCGTCCTCCGTCACCTGATCGTCATCGCGCCGGCTACTCGCTGTGGCGGCTGCCATCGCCTTTTGGCGTTGCTGCTCGCGCTTGAGCACGACAGGGGGGAGCTGAACGCGTCCTCTCTTCACGTTTTCCACGTGTGCGACGCGACTGCGCCAATGATGCTCGATATAAAGAGGGGTGTTGTGTAAGAAGCCAACGCCGTAGAGCAGATCGGTGCCGACCTCGAGCTCCGTGAAGGTCGCAGGCATCCGATTCGGCAGCTTGACGAGGTCCGCCTGTGCGAGAGGAATGGGACGCTTCGCGAAGACGACACGGCCCTTGTTCTTGTAATGGAAGTCTGTGATGGCTGTGTTGGCAGGCGCCTCGGTAAAAGCTTTAGCATACCAAGATGTGGGAGGCACAGGCGGGAGCGAAGGCGACGTTGCGGCAGCCACTGTCGCTGAATGGCTTGCAGAAGGTGCATCACGACTGCGCTTCTTGGAATCGCCTACTTGGGTGTCTGCTGTTGGGGGTGGCGCTGTTGTGCTAGACGACTCCACACGACGTTCCCCACGCGTGCCCTGAGCGGCTTCTTCAGGGCACGCTCTCTCCTGTGTGCGTGTGTCTCTCGGCTTTTTCGCCTCCTCCGCGTCTGCCGCCGCGCGTCCGCCGTCATCCACATCCTGAGACTGCGCGTTGCGCAAGTGATGTGGTTTGCCGGACGGCAGAGACACGGAGAGCTCCGATACGGGTCCGGAGACGTCCTCGTGCTCGCCCGTTTTCAGCGAGTCTACCGCCGAGTCGCGTTCATTCAAGGGGCGTGCTTGCGGGTTGCGGACCGTGGTCGCTTTGCATCCCATGATGATGGCGTGCGTGCTTTCTTTTTATTTTTTTGTTTTTCAACAAGAACTGAAGAGTTGCCACCGTTGTCTAAAGTCTAACGGAAGAAGAAAGAAAAGAAAGGAGAAGGAGGTAAAGGGTGAGTGCGGGCTTGCAGCGCAGCGAGCCGATTGAACGCGAAAATAAAAAAGAACCAGAGGGAAATGTAGATGAGCAAAGGAGTGGGAGAACCCGAAGGAACAGAAAAAGAACAGAAAAAGAACAGACAACAAGACACGATGATGTTGGTCGTATAGATGGCGAGGTAGTCGCTCGTGCTGAGGAGGAGGTATTTGTTTTTCGTCCCCCTTCTACTCCCAGCAGATTCTAATTCCGCTAACAAGCGATATGACAAAAGGAGCACGAGAAAAAAAATATATGGTTCGTTCGCGAGTGAGCTGTCGAAAGAGCAGATATCAATGCTGATGTCGCCATTGTGAAAAGGAAAAGGAAAAGGAGAGGAATGAAGATCGAAAGAGCACTAAATGAGTTGTCGGCCAGGTGGCCCTGTCCGTCAACGCAAAGCTTCTGTCACGCTTCGTACGCGCAGATGCGGGTGACACTCACCACGCTAGACTGTGCTATTTGTTTGTTTTTTCCCCGACGGTAGGAGACAAAGATACGTGCGTTCAGAAAGGTATGCGAGATCGGTAACAGAGGACTTGGAGAAAAGAGGGCGTGAGAGCCCCCATGCTCTCTCCATCCGGTATGTATGTGTGCGTGTGTGTACATGATATGTCGCTTTTTTTGGGGGAGAGGTATATGGCGAAAGGTTGTGGTGCAGTCTCAAATGAAGCGTGCGCAGAGACGCTCGCCTCAGGATATGTCGAGGTGGCCAGTCGCGTACATTACATCTTTCTCTGACGGCGCACGCCAGTGAAAAGGAAAAAAAAAACACACAAAAATGGAGTGTTCACACGGTTGTGAAGATGGGGTTTTTTTATATATTTTTTCCCCCTTGCTCACACGTCTGTTCGGTGACATCGGCTATATCTAGTGTGTCCACCGAATGGCCTCCCCAAGCCATCTTTCGGCTCAGCGCCTCTCTTTCTCGTCGTGCGTGGCGGAGGAGGAGGGGGGCCATCTTGATCGCTTCATTGTACTTTTTTTTTTTCTCTGGTTTGACTATTTGGTGGAGGGGAGATCGTGGTCCCGCTTCAGCCGCGGCGAATACATTTTGGATGAGGACTGAAATGGCGCCGCACCCTGCAGGCGTCGTCGGTAACGCAGGCGTTCACCAGTGGTTGTCATGTCACGGAATTGCGGTGCGACCGAGTGTTCAGCGTGACCACCACGCGATCGCCGCATCTGATCGCCGGCCTCGGTCGCGAGGGCGTGTTTCTTGTATCCGAATAAGAGATGGCGGTTCCATTCTTCGCCTACCTGCTGACGAAGCAAACGAACGGGCAGCAAACGGCGGCGCTTGGCCAAACACATGGCTTGCCGCAGGCGGTACTGTGGCGCGCAGAGGACAAGAGCCGAGCGACCGAGCGAGAAGCCGTCAAGTGTCGTAAAGCTATACGTAGCGGCGTAGCGTGTCGAGTAGGACGTTACCTCATCGGCGTTCGGCTCGGTAAAGCCGCGTGCGTCTGTCAGGACATTGAGATCGTTGTACATCGGGATCCAGCCGTGCACACGGCCGACGTGACGGTCAAGAAGGTGAATCAACTTGTGGAGGTTGACGATGCGGCGCTTTTCAAACTGCCACGAGATGTCTGCAGCGCGCTCGAACGTGTTACGCATCATCTCCTTCGCGCGTGCGTCCTTCTCGGCCTCTTTCTTTGCCCATAGCGTCTGCATTTGAGCGATGATCGCACGCAGCATGAGTTTCGCCTTCATCTGTTCGTACAGGATGGACTGCACCTCGTCTTTGCTGGCGTCGACGTTGGCCACGCCACCTTTACGCGCCTCGCTGGTGAGGTCGACGGCCGACACGCGCTGCAATAACGCGCTGTCATCGCTCTTGTCGGTGGCGTTGTAGCGGGAGGAAGCGCGATGAGAGCCGCGTGGATAGATGCTCGGGCTTGCGCTATTGAGTGTCGATGAGTTCTCCATATGCACGATGCTGCCGAGGTGGCTGAGTACTAATGACCGTTTGCCGCCGATACTTCGACGGTTGTGCTCGTCGAGTTGACCGCCGTGTTCAATATCGAATGTGATTGACGTCATGGGCATCGTGTGCCGCGCCTCTGCCGCAGTGGGTGACGAGTGCGTCGCCGTCATCGTGGAGTGGTGCCTATTAGAGACGGATGGTAATGCACCTCGCGCGTGGCTCGTCGCCATTCGATCCTCCCTCTCCACCTCCTTCATCTGCTCCATCGCCTTCTTAATGAGATCATCCATCACAGTATCATAGCGTAAAGGATCCTGGCGGTACAGCTCATGGGCTTGCGCCTCCAAATACCGCATTTCCGAGAACACAGGCGCTGCCGAGGCGGCTGTCATGGCGCCGGCGACCGCCGCGGTAACCGGCACGGAGATGAGCCGAGAGCCACCACCACCACCACCACCACCACCTCCCTTCACTGAGCCAGCGGTGTGGGCGACGTTGTGGAGAAAGTTCTTGACATTAGAGACGAAGGCCGGCTCGTCGGCTGAGCTCATCGTCTCGTCATCATCCTCATCGTCAGGCCGCTGAGTCGTGTCATCGGCCCCGTCTCCGCCGGCGTCACCGACGCCACCGCGCGGCGCTCCACGAGGGCGAGGACCCTTTTTCTGCTTCGCTCGGTCGGCATTCACGCGTTTTTTCGTGCGATCGGCGTGGGTCTTGTCTCGGGCCGACTTGCCGCTTTTCACCAACGCATCGTACAGTCCCATCTGTTCGGCGTCAGGAGGCAGGAAGACGTTGACCGCGCCGGTGTCGGCGGAGCGCGTCGTGACAATGGGCGGTGGCGCAGAGGGTCCTCTTAAAAGGTTCTTGATCACTTCCGCATCGTCATCGTCACCGCGGTCGGTGGGGGCTGTGAGCTCATATCGGGAGGCCGGCAGCGAAGGCGGGACGCGAGCATGGCTCTTCACTACTGGTGACTTCTGCGCTTTTTCGCGACGCGAAGGAGGCACCACGGCGGGCAACGATGTCGAAGCTGGAGTTGGGGTACGTGCAGCACCTGGTGCCCCTGAGGCGAGGGGCTTGGCTTCTGTGAGAGCCGGAAGGCTTGTCAGATGATCCTCGCTGGCGGTCGCCAGTGCCGCGGTGTCGCCCACGACAATCTCCGACGCGTATACACCACCCGAGTTATGCATGCCGTTGCCCTCCAAAGTCTGGTGCGTGGAGCCGGAGGTGGGGCGAGAGAGAGGCGGCCGCATCGCTGGCATCGGCTTCACGTCGCGGCCCGTGGACGCGGCTGTCTGCTGTCTGCGGGACTCGTCCTCCTGGGCGACATCGGGATCGAACTGAACACCGGCGACGGTGCCGTACGGCCGTACATGCTCGAGTGAAACCAACGGATGAGAAGAGGACGACGACAGTACAATGGCTGGGGAGGGCAGCCAGCCACCGACAGCGGAATCAGCACCGGTAGAAGAGAGCGAGCGCCGCGAGCGCTCGACTGACTGTGACAACGCGGCAACGAGCTTCTCGGCAACATCGCTGGCAGAGGCTGCAGACTGTGAGGGATGGTTCTGTGTTGTCGGCAGCACGCTGTTCTGAAGCCCCAGCGGTGGGGTCCGACGGCTTGACGCACCGGTTCCAGCCACCTCGTTCGCTTCCGCCTCGCGCTCATGCGCGTCCCGCAACGTGTCATGCGCTAGCTGGGCCATCACAGCGGTCGCGATGGCGTCCGGCGTTAAAGTCATGTTTGCCTCGGACGCGGAGAAGCGGCCGGCGTCGGAAGACGGCGCCTGAGCCACGGTCCGGGTGTCGGCGGCAGGTGTGTTCTTCTTTTCGCCGTCCATGTCTAGGTCGGTGGTTGGCAGATCAAACGCGTCCAGTACGGAGAGCACGGCTTGCGTGCCTGGGTCTTCTCGCGGTACGCGCCGTTTCCTTTCTTCTCCTTCACCTTGTGGGTCAGCGCTGTCGTCGTAGGTGGTGGTCGCGGACAGTGGGTATCTGTGTGGAGAGGCGAGCGCCCCTGCTTGAAGAACAGAAACAGCAACGCAGTTGTTCTCCATGGCCTCCACGGTTGCATCCGGGTGTGCCACGCCCCACGCCTCCACCGCCGGGGCTTCCACAGGAAACACGAACTGTTGGAGCGGCGAGGCCTTCAGGAGTTCCTCGTCTGTCGTTCCCAGCGCGTCGGCGTCGACCGCAGCGCTGGCATTCTGAGCAGTATGCGGAGGGGTGACCATGTCGTCTGCGCGATCTGGCGCTTCATCGGGCGGTGGGCACAAGACGGGTGACGGGGTTGGCGATGGACGCGTGGCCTTCACTGGTTTAGCGTTCGTCTTCGCACTCGCCTTGGCTGTCTCCTTGACCGGCGCGGTGGGCGGCTTGAGCGTTGCGGTCGCCTTCGGCGCTGGCTTTGGCACTATCCTCTTCTGTGTCGACGGCGCCTCAGAGTGCAAGTCATCCTCATCCTCGCCGTCGAGGCCGCTGGCGCTGTCACCAAACACCGTTCGTTTCCCGACCGCGGCGAGAGGGCTGTACGCCGCGTCTGGGGCCTCTGCGCCACCGTTGTCTTCGGCGTTGCCGTCGACTGGGAACGAGTCGAAGACAAACGCGCTGGTCGGCGGAGGTGCAACCGAGACCGCCGTCGCGACCTTCGCGTGGCCTTTTTTGACCTTCTTGGCTTTGGCCGCCTTCTTCGCGGCGGCGGTGGCCTTCGCGTCGGGCACCAGCGTCAACAAACGGCGGACGCACGACGGTGGGACGCGGACGCCGTACACCAAGCCCGACCTTCGCACACCTGGCCACGCTGACTCCACCTCCACCGTCTTCAGTTTATTGGTTAGCACCGTCACAGCCGCTTCGATGGGCTCGTTCGTATCGTTCTGTACCTGTAGGAGATACTGCGCGAAGACCAGGGGCGCTTTTTTGGTGGACTGTGAGAGGGTGGTGGCGGCGGCGGGGGCGGCACCCGGTGCGTACTCGCCGAAAAGGGTGAAGGTGACGCCACCATCGCGTAGCCTGGCTTGGTGCACCACGTAGCGGTCTGTGTTCGACTGAGCGGCCTTGTCCATTAGGGCTGCCGCGTTTGTTGCTTCGTCATCCTCGTGGCCACCTTCCACGACGTCATCCGCATGCGAGCGGCGACGAGAGGCCCCAGTCTGCGCGTCAAAGCCATCAGTCTCGTCATCAGAGTCAAGCACAAGAACGTCGACGGGGGGCAGTGCATCGACGTCGCGTTCTCGCCGAGTCAAGTCATTGTCACTATCCGCCTGTGAGCGGAGCGGCTGTGCGGAGCCAGGTGAGCGCCGGCTAGCGAGCGACTTTGCGGTCTCTGGACGGCCCTTCGAGCTCGACGGATGCGTGGCCAGAGAAGACAAGCCATATTCATCCGGTCGACGGGCAGCCGCGGCAGCGGCGAGGGCCTGCTGGCGTTTCTCCATCTGTTGTTGAAGCTTCGCCTCCATCTCCGCCACGTAGTCATCCTGCGACTTGGTGTTGGCGTCCACAACCTCCTCTCGTCGGTGGGTCACCAAGCTATCGTAGTTGTAGAGCTGGTACAGCCTTTTGAGGTCCGCGAGCAGATCGTGTCGCATGTGGGCGAGGGACAAGGGCGGTAGCGGCACTGCCGTGCCGGATGAGGGACGCGACCCGGCGGCTCCGGTGCGCGTGTGCGGTGTGCGTGGCTGACGCGTCTGGGAAGCAGTCGTTTCGGACTGTGCGGTGCCACTACCCGCCGCACTTACCGTTCCGTACGCGGTAGTAGCGCCGCTGTGCGGTGCGCTGGAGCTGCTTTGACCCGTTGGGTCGCCGTCCGTGTCGTCTTTCGGTGCGCCGTCTTTACCGAAGAGCGCGGTGTCGGACAGCGGTCCGTTCTTGTTGGCTGTCAATGCGTCGTGGGGTGCATGCGACGAGAACGCCTCAGGACCGCGGCTCGCGCCTCCCAAGGGTGACGTCGCCGGTGCCGTGGTGGGTCGATTGCCGAGGAGGACCTTCTGCGCATCCACGGCTTCAATGTAGCTGTCCGGCACCGCATCCGCCATGAAGCCGAGGAGGTGGAGGTGCTGAAGGTGAGACCTACGGCGTCGTGCGGGGCTGGATCGCCGTTGATTGGCCGCGGAGGCGGAGGACGTGACGACGCCGTCAAGACCCAGTTCGATTTCCGAGCCGTACAAGGAGAACGGCACCAAACTTGGATCTGTCGATGAGAGGTGTGACGGCGGGGAGAGCGGCGCCACGGCCTTCTCCTCCAGCACACCATCGGTGCCCGTCAAAAAGAAAGACGGGCGCGCGTTGGCGGCCACGCGGCTGTGGCTCCCTTCTGGCGCGCTCGCGCAGCGGCGATTTGACGGCGACATGATGCTCCGCGCGGCCGACGTGGACTGCTGACGTCGCGCATGCGAGACCGTCGTCGTGGATGGCGGGGCCCCACCGGTGGCTGTCGTCGTCGCAGCCTCTGCCTGCGCTGCGGGATCATCGCTCAAGAAAATAGAGTCGAGGCTCTCAATGAGCCAGCACATGTCTTTGAAGTTCGAAGAGGTGTCGTCGTGTATAGCCTGACGCATTCGCATGACGCACTCCTCGGCACCGGGCTCCACACGGCGCTCCACAGCCTCCAGCTCCACCGCGAATTTCTCCAGAATACGGCGAAGACGTGACGGGTTGAAATTGTCTGAGAGCGCCACCGGACCGCTGGAGGAGCCCACGGTTGACGTGGTGGATAGTGCCGCTGCTGTCATCGCGTTGGTTCTCTTTTTGGTGTTGCTCTCCGCCGTCGCCAGTGGTGACTGCGAAGTCTGGTGTCCGGCCGCGGTGTGATCGGCCTTTCTGCCACTACCACCACCACCACCAGCGCTGTGGGCATTGTCATCGAGGACGAGGGCATCGAGCTCCTGCATTGTCTCCAGCACCTGCCTCGTCTGCTGTGCATGTCGCGAGCGATCAGCCGCCGATAACGGTCGTGTGGCAGTGCGGACAGCGGCCTTGTGTTGTTCGTCGATGACAGAGAGCAGGGCTGTGATGCGCTCCTCCACGTTGTACTTTCGGCCGACGAAGAGAACCAGTTTTGCCTTCTCCAGCTCCACTGCCTCGCGTCGCCGTTCCTCTGCGGAGCGCGGCGGGTGATCGGAGGTGTTCGCTAGCGCGTCGTACAGGAGGGACTCCGCCATATGTACCTTACTCTGTACGTTGCGCAGTCGCCGTAGCGCAGGCTGCATCTCCAGCTGCCGCTCTGTGTACTCGCGGTACGTTGATGATGTGCTCGCACGACGACAGGCTGTGGCCTGCCGCGCCAGATTGACATCGGTAGTTGTTGACACGCCACCACCACCGCCGGTTGTCGCTGAGGCGTTGTTCAGCTTATCACTATCGTGACCATCACGACGGATGGTGATGTCCAGTCGCACCTGTGATGTCCGCCGACTGGCTCTGCTGCCAGCGCGGCTTCCACTTGGCGCAAAGCTAGCGCGGCGTGAGATACGACCGATGTCAGTCATGTTGGTGGGGTCACGCACGCTCACGGATACGCGCCGTGACGTGACACTGTCAACAGAGCCATCGATCAGGGAAGAGACCAAGCTCGCGCTTCGCCCACCACGAGCGCTGCGTGAAGCGGCCGCGTCACTCAGCTTGGGAGCTGCAGAGGCCGCACTATCGCTCGTCTTTAGCTTCACCAGCTGTAAGCGCGGCCGATCCAATCGCGCGGGTTCAGGCGAGCTGCGCTGCTGACTGCCTTGACCACGGCTACGTGCGGATGCGGGCGAGGCGGCCCCGCGAGGACTGCTGGACCCGACCACGTTCTGACGCCATCGTGCCGTCGCATCCGGGCTGACGTCGACGGTCGTGAACACACTGCCCTCACTACGGTGGCGGAGTGGGGTCACGACGCGGCTGCTCTGGCTGCTGTCATTCAGCTCCACGTCTGCCGCTGTTTTGACCAGAGTGGAGCCGATTCGCCGGAGCTGATGCAAAGTCGAGGCGAGATCATCGTGGTCCTCTTCCGCGGCGTGCACATCGAGTGAACTGTTCATCCCGTGACTATCAGAGGTTAGTGACGCTTAGGGCTTACTCTACTGCGTGCAGTGCTGCCTGCGGTACCCGTTGGACTCTCTCTCTCTCTCTCCGTGTGCGCACACACACGAAAAAAAAAAAGGTTCGTACGCTTGGTGTGAGTACTCGGCTGACCGCTACGAAGATAAGAAGCGAGCGCAGCAACGAGTGACCTCCTTTGGTCTGCGAGAGATGCGTATGAGAGTCGTTTGGGCGTCGCCGTTTATGCAGGAGCGAATTCACTGTTTGCTATGAAGTCTGAATGGTGATGCGAGGTGGTGGATGAATAAGGGGGGCTGGTCTAGCTGTCACGGTGGTTGTGTTGTATTTAATTTCTTCTCTTTCGCTTTGATAGTGGCTATTGTACACGGTGTGGTTGTTTCAAGGAGAGAAGTCGAGATGGTAACTAGAGAGAGATGCAACCCGAAAAATGAGGAAATGGCAGCTCCTCGCGCGAGAGCATTTCACATATTCAATGCGTGCGATTGCGGATACAGAGCAAGGAACAAAGAGCGAAGGGGAGAGGCGGGGGGAGAGGCGGGGAGAGAGGCGGGGAGAGAGGCGGAAAAAGAAAAAGGTGGAGAATGGATAAGTTTGGGAAAGTCCTTACCAGTCATGTGCGTGTGTGTGTGTGTGTGTGTGTGTGTGTGTGTGGCGCTCCACGGTCATCTTGAGTAAAACAAGATAGGGAGAGAGACCGAAAAACGAGTATCTGGTGAGGACGCCAAAGTACGATAGGTTTCACGATCTCGTCGTCACTGCGTGGGGAGGTGCCAAGAAGGATTCAGCTCTCCTACGGTGAGCGCGAGTGGGAGCGATGAAATGCAAAACAAAAAGGAACGCGCGATGTTGTACTGCAGTCCAATATGCAGGGTACCCCTTTCCTGTTATCGCTCTTTGTCGTCGTTGACGCAGCTGATGTTGCTGACATAGTGGTGTGTGTGTGTGTGTGTCATGTCTCGACTGCAGCCCACTGGCAGTGCGTGTGCGAGATAGGCGTTCATGCGAAGGGGATGCGCACGTAATGCGGTGCGACAAGTTTTTCCTGTAGAATAGCCTTGAGCTCGCGCAGAGCAAATTGAGAAATCGCGCTTTCATCGACGTACACGGACTCGTCGTCCTCTATTCCCTCCGAGCTCGTCGATTCATAGGCGTCATAGGCGTCATCCATGGCCTCGTAGTCGTGTGAAAACACGGCACTGTTATTGAGGCTATCCGAGCCAACGTCACGGCGCGCGTTCGCGCGTGACGGCACGCGATCAGTGCCAAAGACGACCGTCAAGTTCAATCGATTCAAAGGCGAGGCAGAGAGCTTACCCGGTTCGAGCCACAGGCGGCATTCGTTGTGAATCGCATTCAAACAGACAAAGCAGTCTAGATCGACGTCACTCGCGCGAATCTCAAGCGGCATACTGACCGGCAACGAGATGGGGCCGACCGCGAGCTCGTGCTGAACAACGGTTTTGACTGAAAAAGACAGGGATCCGCCGTACGTGACATGGAAGCACATAAACACACCAGATGGGCCCCAGATAGGTGACATCCTGTCGTCAGCGGGGAGTCCGTGGTGGCCGTCGCGGCTCTTCTTGTTTCCGTTGTCGCCGGTATCCGTGGGCGCTGACCCACGCTGCGGGGCGACGTGGGAAGGGGCCTCTAGGCTGCCCGCCACACGGCTGACGGTGCCGCTTGTCGTGCGTGGCCCTCCTGAAAAGACGCCAGCCGTGTCCTCCTGCTCCGTCGCCGTCGTCACCGAGCTGGAGGGACGCACACTGCTGGTCGATGGCTGCCGCTTTGGTGTCGCGGGAAGGAGGCCGCCCTGTGCTGACAACCCCTGCGCCTCCGACCCCTCCTCGTTCTCGTGTGCGTTGTCCTCGGGGTCCTCAGCATCGAAGGGGATCGCATCCTCGAAATTGACGATCTCAATGAACGGCGCGGTGACGCCCCACTCAATGGAATCCACGTAGAGCTCGCGAATGGGCGGAAGGCCGCGATGAGGACCAGTCCCACCGCTATGACTGCGGTTGTTCTGCATGCTATTGGCGGCGGCGTTGTTGCCGTTGCTGCTCGTCTGACCTGACGCACGTGTATTGGTTCCGCCGAGACCCACAGCGGCGCCGGCCGCACTGCTGGTCGGGGCACCACTGCCGAACGCCGTGTTGCTGGGTGGTGGCGAGGCAGACAAGGAAAAATGAGTCGGTGCGCTGCCTACCACGGCTGGACCTCCACCGACGCTACCGAGAGGTGTGTGCATGGTCGTCGCCGCACCGGCCAGACCCCCACCGGTTAAAGGAATGCTGCTCGTCACGCGGTTGTTGGCGGTGTTGGTGGCTGTGGCGGCACCACCTCCGTCCCCCTGCGACATTCCGCCCTGCGAGAACGGCAAAAGCGCCGGTGTCGCGTCGTCTGATATACTTCGAGAACCAAATCCGGCAACTGTCAGGCCTCCGCCAACACCACCGCTTGGCGCGTCCGCGGTGACGGTAGACCGCATCGCAGCGGAGGCGGCTGGCGTGGCGGTGGCGCCCGCGCTTACACCACTCCCCGGTAGTCCGCCGGAGGTGAGTCCGGTTGGCAGCAGTGACGACGACGGTGAGCTGGCCGCGCTGGTGGCACTGAGCTGCGCCCTGACGCGTTCTTCCAGTTTTTGATTGACTAAGAGACGCACGATTTCCGCGACGGAATCATCCATCGCCGACCAGTTAAACCGGAACGCCATTCTCTCCGTATGCTTGTGAGTGCGGGGGGGGGGATGTGTGATCGTTCTTGGGATAAAGGAAGGGTGGTCGTCGTGCTTGGTGTGCGTGTGACGTGTGAGTGCGTACAATAATTGTGAGGAGTGGCGAGGGTGTCAGACGGGAGAAAAAAAATAGAGAGAAGAGACAGACGGAGATGCGCAGTCAAAAGGCAAAGAAGATTTGTTGAAAAGAAGAGCACAAGACGTCTCAAGTCGCACTTGACAAAGCAGTCGATAGGCTATGGAAAAGAAAAAAAATGTCGAGGAGCTTTTCTGCATTGAACAAAAAAAAAAAAGAGTCGGCGAGGGGTGGCGAGGGGTGGCGAAAGAGGGTAAGAGGAAGACATTGTTGATATTCTGAGCATTCCAGACGAGATGAATCGTGTCAGGCTCGCAGTGACGACACCTTCCTTACCGTCTTGCTTAACAGCCTCTTCTCAGTGTGTGCCCGTCTCTTGGCCTTTCTCCGCAGCGACGCAGGCACGGCACGGCACGGCAATGAGGACGCTCAACAGATTGTCATATGTGCGGCCGCACGCCTCACACGGGAGAGACGGAGAGAGGGCGCGCGCGCAACAAGAAAAACAATGTACGTCCAGTGTGTGAAAAACTGCCAAAGAAAACGACAGCGACGGATTCTTGATGTGGCGCGTTCATCATGAATCGTTCGCTCAGTTGCCGGTGGCGATATTGCTTTTCATCGCTACAGTCGTCTCTATCACGGCATCGCTGTGGCTAATTTTATTGCATTTGGTCTCAATTTGCTTTGTTGCTCACACGCCAATACTATTCAACTAGCTCACGTTACAGACACCACATAATGGAAGAAAGAAGAAAAAAAAAGAATACAAAGTAGATGTGTATCATGAATAGGTATTCAAAATAAAAAAAAAAGGAATCAAAAAGAAAAACTCGCAGCCTGCTTTCACTGAGTGTACGGGAGAGGCCCACTGCTGATGCTCACGGCGACGACGCCAACGACACGCAAGTCTGACGATAGCGATCATGCCGTGCTCATTTTCTTTTTGTGCTGTTTGTGTGTCTTGATGAGCTGGGCTGCTGTGGTACATCCAGCCTTTATCACCTGATGCCATGATTATGGGTACGTGAAGGGCTTCGGCACAGGCGCTTCATCCTTGTCCACATTGACCTCCACCACGAGCTTTTGCTCACCCATCTCCGGCTTCATATCCTTGAGCAGGCACACACCACGGGGACGCTTCTGCAGTGGGACATACCGAGCATCGACGTCATGCTTGAGAACGGCAAACTGCCGCGCCGTCACGCGCGCAGGGTTGTGCAGTACCTCGGAGGTGGGTTCCGTGACCGCCTTGGACTCCTTATCCGCCGCACCGCCTGACCCGTCCGCACCACTCTTGTCGTCTTCACCGGCCGAGGACAGCTTGGACTTACCCTCGGCCGCCGAGCCAGTGGCGTTGAGACGACGACGGTGGCGCAGCTCCTCTTCGCGCACCGTGGTGGACAGCACGACTGCACTCAGACCCGCCTGCTTCACCTCCTTCTTCTCCTGCAAAACCGATCTCGGTGGTGCAAAGTAGCTCGGGGCAGTGTTCGAGACAAAGGTGTACTCGGGCATCTCGAGGTTCTCGTTGAGGGCGATAATGCATGTCGGCTGCATCGCCAGCGACAGCATGAGCGTGTAGGGGAACCAGTACCAGTACTGACTGAACATGAACATACCCACAACAGCCTTGTCCACGCGATGGCGATCGCGGTGAAGGGCGAAGGTCATGTTGCGCCCGCCCGCGTCCACAATACCCGAGGCGAGAATGCAGCCGAACTTTGTACACACATCTTCCTTACGATCGCTAATCTTGGACTCGAGCAGCTGACGGAACTCCTTCACCTTGGCGTCCTCCTGCTCGGTCGTCTGGACCAGCACAAGCGCCAACGCAATCCAAGCGCCTTGGCGTACGAGGTCCACCGAGTCGTGTTTGGCAATCCACAGGGCGTCCACAATACGACGGTGATCGGTGCCGGCAGCGCTAATAGCAAGGGCCATCACGACACCATAGCGAATATGCGCGTTGTAGCTATCCATCAGCGACTCACACAGCTCCAGACAGAGATCGGGATTCTTGAGCGTGACGAAGCCAATCATCATCGCGGCAGTGCGGCGCACGTCATCGGAGGTGTCCTTCACCGTCACCTGCAGGAGCTGCTCGATGGCAGCCGTGTTCTCTGTGCCTGCGAAAGCCAAACCAAGCACGAAGCAGCCACCCAGCCGCAGCCACATGTCAGTGCTCTCGAGGAGCGTACGCACCAAGGGAAGAGCCTCAACTTCGCGGCCGAGCTGCATCAGTGCCAACGCCATGGACACGCCACGCACAACCTTCTCCTTTTGGTTCTCCTCGCTGGCGAGGTTGAGGAGACTCTCGATCAAATCCGCCTTGCCGCTGCCCATCATCACCATACCAATGCCCACTGCAGCGGCCTCACCAGCGACCGCCTCGCCACTGCCGAGAGAGGCGAGCAGGGTGTCTTGCAGCTCCTCTTCGCGCAGGCCCATGGCCGCGAGACCGAGACCCAGGCAGCTGCCGTGGACCATCTGGGGGTTCGCAGAGAAGTTTCGCAGGTTGGACAGCAGCAAATCGATCGTCGAGCGGTCGCGCGCGAGGCCGAGCGGCGACTGGATTAAGCCAAGGGCGTAGAGTGCACCGGCCTCCTCGTACGGCAGAGGCTTGACGGAGCTGCCCTTCGGCAAGTACGGGTCCATCACCGTCAGCGCGGCGTCCACATGGCCGCGATGAATGACACCGATCGAAGCGATCGCGGAGAACCGCGCCCAGTAGTTCGACTTGCGCAGCCACGCCTGATTGTCGCGCAGAAACCCGTCGATAGTTGTGCCCGTGTACATCAGGGCGTTGGCCATCACAGTGGCGTTGTGCATCAACGACTTGGAGGGGTCAATACGGCGCTTGATGTGGTTCAGCACGTGCACATCAGCCGCGCAGGATGCGTACAAGAACTTCATCTGCAGATCGGTTGTTGTGACTCCGGACAGCACGGCGAGCAGCTTCTCCTTGACGGAGGTCTCCCCGCTGGTGCTGCTGTTGCCACCTGCCGCGGCAGCGGCCTCTTCATCGCCTTGTCCCTCAAGCGCCTTGTTGAGTTCATCCATGAGCGACGACAAGAACTCCTGGCTGCATGAGTCGAAGAGATCGAACGCGACCTGGAAGGCCGTCAGCTTGTCCCCTGCCTTCAGAAGCTTCAGCAGCAGCGCCGTCGTGCCGGCCGGGTCCTCAAGAAAGACGAGGCAGCGCGTGAGTGCGAAGTAGTCAATCGTCGCGAGGCCATCGGTGTAGAGACCCGCGAGCAGACGTAGCACCTGACGGCGGAAGCCAATATCTGTGAGCACCATATCTGCCACTTGAAAGGTGTAGTTGAGAATGTCAGCAGACTGCGTCTTAACGAGGCTCTGCTTGAGAACGCGCTCTAGGAAGTCAAGGCGCCGGGCGCGAATCGTGAAGCCAACGAGCTCCTTCAGCTCCGCAGGCGTGTCCTCGTTCAGAATCCACGACTGCGTGAGGGAGACGAAGAGCTCCTCCAGCTGAGGATTCAGCGGCTGACGGGCATCCTCGGGGGTTTCCTGGTACTGCACGTACTGATCAATGCAGCGGCTCAGGATTGTATCGCTGAAGAGCGTGCGTGTTGCACCATCAAAGGCATTGCCGGCCTCGAGGGCCAAGTACACGGATTCATCGTACGAGCCCAGGTGGAAGTACGCCTGTGAAGCGACCAGAGCGGCGAGCTTGCGGGTTTCCGCCGGCAAACTCTCCGACTCGTGGAGCTCCTCCAGAAGAGGAAGGTCCGCGCTGATCTCGTACCAGAAGGTGTCCATCAAGCTGAGGAGACGCTTCAGTGAGAAGAGGAGAATGGCGTTGTCCGTCTCGCGCAAAAGCGAGAGTACGCCTTTGGCAGAAGAGACGACGTCCGGCATGTCTTCTTTTGTGTATTCAGCTCTTCGTTTCTTTGTAGATACAGTTCACGAGGAGTGAAGAGCACGGCGAGGAAAGAGTGGGATGGGTTTTGATGCCTGTGGATGTAAACACCAGTCTTTCTTTTCTTCGCTTGGCTGTCTTGTTCGCCAGCGATGGTGCTGAGCGCGAAGCGGGGCGAATAAACAAAAAGAAACGACAATAACGAGAAGAGAATTTGAGTTGCTGACGGGGCGTGCATTGAGAAAAAGAGAGCGAGAGAGCGAATGAGATGACGGATAGATCCGTGTGGGGCAATCAGCGGAGTCGTTGACACACGATTCGTGTTCTCCTGTGGCTAGTGACGCGCGCATTGACCCGCGCCAAGCGGGAAAAAAAAAAAAGAGGAAACGCTGAGCGTGCGTGTGCTCTCCGCAGCGCACAAGTGAAGAGAAAAGCGGAAGAACACTGGACCTCAATGCACACTGTAGTGAGAAGGGCGTCAGCACAGTGCGATTAGTATGTCGCGCAATGTGTGTGTGTGTGTGTGCGAGCGTGCGACCACCGCACGTATGTGTTCCATTCGATTTCACCACTATTGGTTTTCCTACTTTGTTGTTTTGTTTTGTTTTGTTTTTACTTTGTCTGTTCTTAGGAACATCATTAAGCGCATTTATGGGCTCGAGCCGAGAGAACAATTTGTGAAGTGCCCTTCATTGCATTATTGTCAGTCTGTGTGTGTGAGAGAGAGAGAGGGAGAAGGAAGAAGAGAAAAACGATCTGTGACAGGCCGAGTCTCAGTCTTCTGAAGGGTTGCCGCCTTCTGTATCGCCCTTCCTCTTCTCCCTCTCGTCCTCTCGCCCTCGCTCCATTGGCGTTCACCGCTCACAAGGGGCGATCAAAGCGGGCGACGAAGAAACCATTGGTGCGGTCCGCAGCCGGATCACAACGGATGGTGTAGTGGATAGGGTGTGTGTCAGTTTCCTTCTGGATACCGCGCGTGGCCCAACCCTGGGTGCCGGCCTCCTGGCGCTTCCGCTTCTCACCGGTCCGCGTGTCCCCCTGCAAAGGCATAATGTGCGTCAAGGTCCAGCCACGCGCCTGCACCCGCTCATCATCGAGCACCAGCCGCACCACGTCCTCATTCTCGGCCTCATGCACCGAGCACGTCGAGTACACGACGGTGCGGCAGTGATCAAATGACAGCAGCGCATGTGCGAGAAGCTTGCGCTGCAGATGCGCGAGTTTGGCCACGCGATCGGCATCGCGCGAGAACGCGTTGCCCTGGTCGGCCGGATTGACCGCCTCATTGCCGACGGCGGTGAGCCCCGAACCCTCCGCGGCCTCCTCGCCATCGTCGTACTCGCCCGCGTCCGCGACGGCAGTAGGCCGCTTCGATGGTTGGCGCTGTTTCTCCTGCATGAGGGCGACGTCAACGCGCGTCACGACACCACTCGCGCTGCAGCTTGGATCCAGTAGGATCGCTTCCGTCGCGTTACGATCATCCGAGCTCAGCTGGAAGAAGTCCATGTTGACGACGTTGACGTGCTCCGCCGCACCGAGTGTTTGTACGCGCTTCTCGAGCAGCGCCGCACGGTTTTCATTGCGTTCCGTCGCCATAATCTTGACCCCGCGTTCGACCCCCAGAGCAGCGAGCTGCGTCGTCTTGTTCCCTGGCGCCGCGCAGGCGTCGACGACGTACTCGAACGGCGTCTCGTCCGGCTTCAGTGTGAACGAGCGGACTGACGGAACTGCATCGAGGAGTACGCACGCCGGTAGGCACGAGGCACGATCCTGGAGGATCAGCTGGCCGCTACGCACCGCCGGGTGTGCGTGAAGATCGGTGCCTGGAGGAAATACGAGAAGATCGGGTACGACGGGGTCCTCGGTGAAGGGCGGGAGGATCTTGAAGCCTTTACGCCGGGCACCCTTGCGTGGCTCGTCACCCGTGCTCTCGGGTTGTTGTTTACGGTTCTCTGCCGCACGGTGGAGACGCTCAATCAGTGTTTCCTTTGATATCTTGAGTGTATTCACGCGCGCATAACGGGGGAAAGAGCTGGACGCGGCGGAGGTCGCCTTGGTCGATGCGGACGCGGGCGTGGAGCCGGTGGCGTTCGGGTCCTCATTTTCGTCGAACTTCTCGGTTGAGCGTGGGGGGATCTGGTGGTGTTTGTGGACCTTCCAGTAGGCTTCACGCAGGAACGCCGAAGATTCGCCGATGGCGCGCGCCGTCGTGTCGTTCTTTGTGTTCACGCCCTTGCCCAACACCACGTCGTAGCACATGCACAGCGCGAACTCGTGATTCGTGTTTGGATAGTACTTGAAGAACTCCGCATTTTCGAGCACGTCCTCAAGGAGCTCGTAGTGGCGGAGAGTCTCGCACACGACCGCGTACGTCTGCTTTTTCTTCTGCATCTCCTTACGCAGACAGAGCGCTTTGGCCGTGCCGTGGCCTTCACGCACGATCCGAATAATCTCAGCTGCTTGACGGTAAACGTCCATGGAGCCTCAGTCGAAAAAGTCACAAGAGTAAAAAGAAAAAAAAAGAAATCTTTCGTTTTGAGTTCCACGTACGTGTAGAGAGAGAGAAGGGGGGTTAAAAAGAAGGCGAATATAAGGGATATGTGGGAAACACCGTGTCACGGTGAGAAGGAGGAGGAGAGGGAGAAATGTGTCTAGTGGAGGGCATCACACGTGCCATGACATCTACTTTTAGGGGTGCCTCTTGTTCATCGATGAAGCAGACAAAAAAAAAAAGAGAGAAGAGGGGGGAAAACGATCGCGTAGATGGGCTTGAAGATGCACCCATCGTTGATACTTTGGCGCGATCCACCTTTCCCGGCGCCAGCACCGACCCCCTTCTGTGCTCGCTTTTATTGAGTTGACTTCCTTTATCCGATAAGATTTCATCAATTTTTTCTGTTTATTTTTCCGTGTTCTCAGGTCGTGTGCTCCCAAACGCGGCAGTCGCTTTGCCGAATACGTGTTCCCTTCGTACCCGAGGCCTCCTGTGCCTCCAGTTCCATATGCGCAGCTCGGGTGTTCTTGTGTAGCCACATCTCTTCCAGAATAAAGGGTGCGGTCTGGGCCGCCGCGCCATCGGTGTCGCCGGATCGTCGTCGCGAGCGCGGCGATCGGTGTGGCGTCACGGCCGTCTGTTGTGCCCTCCACCCGTGAAGAAACACGGTGTTCAAAAGCCGAGCTGCATGGGCGACGTTGCCGCGCGTGAAGCGTTGCTGCTTCATCTCCAGCGCGTTCGTGTCAAGCAGACCCTTTTCCTTCTTTTCCGTGTGCCCCGTCTCTCCTTCCACATCGTCGTCACTTCGCACGCAGGCGACAATGCACTGATCACAGCCTGCGACGCGGAGAACCTGCACCGTTGCGAAGCCGTTAAAAAGAAAGGCGCCCTCCAGGTTGACGCGCTTGGGTAAGATGTGTGCGTTGACAAGCAAGCACCCACCAGGACGGAGGCGCTTGTGGCACAAAGAGATAAGACCCTCCTCGAACATCATCTTCTCACGATCGGGATCATAGCAGTCGAGGAAAATCATGTTGTAGTTTGCGCAGGTTGAGGTCAAGGAAGCCGCGTCCACGGCAAGCTCTGGCCTGCGCAGGAAGTGGTACGCGTCATCAAGGAAAAAGCGATATCGCTGGCCACGTTCTGACGTGGGTGCTCGTGTGTCGCTACTCGATGACGCCAACGTAAACGCCGGTGCTTTTTGAGAGGCCGACTTGTTTTTTGGTATCTTCCCCGTGTCAGAGCGATCACGCGCGGTAGCCGTTGGATCGTCGCCCTCTGCTTTAACCTCGTCCCCGTCGGTTGTGGTCGTGTCCGGTGCTTGTGCACTCCAGTACACGTATGCGCCGTCTTCTCCAGCGGCTGACCCCTTCTCCATCAGCGATGAAGAGTCCGAGTCGCGCAGTCGTTTTCTGTTCACCTTGGCGAGCGTCGCGTCCGCAGTGCGGGCCATCGTGTGCGACCTCAGCGGCGGTACCTGGTGTTGCTCCACACACGTTTGAAGAATAGCCGGCTCGATCTCGACCGTGTCCAGCCGGACAACGGGCGGCAGCAGTGCGTCAAGGCAGCGACCAATGACATTGCCGCCAAGTCCGAGCACAAGAACAGCGTCACCAGCCGACGCCGGCAGACACGACGTAGTAGCCGCCGACGCGATCGCGCCCGCGTCGACAGAGGGCGGGGCGGTGGTCTTGGGAGAGGCGAGCGAGGAGGTGAACGCGGAGAGCAGCCCGGCCGGTGCGTGCCACAGCGCGTAGGTCACCAACGCCAAGTGCATCATATGGCGTGGGTAGCACTCGAGCAGGAACGGATGCCGAGGCTGGAATATCGACTGCAGTGCGTACGACCCAGGGCGGCGACGCTCGGCGACGTCCTTGTTGATAATGTGAAGGCTGTGGCATGCCAAGGTGAGCGTGGTCTTGTCAAGAGATGTCGTCGATGCGGCGTACGAGTCGGTGTGTTGTGAGCGGCGTCCATTGGGTGTAGACTTGGGTGACACCGATACCGTGAGAACAGACGAAGCCCACACCACCA
The DNA here is from genome assembly GCA_030849045.1 of Wallacemonas rigidus. Classification (NCBI taxonomy): domain Eukaryota; phylum Euglenozoa; class Kinetoplastea; order Trypanosomatida; family Trypanosomatidae; genus Wallacemonas; species Wallacemonas rigidus. The sequence goes on from JASAOL010000610.1 coordinate 191,201, forward strand.
TGTACCCTTTGAGAACCTCACCTTCTCTGCATGATCGCACTGTCGTCGTGCACGCCTCACAGGAAACCTCAAACGCATCGAGCGGTGCGGCTCGTGGGGACGAGCGCGTGCCCGCTGAAGTAGAGAAAGACTCAAGGTCATCTTGAAGACGGTCTGCGACGGAACGACGAGGTGAGCGCGCGTAGTGTGTCCGCACCAATGACTGCGATGGCGCTGAAGATAAAAGTGGCGGCGTCGAGTTGTCACACTCCACTGTGGGCAGCGCACCGTAGCGTTTGAGTACCTGACACACACTCATATCAGGGAAGTAACTGCTGACCTCAAAAGAGATGTTCTTACACGCCAGCTTCCTGAACTCGCCGGACATTGTTTCGCTTTTCGGGGCAATGAGCAGAAACGAGAAAAAAAACACGAAGTGAAACAAAAAAAAAAGAATAGCAAGGTGTGCGTTTTGTGTTTTTCACCTCTGTTGGCGAGGCCGTTAGCTCCGCTGTGAAGTATGTACTTCTATAATTGTGACCACTGTATCTATGTAGCGTGATTGGTTGTGTTGCTAAGTGTCGTATATGTGTGTATGTGTGTATCTGTACGCAGAGAAGAAGCTGCGAAAAGAATAAAAAAGAAAAAGTTATTTCTTCTAGAGAAACAAAGAAAAATGAGTAGGAAGAAGGTCGCGCGTGCGTCAGTGAAATAACCATTTGTGCGCATGCCTCTGTCTCCGTCACTCCGAGTGGGGGGGGGGGCGTGGAATAGGGTACGAAGTGTTTGCAGAGCAGCATGAGAGCCCTCATACCGCACATGCGCGGCCTTCTTTGTGTATTTTTTCTTTTTTTTTTCTTTGTGCGTGTGTGTGTTGTGGAGACACGCTCGCTACTCAGAGAGCGCGTTTCGAGGGCTTGTTGCGAATTCGTGGGGAAGAAAACCCCACTGTGTGTGCGCTCCGTTTCGCGTGGCTCACGCGTCGGGGGATGCGTTCTGCCAGACAGAGATGGTGCCGTCGCGACTGCCTGAGACCAGATAGGGTCCGGCGCTATCCGACGCGTACACCGATCCCTTCGTCGGTGCCGTCGGCGCGCTCCATAGTGCCGCCAAAGCGAGCACCGCGTCCTTGTGGTGTCGTAGGGGTGGGAGGCCGTCGCCATCGCTGCGCTCTTGCTCACGGAGGCTTACGGTGGGAAAAAGTGCGGTCGCCCCGTCCGGCGCGCGGTGTCGCGGCCCACGCGAGCGGCCGAGTCCTACCATCGTCTTGTCAGAGTTGTCCAGATCGGCACCTCCCTCACGCAGAAGACCGCTGAGCCACGCGGCCTCTGGCCAAAGAGATGGGCTCTCGTCCAGGAGGTACGCTGGCGTCGAGGAGACGAGCGTGCGTGGTGCGTGAAAACGTTCACACGTTGTGGCCGGCAGAACCGGCGGGCACGCGATCGCCCCCGAGTGCCGCGCCATCGCGTCGCCGTGAGCTGCGTGTGTGGGGGGTGACGAGGAGGGTGTCGACCCAGTGGATACCGAGGCCGGGGCCCCACACGGTGGGAGCTGCCACTGACGCAGCACGCCGTCTTCTGAGCCCGTCACAACACAGCCGAAGTGTGGTTGACACAACAACGCGCGTACAGCCTGCGAAGAGGGACGTCGCCCAGATGGCTCGGATGGGACTTGAAGCGCAAGAGAGAGTTCGCCGGTGCGGAGTTGGAGGCGATACGCTTGGCCATCACTCGCACCGAAGAGCAGCGCCGGACCAGGATGACCAAAGCGAGCGCACAAGGCGTGAGCAAAGGTGCAGGGGTCGGGACAACACGACAACAGTGAGGGCCGTGCGGTGTCACTGGACATGCCAGCTGTGACATCGTACGTGGCGACGCGACAATTGTAGCGTAGATCAAACAAGCTCGCGAAGCCGCCGTAGGTCGCAGCCACGACCGCGTACGCCGAGTGGCCGAAATGCAGGGCGGACAAGCAGCTGATAGCGCCCTCAGCGGCGTCCAGTCGCGTCATCCACGCCAACGCAGAGGACGCCGTCGATGACAGCGCAGCAGACGAAGAGGTGGGCATCCGTGTATCCACGAGCGCCACCACGCCGCTGGATGTGCCGGCGAAGAACGTGTGTGACGAGTGCACATCTAGCGCCGTCACCGCCGCCATCGCGGACGCGTAGGTGCGATTGGTCGCCTCCTCGTCCCTGACGTCACCGTTCGTGAGGGCGGTAATAGAGCAGTACCCGCTGTACTGCTCGCGATGCGCATCGTAGTAGCGCACAACGCCATCACTGCCGCCCAAGAGCACGGACGTGCAGGTCCCACACGCGCGACTACCGTCGCCACCACCAGCACCACTACCAGTGGTCGCCTCCATCCGCTGCGCCGCCAAATACGTCGGCGCACCTCTCCGGTCGGACGTCTGTGCACCGGACGCCGAAAAGGTCGAGGCGAGGTGTGGGATTCGACACCGTACCTCCATCTGACCGCAGATGCCTTCGGAGTCAACGCTGAGATCCCACATCAGGGCCTCTTCACGCGCACCGGCCGAGAGCAGCACATGGTCCCCTGACGGACGTGCGTCGAGTGCGGTCACAGTGTAGACGGCACCCATGTGCACAGAGGCGGAGGCGAGCGCGACGGACAGTGGCCGCAGTGGACGCGATGGGCAGGCGCACACTGCACGAGACATGAGTACGTGACCGCCGTCGCCGCCGCCATCGGTGAGCTTACCCGTGCCGCACCGACACGTGGGCCGCTGCATGCACTGTCGACGAGACTCTTGGCGTGAGAGGGCGTGCCTGACAGAGACGTCCTCGTGTGCTTCCGTTGGTGTGCTCACTTGACACGTGACGCCATGCGAAATCGCTGTGTCTGGGTCCTCTGCTTCCTTGACCGCGACACGGCTCTGCTTCTGCGACGTGGCCGTCGTGCTGCGGGCGGCCATCTCCAGAAAAGGCCGCACACTCGTCAAGAGAGCGGCGTGAGTACGGCACGTGCGAGGGGCGGCGGTGGGAGGCACAAGAAGCACTGCAGGACAGACCTCCTCGAACATCGCCTTGGCGAACGACTCCTCACTCGCGCTGGTGTGGCGGCTGTCGGTGAGGTAGTGACCTCCCGCACCCGCTGACGCCCTCGTCCGTACACGCGCCACCGCCGACGGATCCAGCGGCGCGAAGAGTGTGGGATTGGTGTGGGTAAGCTCCAGCGACTCGTGTGTATCGTTCAGTGTGCGCCGAAGCTGGACGTGCTCGAGTAGGAGAAAGCGCTCCTCCTCGCTGAGGGGCTGCTGGGCATCCGCAGATGGTGCGGTGCTGTGGCCCCTGTGGCGAGCGGCTTCCGGCACGGTACCCATCGCACCGTCCACCCACGCAGATGGACCGCTTGACGAGCTCGGCAGGGGTCGCAGCGATAGTGCGGCAGGCTCCGGCGGGCGCACGTCTGCTCGAATCACAGAGCGCGGTGCCCCATCCAGCATATCAAGAGGAAGAGCTTCGCGGGTTAAGAGGGGACGCACGGCGTCCTCAAGGTACATGGCGACTTCCGACGGGCGGTACAGACGCGCAGCCGTCGCCACGACAACCGTCGCTGCCCGAAACACCAGCGGCGACGCGCTGAGCAGTAGTGGGACGGCTTGATGCACAGAGGGCATCACATCGGCCGCCGCGAGCACGTCACGGCGCGCAGACAGCACGGCTACCATCGCCGACATGACCTGCACGAGGCAGGCCACGTCGGTCTGACGGAGACCCTCCGTCACGAAAAACTGCAGCGTCTCCGCTCGCGGCGACTCGAGTAGGGCGTGGAGGTACACACTCTGTGGATAGAGCTGCCGACGTACAGGAGGCGGGCTGGCGATGAGCGTCGTCAGAAGAGGCAGCAGGTCGCGATGGACCCGGTCGTCGCCGAGAAAGGCGACAACGGTAGGTGTCTCCTCAAGCAGTGCTGCCACGACACCGCTACCGACGCTCGTGGACGTTGAGGGCGAGCCTGAAGAAAAGAAGGCTGAAGATGAGTGTGTGCTGTGTTTGTAGAGGCTTTGGAGCAGCTCCCAGCCACTGCCCAGCAGCGCTTGCAGTGTGTGGCGGGAGGACCGTGCCGCACCGACGCCATCATCCGCGCCATGTCTTCCGTGTTGATGACTCATTGAATGGGTGTCCCTCCCCTCTGTGTCGTGTACAGATGACGTTGGGATGTGTGATGGTAGCGTGAGCGAATATCGGCACAGCAGCAGCAGAGACGGGAGCTGGTGAGCTAACTCTAGCAGCAGGATCTCCTGTTCGACACTGGCCAGCCGCACCAGCTCTGTGAAGCACGGAAAAAGCAAGTTGCAGAAGAGGGCCTCGCACGTCATTGAAAACGGCAGCGGCGCGTCGTGGGGAGTGTACGCGGGGCTGGCTGGTGCTGTGCGATCTTCTCGGTTGGAGCCGCAGCGTGCACTCGCGCTCGGGTCGCCCTCGTCAGACTCGGCGTCCGCAGACCCTTGACGTGTATCGGCGCACGGCGCATTCTGTCGAAGCACGCGCAGGCCGATCGCCATGAGCACGCGCAGTGCCATGAGCCGTGTGGTGCTGGGGTACTCCGTCACGCTGTTCGTCACCGTAAGAGCGAACGGCAAAACCGAGTCCAGCAGCGTCGCCACCCTCACACGCGACACGAACCAACGCTTCAGGCACGTGAGTCCACGCAGGGTCGCGTCGTTGGTGGCGGCGGTCTGAACAGCACCGAGCAGGACGGGCAACAGAAAGTGAGAGACGTGCTCGGCCGTACGGGACCGGACATCGGCGTCGGACACGGTCCATGTCGCCGCCGTCTGCTGCTGCGCGCACCACGTCACTGTGTGAGGTAAGGCCGTCGACTGGAGCCACTCCAACTGCACGTCAGCGGGTTGAGATAACAAGGCGGGTAGAACCGTCTCGTAGAGGTCGGCGAACCAGACAGGAAACACACGCGGTGTGAAGGCTTCGAGAAGTTGGCGCGCTGTCGGCCGCTCGGACGGTGCGCTACACAGCACGCGGCACAGGAGTTGGACCAGATCCATATCAGTCAGGCCCTTGTCAATGAGGACGCTCTGCACAAAGGTGAGACGCGCGCTTTCCGTGGCCAGACCACGCAAGGTTAGGGTCTCTGCAAGGTGAAGGACGTGCTCGCCAGTGAGGATGTACGCCATAACGCAGCCAGCCGAGAAGACGTCCATCGCGACGGTGTGTGCGTGTACATTGGCACCGCCGGCGCTCCAGGGCAAGCCCATGCTGGAGCCGCGGACACCTGTCATGTCACTGACGTCTTCGTCGCCCGTATCAGGGAAGAGTCCGGTGCCTGGGGAGACGCTCGCTGGCGTTCTTGTCGAGGTGGCCGTCGTCGTGTGAGTGGCCCTATTGGATTCGTTGGTGGCAGTGTCGGCCACGCCCCCATCCGCACCCCAGCCTTTGACATCCACGAACTTCTCGGGCGCGAGGTAGCATGCGCGGGTGTCTTCGGTATCGTAGTAGTACGCGAACATGGCGGGATCGTTCGAAGGAATATGCGCGGGTTTGTACAAGGCGAGGTCGGTCACGTAAAGCCACCCAGAGGTCTGTACAAGGACATTGTTCGGCTTCACGTCGCCGTGTACGACACCGTACGTGTCGTGAAGCTCCTGCAGCGCGCGCAGAAGTTGGTAGCAGGCGAAGAGTCGCTCCGTCGCGCCCCAGTATGGACGCATCTGGAGCCGCTCGGGCAGTGAAAAGGCGATGAATGGGCGTTGTAATAGGCTGAATCGCCCGCCGTCTGGGTAGCGGATGCGTGTATAATAGAGGACGCTGTGGCTGCGGCCAGCACCCGGTAGAAGCGCGTGAAGGGAGGCGAGACGAGTGGGAGCAGCTGAGGTCGACGTCGTTGGCGAGTCCTTCGTCTCCCTTTCGTCACGGTGTGTCTCTGTGCGAGATGGCTCTTCGGTGGTGTCTCCCGGTTGGGCAAAGCGGGTCGCGTCGATCGCGTTGAGTTGTTCGCCGACGCTCCGCATCATGTCTCTCACCACGATCAGCTGCTTCTGCTGCTCGCTGTTTCCCTCCGTTGTCACGAAAACTTTGACTACGACATCCTGAGGCGGACAGCGGCCAGCGCTCCACGCGTCTACGGTAAGGGTGGATGTGGACGCGGGTGTGGAGGTACCCAGACGGCCTGGGAGCAGCGTGAGCGGCTCAACACTACCGCCCCCAGGACCGGCACCCGCATAGACGCCGCTGGCATACCCTGCTGCGGTCATGGTATCCAATCGATTGAGATCAAGTCGGGCATGGCGCACACGTTGGCGCACAGCACTGGGTACATCCGGACGTTGCAGGAGATGCAGCTCGGGGGCCGTGTACGATCGAGGCCAAGCCGCATTGGCCACATCACCGCTGCGGTACAGAAACAGCTCCCGGTACTGCTGGTCGTGGTCCGCGAACGCGCCGAGCAAAGTCGGCTCGGTGGCCCCCGAGATGTCGGAAGCGGGTGGCGGAGAGGGGGGAGTCATCAGGACTCGCGAAGAATCGTCGCCGAGCGCGCGACCACCAACAGTGCTGTGCTCGCTGAGCCACTCACTGCGCGAAGTGGTTTCGGTGCTTGTGCGTGCGTATTGTCGACACACGTGCCTCACAAAAGCCGTTGCTTGGCGTCTCCGTCTGTGTGTATTGAGACGCACCTGCCGTGTGAGGGCCACCGCCGAATCCTCCAAGCGCGCATCCGCCTGTTCCAGGGCCTGCGGCGAAGGCGAGTGTCGCTGCGACTGGGTGGGTTCAACGGCCTGGCGATCGAGGCAGTGGAAGCTTGTTGCGTAGCTTCGTCCGGGATCACCCAGCGTGCTCAAGTACTCGTACTGCGAAGACACGTCAGCGAGATTGACCGACGCGACGGCGGTGAGTTGATTGCCCATAATGGCTGTATAAATCCCTGTTCAGCTCTTGCGGATGATGATTACTTATCTCTCTCTCTCTTCTTAACGCTATGACCACTTTTTTTTTTTTTTCTTGTTGTTGTTGTTGTTGTTGTTGTCTATGTGTTGTGTACTTCTACTTTTGCCGAAGCCGCAGTTCAACGCGAAGAACGAGAGAGAAAAGGGGGAGGGTATGGTAGGTAGGAGCACACGATGTGAGGATCAGTTGCGAGTGGTGCGTCACAGCATTTGAAGGGGGGAATCAGAGAGCCAAGATCCGGAGCTTGCGTGAGTACCAGAAGTGCGACGGCAACGCCAAACAATGTGTGAGAAAGAAAAAAAAAGAAATGCAAAGAGTGCAGAAGATGTGATCGACGTGCGTTGAATTGTTTTTGAGCGTGTACACATGTCGGGGGTATGCTTCCTCGCACGTGGCGGACAGTCGTACTCGCCTGATCACGTTGTCGGACGATCGGCTTCGCACTCGTGCAGCGTGTGACCTAAGCACCAAAGAGGCGAGTATTGGTGCTCACAACGCCTGATACTTTTTTTCTCTTCATTTGTATTATCAGTATTTTTTTTTTGTTTCAGCGCGCGCGTGTGTGTGTGTGTGTGTGTTGTCCCCACCTCTAACGGGGAACGAAGAAGAAACTATCAACGAAGAATCAGCAATTTGTTATACATTCAAGCACTGACAGACATCGTTTGGCGACAAACGCCTCTGCGCGCTTGCGTGTGTCTCTCTGTGTTGCAAAGTATTTGTATCTTTTTGTTTTCAGAAATGTCAGTCTCTGACTTGCTTTTCTATTCGTTCCGTCATCTACATAACGACATCGAAAGAAAAAGGTGAGGGCATGAAAAAAAAAAAAAAGAGATATCAGAGTGCGTGCGTGAGAGTGAGAGAGAGAGGCTGCTTTGGATCCTCTTCTTCCGATGAGAGTGGAAGCGGACCTCTCTCTCTCTCTGATGCTCTGACTCCGAGACAGACTACCACTCCGGTTTGTAGTAGGGCCGAACGACCTGCGGTTCCCACGCACGATTACCGTAGCCTCCCGCTGTGCCGTGCGACATGTCCCGCCCGCTGCCCACCGGTGGTACCGAATCGAACAAGGATAAAATCTCAGACTGCGCGGCCCGTGGTCCGCCCGCCGTGCGGCCGCCTTGGAGGAGATCACCCGCGTTTGAGTGATTGGGGGCAGATGTTGATGACACGCCACCACCGTTGTGGCCCTGAAAGAGGAAGCTAAAGTTCGATGCGCCGGTGTTCCCGCCCGGCGACGGCGCTTGCGGAGGTGGCTGCGTGTGGGCACGTGGCGCGGAGCTGTACCCCATGTCCGCGTGGGGCTGCGGGTAGAGCTGACCCTGAGAGCTCACCATGTGCATCATGTGCGATGGCTGTGGCGGCGGCGTGTGACCTGCGGTATGCCACGTGGGTTGAGGGCCACTTGGGTAGGCGCCGACCGGCGTGTCGTGTGCGAACAATTCGGACACGCTCGTGCGTGCACCTGTTGCAACTGGTGCCTGCACACCGACCGCTGGCGCAGAGGAAGGCACAGCGACGGCGCTGGCCACAGGCGCGCCCCAAATATCCTCCATGACAGGCGCCGGTGCTTCCGCCGCCGCGGCCGACGTCTGTGCTCCAGACGCACTTCCGTGCGCGATCGCTCGGCTCACCGCGGACGGAGATGGGGATCCGTCATCGGCGATAGGCGTGTCGAGGAATTGCTTGAGGACAGAGTCGAACTGGGGATGGTAGAACTGCTTGCGTTCGTATTTGCTGCGCAGCAGACGCTCCGCCGTTTGAGAATCCGTGTACGACTTGACGCGTGCCCCGTCAGGCATGTTGTGCTCGTACAGCATCCGTCCGCGTGCGTTCCCGACGTGTTCAATAAAATCAATCATGAAGGGCTCCCAAACGTCCATGTTCGTCGATTTGACTTTGGAAATGTGTACGCCCATCGAGCGGTGGATGCCCGCGCAGCGGAGACAGAAGAACACGCCCAGGTTGGTGCTTGCCCAGCGCGGCTGGCGCGAATCGCAGTCGAAGCAGACGCGGTTCTCCGGTCGCCGGAGCATCACCTCAAAACGACGCTGCTGCGCCACAGGCACGCCACCTGAAGACGTCGCGGACTGAGAAGCGCGAGACATAGAGAAAAAGGTGCGCGTATGCACGTGCGAAGACTTGTAGAAGTGCGGACGGGCAGATGTACGTCTGTCACTACCTTTGTCTTCCTGTGCGTATACCCTCCTCTCTAAAGTTCTTCCGTTCAGATCAGGCACAGGGAGTTTGTGAACGGGAAGAGAACAGAAGCGCGCACTCAAGACAGAGAACAATGAGAGAGTGAGAGAGTGGGAGAAGCGGGCGAGAGAGAGGGACGAAACAAAAAGAGAGAGACAATACACAATAAATGAACAGATATTACCTCCTCGAAACGTTTTCGTTTGTCGTGGGTAAAAGAGTAGATCGTGGGGGGAAAAAGGCGGGGGACATGATAGTAGAGAGGCAGCAGATGCGAGAATGGAGAATACCTTGGTCATAGGCACACAAAGTACCGAGGTGCCCATGTGTCACGCCTACTGGAGACGTGAGTGCGTGTGTGTGCGTCAAGCAGAATAGCTTTTCTATACTCCACCAAACGACGATCTGGATAGATGACAAAGGTTTGTGGACTAGTGCCGAGCCAGAGCTGAGGCATCACCCCACTGGACCTTGCGGTGTACTGTTGTAATCGGCCGAATGCGCATGCACGTATCGACACAGCACGTCTTCCAACGCTGCGCTCTGTCACGTTTTGTTGTTTCTTTTGGTCATTGTTTGGTCGGTTGGTTGATGTTAAAGAGCGTTCCTTCTTTTTTTTTTTTTTGTGTGTGTGTGCGTGTTGTCGTTGTTGCTCCCGGGTTGTACGCCATGTCACCAGTCGTCACTGTTGCGACGGCCTCTGCCACGCCCGCGACCACGGCCTCTACCACGACCGCGGCCGCGGCCACGTGCACCAGACGGCAGTCGCAGATTACCTCGCCGACCACGGACTTCCTCACACAGTGCGCTGAGACCAGGATCGCAGAAGATGCACGCGACGATCCGGTCTTTACGATTTGGCAGCGGGCTTTTGCCGTCGGGGAACATCAGCTCCAGGCAGTTCGCGCCACAGTCTCCGCATTCTTCGGAGCTGGCGTGGACGCGCTGGGCGGTGGGCGGAAGCTTGATCATCATGGTGCATTGATTGCAGCAAATCTTCCACTTACCCGCCGTGCGCGGGACAAAGGCCATACAACCCTTGCACTGCTCATCGATACAATCGCACACGTAGTTCGTCGCGAGAGAGTGCTCGCACGTCGGGTGCTTACATTCATCGCAGCCCATGTGGAAGAGCTCCCGCTTATCGGCGTCCTCGAACGGCGGATGGTTGTAGCACTGAGGGCAGATGGGAAAAGACTTGCCGCCGTCAATATGACAGACAAGCAGTTCGAAGCCGTCGATGGGACACTGCAGACCCATGTAGGCCTTGATGGCGCCGCCTTGCGGGAGGGCCAGGGTGACCTCACAATACGGGCAGTACAGCCGCTGGGGACGCGTGTCGAGGTGCTTCAAGTACCGCATGCACGTACCACAGCGAGAAATGGGCTTGCCGGTGGAGGCGATGGCAGAAAAGGAGGCCCCCATCAGGCCATCATAGGCGTCGATGTGCGCCTTGAAGAACTTGAACTTTTCGAAGAAGAGCTCGAGCGAGTACTGCAGGACGTCGTTGAGCTGCGCGCGGCCCTCGGCGATGTGCGTCACGTACTCCTCCACACGGCTGCGCACCAAGGGCAGCACGAGCTCGGGGTCGATGGCCTTGATGCCGTGCACAAGGACAATGCCCAGCTTCGTCGGCTTCATCACACGGCCAGGCTGAACGGAGCAGTAGCCGCGCTCGACAATGTTGTTCACGTGCGTGGCGATGGATGCGTCCGTGCCGATACCATTCTTCTCCATGAGACCGATGAGGTCAGACTCAGTCAAATAGCTCGGGGGCTGTGTCTGCCCCGCCTGCAGGCGCACGTCGGAAATGAGGAAGTCGTCGCCGATCTCAACGGCAGTGGGGATCTTATCATCTTCGACGCGAAGGTGTGGCATCACCTCGGTGAAGCCAGGGTCCTCGACAACGCGCCCCGTGACGGAGAAAATCTCCTCGCCCAGTTCAATGGTAATCTTCGTCCGCAGCAGACGGCAGTCTGGCGCGACCGTTGCGATAAAATGCCGGCAGACGTACTCATAGAGACGCCACTCGTCCCCGCTGAGCTCCCCGGGTGACGCGCTGCGCATAGGGGTGATCGGGGGATGGTCGCCTGCATCCTTGCCGGCCTTTGGTCGCACGTGGCCTTCCCGGAGAAGCGAAGAGACGAAGGCGCCCCAAATTCGGTGTGACGCGTGAGGCTCCAGCGCACCGCGGAGGTTGAAGGATGGTGGGTAGGCTGTTGACTCTGTACGTGGGTATGAGATGTAGCCGCGAATGTACAAATTCTCCGCCAAGCTCATGGCGAAGTGCGGACCAATCCCGAGAGAGCGGCTGGCGACCTTCATCAACTCCACTGTGTTCAAGCCGTTCGGGCGCGGGCGTGCCTCCGAGCCGATGGAGACGTTCACCACCTTCGCCATCTTGCCGCGACTGAGCACCTTCTGCTGGAGGAGGCGGCCAAGTGTTTCGTCAAAGACGCGACCCCGCTCCCACTCAAACTGGATGTTCTTGCCCGAGCGGTTCGCGACAGGCACGAGACGCCAGAAGTTCTCTGGTTTGAAGTTGAGAATCTCGTCATGTCTCTGCACGCAGAAGCCCAGCGTCGGTGTCTGGCACGGGCCGTAGCTAACGACGCTGGCGTCCAGATCGCCGTACTTCCCTTGGAAGTACTTGGTCTGGAATCGCGTGAAGGCGACGCCGACCTTGAGATCGAGCTCCTGTCGGCAGGTGACGGCATCGCTGACGCACTTGTTCGGCTTGCCCAGGTTGTTGTACGCGTGGTTGATCTCTTCGTGTGTGATAGCCGAGAAGTGAGCACGGAAAATGCGGTCGCTGCGATAAATCTGCCGCTGGACCACTTGCATGACCTCAAAGCAAATGTTCTCGCCTTCACGATCGCAGTCGAGCCAGAGCACGAGCGTGTCGAAGCCTTGCGCCTCGTTCATGAGGTGATGCGTGACCTTACCTGAGATATCTTTCCACAAAATAGGCGCGGTGAAGAGCTCGTCCTCGTCGGTCTTATCCCAGTTCTGGTGCTGAGACGTGAAGTCGCATGAGAAGACGTGCCCTGTGACACTCGTGACCTTGACGAACGCCGGCGTCCCCATGAACGTGCTGTTGTACTCGTACACAGGCAGAGCGCGTTGACGCTTGGCAGCTTGGCCACGGGAGAGGTGATAGGCGATGCTCTCCGCGAGGGAGGGCTTCTCCGCGACCATAAGAACATTACACACCATCTATGCTTTGCGTGCGACAATTGTTGACGATGATTATTTTTTTTTGTTTGTTTGTTTGTTTGTTTGTTCGTGTGATGCCCTAATGTGTGTGAGCAGAGTTAATGTGTGTGTGTGTGCCGTGGAGATTCAGCGCGGAGACGAAATGCACGTCAAAGAAAAGAAAGAAGAAGAGAAAAAAAAAAAAGAGAGAGAGAACAAGATGATACGGAAAATGTGGAGACCCACCGATCTTGGTGCGTGCATGATGATATCCGTTGATTTGCGGAGAAGAGAGAGAGAGAGAGGGAGCGTGCACGGACAAAGAGGTCGCCATGTTGGCGAGCGTGCGCATAACCAAAGGGCGGCGTGAGAGGGGGAGAGAAGCACTTGATAAGCGATTGTATGCGGCCGTGTAGCTTTGCGTGACACAGGAATGGGCTCTCTTTGAGTTCTCTACGTGTGTGTGTGTGTGTGTGTGTGTGTGTGTGTGTGCGTGTGTGTGTATGTTTACTTTTCCTTGCTTTGGTGCGCATTCGCATCGTTGACGCGACCAGTGTTGTGGTAGAAGTCGTTCAAGGGATGGAAGCGAGAGGACGTGTAGCAGGGGAAACGAAAAGGTGAAGCAGCGTCGTCATGAGCATTCTTGACAAGAAAATGAAAAAGACTGAAGAGTTGACCGATGTCGCCAAACAATAACATATATCAACTACTCTGACCGAATATCTGTGGTGTGCATTTATTTATTCTTTTTTCTGTCTGTTTGTTTTCTTTCCTTCAACAACGTTCCTACGTGTGCTCTTCTGTGCGAACAGATTTGGTAGGTGGCGCTTGTGTGGTGTCAGCCTGGCTGACCGTCGCCGTTCCGTCTTCGCCATCGGCGAGAACACGTAATATAGCCTTTCTCAGATATCGCACATACACCGACACACTGGGAGTCACCGCCGTCGCCGGAGCATCGGATGTCACCGTGTAATGCGCAGCGGCTTGACAAAAGCCATAAGCGAGAAAGGGTAGCTTCTTCAGCGTGCGGCCGTTCAACCCTAGAGACACGCGCGCGAGTAGCAAGATTTCGTCGTGCGTGTCGCGCACGGCCTCACTCACCGGCAGATCGGTGCTTTCGTCACCTAGGCTGAGGTGATCACGCGTTGGGATCTGGAGAAGGCCTCGCTTCACCAGTTCCGTCACACTGGCCTGCAGCATCGCACGGCGCGCCTCGTAGCCTGGAGGACCGACGTGTATTTTCATATCCGCCCTGTCCGCGAAGGCGGGGTCCACGGCATCCGTGAGGTTACTTGTCGTGAGTACCAGCACGTTCCGGAAGCGCTGCAGGGCGTCGATCTGGGTTAGCAACGCGTTCACAACACGAATCGCATCGGACGGTTCATTGCCGCGCATAGCCGCCTGGCGTGTCGCCGCGAGACTCTCCACCTCATCCAGCAACACGCACACCAGACACGCGCTGTCGGAAGCGAGCTGACGAATGCCCTCAAAGAGTTGCGTCACCTGCTTACCACTCTCGCTGAACCAGCGGCTGAAGAGGCTGTGTGCGCTGACTTCAATCAACCTCGCGCGCGGAAAAGGCCCGGACTGGAGGCGGATGGCGAGTTTCTGGGCAAGCGCTTTGGCCAGAGAGGTCTTACCTGTACCAGGGGGTCCGTGGAAGAGCAGCATGCGATTCCATGTGATCAGATTCGGATCGACGCCGTGTTGTGAGAAGCGCAAGGCGGTGACAACGTACTGCAAGAGCTGCTTTTTGAGCGCCACCGAGTCCTCCAGGCTTTCTCCGTAATAGAGGGACTCCCACAAGCCATCTAGTGTCGCGTGGGGGAGAGCCAGTGACGAGCAACACGGCAGCTGCGATGCACTGTCGGCATTGCCCGACGCGCCACTCTCGTCCTCACCCGCTGTGCCCTCACACGTGCCGGTTGTGTAGAGTGGCACCGCGCCGCTGCTGCCCACGGGCGCGGTCGTCGTACCAGCCCCGTGGAGGTGATAGAAGACAAAGGCGTACTCGCAGAGAGATGAAGGCGCGTGGTCGGTTTCATCGGTGGGATCGCTCCGGCTTGTCGTCCGGTCCACGTGCGAAACAGATGAACTGCCCTCACCATCGGAAAGCGGGGCAGGGGAGCCGGGTAAGATGGGTGACGACACGCACAAGTCGCAAACACGCACACTGTCGATCTCACTCGCGAGCCACGCACGCGTATCGGTGAGAGGAATGAAGCCGCCTGGTGACAGACCCTTCTCCTGCGCATAGGCGTGGACGGCCTTCTCGAGCACAAGCGAGAGCGTCGGCAGCATTTCAGCTGGTGCGCGTGTGCGCACCTCGAGAACAACAACAACTTTAGTAGGCATGGTGCACACGTGGGAAGAAAGAAAAAGTTTCGTGAATGGCGAGCCGTGACCTCGTGCCTCTCACCGTTTGCGTGGCCGTACCTCCGGCTCTTTACCCTCACCGCCACGCTACGTGCGAAGAGTGTACTCGCTCACAGAATGTGTACGTGGCGTTCTGTGAGGCGGTGAAACAGGCTGCTGAGATCCCCCTGCAGGACGCGCGCCTTCTCGCAGCAGTGATAAGAAGCGATCTTACAAGAGTGTTGGCACGGGCGTTTGAAAAAAAAAAAGACAAAAAGACAAAGCGAGTAGGAGGCAGATGATTGTCTTTGTCTCGGTTCGAGAACACGCGAAGGGAAAGGCTCGCCGTCCACAGACGTTTATCAACAGACCGGGGAACACTCATCACAATTGGGCGCCACACTGCTGGGATCATGGTGAAGGCCTCCATGTTGAGCGTCAGGCACACCTCCTTTAACTTCCCATGCACTTCTTTTTCTGTTCGTGTCACACGCAGTGACACCAGACCGGCATGTGGACCTGTTGGTGTGTCGCGGCGGATGAATGCCACCTCTCGATTCCCTGTGCTCGGCTTGTCTCGAGGTACGTCTATTTGTGTGTTTGGTTGTGGGTCTGTGTGTGTGTGTGTGTGAAGAAGTCTTCCATCGGCCGATACAAGATGTAGCAAGCGAGGCCGCGAAAAAAAAAAAAACTGCGGACAAGCGAAGCTTTTGTTCTGGTCTTTTTATTCTTGTCGCGTAAGTTCGTTCTGTTTATTTGTTTTTTTTTGTTTGTTTGTTCAACGGTCACTCCACGTCTTCCTTTTCGTTTCGTCACTACTTCCACACGCATGTGCCCTCGTTTCGACGCGGAGCGGCACACGTGGGAACACTTGTCATGCGCAGAGAAGCGTGGCCTGTGGACTGAACGGCCCAATTGAAGCTTTGACAGCACGCCTCCACAGCGACACAAGGTGCCGACGAGCGGGCGACCTCTTCACACACGTGTGTGATCATGACACGCACTCGTTCCCAGAACGACTGGCTCTCCACGAACAGCGAGGGCAGCGCTTCAACAAAGATGCACGCGTCTTGCCAGTAACCGGTAAATGGAGTCTGCGCGACGGTTGTTACGAAGTCCAGGAGCGGCTCTCGCAGCATCTCCGCGAGTTCATCGCGATCGATGTCAGGCGCACTGCGACACGCGCACAGCACGCGAGACCAGTCGGCCAGCGAGAGGTGAGAGATGAACGTTCTTCGTGCGTCCTCCGAGTGTGTCTTGGGTGCGCCTTCGTCGTCATCTGCAGCCGCTCGTTCGTCCACTTGGCTGAAGATCAAGGTGGCCATCAGCTGACCGAACACGGCACTATCCGCACAGCCGAGAGCGGCCCCGCACAGCAGCGCGTGCGACCAGGCCGCTGTCAGCAGTGCCCAGCGGTGGGATTCTACGCACGCATCTGTGTACGTCGTGGGTGTGGTCAGGCGTTTCACTTCACGGCTCAGCAAGCGGCGTGACAGGGAGAGCCAAGTGCTGCGCAGGGCTGGTGGCTGATGACGGCCACTGGGCACAGAGGGTAGACGGCCACTGCACCTGTCCGCAAGGGTGCCGGGTAACGGTACAGGCGTTCGGCCCGACGCGGTGCTCGGCCCAGCAGGGGCGGCCGAAGCGGGTGGCGCCGCCGATTCGTTGATTTTGGATGTTGCGGGTGGGGTCGGTGTGGGGGTGGGAGTGGTGGGTGTCGATGCCGAGGACGGCGTCATGAGAACCATCGGCATCTCCGCCGACGCAGCCACTTCCTCCGCCTGGCGATCCGCTTGGGCGTCGTGCTGGGCTTCAAAGGTGCGCGCGGCGACTGTCATAGCCGCCAGAGCGCGCACGACCTCCACCAGTGAGAGCTGATCGCGTGCATCGCGCACGTGAAGGGCGACGTGCACCAGACAGGTACTCGTCTCAGGCGCTACCAGTGCGGCCGTCACGAACAAGTTGGTATCACGCGCGGCGAGACGGCGGCTCTCGGTGAGATGATGTAGAACACGCGCACAGGACGCGGTCACTTCGTCCGCAACGACCACCGGGACCAACCCGATGTTGCGGAGCGCCGACACGGCGGCGAGGACAGCCACAACATCGCGTGCCGAGAGAAGTGCGCCTGCGCTCGCTGTATGCACGCTGGTGAGCTCGTCAAGTGCGGCGGAAAGCCAGTACGCACACTGCTCGATCGCAGCACGTCTGAGCACACTGGTCTCCAAAAGCGACGGGCTCTCGGAGAGCCACCCGCGGAGAGGTCGAAGGCTGCCGTGCGAGCTGTCCGTGACCCTTTCCTCTCTATCATCGGCATCATGGCCCTCCCTAAAGGCCTCCGCGAGGCGCTGGCGGAGCGTGGCACACGAGCTTTGTCGCGCGTCGTCACTCGCGTCTTCCTTGTCTGCTGCGTGACTAGTCAACTCAATGCTGCTCACCCAATGCCGGGTAGGGGAGATGGGCGGTAATCGAGAGCCGCGCGCACTACCCACAGCGCCCCTCACTGCCCCTGCGAAGCGCTCAGCCCGCCGTTCTGGATGGTCGTCGTCGCCGTCAGCACCGGCACAAACGAATCCAGAGGACGACGCCGAGGCTGACTGGTTCTCTGCGTCCGACGCGTCCGCGTCTTCAAGTGCTCCCGTGCGTGTGACCCGCTGTGTTGCAACCGCAAGCGCTAGAAGCGCGTCGGACGTCAGTCGATGTGAGCCCTGTGAGTGAAGATGTGAGGGCGACACGGACGGCTTTTGCTCTTTTAGGTCGGACAGCACACGAATCAGCAGCGCGTACAGGCAACGCTCTTCCGCGGCGCATGTGTGCGGCGCGACTTGAAGGAACGTCGTGACCGTGTACAGCCGGGTGTAGCCTCGCATCGGCTCCTTCATGCCATCCTCCTCCGCGAAGGTGAATGGGCTTGGCACAGCCGTGCCAGAGAGGGACGACGGTGATGTGTGCGTCCTCTCATCACCGATGGGCGCGGACAAAGGAGCGTTTGTCGTGGCCTGCGCGGCCTCTGCTAACTCACTCTGCATCAACGCGTGCTGCAAGAGGCGCAGCAGTGACTGCGTCGACTTCAAGGTTGAGTCTATGGAGTCGGGTTCAGGTTTGTTTTCTTCTTCTTCCGCAGCGCTGTCCTTGACCTCGTCTTCGACGCCGTCCGATAAGACCCGCTCACAGTGCACAAGTGCCGACGTCTCACTGTTGTCGAGGTAACATCCATGCCAGCCGCCATCGCTTGGTTTCAACAGGGGCGTATTGCGGTGAAACACCAAACCGGCGGTCAAGCGCACAGTGCGACGCTGGCGAAAGTCTTCGTCGAACGCATCCAGCCAACTCTCAAGCGACGGTGGCGCACGCGCCGCTGCGCCATCGGTGTCCGTCGATGGCATCTGGTGGTTTCGCGCGCACGGAGACGCTTTGCTGTTGACGCGAAGAAAGAAGTCACGCGGGGCTGCGAAAAGCGACGACGGCACGCCTGCCGAGTTCGATGCGGTGGTGGGCAACAAGCCCGGTTGGAGAGAGACGATGGACACGAGGCCGAGGGCCACCGCGTCGAGCCAGAGAGTTAAGGGAACACGTCGTACGTCAGACGCGTCTAAGCAGCTCCGTCGCGCGTCGTCAACAGCCTCCTTCCCCGTCATCGCCCGATGAAGCTGAGCCACGAGCGCGTGCTCCATGCGGTCTATGTTGGCTTCAATATCACTTAGCCGTGGTGTGCTCTTTGTGTGTGTCGACGCGGTGGTGTTGTCCGCACCGTTGCCCATCTGCGCGTTGCGGATCGACTCATTGTAAACGGCCTGTGCCATGAGATCGAAGACCGAGTCGCGTGTCCTCGCACGCGAAGAGTAGTGCGCGCCGCTGCTGCTGCTGCTGCTGCTGGTGTGTCGCCCCACGCTCCGCATCAGCTGAAGACCTGCGCGCGTGTGTAGGTGCACGAGGACGTCGAAAATAATGTGCAGCTCGTCTAGTGTCAACGCTAACGCGGCCGGCTCGTTGGGTAGAAGAAGTGATAGCAGGGTGGCGTACACGCTCGCCGCGTTCACAGGGAACGCTCCATGGAGACCGCTGACCTCACTCTCGCGCAGTCTCTCGTGCCACTGTCGCAGCACTGGATGCGTGATATCAGCTGGCTTCTCGCACTGACGACGCTGCGCGGCCTGCTCACGCTGCCAGGTCGTAAGACGCACCTCGGCGCACAGCGATGGTGTTAACAGGTGGTGCGTAAGGTGCGCGAGCATGGCGGCTGCTGTCGTGTAAGCGCGGTCTGCATCTGTGTCTGTCCGCTTCTCGTAACGGCTCTTGCGTTCCTGTTCCTCTTCTTGTCGTTCTTGGGGTTCGGATGACGTAGCTCTGCGCGAACCACCTAACAATGTGGAAAACCTCACCAGCGTCGCTTCCGCCTCCGCATCCACCCGATCCTTGGAGGACGCCGGCGGCGAGAGCGGCGGTGGCTGCTGAAGGTACGCGCGCACGCATCGCTCGAACTTTGGTCGCACCTCCTCGTGCAGCACCGCAGCGGCGGGGCGGGTCGCGGTGTCCGCCTCCTCCGCTTCGAAAAGCAGAGCGCCAACACACGCGATGCTGATTATGTGAGCCGCCGTAAGTCGCGCGATCGCGGCTTCTTCTTCGGCCCTTTCCGTCGGCGCGGTACGCGTCGTCGTGGTTGGCGCGATGGTCGCGGCCGGGTCGGCGGTGATGCCGCGTTCCGTGAATGCTGCAGCGCGGCGCGTGGCTTCGGTGACGCTCTCCATGAAAAAGGGCATGAGCACCTTCCGCAAGGTCGGCGAGTCCATCAGCTGCGCACGGAGTGGAGCCAGGCACTGCCACACAGCGTCCAGACGCGCGTCTTGGAAATGCCCATGAGGCCGCCTACGGGCATCATCGATCAGCGCGCCTTGACACAGCACAGCACAGAGAGGACCCACCGCACGTAAGTAGGCCTCCCACAGCCACACGGCGCGCTTTCTCGGCATCGCCGACCACAAGGCCGCGAGGTCAGGCCCCGGTAGCGTCAGGAGTACGCGGCGTGTCAGCGCACCAGGCACCTCCGCCTGTCGTTCCAGATCCGCGCGCAGGCTCTGCCGTTGTGCGCGTGCACCTGGACTTTGTTCCACCGCGTGATCTACGCCCTGTCTGTTTGAGGTCGAGGTCACCTCGGCGGAGGGGCCATAGAGGAGTGCACACGGCTCAGGCAGCCCGCTGAATCGCTCGCTCATGAAGCGATCGGCATCCATCACGTACACACAGAGCGCGCTCACTGAGCGCACATACACAGCAGTGCTCCGCAACAAGTGTGGTGCGATTGTGACGCGCTCGCTCTTGGATGTTTCAGTGCTCCGCTGCGGCACCTGCTGCGCGAAGAATAAAAGATAGAGAAGATTGTAGGCAAGACGTTGGCGGGCTTCGCTGCTGCTCACGACCGCTAAAAGCTCTTTGAGTGGGGCTGACGGGGTCGTCGCAGAAGATGACGAGCCACTTCCGAGTGCGCGGTCCACAATGCTGGAGTCTTCGTCGAGGAGCGTGGGCCAGCACAGCAGACGCAAGAGCTGTACAGACTGAAGTTCGCCCTCCAGCGGCGCCCGCGGCGTGCGATGACCATCCGGTGTGTCACGTGCTGCGTTCGTCAGCAACGCAGGAGAACAAGAAGGCAGCGATGTGGCGAGCTGTATGTACACGAGCCACCGCGCGAGCGGGAGACAAACGGGATCGCGCGTGCCGGCAAACCACGGCAGCGTGCTGATGCGGAACAGCACGGCTTTATCGGGGTGGCTCAGTGTTGCGGTAGGCCACAAGGGAAGCAGCGCGCGCAGGAGGAGCATGAGCAGTGCGTCAAACACATGCATCGAGGTCACCGAGGTAGACATGGACGGCGCACGGCCCTCCGGATCCGCCGTTTGCTGCGCGTGTGTGGGCACCGTCTCATCGACTTTGGGCACCGCATTCACGATCGCCTGGGCGTGTGTGAGGACCTGCTGCGATGCCTGCAGCTGCTTCTGTGCCAACGCCATGCGCTGATGGCGGCCGGCGGCGCCATCCGGAAGAGACTGCAGCTCTACGCGCAAGCGGCGCAGGGTGTGGCGGGCCTCTCGAATGGCGTCCAGGTGATCAGCCACCAACCGCGGCGCGGACGCGTCATGTGTGTTGCTGGTAAAAGCGTTTTCGTCCTTCGCCCACTTAAAAAAGACAACGGTGTTGAGCAGCTCCACCAGCGCGTGAGCACGCTCACGACGCCACGCCTCACGGGCGGCTGGCGACGACAGCGACGCGTCCACTTCGACGAGCCCGTTTTGAGGGGAGGGCGAAGAAAGATCGGTGTGCGTCGGTCGAACACTGGACGGCGTGAGCCACTGAGTGTGCAGGGCGTCGTGGTACGGCCAGAAAAAATCGTCGTTCGCCTCGGCATCCAGCGTGGAGGTCGCCACCGACACCGTCGACGTGGAGTTCATTTGCGTGAGTGGCTTGACGAACATGTCATCCACTGTGCGCTGCACCCGTTCCGTGAGTTCATCGTCACACCGCCCGACGTGGTTATTGGCCGCGTGCGACTGCGCCGTCGTGGCTCGCGCGAGCGACTCGAAAAACTCTGATGCCGGCAGCGGCGGAACGCGCAGTGGTGCCACCAGCGCGTCAACCGACACACTCGACGAGGACGACAGACGAATATCACATGCGCACAGCGACGGCTCATCAGCAGTCGTTTGAGTTGACGCGTGGAAGAACACTCGCAGCACAGACGGTCCGACGTCGTTCGCGGACGCTGCTGCCTGCTGTGCGTGGCCCGCGGCAATGAGTGCGTCGAGTGTCTCACGCACAGCTTCCAGGCACAGGTGCGAGAAGGCCTCCACCACACGCGCGTCCTTTTTCAGCGCCGCGTAGTTCTGGCGTGCGGTGTCGTGTGTGCGAAGGAGGTGCTCGAGTACGTTATGAGCCGGTACAGCACTCGCGCGAGGTGCGCGGACAGTGCTCCCTCTGTGCTCTCCTCCTTCTGCACGGTCGGCGGTGCGTTTACCAGCGGTGGATTGCCACGCTGTCTGCCGAACGGCCTGCCCATTTGACTGCGGATGGTGTTGACGCTCCATACGCTGGCGCGGATGTCTCGACGTTGGAGACGTATGGCTGCCGCGTGCACGTGCGCCACCACCAGGCGTTTGGCTCGCACTCGCAAAGTGCGGCTTCCGCGCATTGACGTTGTCGGAAAAGTCAGTATGCACCTCCTCGCTGTTTGCGTTCAGGAGTGGCGCACGATGTCGACGACCGTTGTTATGACCGTTTTCGCGGCGGAGATCATCACGAGCGCGGACATCCTCTGTCACGGACGCTGCCGCCTGCGTCGTTGTGTGCGACGGCGTGTTCGTGCTCTCTCGCGGTGCAGCCCCGCGCCGGTGTTGAAACGAGCGACGCTGTTTTCGCGGCGAGGTCGAGAGCGGTGGTGCACGTGACGGCTCCCCATCAGCGGTGGCTCGACGCGCTGAGCGAGAGGGTGCACTGTCAGGTGATCGGGACGCCGCATCCCGTGTGACTGGCGATCGCGTCAGCAGTACGGCCGTGAAGAAACGATGGGGCTCACGCGTCGCACAGTGAAGTGCACGGGAGACGGTAGAAGAAGACGAGGAAAGCGATGTCCGCGCCCAAGCCACTGAGAGAGCCGTGTGAAGTGCTGTCAGCGAACCACGTGACGAATTCGCACGCGTGCAGCGCGGGTGCGAAGAAAAGACGCGAGGTGGTATCTGTGCAGCGGGATCCAGCGCACACGCGTGACAGCGTGCGTCCCTGTAGAGAGCATTGGTGATGACTTGAAGTACAGGACCATGACGCGTACGCGAAACAGAGGGCATCGTCTCCGCAGTGGGTGTGTGTATGTGCGTAGGTTCCGTACCGTTTCGTCCCTCGTCAATCAATACCAATGACAGCGTGAAGCCACCAAAGTCGCCAGATCACTCGTGCCGATTTCTTTTTCTTTTCAATTTTGGATCGCAGCCTTCCAGTTATTCGCCAATCAACAAAAAAAAAAATCCGCTGTTTCGGCAAGACGGGAAATAGGGCAAGCGAAAGAGATTGCCGATGATGACGCAGGGAGGAGATGGGGAAGGAGAGGATTTTTTTGTGGTTTGGCGCTTTTCACGGGGTCTATCCGTGTCCGTGTCAAAACGTCTTTGGTCCATCTCGCGAGCGTGAAAGGCAGCAACTCCTCTGCACGATGCTACTTGTCTGTATCTCTCTGGATGCGTGGATGTGTGACTTGGTTTGTGGGGAGCTCCACTCGATCGACATGCGTTCCTCACTGGTGGTTTTCTTATTCGATCGTTTGACAAGTCAAGGAGAGAAGTACGAGTGAGGCGACATCACAATGAGAGATATGAAAGGTGGCGCAGTCACTCAGCGGTTCCTCACGTCAAGTAGCGTAGCTGCACGACAGGATTGTCAGCGTGTGTGTGGGCCGTGGGCGATTCCCGCTTTGCTTTTTCATCAACGTTGCGTTTGTCTTGTGTGTGTTACCTGTTTCTGTAGCGAGTTCCTGCTCGTCAATAGGTTATGTGGTTGCCGTGAATGGCAGTCTGCGGTTGTGGAGAAGAAAAGTAAGAAACAAAGAAAAAGCAAGAGCCATCCGCGTCAGCGTCAACATCAAACGCGCTGTCAGTCTTGTCGTGGCTTCCCAGTTCCATCTGTTTGATGTTTCTGGTTGATTTCCCTTTTTTCATTGATGAGGACATATGTACGACGGCAGTTGTACTGATATCTCTCTCATTTTTGTTTTGTTTTGTTTCTTCGATCGACCACTCCTAAGGACCGTCCCTGCCTTTTTCCCAAAATTTGGCGAAGTACGCCCACGAGTTCAGCAATAGCGCCACTGCCTTACCCTCAGCCGCGTTAATCTGTTCCTCCGTCAGTGAGTTCAAGGCGATCCACGCCTCACCCTCCAGAGATTTTTTGTCACCGCTTGACTGCTGGTGAGCGCGCTTGAGCTTATTAACGCGCATCGCCACATCCAGCGCACTGTCCGTGCTACTGTTGGTGCTTCTCGCCGCCGAGGCGTCCGCGGGGCCGGCGGCGGAACGCGCCGCTTGGGCACTACAAGGAGCTGTCGATGCCGCTTGGTTCTGCGCTTGGGGTGGAATGGCGGCGCCTGTAATTGGCGACGCGGACGGCGTGCCTACAGGGGCGTCCGCCGCGCGCACCACAAGAGTGGAAGTAAAGAGCGTACGTGTGTGCGTCGCCATCGCAGCAGAAGTGGACGCACACAGAGCCACCACAGGCACCCGAGTGGTGACCAAGCCAGCCGGCACACGACGAATAAGTGCGGACATGACGACTAACAAAGAAAAAAAAATCGAGTCCGACGGAGCACGGCGCCGAGGCGAGTGCGTAAAATGAGAGCGATGCGGGGTGAAAAGACGCCGGTCACGACGAGAAGAAGAATAAAAAAAGGTACTTTGGCAGGCGACGCGTCAACGTACACGGAGAGGCGAAAGGAAGCAGTCGTGAGACAATCAATCACAGCACAAAACAAGAAGAGTGTGTTTTGTTTTTGTTTTTTGTTTTTTTTTTTCTCTTTTACTTCTTGTCGCTTATCTGCTTACGTACTTGTGCGAATTATGAAACGAGCTGCAAGGGACGGTGCTCAGTGGTCTGTTCTCCTCCGTTCTTGACGCGTGCCAACAGCAGAAATCGCCACAAGTATGAGAAGGTCGAGAAGACGGTAGAGAGGAGAGAAAAAGGAAGTCGCAAACACGTGAGATCGGTGCATTGTGTTGTTGGGACTGCGTACGTGGGATGCGTGCTGTTCGACACGAGCTTTTCGTCTCACGTGACACATGCGAGAAATGACCGGAGAAGGGATAGTGGCGGCGCAGAGGTGATGCCTTCCACACCAAAGAAGCACAGACGCAGCGTGTGCCCACACGACGTGCAGATCCAAACGAAGCGGACCGGGCGTCGCGCCACGAGGGACATCTACGTTTTGTGCGCTAGGGCTGCTTTTCTATTTATATATGTCTGCTTGTCTTTATCTGTACGTAGCGAAAATATCTTTCAAGGCACAAGTGCAAAGAAGTCAACAAGTGCCAGACAACGGCAGCATGGCCAGGCTGTATCTGAAGAACGAGTCAAAGTGGAGAGGAACCACAAGGAAGAAAGAAATGACCGTGCCGACTAGATGTCCAACCGTCTTATCTTATTTCAGCTGTTGCTGTGTTTTGTCAGAAGCTGGCCTTCCTTCCGCTTCCGCAGCTCGTGGAGTCTGTGTAGAGTAAACACACACGCTAAAAGAGTTTGAAATTAAAAAGAAACGCAAGAGCTCTTCAAAAAGACTGGTTTCATTTCTCGATGCGGACTCACCCTTTTTGTTGTGACTCCCTTCGCGTCTTACGCCAGTGCGGTGCGTCATCGTGACCACCTGGCTTTCTTTTTGTCTCTCTACTTGACCCTCTATGAGGCTTCTTGACGAGAGCTGCCCCATCGCAAAGATGGAAGTACCAAAGAAAGAAAACACTTTGTGCGTAGAGATCTGTCGACGCCAATGCAGCTGCAGTACGTTTGCTTTCATTCCAAGAAAAAAAAAAAAGAAGAAGAAGAGCCGCTTCTGGTATTGTTAATTTCGTTCGACCTGTTTCTTCCACTGCGTGACCCATCCTTCTTGGTGCCTTCTTCACCAACGTCGACTCCGAACGAGTCTGCTGGTATGTGTAACCCAACTAGTTAACAGGGAGAGGGGAGGTGCAAAGAAGCTCGAGCAGCCATACGTAAACGTCTATGGAGAAAACAAAAAAAAAAATAACGAACGCGGCGACAAGAAACCTGTGAAGATAAAAAGTGCAGCGCCTCCGTCACGCTCTATTGGTATTATCTTGATCATGGCGCCGTCGCTCTCGGTGTCTGTCGCGTCACGCGTACGACTCGATACAGCGAATGATGTCATCGCACTCCGCGCGCAGGTTCTTGGCGAGCGCCAGGCGGCAGTCTTCCGCCGTGCCTGCGATGGGCATGAACTCGGTAATGCGCACAACGGACATGCGGAGACGATCGGTCTCCTCACCAGTCATGGGATTCGCGCTGCTCTCCTCCTTGACGCGCAGACGCATGAGAACGGGTCGGTTCATGCGTCCGTTGGTCAGCTTGGTGATGTACATGGGGTCCGCCTCGGTGCGGCGCTTCAGCTCCGACGCCTTCATCCCAAAGAACTCCTCACCCGCCTCGTTGAAGAGGGTCAGCCACACCTGCGAGACGTTGTCGGTAACTTGGATGGAGACGAGGTAGCGCTGCTGCGGCTCGACAAGCGCATCGCACTTCTCGCAGCGGTAGCGATCACCCTGCGCACCCTCTGGCATCACCTTCTTGTTGCACGTAGGGCACGCGTCGTACCACTGCGCGTCCTGCTTCATGTAAATCGGTGTACAGCGCACATCAACGTAGTCTGGTTTCATCCCGCGGCCCACGCCCTCTTTGCTGATCTCCTCAAGGTACATACGGCCCTTGTTGTTCTCACTGGGACCAGTGCTACCGCGCGCGCCTTGCACGGTGAGAGACGCCACATTCCGGCCGCCGGTGGAGATGTACCAGTCCGAGAGCTTCTTGACATCGACAAGTCCACTGGGATTGGCCTCCACTTTGGTTTGGAACGTCGACGAGAGGCTCACACCATCGAAGCTGCCGACCTTCACTTGGCGCAGCGACACCACCGTGCCGACTTCGTAGCTCCAGTCGCGGGCCTCATCGTTCCAGAAGGTCACGTCGACGGAGGCTGTGGAGTCGGCCAGCTTAATGTTGCGCTTCAGTAGCTCGCGTCCTGTCGAGCGCTGGGTGATGGAGCTGACGGGATCGACGCTCAGCACGACGCCGAGCACGTCCACCTGAGAGCCAACCTCACGCTGCTTCAAAATCTCAATCGGCAGGAAGTCGTAGCGCTGCATGGGCACGCGGTCGGCAAACTGATCGCGCGCGGGCATAATCTCCGAGTTGCGATCGAAGGTGAGCTCATAGTCGTTGTTCACGTTGCTGAAGCGGCGGTTCGCGTTCTTCACCTGGCCACCAGAGAAGTAGTAGACCTGGCCGTTGACAAGCAAAGGCTCGAAAGCGTCCACAGCATCGTTGAACACGGTGGCGCGGATGGCAGCAGACTCATCGATGAGGGTGAAGGAAAAGAGCTTGCCGGTGGAGTTGGGCTTGGACCACGTGCGAATGTCCGTCTTGTCGGTGACACGCGCCCGGATATACCATTTGCCGCCCAAGAAGGGTGTCAGGGAGTCGATAGGCTGAATCTTGTTGGGAGCGGGTTGCATCGTGTCTGTGGGTGTAGGGCGAGCGGGGACGGTGTGACGAAGATATCTATCGGAGGGGAGGCGTGTTTATGCGAGTGTGTGTGTGGGTGTTTGTATGTATGTGCGTTGAGTGAAGTCACAGAACTGTGCCAAGACCGGCGTGTGTTCCCGATTCATTTCAGAAAAGGTTGAGAGAGAGACGGTAACAGAGAGAGAGGGGTTAAAATATGGAAGATAACCGCGTGCACTGCAGATGGTGGTCGGGCAGAACGTGTGTGTGTGTGTGTGTGTGTGTGTTTGGAGGCACAACGAGGGAGATGCTACACTTTGGGCACAGTGCCTCTCTCGATGTCACCGCCGTACACACGAGGCGAAAGGCAGTGGCTGATAAGTCGACGTGCACACTGGTAACTTCACTCACACACAAACAAAAACAAAAACAAGAAAGGCGTGGGCGAGTCTGTTTGTGCGTGGTCATGTTTGAGTGTGCAGAAGCTTTAGTTTGATCGCTGTCATTTTACTGTTAATAATAGTGTCTTTTCATCGTGTTTTCTCCCCTCTCACATCAGTCCTCACGACACAGAAACGTGTGCGAGAGAGAGAGAAGGAAGACTCTTATCATCTTATCTTATCTAATTCTAACACAGCAACCCGCGCAGATTTTAAAAAAAAAAAAAAGAGTATAAACAACAGCAAAAAGGAAAAGAAAAAAAAACAGAGCAAAGAGGTGAGAAGGAAAGAGACAACCTGTCATTTTGTGTGCTTCTGCGTCCGTCTGTGCGTTCTTGGCTCAATCTCCCCGCATCGTACGGTTGAGAATCGACAAGCCGCGCTGACACGCATCCAGCACCCGCTGCTGGGAAGACAAGACGCTCGACACGCCAGTTTGTGACGCACCTGCTGTCGCACGCTCCGCAGGAAACGTCGACACTGCTGTCCACACGCTGTTCGCCACAGTCTGCGGTAGGCGGGACACAGCCTCCGCAAGGAAAGAAGGCGCATTCACAGAGTTACCGGGTCGCGATGCATTCGAGGCACTTGACGTCTCAGGCATGGGCGGCGCGCGTTGGTGTGCGTCGTCTGAGCGCTGTGGCGGTGGATGGCTGGGTGGACGTGCGGTCCCGCGTCGGTCCTGGCGCTGATGCTGGTGTTGGTGTCGGTGTCGCTGACGTGGCGCAGTGGGGCGGCGCCGCCTCCGTGTTTGTCGTGGGTGTGCCCGACGACGCGCACCACCACTGCCGTGTTCATCATCAGAAGAAGACGGAGATTCCGAAAAGCTTGAGTCGCTATCGATGGCCACATCCTCACTAGAGCTGTCGGAGTCCTTGTCTTCGTCGGTCGAGGTGGCGGTGGGAGTGGGATCCCTGAACAAGTTGAGCAAGTCGTCTGTGCGAATACGCGCGCCGCCCGCACCGCCAGCTCCTCCAAAGCACACGCTCGACAGGCCTTTCTTGTACTGGCAAAGGCCTTCGACTCTTTCCTCGACGGTGTCGCGCGCGATCAGCTTCGTGACTTCAACCGCGCGGGTTTGGCCGATGCGGTGCACACGGTTGAGGGCCTGCTCCTCCACACCCGGATTCCACGTCGGCTCCATCAAGAAACAGTGATTGGCACAGGTCAAGTTGAGACCGACGCCGCACGTCGTGATGGTCGCTAGAAGAACGCGCGGACCGGCGTCAGAGGCCGCACCGGCGTCAGAGGCCGCGCCGCTTGCCTCGCCTCGAAAACGCGCGAGGACTTTGTCACGCTGACGCATCGAAAGCGCGCCGGTGTAGAGTGCGCACACAATGCCGTGCTTCTCCAGCACCTGCTGGGCGTAGAGGAGGTAGGTCACAAAATGACTGAACACCACGACCCTCTCATCGCCGGGAATCTTGCGGGTGAGTGCGTCAAGCAAAAACTCGGTCTTGGAGCTCAGCACAAGTGGCCACTGCGCGGGATCGCGGAGAACAGCTTCGCTCGCTTGCATCGCCCGCATCGCAGCGTCAAGGCTGGCCTTGCTGTCGGTGGTAGCGTTGTTGCCGTGTTTGGAGCGGTCGCTGTGGCTCGTGCTGGTGTGGGGTACACCTCCCGCTGAGTCACCGCTCATCCCCTCGGTCGTCCTGTGAGTTCGTATCAGTTCCTCCGGCACCTCAAGGACGTCGCCCGGTTTGGCGGCCTGCTTACACAGAGGACACCTCCGCGTGACGTGTAGCGCCTGGTGAATGCACTCGTAGCAGAAGGTGTGCGCGCAGGGAAGGATCGCCGGTCGGCACAGCGTGTCAAGGCAGATGATACACTCGCGTTCGACAAGTTTCTGCTGTTTGAGCTCATTGACGAGATCGTGTAGAAAAGATGAGTCGCCACGCGTCACAGATGCGCGCACTTTACGCATGAGCACCGCATCGACGTACCGGTTGACGGCCTCTTGCAGCGCAGACGCCACTGCCGCATCCCGAGCCGCCTTCATCGACGCCTCTGACTCTGCGTGGGGACTGGTCGCTGCCGTGCCAGCCTCCCCTATGCGTGTCACCTCGGCGACAGCGGCTGTCTCAGCTGAGAGCTGTAGCTTCACGCGTCGCAGAGCGGCGACGACGATGTACGGATGTAAGCACGCTTGTCGACAGCGCATCAGCATGGTGAAGGCCGTGCTAAACGTGGTGAGAGGCGTGCGGCTGAAGTGCGTCTGTCGACACTGCGCCTCATCCAGCTTACTCATCGCGTTGTCTTTGACGGCGCGATAAAACGCCGTTTCGGCCTTGGACAGCGCGAGCACGCGCGTCGTGACGAGCTTCGGTGGCATGCTTAAAATAGGCTCGCCGTTCACGACGGAGTCCGGTGTGCGGCGCAGCAGGAGCGCGGCAAAGAGTATCTTGAGTGCCGTTGTCGCACGCGGGCTTTTCGGGTCTCGGTTGAAGTAACCGACAATTTCTCGATTCCACCAGTCCAAGTCGCTGAAGTAGGGCACCTGGAGGAAGCGCAGGAGCGGGTACAGGTCATTGACGCTGTTGTGCACTGGTGTGGCCGTAACGACCCATCGGTACACGCCCGTCAGTTTCAAGCAGGTACGACTCTGCACGGTGCGCGTGTTGCGAATCATGTGTGCCTCGTCTAGGATGATGCGCTTCCATTGGATCATGTACATTTTACCTGGCGAGCCGTTCGCGACATCGACCGGCGGTTCGTGGCACAAAGTCTGATAACTCGTGATCACGTAGTCGTACTGCTGGGCGAGTTCGAAAAGCGTGACGCGTCGCCTGCGGCTGCCGTAGTAGAGCAGCACCTTAGGCGGCGCTGCAAGAGCAGCGGCCGAGGACATCAGCATGGAAGAAGACGAAGCAGACTGCACGCCACCAACTGTGGACGAAGGGCCACCGCCCGCAGAAGATCTGGTGAACTCTCTGCCCGCGCGCACGGCAGCAGCTTGCTGTCGTGTGAGCGGGCAGCGCACACACTCGCGAATCTCGCTCGCCCACTGCGCCGTGAGCGCGGTAGGGCACACGATGAGCGTCGCGTGCGATGCGATCTGACTGCCGGTGACGCGATCGTAGTGCGGCCCGCGCGTCGCTTCGCACAGTGAAACCAGCGTGCGGGTTTTGCCGAGGCCCATGTAGTCCGCAAACACGCCGCCACGAACCTGACGAAGATCATTCGACGAGACCGCATCCGGCGACTGACCAACGCCGTGGCCGTCCTCACTGCCGTCCGTGTGCACGGCGCCGACAGCGGATGGTGCCGCGTGCTCGTGCGCGATGGACTGCGATGGCGGCGGCAGCAGATGTGTGTGGTGCTGTTCGCGTGAGAGCATCCAGTGAAGGGCCTGTAGCTGAAACGGATGTAAGTGTGCCTTCTCCTGCATCGTGGCGGGCACAGCGGCGCAGGGCAGTTTGTCGAACGGAACAGCCTCCAGGTTTTGTAAAAACGACACGAGCTCGCGACTGCGGTACGTCTCTTCCGCGCCGCGATGTTCGCCGCCGGTGCGGCCACTGTTGTCGTCGTGGTCCGGTTGAGAGTCGTCGCTGTCATCATCCTCGTCAGACGTGTCGATCACCTCGCTCTCACTGTAAGCATCACCGCCATCATCCTCCTCGTCTTCGCTGTTCGAGTCTGCGTTGGAGCTCTCCATTCCCTCACTGCCGCCATTTTCCGCTGAGCCCGGCGAGTAAGATGAAGCGGGACCGTGAGTTGTGGACGTCGAGGTGTGCGTGTTCACACGCTCCGTCGTGGCTGGATTGACACTGGCCAATGATTCGCTGTTTGAGTATTGGTTCCGCTCAACAGCTGCGAGGAAGTTGGACCCGAGTGTCGATGGCGCAGACACGTGCGCGGAAGGAGGAAGACGTGCTTCGCAGATAGTACACGTGGTCGCGCCCGGTACGTTCAAGAAGGTACAGCGAGGGCATGACAGTGCCACGGGCGGCACAGGCGCGCTCACGGTGGGGCTCTTCATGGGCGGTCGCGCGCCATCACACATCTGACAACGTGTGCTTGTCATGTCATTCAGAAACGTACACCGCACACAGCTCCAGGAGGGCGCCGCGCCAGGGCCGTCGGCGGTGACGGTAGAAGCTGGAGAGCCGTGAGCGGGGCCCTCTGTCCGCCGGCGCTGATGGCGGCGCGCTTCATCCTGTGCGCGGGCGCGGGCGGAGCTGAACAGCGGCAGTGACGAAGTCTGCTGATCTGCACCAGCAGCCCGATCACTCCTGTGGGACTGGTTGTCCTCGCGCTCACGCTTTTGCTGCGTCGCGCTGCTTGTCTGCGAGTGATGATGAGAACGATCTCGGTGACGATGTGTGGTCCCCGATGGTGCGTGTCCCGCCTGCGGCACCGCGGCCCCTTGACTGGTCGAGGTGGACCCTCCATTGGCCTGCTGAATCCCCCCAACAATACTTGGGACTGTAAAAGCCTCCAAGCTCGCCAAGAAGGCATCGACGTCGTCCATGGTGTTGTTGTTGTTTTGTGTGTGTGTGTAACCGCAGGGGCGGGCGATGGGGGTAATGTCACGCACAGGACGAGGAAAACGGTGTGCGATGCACAGTGAGGCCTTTTGGTGGCGTGTTTTCGACGCGGGGCAATCACGCGTCAGCGCCGTGGGAACAGTGAGCGGCAACAGAAAAAAAAAAGAAAAAAAAGGATGTGCAAAGAGGGGCGGTTCTCCAGAGCGTCACAAAAGTGTAGTCTAACAAAAAAACCCGAAAAGAGAAAAAGAGAGAGAACGGGGAAAATAAGAACCACGCTTAAAAGAGAAATAAGAATGTCAAAAGAGAGACAGTGGTGGTACTGTCGAGTGAAGAAGGTACGAGCACACGGCTGTGATGTCAAGAAGAAAAAATTGTTTTTTTTTTTTTGTTCTTCTTGGTGCACTCGAACCAAGCGCGTCAGTGAGAGTGTGTGGCGTCTTTGATGCACCACGTTCGCAGTGCTCTTCAAAGTCTTTTCTGTTGTCAGCCGAGCAGAGGAATGAAAAACGGGGGATTTAAAAGGATGCAGTGATGACGGACGTGACGATTGGGGGGACAAGTGGAGCAATCATAAAGATCCGAGCCGAAACCGATAGGATAGACCTCTGAGCACAGACCCCGCAAAGAAAAGAGAGAAGGCTGAGCGAGTCAATGTGTTCTGTGTGAGTGTGTGCGTGTGTTCGTGTGCATCACATCTCAGCCACCGCAGAACACACATACTCACACACATACGTCTTTGTGTCCGTCACTCCCTCCTTTTTCGATGCAGTGTGGTGAGGCTCTTGTAAGTGGAGAGAGAGGGGAAAAGAGTCAGCACGACAGAATATTGTGTGTGTGTGTACACGATGTTTTTCTTCTTCCTGAGTGTGTGTGTTTCACTCGCTTACGCGACGGGGAACAAAAAAAACACAAGAACGCACATATTTCTGTTCATTGCCGGACAGTCGTCGTCTCGCATTACTGCGAAGACGCGTGCCATCTGTTCGGAAGAGTGCTAGAGGTGAGCACTGCTCTCACACTTCAGCGGTAAGTGCAAAGTGAATACAGAGAGAGAAAAAAGAAAGAAAAGAAGAGACGTCTCGCCAGAGGTACGCCCGGTGCGCGCGTTTGAAGGATTCGCCAACGGAGAGAGGGACGAGGGAGTGTCGCCGCGCTGTAGTACTGTCGCTCCCCCCCCCCCCACCTCTCCGACCTTCCTGCTCGTCGTGTTCCGTCCTGTGCACGCCGTCTTGTCACTCACCGTCACTTCCCCCGGCTCGCGCGCCTCTGCGAGAAGTCTCGTGTATTGTAGTCTTTGATTTCTCTTTTACGGGATCGATTCCTTTGGAGGCTCCAGCGGAAGACCACACTGGCGCATCTTGATGGACAGCTCCATCAGGTAGTCGAGGCACTCCACCATGCCCTTCGCCTTCTGCCAGGTATCCCCCCACACGTACATACCGTGGCGGCGCACCAACACTGCACAGCTCTTCGGATACTTCTCCATCGCGGCAGCCATGGACGCGGTCAGGTCCGCTTCGAAATCGGTATTTTCAATAATCGGCACAACCAGTGTGTCGCGGAAACCGAGGGCCTTCTTGGTCTCGTTGTCCACAATGCCCTTGATCATCTCAATATGAGAGATGCGGAACTCCTTGTCGCACAGCATGCTCGCCAGGACGACGTTCTGCGAGTGCGTGTGCAGGCAGGCACCCGCCCCACGCATGCGGTACGCGTTGAAAAAGAGCGGTGTACACTCAGATATTTTGAGCTTGCGCTCACACGTTGGCTCCGCAATGACGCGCTGGTCGGCGTCCATGGTGAAAATTTCGTTGGGCTGGATGCGCTCCTTCTGCACGCCACTGGGGGCGAGGTAGTACTTGTTGCCCATTTTGATCGAGATGCCGCCGCCGGTGCCGGTCGCCCAGCCAAGATCGTAGAACTTACGGCATAGCTCTGGGATCAGGTTGAACGGGTGCTCAGGGTGGTCCACCGGGACTTCAACGGACATGATGAATGAAAGGGTGTGGCGTACCTCGCTGTCCTTCTTTGAGTATGTGTTGCTTTCTTTCGTTTGCGTGATAGGCGGTGCGAGTGGAAGAGGGGGAGAGAGCGTCGGGAAAAAAAGGGAGAAGGGACGAGGCGTGACGGTCGTGAAAAGAGCAGCAGCAGCTCTCGTCGTGTCCACGTCGAGCTGTCGATGCCGGGGCGTTGGAGCTGGCGTCAAAAGGATGAGCGAGTGAGCAGCTGCACGCGACAGCAGTGAACCCGCCTCGAGATCCAACAGCCGCGAAGTGATCGTGAGAGTTCCTTTCGAAGCCACTCGGTTTCACGCGCCGACAGGCACACACGCTAGCCCTACGCGCTGCCCTCTTTCAGACTCTCTGTATGCACGTGCGCCGCGCTCCTTGTGACGATTGACTCTGTGCTTTTTTTCTCCTCTGTGTCTACGTGCGTCTCATTGAGCTAACCACTTGGCGCTCCACAAAGTCAAAAAAAAAAAAAATCAAACGACAGAACAACAGTACGCTCTATAATGTGTGTCTCAGCTGTCGCCTCAAAGAAGAAACTCAGTGGCGGAAAAGAAAAAAAAAAAGAAGCGTTTCGCAACAGTTTTCAGCAATCTAAAGACGATCTACGAAAAGACAAAGGAACAAGCGGTTGAGTATGCGCCTGAGCTCGCTGACCCCCCCCCCTTCATCGGTGCTTGGCATTGTTTTGTACGTCTTGCCTGATCGCCGACACCGTGGCGATTGTCGATTTCAAGTCTGTTCTGAACGAGACCACCAAAGGAAGGCCAGGCAGCCCTCCTCTCACAAGTTTGTCACGCGCTTGACAGAACTGCCCACAACAGTCTCACTCACACGCGTGGCGAAGCGAAGGGCGTTGAGGCTCTCCGGCACATGTCTGCGCTCGTTGGAAACGTTCACCAGCATCAGCATCTTCGCCCCTTTCGCACCCAGGTAGTGCTGCAGCAGGTACGTGAGCTTGCTGTTGCGCCAGGGGGCCACCGCAGCGCCTCCGCTACGCATCGCGCTAATGCATTTGCCCAAGTCCAACAAGCTTCGATTGATGCTCACGGTCTCTTTAAATTGTTGGCCATGGACACCCGACTCGTTCACACGCTCGCTGCCGGCCAAATCGATCAGACAGAGAACGCCTTCGCTCTTTTGGCCAATGGTGCTGTTCACACCGCAAATGTGCAAGGTGAAGATCGAGTGCGAGCGCGAAGACCGCTCATTGAGCTGCGTCTTGGCTGTTCGGCGATTCAAGGTCGCCTGACGATGGATTTTGCGGAATTCATCCATGGAACGCACAGGACGTTCACGGACATGCGTAATCTGCGTTTTTCCATCGGCGTGTTTGATGCTGTGATAGTGACTATTGTTGTAGCCGACGCCGCCCGACTCGTACACAGACGGGCTCTGTAGCAAATCACGCACGGTGTCGTTGTAGATCTCGACAAAGTAACAGGTCAGATCATACCTCCAGCCTTCCTTGGAGAGCACCTCCTGACGAGCGAAGATAGTCTCCAGCGCGCGCGGGATGGCGCCGAAGCGCTCGGGGTGGTGCATGTCCCCTTCCATCGTGTATGTTTTGCCAGAGCCTGTCTGCCCGTATGCGAAGACGCACACGGCGTACCCATCCACCGCACTGTGCACGAGAGGCTCCATCGCATGGTACACGTCAGCCTGCGTCGCACTGTCGTCGAATACGCGGTCGAACGTAAAGGACTCGGAAGACGTCAGACGACCTGTTGATGTGGCGTTGGCGCGCACGCTGTGAACGTGGATGGTGCGATGCAGAGACGCCGGTGGCGGGACCGTCCTCGTCGTGGGTGTGGTGGCGTTGAGTGCGTCTTCGTTGGTCGGCGAGGTAGGTTGAGAGGCGGAGCGCACAGTAGGAACGGGTGAGGCGGACCGAGTCACGGCTGCTGCCGACGCTGGGTCAGCCCCGAAATCCTGTGCGGTGCCTTCGAACGTATAAACAGGCGTGTCTGCGTCGTCCTCGGTGCGATTCGCGCCCGGTCCCTCCTTTCGTGCACGGGCACTCCCACCGCTGGCGCTACCGTGGCCGCCGAAGGGACGGGCGGGCTCACTCTCGCCAAGGCGTGTACGCGACGTGGTCGTCAAGGCTCCACCTGGTCCAGAGCGAGAGGGCGGGCGGGCAGCCGCGCGAGCACGGGCGTCTTGTCCGCTATCGCTGCAATCACGCGCGGACGAGGCGCACGTCCACGTCGTGGCTACGGACGATGCCAACGAGTCCTCACGACGAGGGGTGGTTGTGTGCTCCGATGCATCAATCTGTTCGTCCTCAGCGAGGTCATCGACAGTGGCACCGGCACCGGCACCATCACTGGCGGCGTCGGCAACATCATCAGCCTCTTCATCGTTCGCGGCTGTCTCCCGGTGAGGAAGGCGATGAGGCGGTGTCGCGGAGTCGCCAGAAGAGGCTGCCGTGCTGGCGACGGTGGTGCGCGTGGACGTTGGCGCGGACAGCTCTGCATCTTTCGGGGCATCGGCCACCGCATGCACCGCTGGCGCGGGCAAGGCTCGCCCTTTCACACGGCAGTACACGCGAATAGCGCCTTTGAGCTCCTCGCAGCGCGAGTACAGCTCACGCCGCCTGACCTCCATCTCCATCCCAGCAACGCGATAATCCTGCCGTTCCTTGTGCAGTTTTTGCATCTCGAGCACCATCTCCTTCACTTCGCCAGAGAGTCCGTAGGAGGTGTCCTTCATCTTCTCCTCCTGTGCCTGGCGGTCAGCTAGGCGGGCACGCGCTGCGCGGACTTCCTCCTGTGCATCAACAAGCACTTGTTGAGTGGTGGTAATCGTCTCGTGCGCGAGTACAGTCTGCTCCTGCACGCGTTCTTTATCCGCCTTAATCTGAAGCACACGCTGCTGAAGTGTCTCGATCTCCTCTAGCGAGCGTGACTTGAGCGCACGGCAGCGAATCTCGCGCTCTTCGAGCTCACGGAGCGCGTTCTCGTGCGCGACGGTATCCTTCCCCATCGCCTCCTGCACCGACAGCAGATCAGCCTCGTGTGCGCACAGCATCGACTCCACGACATCCTGCAGCGTCTGTGCGGCAGCCTCCAACTGTGCGTTGGTCGCCTCCATGTCCCGGACGGAAGCAGCCAGTGTGGTGCGCTTCACCTGCCAAATATGATCGGCCTCGGAAACCGCGACAGAGGCCGGTGCTGCTGGGGTCGTATGCGCATCGGCGACCTCGCGCTCAGCGGGGCGATTCGCCTTTGATGACGTCGTTGGAGGAGCGGGAGTACGGGATTGGAAGCCCGGCGGTGGGTGTCGCACCGGCCGGACCACACGGCGGGTAGATGCAGTGGCGTCCGCGCTCGATCCGGACGTGCGTGTGGAAGAGACGGGCGTGTGCTGTATGGACGCCGGCAGCTCACTCTTTGGCGTATCTCGTCGATGCGACGCGGCCACACCCCGCGCAGCTCGGAATGGCTGCAGAACGGTGAGCGCTTTCTTCGCTACTGGTGGGGCAGCAGCGCCGAGAGCCGCACGGTGGCTGTTCTCCTTCTCGGCCTCGCCTTCCATCTCACGCGGGCGCTTCGAATGCGGCAGGGACCTATGAGACATGTCTGTAGGTGATGTGCGACGGTGTGAAGGCCAAAAAAGAAGATGTCACAATATCTAGAATTGAAGAAGAAGAAAAAGGAAGGAGGCGGCGCCGTCCAGCAGAAAAGGCGAGAATGACTTCTCTACAAGGAGAGCGAATGGGAAAAAAAGATACAAACCCCAGTGACTCCGTGCGTGTGGCTCTTTTGTTGTTTTTGTTGTTGTAGTTTGTTTCGCTCCGCTTGATGTCTCGAATCGGTTCAGCGGGCAATGTGAGGGAGCGCGTGCTGTAAAGAAGTCGTGAAAGAGGGCAGGTGATGGGAGGAGGAGAGGTGCCGGTACGTGCCGTCGGAGAACAACCGATTTCATGTCATGCGCGTGTGTGCGTTTTGTTTTCGTGGCGAAGTTGACATGAAGACATAAAAAAAAAGGGGGCAGCGACGTTTGCGAGCGTGGCGCCATTGGATCGGCGAGGCCAACGAGAGAACACGTCCGAGGTAGGACAGCCGCGCTCCCCTTGGCCTGCACAAGTGAAGTAAGCGCTTCAGCATGTTTTCCCCCTTTTTGTTCGTGCGCGCCGCACATGATCCCACACTGGCTGCGACGTAGAAGGACCTCTTCACTCACCGTGCTATTCGGCGTGTCTCTACGGGTTTTTCTGATCATGTGAGTGTGTGCGTGGGAGTGTCCTTTCAATTTTTCTTTGTGTGTGTGTGTGTGTGTGTTTATTTGGACTGTACTGGGCAAAGGGTCACGATCAACGAAGATAAAACGTTGAAGAAACCGTTCTTATTTGCTGAAAACGAGTCAAAAGGAAACAAAAGTGTACGAAAGTTTATTTGAAAAAAAAAAAGAAGACGGAGGTATCGTACAGGTGTGTGTTAACAGAGTCTAGCAAAGCACAAGAGAGACTGAGACATACAAAGGAGGAAAAGAAAATGCAACAAGAACAACCAAAAGATTCAATCCATTGGGAAAGAAAACGAAAAAGAACTCTCAAATTACATGTGTGGAGGAGACCTTGAGAAGGGGGAAAAATAAATAAAAAAGGTACTGCGACGCAGATGTACCAACACGGAGCGTGCGCATGCAAAGGATTGGACACATCATTATTCGTTGTTGTCTGTCACCTGGAACACTCCTTCACTATCCTCAGGATATACATTGGCTTCCCAGCTGCGTTGGTATAGAGCTCGGGGTCACACATGGGCGGCCGTCAAGGGCACGAAGGACAAGAGCGCACTCGTAAGCAGCCAAACATAAAATTCGGAGCGAGTCGATTTCTTGGCAGAGTGCGACGTCTTTTTCTGCGATGTTTGCGTCCTTTTCGAGCCGCCCATCGGCTTAAATACGCT
Organism: Wallacemonas rigidus; assembly: GCA_030849045.1. NCBI lineage: Eukaryota > Euglenozoa > Kinetoplastea > Trypanosomatida > Trypanosomatidae > Wallacemonas > Wallacemonas rigidus. Next base: position 229,970 of record JASAOL010000610.1, read on the forward strand.
TGAATACCACGCTTTGTGTGTACCAGAAGTGGTCACACGCCGCACTAGGGTAAAAGACGTGTTCGGACGGCCTCTTCACGTACTCTTTCGGATCTCTGCGCGGATCGTAGCCGCGGTATGGATCCTCCCAGTATTCGATCATGCGAGACTTGTCCTCTATGTAGCCCGCAGGCCGCCACGGAGCGTCGATGCGGAAGTGTGTCAACGGCTTCTCCGCACGCTTCTCGCGGAACGGCACCGTCATGATGTAGCACTTGGACGTACCCGTAGCTACACTTTCGTCGAACGTGTAACCCCGTCGACCTCCGGGCTTGAACGGCTCCGCGGGCATCTTCGAACGCCAGATCTGACGATCGCGGAGGTTATTGATGCGCTCCTGATCGTAAATATTGGCAATATAGTCCGTACCAACATCTGAAAGCGTCAGACCGGGAAATCCGTAGCCGGTGCCCTTGGGGGCCGGAGAGGTGTAGATAGCCCGCGGCGGGAGCTCCTTCTTCTGGACGCGCTCGCTGTGCTTCTGCGGGTGCTCGGCGACGTGTACGTAAGGTGTGCTCTGAAAGCAGCCGTAGTAGGACCCAAGACCGGCTCCCTTTGCGCTGGGGCTAGAGTACACGAAGCCGTTGGGTGTCAGACGCTTCTTCGCGGACTCGTTGGCTTCACGACGTCGCACCGTCTCCGGGTCGCCACCGCGCTCACCGTTCCACAGGTAGATGAATTCCTTGTCCAGCAAGGCATCTGGGTTGTGGCCGGTTTTAGGTCGCGTCACAATAAACGTCCCACCCTTCGCGCGCTCATCAATGGCCTTGCGGTTGTACGACCGGTCACCGCAACAGAGATAGGAGGGAATGGAGAACACCATCGCACAACAGGTAAAGATGAGGTGCGTGTGCCCGTCTAAAAACGAAAAAGAGGAGTAGACAGATGCTTCTTTTTCTTGTCTACTATTTGGATCAATTTATTTGATCAGAAGTTACAAGGAAGAGGATCCGAGTTTGATTTACACTGAGATGATTACCGTTTGCCGTGTGTGTGTGTGTGTGGTGAGGGGAGGAGGGGAGGAGGGGAGATGGAGATCCGAGTGTAGAGAGAGGGAGAAGGGGGAAGTCAGCTCCAGTTTGGTCGGTGTGAGATCAGATCGCGTAAACTGCAGCCGTGCACCGCAAAAATCGAAGAGAGAAAGGGAAAAAAAAAAAAGTGGCTGTGAAAATAGAACGCTGCGTCCTGATCGGGTGTGCTACCGTTCCAATCAGTGCAAACACACCACATCGGATCCACCGGTGGTGAGCGAGGGAGAGAGTAAGCGTACTCTGAGTGTGAGTGGAGGGGGTGAGTCGCCGCGCCACTGGACGATGGTTTTGTTGGCGCTTCGCATGGAGCACTAGTGTGTTCATTTTATTATTTGTTCTTTAAGGAGTGAAACTAGCACACACACACACACACAATAAATCTCGAGGTGGGTACCATGGTTGGTTTAGTTATTCGGGGGAGTGGCTGAGGAGGAAGAAGGAAAGGAGGGGTGACGGGCGTGCCGTGTCAGCCAGGACGGCCACTCCACGACCCGTGCAGTGGGTACGTCGCACAGAGAGGAGGAGAGAAGAATCAGGCCACGGCCGCGCATGACGACTTGAACAGGAGAAACAGAAGAGAAACAAAAACAAAAAATTAAGCGACACAGTGGAATAAGAAGAAAACAAGACGGTGGTACTGATTCCTTCAACGTATTCGGACAAAAAAAAAAACGACTGAGCACGGAAGGAGGCTATTGTCAACACATCGCAGCGAGTTCCCGATAGTGCACAGTGGCCTCTCACGCGTGACGCGTCGTCATCGCCGAAGTCAAGACTGAGGAAGACATTCCATGAGCAAACCGTCACAAGAAGATGAGCGTGAGGTGAAAAAGAGGAAACAAACTGGCAACAACGTCTGCGCGGCATCTCAGCGGAGGAGAGGAAACAGAACAACGGGATAACGGCCAAGACGAAAAATGGAGAACTGTCGATTCACGCAACATGAAAAGGCGGGACCAAAAAAATATATATATTTATTTTGTCATGATGTTCTTTCTTTATTTAATTCTATTCTTTTTTGTTGTTGTTGTTGTCTTACTGTCCATTCGCGCACTTTGTATACGTGTGTGTATGTGTGTGATTTTGATTACGCCCGCTATTTACTGTTTCAGGGTGATGATGTGCACGCCGATGAGTCCAGCCATCGAGGTGAAGAAGGGGCCGATCATCTCATCCTTCAACAGAGCGTCCATGTCCGCGGTGGTAAATGTGGTGAACGAGCTCACAGCAGACCACGAGGCCGTAGCACTCCCAGTCGGACCGCCTGCGCTACCACCCATGCTGCCTGTGGAGCCGGGCCAGCTGGCGATATCGGTGGCGGCTGCGCCAGACGCGGTGCTTCTCCCCTCTGCTCGCTCTATCGCAGTCTTGGTGACGACAGATTTCAGGTTCCCATCGGGCAGCACCACATCAGGTCGGAGCGCACACACCCATCGATCACGATTCTCAAAGACAGCGGTGGACTGGTTCGGGTTGTAGTCTCCCACAGGGACCACCCCACCATCCCTGCAGTCTCGGCCTTTGCTCAGCTGACTCTCGAGGGTTAGCACGGGCATCCGCTCCAACACGAAGGATTCGACCTTGGCGAATTCGCGGACAGCGTCGAAGAAGACCTTCATCGTGCTGGCCTGACGGTGTGTTTGGACAACAATGCACACGCGTTTTTTGGTACGCGACGGCGTGGATGCCGCCGTCGCACCCGCATCAGAGGGTCCTGTCGCATCACGTGGCCGCGCGCCTGCTGCGGTTGCCGACTTCCTCGCCGCCGTTGATTCGCCACGTGCAGTAGAGCGCTGAAGAGAGCTGCTGCTCGCCAACGGTGACCGCAGCGACGGTGTGCGTGTGCTCTGGGCGGTCGACCGTGTACCGACTGGCGCCGTCGTCGTCGCGGCTGTCTCCGCTGGCATGAGTGCGGCAAAGTCGATGCCGAAATCATAACTGAGGTCGAGTGCCGCGCTATTCGTCGGACTGTTCGAGCTCGACAGGAGAGAATCGTACGGGGGCAGTACGTGCGTCGCGTCGCCGTCCGCCTTGCGTCTGGCAGCGGTGAAACCTGCGGTGGCGTGGCGCGATAGTCTCCGCTGTGGCAGGCTGCGCTGTTGGCCAGCAGCCGCCGCGGCTGCGGTCGAGGGCAACGGCAGCGTGGCGAACTGTTGAGCGCTAGGTCTATTCAGACCAACATCTGTACTGTACCGCATCGTCAAGGCAGTCTTGATTGTGCGGACGAGGCCAGGAATGACGTCTACGTCGTAGATGCAATCCGCGGCGAGTACCACATCGCTCCTCCAGTTCAACAGCTGCGATTGCTGTGTAAAGACGTCATCGTTCCAATCTAGGAGCGAGACCAAGTGAAATGGGGCGGTTTTATCGGCGCCTTCCAGACCGTGCCGGGCGGCCTCATAATCGCTTACGGTGGTGACCTTGTTGCCCTTGAGGTTCGCACTTATGTTCTCCGTCAGTCTCGCCTGATAATCCGTGATGGTGAAGTTGGCCACGTACTGCCGATACGCGCGTATGCGGTGGAGAAAAATAGGTGTCAGCCCGACACCCGCACCGAGTTCGAGAACGTGCAGCTTTTCGTGTTCAGGAACGACCTGAGAGGGATCGGGCGACGGTGTGGCTGGCTTGCGTCGGATCAACGAGACGCCTCCGCGCGTGTTGAGGTAACTGCTGCTGTTTTCATCGCTACCAGAGAGGGGCACGGAGCCGCTACTATCGGGTCGGCGTCTGGTGCCACCAGGCGCGGGTGCCTCGCCATTGGCCCGTGTACTATCCAGACTGCGCGTCTGTAGTTGTGTTGCGTTGGTCTTTTGTGTCTTCTCCGCGCTGATCAGCTCGTCGTCGTCGTCATCGGACGCTTCGATGACAGGGATGTCCTCGACGTCGTCATGACTATCGCTGCTGGAGAGGCTCACATCATCCCACTCAGTGCGATGGGGGAATAGGTACTCGGCCAGAAGGCGCGTGGTGCCTTTCATCTCCTGCGCGAGGAGCTGTACGAGCACAAATGCAGCCGGCCAAAGAGAGAGACCCACGTTACGGAACTGCTCTGTGGACACACGGACAGGGCAGAACATGTCCATAATATCGTGCCGCTCTCGCCGCAGTCTCTCTCGCTCACGCTTGTTGAGCGTAGCGTTGGGGTCCACGTTTGTGTCTGAGTTGGATATCGACATGGCTGTGGAGGACGCCCTGCGAAGGTTACGCGTGAGGTAGGGATTAAAGAAACTTTTATAACACGTCGTCGGCTCGGCGTCGTTGCGTAACATGTTGAGCGCGATGAACGCCTCCATGAGCTCGAGCTGAATAGGATCGTCGAGACCGTCGTTTGCTTCCATGACTTTTGTCATGATGTGCGGCTGCTCGATCAACGAGATGTACTGCTTGAGGAAGCTCCGCAGCGTGGAGGGCCGTGGTGGATAGCGGTGCGAGACCGGGTGTTTCAAGAACAAATTGACGGCGAATAGCTGCCCCTCTGTGCTGTACCACTGGATACCGCGTGCGTTGCAGTCGGCCTGAAAGGCGAGAAAAATGAGCGGCGGCGGGGCCGACTGCAGGAACAGCAGAAGCGAAGTGGGCGGATACCCGTTGATCGGTTGTAAAAACGAGGACATGACGATGACAAGTGTTTTCACGTGTTTGCTTTCAAGAGAGATGGATGATTCAAGTGCCTCTAGAGTGGCGTGGTCGTCTTTTTGTGTGTCTTGACAACTGGTCGATACGCACGCACGTCTTGTTCACAAAGAAGAACAGTTTGAGCTTCCGTGACGGCTGTGCGAAGAGAGAAAAGGCAAATTGGCCAGTGGAAGAGGAAGACAAGGGCGAAGCTGCAAAGACAGAAGATTTTGAAGAAGAAGAAAGGTGTCACGGAGAATGCAAAAACGACGCGACGAACAAGAAAAAAAAAAACAGAGAGAGAGGAAGTACAAACCAGTAGATGATATTTCACGAAAACAAAAACAAAAAGATACTCTTTTTTTTTTTCTTCCTTTTTTTTTTTTTTTGTTGTTGTTGTTCACAGAGAAAGAGAAAAAGAGAAACGATGTGGTAGCGCAGAAGAGCACTGACGGAGGAGCAGCGCTGGTACACGGGACAATGATGAGAGAGTGGGAGGTACGCGGGAGAAGAACTCAAGGGAGTTGAGGTGACTCGACAAGAACAAAAAAAAAAAAGTGAGATGAAAAGATAAATGGGAAAATCCAAGCACGAGGGGAAGAAATACGGGCGAGGCCACACCAAAGAATGTGGTGTGTTTCGCTCTTTTCGTGCGCTTTGTTTGTGCGTGTGTCTCACGGATATCACACTTCGGTAGCGAGACAAAAAAAAAAGGGGGGCGAGGGAGAGAAAGAAAAGGGGGCAGAGCGGGAGTGAGGTAAGAAATGGGACGCGCTCGGAGTTTGATGCGATCCGCAACTTGACATGGATACGAGCGAGCTCGAGAGGTGAGCTGGAACGGAGCGTCAGTCATCGGATAGTGCCACCCACAGGGTGTGCTGTGGATGTGGTTCTGAAACACGGGCAAAGCAGGAGAGAGTGGATGCACGCCCGATATACGACATGCGCTTCGGACGAAACAAACGAACAAACAAAAGAGAGAAGATAAGAAACAACGGTGAACGACGAGAGAGAGAGAGAGGTAGGAAAAGATGCGTGGTTGGTGTCACGGATCTCATCCTTATTCTACGCCCCTCCCCCGCGCCCGTTCCTCTCCATTCCTTTTTTTCCTTCCTCTCTTTTCGTGTGTGTTCCGTAGCTTCTTTTATGGAATTAAGCGGTTCACAGTGTAACGAGCATGTGTGTAGGTGAGACGTCCTTGTCCATTTTTGAATATATATATATATATATATATATATATATTCTTTTTTTTTTTTAATTTGTCACGTCGCGAGAGCAGTTGTTAGGGTCTTAGTCGGGGTATTATACGGATGTTATCCCTTGCGTCGTTGCTGCATCCATGTGATCTGTTTCTGTTATTCGCCTCCTTATCTGTCAGAACTTTTTTTTTTAATTTTCATGTGCTGATTCACATCACTTGCGAGACTTGTGCTGTGAGCGGAACTCACGCATGCGGGCGGTTTCCTTCTTCGCCTTCTTGAGGCCCGCGGCGTATTGTTCCTCTTCCTTGGCGGCGAGCTGCGCGGTGCGTTCACGCGCGCGCTTCTTCGCCTCATTTTTCTTTCGCGTCATCGCGTCGGCACGATCCTCGAACGTATCTAGCAGAGCCTGGCGCCGCTGATCGCGAGGCTCCGGCGCGACTGTTGTGGCACCTTTGATTCGCTCCTGAAGTGCGGTCGTCTTGGCAAGGGGAATGAACTCATCCTTCATGTTAAAGGGCAGCGCCATCTTTGTGTTTCGCGAGACGAGTACACGTTGCTGATTGAAATTTTCGCCATCCTCCGCCACGCGGTGACGCCGCTTGATTTCGCGGTACTCGGAGTCCGGGTTGGTCTCATTCTTGACACCGTAGTCCCAGCGCAACTCTCGCATTGTCCGCATGCCCACCCAGTTCGGGTCCAGTAGGTTCCTCTGGATAGAGCAGTACCTCGGCGGCTCCACCGACTTCCACGCGCGGATGAAGACGATGTCGGATGGGAAAATCTTGTCCTCGAAGGTCGCCCGGACCATGCCCTGCTTGCCCTTGAGCACAGCCTTGATGATACCTCGAATACCAGACACAGACTTGAGTTTGGCGCCGACGAACTTGGCAGCCTCAAGGTCACTGTTGAAGAGACCACGGATAAAAGCGGTCGTCTTCTCCACCTTCGACGGCACGCCTGTCAGCTTCAACTTCTTCACCACCGAGGCGGAGACGTCATTGCCGATGGTGTAGCCCGTGCACGGGATCCGGAAGAAGGGGGACTTCTCATTGCGGACAGGAATCGCCAGAAAGCCAGTGTTGGTGGGCGCGACGGGAGCATAAAAGGCCGCGAGACAGTGCATGTGCATCGGGGTGTACTTGAGGTAGCGGTGACGGCCGTTCGGGTCCTCGGTGGCGAAGATCGGCTGTGTCTGAAATCGCCGCCAGCCCATGGAAATGAGGACTGGGTCTTGCGCCTTCATGATGCGCGGGAACCAGCGATGACGCTTCAGACGCGCGTGCACCACGCGATACTCATCCTCACCGGCGTTCACGCCACCCGCCACAAGCGGCGCCTCTGGCCGGAACGTCTTCAAGAACTCAACAGGAATGTTCGAGAGCACGAAGCGGACGTAAAGACCACTGAAGAAGCCCACAAGCTGCACGCGCTTATCGATGTCCTCGCCGACGTCGTCGAGGGCTTCGTCGAGCTTCTCCTTCTTCTCCTCCACCTGGCGTTTGAGTTCATTGTAGTAGCGGTACGTCATTGACTTGCCGCCATCGCCACCGGCGTCGTAGTCTTCATCGAACGCTTGTTTCTTCTCCATGCGCTTCTTCAACACCGCCTCCTGCGCCTCCGTCAGCGGCTGACCATCGCGGACGGCCTCATCGATCATGGCCTCCTCATCCCCTTCATCCGAGTCGGAGCCCTCTTGACGTTTTTTTCCGCGAGATTGTGCACGCCGAGCGGCCGCGGACGAAGACGACGCGACACCGCCTCCTTTGTGTGCAGTGTAGAACGCAATACCTTCGTCGTCATCGTTGACGAGTCCGTCCGGTCCAGCGATGGGACGTGAGCGTTCTGTTGAGCTGCCAGTGCCCCTGCCAGCGCCGCGCACGAGGAAGCTGTTGACGAGACCATCCAGTTCGGGATCCAGTGAGCTGCTCTGTTGTGCGGCTCCTGACATGTTATTGTTTTCGGTATCCACATCGTCAAGATCCTGAAGTATGTCGTAGTCCTCGCCGTCCTTGCCGGATGTGGCGTGCTTACGTGTCCAGCCATGCGCGGGCGATGAGGAAGAGCCGGCGATGACAGAGCCGAACCGCTGGCCGTACGCAACGTGAGCCAACGCGTCCTGTCCGTCATTGGACGCATCCTCCGCATGATCCTCTTCATCCTCGCCTTCGCCGTCGCTGCCCGCATCGCTGCCGTCGTCCTCTTCATCGCCAGCACGCGCACCACCACGTCCTCGGCCACTCACGGGCTTCTCGCCGCGCACCTGCGCTTCGAAATCCTCATCGTTGCTGTCGTAGCCTTTGCTGTGGGCGTCATCATCCGCTTCGCCGTCGCCACCCTCCTCATCGGAGGCGCGCTCCCAATCGCCCGTCACACAGAGGTCTTTGAGCGATTTGAGAAGCGCAGGGTTGGTCGCCCACTCGTGGCGTGGGAGACGCAGGCACACGCTATCGACGTCAAAAGGGTGGCGCGGGGCCAGCGCAGGGGCCCCGTCATCATCCTCTCCCGCCTCGCTGTCGTCCTCGGCCTTCTCTGGGAGGCCGAACTCATCGAGTGCCTGCCGGCCAGGGCGCGTCTGTGCGGCTTCTGTCAGATCGTCCGAGTACAGCGAGTCCGCTTCGCCATCCGCATCATCCTCGTCATCGTCGTCTGACGTCGGGCGCTCGACCTCACCCACATCGAGCTCCATCATCTCTTCATCCTTGAAGATGACGGGACGGCGCTGGCGGGGCTTCTGAGTGCCTGCTGCAGCACCCTCGCCCTCGAGGAGGGTTAGAGACGTGTCTGATGTATCCATCGGACGTGCCTGCTGGAGCTCGCGCAGCAGGCGCAGACCTTCACCACTGCGCTCAATCATGGCCCTCTCGGCGTCCTCATCCAGGTAGATCGCATCCTCGTCGTACATGATACCACCCACATCGCAGTACGGCGCGTACAGCTTCTTCTGCTTCGCGCTAAGATGACGCATGCGGTGGCCTTGGCTCTTCCCAGCATTCAAACTGCCGTCGGACTCGCATGGGTCTGGTTGACGGGAGAGATGCTCGACAGGAAAATCACCAAGGCCGGGGATGTGAACGAGCTGGCCGGGCTTCATGGGACGGCCACGGGCGAATCCATAAAACGCGATGCTGCGATTGCAGCGCGGATCTTCTGCGACAAGCTCAGGGTCGGTGACGTCTTCTTGTCGATCGATCAGCACACAGCTGTGCGTGTTGCGCCACGCCTGGATCTTCGGCTCGACACAGATCAAGAGTCGGTGCAGATTCAGGACGTCGCTCTGGCGGTACATCCCGCGCACCATGGGCGACAGGCACAGGAGTTTCGCACCAGCCGCGACTTCGTGCCAGAAGCGATGGCGCAGGAAGCGCTTCCGCTTCTTCAACGCCTTACCCGTCTTGAGCACATCCAAGTGAGACACAATACCAAAAACTTTTGGGAAACCGTGAATTTGTGCGATGCTCAAGAACTCGAATGTCTCCATCTCAAAGCCATAGCTGCCGTCCACGATGAGGAGCACCAGATCGGCCACCTTGGCCACATCACACATGGCCGTCAGCTCATTGGGGCACTCAAGAAAGGTGATGCGGCGCGCACGTCCAGCCACCACGGTGATGGGACCGCGGATGCTCTGCAGATTACGGTTACTGTAGAACTTGACGAGTGAGCGGATGAGCGTGGTCTTGCCTACACCGGGAGGCCCCACGACGGCCACCAACAGCGGCGGCTCAGAGACCAGGTGGCGCAGCGTCTTATCCATCGTCGGCACGTGCAGTGTCGACTCGCGCTTCTCGACGCTGCGGAAAAACTTCTGTGCCTTGTGGCTGCCCGAGCTGGGTCCCTGGAAGGCCTTGATGTTCGTGCCCCGGTTGGGTTGCAACTCAATACCGGCCTTCTTTTTGCGGAACTCATCGCGCTTCTGGGCCTTGTTGCCCGTTGTCTTGTTCTTGTGCGCCTTATTGCGCTGCTCGTCGTCCATCGCGAACGAGTCTTTTTTTGTTTGTTTGTTTGTTTGTTTGTTTATTGTTTTTGTTTCTCCTCGGCCTTCTTCTCGAATGTGGCTCTTGTGTTCTCTTATCTGTGCACAGATAAGAGCGTCGTAGTGGTGTAAGTGAAACAAAGATAAACGCAAAGAAAATGCCCTATTTGTTTATCGTTGTTGCTGTTTTGTGTTTGTGTGTGTGTGTACGCACGCACCAAAAAGGAGGCGAGCGGGAGAGAGAAATCACAAGGTGTGGATGTGCTCAGGAGACGCGAACAGAGAAAGGAAGCATTCCAGAACGGGAGGATGAGGTCGCTGCGTATGCGATGTGCATCTCTCCAGGTGGTCCGCCTCCGCTACGCACTCCGCGTGTACGGATCGCTTGTCGACGAAGGGCACAACAGAGGAATACAAAAGAGAGAGAGTACGCGACAGGACAGCACTCCTTTTCCCGTTACTTGAGCTGCGTCCTTGTGTGGCAGCCTCAGCAAGAGAGTAGGGGGAAAAGATGAGCGGTTACGGCCTACGCAGCTGCAGTGCCATTGTGTGTGTGTGTGTGTGTGTGTTTTATTTTGAGCGGTCGTTCTAGGTGTTGACATCGTCAGCAGTATCGAGATGTCCCTACAGAGAGAAGGCGGGGATCGGACGGAAACAACAAGACAGTCTACCGGGGTGTGTCATGTCCAGCAGCCGTGTGTGTGTGTGTGTGTGTGTGTGTGTCTTACGCGCATGCCACCGTAAAGCCCGTGCCAAGCTCGCGCTGCTCTTGTCTCTGTGCACACAACTTCACAAACTCATCGTCGAATAGCGTCGGCTCGACTTTTCGCGCGACGAATTCGTTGTATAAATTACGGGTGATGCCCTTGTTGAACGGGTTGCGTTTCATCGCGTAGACGTTCTGCAGTCGCTCGCGTGTCGTCTCCGCACACCAGACGGACTGGCACATACCTGCCGCCGTCGCTGACAGCACGACGGAGAAGAAGAGCAGCGCAAGGCTCAGCACCACGAAGAGAACCATCTGTCCCGATCCCAGCACATCGCGATGATGATAGAAGCAGACTCCATAGCACGTGGTCGGCAACACACACGCCCAGGCCGCGTTGGAGACGAAGAGGGAGAAGAGACCCACGTGACGGCGGCCCACGCAGCAGCCCACGACGCTGCAGTGGTGGTCGTGATCGAAGACACACAGTCCGCAGAGATAGCAGTGGGCCGCGCGTATAGGTCTGTACATTTCACACGTGGAGCACCACTTCCGCTCCATCGGGACGCCGCCCACGATCTCCCATTTACTCGCCCGCTGATCCGACTCGACGTCTTTCAGTGTCAACTCATCATTGAGGCGCGTCGTGCCAGCCGGCTTGGCCACGCCGCCACCGCCGCGACCCTCACGGTCTACGAGTCCATTCATGTTTGGGTTCCCGTTCATATTGGCCACGCCATCACCCAGCTGCGCCTCTGCCGCGGAGTCGATCATGTAGCCTGGGCGAATATAACCGGGATCGGCGTACGCCAGCCGGAAGAGCAGCGCGTAGAAGAAGAACACGTGCACCCATTCTACTCGCAACACGGCGTAGAGCCACGAGAGGTTCATAACCATACAAAAGTATGTGAAGCCAAGAATTGAGACGCAGACGAAGACGGACGGGGCGGCGTACGAGGTCGTCGTCTTCGGTGCCACGAAGTTGCGGACGCCGAGGAACGGCACGCGCTTACGAAAAACACGAACGTGGCCGATCTTAACGTACGGCGTGCCGAACACAACACGCTCGATGAAGTGCGTCAGTGGGAAGAAGAACGAGAACTTCTCCGCGATAGCTTGATTCTTTTGTGCAGAAAACGCCTGCACCGTCTCGGATCCCATTTTCTTGGGCATCACTTTTTCCTTTTCCTCATTGACGCGGTTCCGCAGCATGCGCACCTGTGCATCCGCAGACATGCCGTCCGAGGCCTCCACCTTGGCGCTGTACACCACGCGTTCGCCGTTGACGTACTCGTGCGCTTCGTCATGGCCAATTGTCAAATCGGGATCGCGCAGGTCAATCAGTGCCCCGCATGTGCTGCACCTGCTACCAAACTCAGCGAGTGAGCGGCACGTGAAGGTGTGTGTCTCGCAGCAGTCAGGGCAGATCACGCTGTACTGCTGACCGACGAGCGGCTCACACGACATGGTTTGTGTGGGGGAAAAAAAAGAAAAGGGAGCGAGAGATGTGCGGCGGAAAGATCAAGAAGACGCACAGTAGAACCGAGAGACAGTAAAAACAGGGGGAAAAGCTGATGGGGTAAGGCTGAATGCGCGTAAAAAACAATAATAAAAAATAGATTAGCCAACACAATAAAGCGGTGATCTTGAACGGGTACAAGAGACAGCCGGTTGCGAAACAGACCTAAATGAAAGAAAAAGAAGGCAAGGGAGATACGGGTGCGCAAGAGGCGAGAAGACGAGCGGCGATAGGAAGATAAAATACGAGTGATGTCATCGCCGGGTGGCGGTCTCATGCGGATGCTGCTTCCATTTGGTGACGGTCTGTCCGACGGAGCCTCGCGTACGTCTTGTTGGCTTCAATGTTGTTGCGTGTCATCGTTCGCACAAGTGACAAACCTTTGCTTCATGGGACCGCATTCTCTTTTCCTCGTGTGAACACTCACACTACCCTTGGTTGTCTTGGTAAAGAGACATTTTTTTTTTTTTCATTTGTTTGGTTGGTTGGTTGTTTTCACTCGCAAAGAAAGCAACGCCCCTTAAGAGCCAGACCGCAGGCACAGCGCTGTGTGCCAGTGACTGAACTCCCAGTCTGTGCCGACGGAGAGGTTTTCTCCTCGCCTTCCGTCATCGACGCGTATCCACCAAGGCCGCTGCGCTGAAGGATCACTCGCGTGGGTGGAATGGTGGCCGCTGACGTGCGTGGAGGTACAGCAGAGGGCGATGAGGTCAGACCTGGTGGCGTGAGAAAGGTTGAATGCAGAAATGATGCCGTGGGGTGAAGAGGTGGCTGCTCGGCAGGCTGGACCGTCGCCCACAGAGTTGGTGGTGGGGGCGGGGGCGGGGGTGTCGATGCCGACGCGCGCGTGTGCGTGTGCGTGTGCTGTCTGCTTTGCAACGTCTCCGCCGGGTCTGTTGACCACGAGGAGGTCAAAGAGGAACACGAGGAGGAGGCCGAGGAGGTGTCAAAGTCAGGGAGCCTCCGCGGTCTATTGGCAGCAACAAAAGAAGAGGACGCATCTGGCGGCATTTGTGAGGTCTTCCTGAGTGGCATGGGCGCCTGAGCGGGAGGAAAACCGAATAAGGCCGATGCAGAGGGCGGTGGTGGAGGTGGCCTTGGCGCTGCAGACGCTGGGAATTCGAAAGGCACGGTCGTTTGTGGTCCATCAGCACCGGTCCCGCGGCCGGAAGCGTCACGCATTGTATACGAAAAGACCGGTGGTGGTGGTGGTGGCGCTGCCGCCTCATTAGCGAACATGTGCGCAGACATAGGAGGTGCGTTTCCTTGTGGTCGCGGCGGGGGTGGGGGTTGTGTCTGCGAGCTCGAGCAAGGACACGGCGGCGCGGTGCGGTCTGGAATCGCGCTTGACTGAAGAGCCGCGTCGTAGGCTATTTGAATCACACGGAACGCGTCGTCGGCACCCACACGCGCATTCTTATCCGGGTGCACACGCACAGCAAGGCTGCGGTACGCTCTGCGAACGGCGCCTGAATCCGTGAGATCACCAAAGAGAAGCCGTGCGGTAGCGACTGCCTGACGCGAGAGCTGAGCGGTTGTTCCGAAAACAACACCGGATGGCATCACTGCACGGCTAGCGTCTGAGGGGAGCGTCGCTTCCTTGATAAGCCCACCATGCAACCCTTGTTCAAGCACCCACAGCACCATCTTCTCGTCGTCATCATGGCGTGCTGCGGTCATGATCGGTAGAGCTCAATTCGCATTCGCGGTTCGATCGCACCCCCGCCCCCAGGAAAAAAAAAAAAGAAGACGACGACGACGACAGGGAGAGTGCGAGGGTGTGGCGCTACCCTCTAGCAGCGGCGGGGAGAAGTAGGAAAGAGAGGTGAGAAGGGGATTATGAAGAGCGAAGCGGTGAGTGCGTGTGTCTGTGTGCGACAATGTACGGATGGAGAGGTCAGGGCGCGGACGCTGAGAGAGCAGCCGTTGCAAAGCCCTAAAAGACATCCCGCACGGCTGCAGGCGGGTACGTCTTCATGCGGCGCACCCCTCTCAATACTGATGGAAGAACCTGAAGACACTACGGCTCTCGTCTGATCGCCAAAGGTCGGCTACATGACAGTCCGTCGGGCGCCAATGAAAAGCAAGTGTATATTTCTTTTCAAGGCAGCAGATGAGAGCTCTGCCTCCAGTGTTGCGTAAACATGGATATATTTCCTTGTTATTTGGCACGTGATTGTGTGTGTGTGTGGTGTTGGTTACATTATTCGTAGGGAAGAGGTCAAGGCCGTGAGACAAGGCAAAGATTGAAAAAAAAAAAAAACGATTAGGTTGTTTAGAAGTTAGCCTCGCTTTTATCATCTTCTCTCTATGTTCTTTTTTTTTTTTTAGCGGGCACGTCACCCAGCACGACAAAGCGCAGCACACCGTCCTTTTTTTTTAAAAAAAGTGGTCCACATCAAGTGAGCGAGCGTCGTCGGTTGCGTACTCAATAGAAACGTGTCACTTCTGTCTTTGTCAAGTCCTGCTTCTTGATCTCGTCGATGGCCTGAAGAAGCGCACCGTGTTGTAGGACGAAGAGAAGAGAAATGGGAATTTCCTGCTCCGGCTGCCCGTCGTACTGCGGACGGCAACGGTACGCGTACGTGGCGATGCGAGAGTCACGGAAGCGGAACAAGATGCGGTCCTCTTCGCGCCAGAAGATGTACGCGTCAAGATCGAGCTTTTCGTCTTTATCTGTTTCACTAGAGGAGGGCTGCGCGTGTCTGCCTTTCTTTTGTGATTTCTTCGTCAGCGTCACCGGGGCGTCCACCGCACGCTGCACTTTGGCCAGCACAGCGAACAGGCAGGGCTGTGTGAAGCGAACACAGGTCATATCCTTGTCGCCCTCTGCCGTTTTCTTTCCCCGCTGCTTCTTCGCCGGAGAAGCATCGCTGGGTGTGGCCTTCTCCAGGCGGTGTACAAGATCCTCGAGGATCTGCACAGAGAGCTCCACCGGTACGTTCCGGATGTACTCAGTCACAAGCAGGCCACACTTGGCGAGTTTCGCCGTGTCATCTGTGGTGGCGGTGAGCATCTCCGTCGGTGGCAGACCAGGGTGGACGGTGCGCCACACCTCCTCCTTGAGAAGCGTCTGCAGAGGACGGAAGGCGGCCGCGTGACGCTCAAGGCCGTGATGCACGCTCAGCACAGACACCAGCCCGTAGAATTCCTCCTCTTCCTCATCGTCTAGCGCAGAGGTCTTGGTCTGTGCGCCGGTACTCGCGCTCTCGTCGTCGTTGTCGCCCACCTTGACGACGTACGTGTACGGATTCTCCGCAAACGCCGCGCCGAGCTCATCGCGATCAACTTCGTTCATTTTGTCAGGACAGAGCTGATCCATGAGATGCATCACAGCGTCCACGTGTTTCGCTTCCATGTCGTACACGCCAAAGTCCACCGTCACCTGCTCGCGATCGCTGTCGTCGCCATCGTCTTCCTCGTCTTCGCCATCCTCCGTGTCATCGTCATCGTCGTCATCGTGCTCTTCATCCGATTCGTAAATACCCTGCTCTTCGTCCAGGCTCAGGTCGTCGTCGTCTTCCGCCTCGCTACTATCCTCGTCGCCACTCGCTTCCTCATCGTCGTCAGAGGAAGATGTGGTGAGTTGCTGAATCGGTGCGTCCATGTCGAACGGCCCCTCGTCATCAATGTGACGCCGCTCCTCCTCGGACGCATTCGAGTCGCCCTCCGAGTCTGTCGAGGTCGACCCCGCTACCGCGGCGGCGAGATCAAAGGCCCGACCTTTACGGCGTGATGCGGCTGCCGCGCGGTTCGCACGCACAGCCACGCGCATGGCGCGCATATCATCCTGTTCGCTGTCGCTGATGCTCACATCCTCGTCGCTATGGGAGCCGTAGTAGTCCTGGTTACCGTCATCACCAACCAGGCTCGAATCGTAGCTCATGGCTTCGCTGAGCGATTGGGAATCAGGGATGCTGCTAGAGCCGGAGGTGCCCATGGTGGCATCCGCGTCCCCGGCCGTCACAGCGCGCACACCGGCGTGGCGCGCGTTCTGATGCCTCTTCTTCTCTGGGAGAGCTGATGGCGCGGCGGGAAACACACCGATTGAGCTGCTGGCGAGCGAGTCCGCAGTTGATGCAATCGAACGGGTAGCGCGCGGAGGGGCCCGCTGGGTCTTGGTAGGCGGCGCTGCCTGCGGAACAGGTGCGCGAGGCTTGCTGTCGACACCATCCGCTCGACCCACCTTCTGTGGGTGCACGGGCTCCGGCTGGCGGTGGCGCTTCGGCATCGTGACAGCGATAGGCTAAAGGTGTATGAAAAAAAAAAAATCTTTCCCTGGCTGCCTTGATGGATGCGGAGTCGCGGACAAGGATTTGAGGAGTCGCAGCTGTACAACGCGTGTGTTCACTTATGCGAACCGCTTTAAGTCTTTTGGAAAAAAAAAAGATCGAAGAGACGATGCACGGGGACAGATCTCATAGAGCGGTTTGGCGCGGCGTGTGAGAGAGAGAGACGGACAAAGCGAGTAGGAAAAGAGAAAGAGAGAGAGGGGGAGGGGAGACACAGCCGATGGTGCCCACGTCGGCCAACCTAAAGAAGCGAAGAGGGAGCAAGGAAAAAGCTGTCGTCCCGTATACTTCGACGGCGGATACTGTGCCTCAAGCCGTAGCTCGCGCGTCGGGCTGGGATGCGACGTTTTTTCCGCTGTCCGCGTCTCGTCTCCTACACTCTAAAGACGTGAAGGCAGTCGACTTGTCTTTTGGTAGAGGGAGTGACGAGCGGGCTCGGCTGTGTGTGATCGCCACTTGGGTTTTCTGCGGCTTTTTCAGCCTCTTCTCCTTGCGGTGCTCACTGCGACAAGTCACTGTCGAAGCTGACGAAGACGTTTCTCAAGACAGCCGTTCAAGCGAACAATATTGTGAGAGACAAAAAAAAAAAAGCGAAGATGAGCACACAAGTGTCGACGCAAGGCCACGTCTGCGCGGTCCGTCGTGTTGAACAGTGAAACAGAAAAAGAGGCTAAAACGTCAATGTGTCGCGATGGATGCATCCGTACATTTGACAGACTGTGCTCATTTTCGGTTTTCGGTTTTCTTCATTTTTTTTTTTGTTGGCTTTATTATTTTTTTTGTGTGTGTGTGTGTGTTTTACCAGTCATCATCAGTGCGCTTACGCACAATGGTGATGTTCGAGCGGCCTTCGCCCTCCGGGGCAGCCATGGATGCCAGTAGATCGCGCACGGTAGTATCCGACACGGGGGGCTGCAGCTTGCCGCCCTGGACTGACTTGATGATGTGCATCTCTACCGCCTCCGCGCGCTCTGGCTTCACTTGAGCGATACGCGAGAGACGCTCGCGACCTTCTGCGGACACGAACGCACGAAGCGCGTTTTCCTTCTGCTCTTGGAAGGCCTCCGCGCGATCCTGCTGAGCCTGTTGCTTGGCCATCATGCGCTCGGCCTGCTCTTCGCTAATGGGGACGTGGGACATGTTCTTCCTGGGTGGTTGCGCCTTGACAAGCTACGCCTCAGTCTATTTCTTTTTTTTTTTTTTTTTAATGACTGCTTCTTGTAAGGAGTTGTTCGTGGAAATCTGGTCGTGCGCTACGTCATGTATTTCACCAAAACACAACAAAAAAGAGGTGGAGATGGTGGAGATGCGCACAAAAAAGACGAAGCGAGGTGGAGAGAGAGGCACAGCAAAGGCGATGGAAATGGTGCACGAGCGGGACAGACAACAGAGTCGGCGCACTTCGAGCACAAGAGGCACACCGTGAGTTTGCGGTGGGACGATATGATGTCTCCCTAGTCGAAGTGATCAGCCGGCCTACGTGACGAGATGAGAAGTGCGACGACGGAGAACGCACATATCGTCTCGGCGTCATGCCACCGCTCCAGTGGCTCAGCACAGGGGAGGGAAGGCTACGGGTGCAGGCGAAGTTCGACCGCGCTGAGGAGTGCGTATCCAGACTTATTTGACGTGGTGAGTGAGCGAGGAAAGGACATCCAGTGAGGATGATCAAAATAGTAATGAGAAGAACGATGACTATATAGAGATAAATATGTCCAGTGCGGTAGAGCACAGAGAATATGGTGCGCACCTCGGGCCAAATAGCAAAAAAAAAAAGGGGGGCGGACAAGCAGGTAGCCGCGGGAAAACGCAGCGAGTGAGCTTTCGAGAGATGGAGAAGACGAAAAGACGCTGTGAAGTACGTCGCACGACAGCACTTCCTTTTTCTTTTTGATGGTCGTTGTTTCCATTTTGACTCCCTTCTGTCGTGTGTTCATTCGCTCTGTTGATGGCATTTGTGGTGGACGTTTAGTGTTCGATACGGCTACTTGGTCGCAGGCTTGTTGTTCCTCATTGGTGGCGGCACTAGCTTTCGCACGTCGCCGCCGCAGTCACTAGGATCGCTATCGGTCCACAGATGTGCTACTTGGCAAAGGTGACCACGAACCAGTCAAAGTACTGGACTGTGGTGGTTTTCGGTGCATCAGGCGAGGGCACACGCCACGCGTCGACGACAGCCACCTCACACGTGACGTGCTGGTTAGTTGCCTTCTCGTACATGTCCACGACATCTGACGCCGCGAATGCGAACGGTGGACCACTGAGGTCGCCCTCGCGGCGTACTGGACGCTCAATGAGCATCGCGCAGTTCTCTGGTGCCATCACACTCGCAATAGTCTGCGCGTACGGTAGGCGCAGTGACGGGTTCATCGCCATGAGCGAGGCTCGGTCGTAGACGAACTGCACCTTGTGGGCGGTGAACTCGGCACAGTCCTTCGCGGCGAGCAGATCGCCTTGAAAGAGCAGCACCTTGGCGCCGTTCTCGAGGGTGGCCTCGAAAATGATGAGTGTAGCGCGCGTCTCGCCATTGGCAGAGTCCTTCGGCTCGACGGTGACTTCATGCGCGTCGAAGTGCACGCCAGGAAAGTTTTTCATCTGCCGCTGCAGACCCTCTTCACTGAGGTCAATACCTATCACCACCGCCGCTCCGTGCGCGGCCATGTAGGACAGGGCCTCTGTGTCCCCGCAGAGCGGCACGAGCACGGCCTTGCCTTTGAGGAAACTCTCCACCGCCGCCACCTCGTCGATGCCATTGTACAGTCCGGAGGCGTGGATGTCATCCGACACCTGAAAAGGAAACTCGGCAGCCTGTAGAGACGCTGGGGTCTCGCCGGTGAGGTGTTTAAGCGCGAGGTAGATGTTGCGCGTGAAGGGCTTGCGGACCTCACCGAGGCGCCAGCCGGTGCTGCCTGTCGCCCAGGCTTCCGTCCAGAACGCGTTCGCGTTATTCGTCGCCAGTTTGTCGGACATGTCTTGCAGGTGGCGAGTGTGTGCTTTTTGATACCAGCGGGATCGCGAGGACCTAGATGAGAACAGAGAGGGGCATGTGGTGCGTAATACGCAGGTGCGGAAGTGAACAGATTTCGTGAGCGTTTGCGTGTGTGTGAGTCGAACTTCGGCCAAAGAAAATTGGCGATGAGCGAAGAAGAGCGGGATGGCGTGATGTGTGTGTGGGTGTGTGGGTGTGGGTGGGTGTTGAAGAAGGAAAAGCAGAAAGAGTTTCGGAATGGCAGCGAGAGAGCTCTCATATTTTCTTTTTTGTCCTGCGCGTCCCTTCATGCTTCCTTTTTTTTTTTTCTCTCTCTCTCTCTTTCTTGACACACTGTTTCAGAGAGCGCTCTGTCGCGTAGCGTTGTCTTCCACAAACATGACTGTCTCGGTGCCGTCAAACGGCGCGAAGCTGTGTTCGCTTCGGTATGCTCACGTGGGTGTGGGTGTGTGGGTGTGTGGGTCGGTCGGTCGTTCAGTCGGTGACTGGGTGTATTTCCCCAGCATCATGCACATACAGATGTGCCAATCTTAGACGAGCTAGCAGCCAAAACAAAGCGAGAAGCTAAAGAACATTGGTCGTGCGTTCGGACGAGCAAGAACAAAGAGGGGATAGCGAGAAGTCGAGAAGTCGAGACAGTGACCACGTGCAGTTCTTTGAGTGGGGTGGCCGATTTCTGTGATGGGACCAACAGGGACGGGCACCAGCATAAACGTGATGGATGTGGTGTGTGGTGAAAAGTTAAGACGCCGTATTGGCTTGGTTAGATGCACGGAAACGCACACACGCGTATTTGATTTTGTTCTCAATAATTTCCCTTCCCTCACTTTTTCACTTCTTTTCGTGTGTTGTTGTTGTTGTTGTTGTTGTTGTTGTTGTTGTTGTTCTGGTGGTTGGCGTTGTCAACTCTGCACCACCAGATAGTGATCTCTTTTCGCGTACGCAGGCTCACAGGCGGGACGGAGTGGAGCGTGTATGTCCTGTCATCAATCCAAGGGCGGTGCGAGAGCCCCTGGCGTCGTATACTGGAAGAGCTTCCGCAAAGGTCCAATCAATCCAAACACGAGGATCGACGACGTGATGGCGAAAATGATCCAGAACGGCCGTGTCGTGGTCGCGCCTTGGAACGGTACCCGCACGTTCATCGCGAACAAGCCGGGAATCACCGCCACCGGCATCACGACAAGGGCGATCATGGCCTGGACCTGGTTGAGGTAGTCCATGCGGTGGCAGTGCTGCACCAGACGCGCACAAACCCCGCTGACCAAATTCATGCTGGAGAGATTCACCATGTCCCGACCTTTGCGGGTCTTTTCGATCGCCATGCGCGCGAGGCTGAGTGAGCGTTGGTAGCGCTCCAACGAACGTATCGCACACCCCGCCGCGCTTTCGTGACACATGAGCGGCAGCGTCAGCAGCTTCAGAAGCCGCTCTTTACGCAGCAACGCGGTGTGATGACGAGCGAGCGCGTGGCGCAGCTCCTTTGTGCGTACGAGAAGATCCGCCTGGTCGACATTAGATGGCATGATCTGTAGTACCAACTCGTCGAGCTGATCGGCCTCCACGAGGAGCTGCCCCACGCGACTCTGAAGCGTGTCCACTACGGCGCTCACCAACACACCGAACAGCGTAGATACCGCAGCACTACCTCCACCGTAGTGCTTACGCGACTTGGGCAGCACCGCGGCTGAGCCCAAGGAGGCCGCCGCGTAGGCTTCGGAAACCGCCTGTTCAACCAATGCCTGGCCTTGGTACGGGGCGGCGTGGATCGTGACGAGTGTGGTAGTCGTCAGGACGGCGTAGACACACACCATGAGACCTTCCTCCTCGCGTTCCTTGCGTAGCCGGCGCAGAGCTTCATCCTCATCGCTCGTGCTGCTGTCCGATGATGATGAAGAGGACGAGGAGGAGCGACGATGCGCGTGCTGTGAGTTCGAATCCACGCTGACGTAGAAGTTATGGCCATCGGGGGACATATCGAATAGGTTTGTCGTGGCCTCGGGCATCGCGCTCGTGGTCAGAAATGTGTACCCCTGTGCCGGAAAGAACTCAATCTTCTCGCGTGTCCCGCCGCCAAGAATTTTGCGACGAGTGAGGATGTGCACAGGAAGCCACGAAAGCACCTCCTTGAGCTGTGTGCGCGTCGCGGCCTCGAGATCGATCCAGACAAACTCACGACCGCGTGCACCGGTGACAGATGATGTATTCGTATTACCCCCACCAAGCGCCGTCGTGGCGAAGCTTGCGGTGGGTGAGCCTGTGTGGTTGTTGGCGTTGGTCTGCGGCTTGGCCACCGGAAAAAAAGGCAAGGGTGCGACGAGCTCACGGAGCGCCTTGACACTCGGTACAATCGTTGGGGTTGGCGATGGGGCGCTTTCTGGGTCAGCCATGGATTCTGTGAAAACAACCAGCTTTATCTTGGTGCTCCCAATGGCGGGGCTGGCCGCTGTTGGTAGCATACCGCTCATTTGTTCACTTGGCGTTTCTCTTTCTTCGCGGCGCTTCGCTTGTGACAGTCACCGTACGGTAGTGCGCGTGTGCTTTTAATCACGTAGTAACAGAAAAATTCTTCCCAACTGCGTGTGTGGGCTTCACCGCTAGGAAACGCGTGAACAGCTGAGTATGTGAGAGTGCACTGGGGGGGTCGGCGAGCATCTCCGTAGAAAGAGTTAAAGAAAAGAAAAAAGCGGTCAGTATAAATGTGCACGCGTTTTCAAGATGGACGAAGATGAATTTGATACACAAAAAAAAAAAAAGCACGAGCAAGATGAGTGAGAAAGGAAAAAAAAAAAAGAGGAGGTGAGGACAAGTGTGTTGGGAATGAAGCGTGTCATCGTCGTACCACGCACTTCTGAACGATGGCTCTCCGTGAGTCTGTCAATCAGCGGGCTATGCGCGTGTGTGGACATCAGTGCGTCACAACTGTGTGGGGGGGGAGGTCACAGTGTCACGGAAACGCTTGAAACGCCAAGACACAAAAAGCTCCCGGGACTATTCATGTGACGATGCTCCTTGTGTTGGTTTGTTTGTTGTTTGTTTGATTTTATCCATCTTACTTCGATGCACTGATATTATTAATTTTCATCTTCTGCTTCACGGTACCATGATCTGCCGAGCTCCGCGATGGCTGTAAAAGAAAATGGTCACCTGGTAAGGACCAACGTTGAAGCGAATCGGTTGTGCATCGATGGAACTTTGCTTTCTTTTTTTCTTTTTTCCTTTTTTTCTTTTTAGCGAGTACTATCCTGGATCTGTTATTTTAGTCATTTTTTCATCTTGGCGTTTCTCTGCGCGCCTCTTTACGTCCGTACTCTGAGGTATCTTCGGTTAAAATAAAATAAAAAACGTTTTTCATCTTGACATATTTTTTTTTTTCATTTTCTTTTTCTCAGATGAGATGATGAACGGGAAAAGACGCCGACACCAGGAACTGCGGGTACTCTTGTGGTGACAAGAATACGAGGAAAGAGGTGTGTGCGGCGATGCAGCGATGAAACCAAAAACAGACAAAAGAAAAAAGAAGAAGACTTTAAGAGAAGAAGAGGAAATAAAAATTTTAAAAAAAGATACTTAAAGGAACTTCACAACTCTTTTTGATTGAAAAAGAAGGAGGGCAAGAAAAGAAAAAGAAAGATCAAATCTCGTTAAGTCACAGCGCTCTCTCTCTCTCTCAGCTACCAACTTGGGGAAAAAAAAAAAGGAATGAGCGTAGATATGTATGGAACTCACAACTACGATGAATAGGGGAAAAGAGGGGAAAAGAGGGGAAAAGAGGGGAAAAGAGGAAAAAGAGGGGAAAAGAGGGGAAAAGAGGGGAAAAGAGGGGAAAAGAGGAAAAAAGAGGAAAAAGAGGGGAAAAGAGGGGAAAAGAGGGGAAAAGAGGGGAAAAGAGGAAAAAGAGAAACGAGTATATTCTTTGTATGACAAAGAAAACAAAAAAAAAAAAGACAAAGAGAACGAGTAGCGTCACACTCATTTGTGTGTACTTCTTTATTATTATTATTATTATTATTATTATTTTAAATTTCTTTCAGGGAGTTTTTGGCTTTCCTGCGAGCGAACATGAAGCGCCGTGCATAGGTATACGTGTCGTGGTGAAATATCACCAAAAACACGAAGCTAGAATTTTTTTAAAAATAATTAAAGAAGAAAAAAAAAGAACGAAGAGTAAAAAAGTTAGATGGACTACTATCGATGTCGTTATTGTTTTGACGCCGCTGATCCTCGGTAGGCTCTTCAATACTGGAGCGTTCCTGTTGCATTTCTCCATAACAATCTTTATTTTTTTTTTTTGTGTGTTTGTGTACCTTGTGGATTTCGCGTTGTCAGAATAGTCTTTTTTTTTTTTGTTAGTGTGTTTTTTTGGATATAGTTTGTTTGTTTTTGTTTTTAGATTGGCGTCAGTGTCATCTCCTTTTTCATTATTTCTCTTCGCTTTTTCTTTTCTTTCGCTGATTAAAGCCACTTGCCGATGAGGGACATCACACCTGCGCCAACCCAGAAGCCCGCGAACATAACAATGCGCTTGACAATCCGATGCGGGGCCCCGGGCGCGGTGAAGCGGCGGAGGTCCGCTGTGAAGTCGTAGAGGAGCAGCGAGGCGGTCAAGTAGAGGAGAATGCCGCTGCAGACCGCGTTGAAGATGGCGCAGGTGAGCACAAAGTTTGTGCCCGACAGTGCGGTGCGCGAGCTCGAGACGACTGCCGTGCCGATGGCCGTGCCAACGGGCGCGGAAACGACGAAGAGAACCGCCAGCGCCAACTCCACACCACGATGGAAGGACGCATCCGCTAGACGCGAGCCCATCGCCACGCCTTCGAAGAGCTGATGAAAGCACAGGGCGACGACGAGCGTGCGGAGCTCGCGGTCTGCGGTGATGCCCATGGTCAGACCGATAATGACACTGTGCAGGGTCACGCCGAACTCCAGGGCGATGGCAGCCACAACACGCTGAGCGACAGGCATCGTGTCGGGAGCAGCCACGTAGCCGTGGCAGTGGCCGTGCGCGGCGCCGTTGTCCGTGTGGTGGTGGTGGTGGTGGTGGGTGTCCTCATCATGCGCGTGGCTGTCCCCCGCGTGGCTCGCAAGATGCGGCGCAAAGCACACAGCCGTCTCCGCGCAGTCCGGAGTGCCTTCGGGACAGGGTGCTTTCTTGTCGGTTTCGTCGCACACGCGCGTGGCCGAGCACGGTTCCTCTTCTTCTCCGTGAACCGGGCAGAACGCACGTGCGTCGAGTGGTAGGCCCACGGAGGACGGCGAGGACGACGTCGATGAGTCGGTGTAGGCGTGAGGAGCGACGTTACCACCTGTGGGTGTCAAGGCAGTCGCGCGATCTGCCGGCTCTGCGTCGGCGTACGGTTCAGTCGGTGCCGTTTGCACAAAAGCAGACGACGCATTGGGGTCCATCAGGGCACTCACACAGCGCTGCGCCTTGGCATCGTTTGCCCGGCGAGCACGCTCACTCTTGCGCTGCTTGGAGCCCGCCTTGAGCGCGGCCTTGTCGGGCGTCTCGTCCCGGTCGGTCTCGTCACAACCAACCTCCTCCGCGCTCTCGCCCTTACCCACCTTCTCTGCCTCGTTTCGATTGCTGTGGGCGGTCCACGATGTGGCGACGTCCTGAATTGTAGCATCCAAGGCGTGCATCAAAACAAAAGCGATGATGGCAAAAAGGAACGGCCAGCCTCCAAACATGCCCTTGAAGTGCGCGGGCACACACGGCGCGTCGAACTGCTCCGCGGACTCGGCAAGCATGTGGATGAGAGAGACGCCCAGCATGACGCCAATAGCGATGGCCTTTCCCACGGCGTAGGCGAAGTCGGGCAGACGTAGAGCAGGCACCCACTTGCCGATGAGCGGGAACAGGACGCCCACCGTGGACGCGATGAGCACGACGAAGATGGCCATAACATGGAGACCAGGAGACCAGACCCCGTCCAAACCCGAGCATCCCTCATCGTCCTTGTCCTCGTCGGCCTCGGCGCTGCTCGCATCAAGAACCGATGCAACGCGTGTGCGTGTCGACGAGAAGGCTGGTACAGGAAATGAGGACGCGTTAGTGGACAAGCGCGCTGTCAGTTCGGCGAGTATGGCACTGAGCCGATCCACGACAACAGAGGCGTTCACTCTCGATCCAGAGGACGGAGATGACGCATCGGCGACAGCCGTCTGCGCGCGCTCGAGCTCAGACAGCACCGAATGCCACGGTTGTTTTTGGAGAGGTATGAGTGCGTGCGACATGTTGTGGTCTTTGAAAAAAAAAAATTCTTTCGGCAGCTCGTTCTTGACTATTGCAGAAAGGAGTCACACTCAGAAAAGATTTCGGAGACAGACGGAAAGCACAAACGGTGAACAGTATTTCCTTTCTCTGTCGCGTTCAATGTGGTGGGAAAGCGAAAGGCAATAACAAATTATTTGAAGGAGGAAGATTTAACTTGACTTATGGAAAAAAAAAAAAACTCTGATGTACCCCGGGGACAGTGCGGGTTTAACAAAAGCGCAGGAGAGGTATGTAGAGAGAGAGGGTCGGCGAGGGATGACGCAAGGGAGTAGAGGGTCAACAGACTCGTCGTGAGTGTGACAAGTGCGATCACGTGACGCATGCTTGTCTGATAGTGCCTTTAGAGGAGAGAAAAAGAAGTAGCTGCGTCTTTATTCCAGGACCGTCGATGTATGCCTGGTCTGGGTCGCATCTCTCTGTTATTTCCTTCTTTTTGTGTGTTCGATGTTTGCTTATGCGTGTGATTGGTTGTTTGACAGTTGACATGAGATGTGCACCGCGCACGCTTAGACAGAGATACGCGCGACAGCTCCCCCATCTTCACGGCGATGCCCAGAGGTGCGCGCCGACGGCTATCTCCATCGGTGATCCCCTGAGCAGCGGGGACACGCCAGCAAGGACGGGTACATGACAGCGAAGCACGTGACGATAGACATCGCGATTGAGCAGCATGTAGACGCAGTCTAGAATGCGAAACGTGTGCCAGAGGAGCGGGTTGAGACCGCGCTTCATCTCCTCCGTGATCGGCGCGGCACCTGCTTTTTTCTCAGACTGCGCCGTCTCCACCGTTGCGAGAAGCGCTTCTGACGGTGGGTGCGAGAAGCTTGGTGTGTGCACCAAAGAGAAGATGTCCATGCCGAGCTCCATATTGAGGCCGTAGTCGCCTTCATCGTTGGCCATGTCTGCGTATCGGAACTGCTCTTGAAGCTCTGACCACGGCGTGAAGGTGAAAACCTTCTCTCCTTGTTCAGCCTGCTTACCGCACGCGCTCGCCAACATCGTGTCCGTGGTGGTAGCCGCACACTTGCTGGCCGTCGTCATGCCTTCCAGCCGTGGGGCCTTGCGCGGCGTGCTGCCAGTCGCCGTCACGGCACCGGCCGCTTCGAGCTGTGTGCGCCACAGCAAAAAGTAGCCGTCCCAGTCCATCAGGAGCTTCTTGAGATGGCCACGGTTCATCACCAAAGGACGGTAGCCGAGTTCGGTCTTGGCGTCGTACGGTGCCATGACACCAAGCTCGTGCACGGTGGCGGCGAGCTGGGTGCGTTTGCGTCTATTCGTCATCGTTCGCTGCTGCTCCGCCCGGGAGCCGATGCGGTCAGGATCGGGCAGCGCCTCTGACTTCTTCTCCGCGGCGACTGGAGACGCGGTGGACGCAGACACCTGACACATAGCCGAGATCAGTGCAGCCACTGTCCGGGCATCTTGTTGCTCACGCGCACAGGCGAGGAGATACGCGGTGAGGCTTGCGCTCACGACTGTCCACGTGTACGCCTCTCTTGGAAGCGAGGTTGTGTCCGAGGAGGTCGGCATCGGCGACGAGACACCGCTCTTCACGACCATAGATGGGCACGCGCTCGGGTCATCGCGATGAAAACACAGATGAACGGGTGGCACCCGCATCTGGGTGGGGTCGACCAGAGTGGTGTGCGTTGCTGCGCCTGTTACCGCCACAGCGATCGTTTGGCACTCGGGCGGGTCGTGGCGATACCGTGCGCATCGCCAGCGTGCCGCTTCGTCGCGGAACGGATCAAACAGCGGCATTGCGGTGGACGGCGCCGAGGCCGAGGCGCGACGCTGGTGCTGGGCGTGGGCGTGTTGGTACGCGCGGTAGGCCGCCTCGTACGGTCCCACTAGACGCCATCCAGGAAACGCTGTAAGCGGCGTGGTGGCATCCAGTGACACTGCGGCGAGCAGGACCGTGCGCATATCATCGGCGTGGAAGCCGAGCGCGCTGTCGTACAGAGCGTGTAAGTAGGCATCAACATGTGCGAACGCCGGGTACAGGTCGGCCACCGCGCAGGCAGGCGTTTCCTTGACTGGATGGTGAACACCGGTGTGTTCGGGTCCTGGCAGGCAGTGCGGGTTCATCAAGTGTTGCAGCAATGGCAGTGAAGGCATGCCACTCTCCAGCTCCTCCGTCGTTGTCGTGATGACGGTGGACGTTTCAGACTGGCCGCGCGACAGCTCACTCTCCGCCGGTTGAGAGACGGGCGAAGACGCCTTCGGTGGGGATGACGGTGCAGGTGGAGAGGGTGGTACCGTGGAGGCGGCGGTAGTCGTCTCGGCGACAGGGGATGCCCGATCGGGATGGTCTACAAGTGCGTGTACACTGTGCGATGCCTCCGTACCTTCACTCGCGCGCGGTGTGGTGATCACAGTCGTCAGGTGGGCCGCTGGTGCCGCCGTCGGTGTTGAGGACGGCGTGGGCAATGTGGCGTTTGTGATCACATCTGCGAGCGCCACCGATGACGCACGATCTGGCTTCTGTTTTGGGTGTGCGTACGCGAGGAAGTGATCGGCGTTTTTTCGATAGCATTTGCCATCGTAGCGGCACACAGGACGATTGTCCGCTGCGTTCATGACGTAAGCTGGCGTCTCACACTACTACTTCGTTTAGCACGCGCGTTTTTCGCGTGAGTGGGTCAGCGCAGTCTATGCGCGGCAACCTTTGCTGACAGAGACGTCACTACGAATGTGATCGCTCTTGTGCGACTTTTTTCTTCTTTTGTCAGCTACAAAGTGGTGTGTGTGTGTGTGTGTGTATGTGAGGGAAAGGCGAAGGAGAGAGAGAACAGGCGTGCCTGTAGTTTATGTGAGAGCTGTGTGTGGATAATTCCGCAAAAGGAGAATAGCAGCACGTACTAAGAAGTAGTACAAGGGAGTCAAACAAAACAGAGAGAAGGAAGAGAAGAGAGAGAGTGCACTTGTGATGGCGGAGAGATGTGCGATCGAAAGGAGACTCATGTCACGTGGCCATGAAGGCTATTTAAACAGATGGGCGAGGGCGTTGATTTGCAGCAATGCTTGCTTTTCCCCCTCTCTTGCGGAGTACACGTGAGTCACGGCTGCAAACGCGTCAAGAGGACGCAGACGCGATACTCGCTCTCGCCCATGAGCACGCGTCTATTTCGTGATGTTTGTGGTTTTTCTCTACTAAATAAAACAAGAGAAAAGAAGAATAGAAAAATGCAAACAAAGTGATCTTAACAGGGCTGCGGTGGAGGTGTGAATTCAGCATCGCGTGCTGAATGCCACACCGCCTGGGATCAACCTCGTCACCGCGTGGGAGTAGCTGGTGGAGTGCTTTCCTGATTGGAAGCTAGCGAACAGGAACGATTTTTTTTTTATTTCGCACATCTCGGTGGAGCGCTATATTTATACTTGGGTTTTTTTCTTTCGTCAAATGCTGTGGGGGTACGTGGTGTCGCTTTGGGGCAGCAAGTGTGGACCTCGCCAGCCTTGCGACCCGATTCAGCGGTGTCCATATGTCTTGAGGTCGTTTTATTTTTGTTTCTGAAGTTCGGGGGTGCGCGTTCGCACTTAGTATTGTTCGTTTGTTTGTTTGCTCTTCAATCCGTCACATTTGTGCCTACCACCCACGATAAACGCATTTGATGATGGTCACGCAGTGTGTGGTCATCAGAAGGGAAAAGCTAGTTAACCATCATTCCTACCTCTAGGCTACGGATCGCCTCTACCGCAAAAAAAAAAATGCGGAAAAGGGATCAGTAAAGGAGCGAGAATGACACGAATCAATTAGGTCAAATAAGAAATAAAAAGGGAAAAAAAAGAAAGACGTGTTGGTTTCGGGACTTTTTTTCTGTGCCTGTGTGGTCTGAAAGAATGTCAGGATCGCTCCGTTTTTCTCTTCGCGCTAAATAGCATCGCGAGGCACGCGACGGTACTCGTTCTTCTCGAAAGCATGCTCGTTATTGTACTTGGCATGGACGTGCGTGCGCAGGTAGAGGTAGTCCTTGTCGCACGTCTGGGATTCCTCAATGTCCATCTCCGTCACCCACCCAGGCCGGAAGAGCTTCATCTTCTGCACAATCGTGTACTTGGCCGAGAGAGGATCGCGATTGCATAGCGTGAGTTCGCGGCGAAGATTATGCTCCACGGTCGTATCGATATCATCGAAACGGTAGATGCCTTCGCCAAAGACACCGCCCACGCCATCCGTCACACACGTCCACGTATCGGTAAGCAGGTCGTACGACACCGTGCGGTCCACCCGACCTGCGGTGAGTGTGGTTACTGGTGTGGCCGGCGCGGTCTCGGGGACAGGGTCGGGTCCCTGAATGAGACGTGCCTCAGCGTTGGGCATAACGGGCAGCTTGAACACGGCGGTCTCGCTGCGTAGCGTCACGGTGGTGTCCTCGGGCGAGCACCACACCATGGGCCAGTAGTTGTTCGCGATCGAGACGCTAAGCCGATGACCAGCGGGAACCTGGTAGCCGCAGTAGTCGAGCTTGACGCGGACGTGCGTGAACGTGCCGGGCGTCACGGGTACGATCTTTTCAAAGCCGGCCGGAGAGGTGTGGACGAGGTTCTGCAGGCCGTACGAAATACGCGTCGCCGCACCGTCAGGAGCCACATCGCACAGCTGCACAAACACAAAACCCTTGGGCTTATCGCAGCTCAGCGTCACCTCAAAAGCGGGGCGTCCCAGAATGTCGAGCGGTGCCTCCAGCGCGTCGCTCGTGAATGTCACGCTCATGCCGTTGTCGATGCGCTGATCGGCCGCGGTCTCACCCAGCACACCGGCACCCATCCACTCACCAGCCATCAGACCGTGGTTCAGCGGCGTGTGCACAATTGTCGGTATCGTGGTTGCGCTGCCACCGGACGCGGCATCCACCAGCGCCCGATGGTCGCCGAGGAGGTAGGCCTTGGTGACCACGTCCTCCGCCGGCGCAGGCCATGAAGAGAGACCCACCCAGCGGCCTGGGCACGTCGGCTTGCTTGTACAAGGCGCCTGGCTGTCCTCAATGTACGCCTGAATCATCGGGTGGTCCATGGCACCGTTGTCCTTCTTGTTCTTGAGCCAATGATCCCACCAGTTGGTGGCCTCGCGGAGGAAGTTCATCGGGGGCGTCGGGACGCCGTCCTGCGGGTACGCGTGCACCCAAGGGCCGACGATGGCGCGGCGAGGGACGTTGAGATGGCGCATCAGGCGGAACACAGGGTTGGTGTAGGAATCCGCCCAGCCGTCGACAGCCAGTACGGGGACCTGGATATCGTCGTAGTTGACGCTGACGGAGCCGTGCTTCCAGTAATCGTCCATATACTGATGGGCAGCCCACGTCGCCTGGCTCATGGGCAGCTCCTTCAGACGCTCAAGCCACATCTCCTTCCATTTTTCCTCCCCAACACACTCCGGATCCGGCGGACGCGACATGTACGCCTCCATGATGCTTCCCCACCAGAAGTTGTCGTTGAGCAGGCACCCACCCTTCCAGTGGATGTCATCGGTAAAGCGGTTGTCCGTGAAGCCGAGCACAATGATCGCGCGCAGGGCAGGCGGACGCCGCGCCGCGACCTGTAGCGAGTTGAAGCCACTCCACGATTTCCCCTGCATGCCCACATCACCGGTACACCAAGGCTGCTTGCTGATCCAATCAATGACCTCCAGGCAGTCGTCCTGCTCCTGCAGGAGGTACTCATCGCGGAGAAGACCATCGGAGTCGCCCGCACCGCGCATGTCAACGCGCACGGCGACGTAACCGTGCTGAGCATAGAAGCCGTGCATCGGTTCATCGCGTGTACGTGTGCCGTCGCGCTTGCGGTACGGTATGTACTCGAGAATCGCGGGGAACCTACTGCCTGTCTGCACCTCGACAGGCATGAAGATGCGTGCGGCCAGACGCGCACCATCCTTGAGCGTGATGTACGTGTGCTCAATCGAGGTGATAGCATGGGGACTATTGCGAAGAACAACCTTGCCAGACATGTTTGACTGTGCAAAGTCTTTTTTTTTTTTGATTATTTTCCTGTTGTTGTTGTTTTGGGTTCGTGCGCGTGTACAATGAATTGCTGAGAGGAAATACGATAAAAGAAGCACAATAACTTCCGGTTTTTGATTGGTGTGTGATTGCTATTCGGGTTTGGTGCGGACGCGTACGATAAGAGGAGCGAGAGGGGAGGACAGGGAAATAAATAAAAAAGAGCGGTGAAAGGTGAGATCGTTGGGCGATGTCGGCACGTGCGCACAGAGGAGGAGGAATGCGAGCTTTCGGTATTGGAGAGAGAAGAGAGGAGAATGCACCATTTTTGGATCAGCGTCAGAAGACGCAGACAGTGGCCCGTCCTCCCCGCCCTCATGGGAAGTGCCATCGCGACGGAAAAGTGTAGCAAAGCGTGCGGAGCGTCTTCACGCAGAGAGAGAGAGAGACAGACACACACACACAGAGAGATACCAGCCTATTCTTGTCCTATACGCGAAGCGTTGGTGCTTCTTCTTCAGCGCAGTAGTTGTCAATTTCCCACAGACAGCTTTTCCGTTCTGGCCATGAGACGCGGCTTGTTTGTCTTTTTTGGTCTCGTTCATTTCTTTTTTTTTTTTTTCGCTACAAGGACGGAGGGATGGGGGGCCGAAGAGAACGTCAGTCCTGCCTACCATCTTCTCTTCTGTGAACACTGCTTGAGCAGAGAGGCTTGAGAGAGAGGAAGTAGAGAAGAAAGAAAAAAAGATCCGCGCCACCATCACGATCAAAAAGACGCATGCACGCGCACCACCCTTCATCGTCGAAGGGACATCACGAGGTGATACCAAGGTTCTTCAAGATGCGAGCGATCACGGCTTTATCCTCCACCAGACGGTAGTGATCAAGGCTTGAGAACATGCTGGCGTGTCCCTTGACGGCCCGGCGCAGCTCTGTGGTGTAGTGAACAGTATTTCGCATCGCCACAATGGCCTCCACAGATTGGCCGTCCTCAAGAATGTCCACACTGAGGGCGTTGTGTTCGTTGAGTGAGCTCATCACGTTACCCAGGTACGCCGCCTCCGATATTTGCACCTCCACACGCATCATCGGCTCGACAAGAGCCAACGCATCTCTCGCGACAGATTGAAGGGTCGTCGTCAAAATGCTCCGAGCAGCTGAGCGCAGGGCTTTCTCCTGCAGGGGCGCGCTGCCCGCGAGTTTGCGGAGACCAGTGAGCACCACCTCGACACCGTGCATCGGCATCCCAGCAAGCGGTCCAAGACGCGTGCAGTCTGCCACTGCTGCGCTGAAGCTCGCGCTGATGACGCGCAGCTCCTCCTTGGCGTTGCGGACGTCGTTCATGCGCTGTGCGGACTGCTGTGGCGGCGACGCATGCGAGTGGCGGCTGCCGCTGCGCTCACTGACGGCAAAAAATGAATCCTGTAGATCGGGATCAATCGTGAAGCGGCAGGCGTCATCGACCGCGCAGGTCTCACCGTCCTTGAGCAGAGACCGCAGCTCCAGTGAGGCCTCCACGTACGGCAGCTCAAGGTGTGTTCCAACGACTCTCTCGGACGCGCATGAGGTCTTGAGTGTCTCGCGGTACTCGACAATGGCGCGTAGCAGTCGGCACTGGACCTGGTACTCGTGTGCGAGGCGAGACATAATAATGTCGAGATGCAGCTCGCCCATACCACTCAGAACGGTGTTTCCAAAGTCATTTTTGGAGACGCGCAGGCTGGGATCCTCGCGGGTCAGCTCCTCGAGGGCACCGTCCAGAAGCGCGATGTGCTGCTTGGTCGCCGCCTCTACTGAGAAAGAAATGACCGCAGGAGGTGCCTCGATACCCTCAAGGCTAAAGACCGCCTCATCGATTACATCGTCACCTTCACTCGACGCTGACGCGGAGGCCGTTCTTTTCAGAACCTGCGTTGGTGGTGCGTAAAGTGTGTCGCCTGTGTAGGTTTTCGGCAAGAAGGCCGCACCAATCTGTCCAGCTGTCAAGTACGGCACCTCCACCGGCTCATTGGCGTGCATCACGTACAGCGCCTGAACCGTCTCCGAGCAGCTGCGTGTGTTGTTCACGAGCACTTTACGCGGTGTCAAAGTGCCGCTGTACACGCGTAAGAAGACAAGCGGAGCACGCACGCCCTTAGGTCCGGTTGTGTGCATCACCTTGAAGGCCAGCGCGATCGTCGGGGCTGTCGGGGCCGGCGTCGCCGTGGGCAACGTCACAGGTAAGCCGCTGCGTGTGAGTCCCGTTAATTGTCGATCTTTTGGCGACGGCAGGTAATCGCACACGGCATCCAAGAGTGGCTGCACGCCCTGATCACGGCGCGACGCACCACACAGTACCGGAACGACAGGTAAGTGGTTGTCAGCATTGTTTGTATTCGTTGTTGTGCGACGACGATGGCTGCGGTTGGTGAGGCGGCGCACAGCGGCCTTGAGAGCTGTTGGTGGTAGCAGCGCTGCCGCCGCGACCTCATCCCCGTCTGCCTTGTCTAGCGCCTCGATGAACGCCTCTGACGTGGAGTCGTCGTAAGCGCAGAGCGTGTCCACGAGCTTCTGACGGCCATGTTTCGCCACATCCACCACGTGGGTGTACTCACCGGATGCGTCTGCCGCGGTGAGGTCTTTGATCACTATCTCAGACCCGTTTGTCCCACCAAACCGATATGTTTTCTGTGCGATCAGGTCAACGACGCCCTCGAAATCGCCATCCTCGGCGTGAAGGGGCAGCTGCAGTAGCAGGGGTTCAACCTGTAGTTTTTCGCGGAGAGAGCGGACGGACATGTCGAAATCAGCGTTGTACTTGTCCATCTTATTGAGGAAGGCGAGCATGGGGATGTCAAACTTACGGCTCTGTTGTAGCACCGTGTAGCTTTGCGCTTGTACGCCCGCGGAGGCGTCAAAGAGAGCGACCACGCCGTCGACGACGCGCATGGCACGCTCCACCTCCACCGTAAAGTCCACGTGACCAGGTGTGTCGATGAGGTTGATCGCGTAGTCCACCTCGCTCGTCGCGCCTTCGTCAGTAGCCGCCGTCTTCGTCGCCACACCTGGCTTCCACCTCAGCGACACCGCTGCTGATTGAATCGTGATGCCACGGTCGCGCTCCTCCTTCATGAAGTCGGTCGTGGTCGTGCCTGAGTCGACATCGCCCACGCGCCGTGTGACCCCCGCGTAGTACAGCATCCGCTCCGTTGTTGTCGTCTTGCCTGCGTCAATGTGGGCGACAATGCCGATGTTGCGGGTGTTCTGCAGGGTGCGTAACGCCTCTGCGAGCTGCTTCGGATTGGTGCCCATCCACGCACCCACATCCGCCATGCGCACGCCGGATGGGTGAAGAAGACGACGAGCCGTGCCGCCTTGACACGTGATCCCAGCAATGCGGACGCGGAAAAGCATCCGAGGCCACAGAGAAAAGAAAAAGAACAAGACACAAGACACAAGACACAAGAAACAGCCGCAGCTGACGCCTACATGGAGTGAATCAATAAAAAGCGAGTCGGGTGAGAAGAGCGGTGACAGCGGAGAGAGACTCGAGTGTGCGCCTGCGTGGTAAGCTCGAAGAGGGCCTCGTTTCGTTGACACCACAGCAGAGAGGTGGCGCAGCCACGTGCGATCGGGAAAAACGTTCTGACAACGAGGGCCCTCTCGTACGAAACTCTGAGTGCATGTCTAGATAGGATTTTCATTTCGGCGTGACGCGATGTCACGGCAGCCGTAGGTACGTCCTTTTATGACATAAGAAAACAAAAAATGTGCGCGCTTCGCTTTCACTCACGCACTTCTTTTTTGAAAGATTTCCATTCTGTTTGTTTTTTTTTTGTTTTGATCGCTTTTGTTTCGATTCGTTTCCATGGCTCGGTGCACGGTTGTTTTGGAATCGGCGCTGCATGTGAGAGGGCGAGCGAGAAGAAGAATGGATGCCACACTAACTGCAGAGAAAAAAATGGAGAGATAAGAAGACACACACCGCTTGTTTGTACCCTTTCTTGAGAGCCAAAAAAAAAAGGGGGGGCACAAAGACGTAAATTCTGCACCCAAAAACAGCAGTCAAGTCGTGTGTGTCTACGAGTCTCATCAAGTCCAGCGTGTTAGCCGCGAAGTCAGCTCACTTCTTCGCTATTATTATCTTTTTTTTTTTTTTTTTGAGAGAAAAGATTGGTGTTTGATCTCCTTGTTTCGTTGGTTCGTTGGGCGTCTTAGCTGCGAAAGACGCGATTCAAAGAGAAGAATGCCGCCTTGACTCCCTCTTACCGTCCGCAGAGAGAAAGGGAGAGAGGGGAGGGGCGGCGATGCATGTGCGTTCTTATTGAGACGACTCAATGGCCGCTATCTTGGCAATGCGGTTGGTGTGGCGCTCGCCACCAGAGAAGCTGGTGTTGAGAAATGTTGTGATGATATCACGAATGACCTCCATACCGACCATACGCTCACCGATGCAGACAACGTTTGCGTCGTTATGCTGGCGGCACAAGGAGGCCGTGAGGTGGTCGTGGCAGACAGCTGCGCGAATGCCGCGGAACTTGTTGGCGGCGATGGAGATACCGATGCCGGTGCCGCAGATAAGCACGCCCCTCTCCGCCTCACCCTTGAGAATGGCTTCGCAGACCTTGGCGGCGTAGTCGGGGTAGTCCACTGAGCCTTCCGTGGTTGGTCCAACGTAGATGACCTCAATGTCCGTACCTGCCTCGCGAATCATCTTTATGATCTCTTCATGGCAGTGGGTTGCGGCGTGGTCACAGCCGAAGACAATCTTGCGGGACATGGTTGAGATATGTTGGAGGCGAGAACAGAGAAAACAAAAAAAAAAAAACAGTGAAGAGAGGACTCGAGTAGTATAGGTTGTTTCAGTGGGATTGTGGCTTCATTTATGTGACATATTGTTTTGTGTTTGTGTGATCAAGATGCACGCCGGGTTGCGGGTGACAATTGTGTGCGTTGAAGTAGAGGGGACGAAGAACAGAGAAGACAGTGGGGGGGGGGGGGGAAGAGTGGCGGGGAGACGCGTGCGAATATTTCGGAACCGGTTTTTTTTTTTTTTTCCGACGACACCCGGGATTGTGGTGGTTGTCATTTATCGTAGATGGACCGGTATGACAGCGAGGTCAGAACAAAAAAAGGGGGAAGTAGGGAAGTAAGAAGAGAAACAGTAGGTCTTGATCACGAACAACGTCAGCGGTCGCCTGAACGTGGAGCGCGACGGCTTGTCCTTCTTCTCTTTTTTTCTTCTGACGGGGTGAGTCGTCAGTCTGCCGAGAGAACAGAACATACGTTTGGCCGTCTTCAATCCTTTTTTTTTTTTTCATTTCAGTTCTCCTATTTTTCAGCCAAACGCCAAAAAACATTTTTTTTTTTTCTGAGTGCTTACAAAACGCGCTGCCGCGGCGCAAAGCAACGCCCGTGACAATCGCAATGAGAGAGAAAAACAGAAGTGCCAGTCGCGCCAGTCTACCTCACCGACTGACCAAGAAGGACGCATTCGCATGTGTGTGTGTGTGTGTGTGTGGCGTGTACGTACACGCCAGCCTTTTATGCATCCAGCAGCGGCGCACTGAAGTAGAGTGGTAGCTCGCGAAGCAGGTACAATGCAATGGTCTTGTACTCTGCAAACGCCACCTCCGTGTAGAAGAAGATCGTGTCCACGTAGCGCTGACACGACCAGTAATGCCCAATCCACACGCACAGCAGGCGGAACATGTGCCGAAAGAAACATCCGCCGTAGTGACGGTAGTAGTGATGGGCCGTGCTCGGCGGGTGACACACACCACAGATAACAAACGAGAGACAACGATGGTGCGGGTCCTGCTGTGCCTCCGGACACGTGCAGTGCGTCGTCGATAGCACAGGAAGTGGGCGTGCTGTTGGTGCTTTGGCGTTCACCGGCACTGCCGCTGCCGGTGCTGCGGTTGAAGCGGGCGGCAGTATGTCCGTCGGGTCTGTGGCGATGGTCGCTCCTGCGGATGTCGGTCGCAGCTGCGTGCTAACAGCGGTAGAATGAGCGGCCGTTGTGACGCCGTGTTGACGAGCCGAGGCTCGGCAGTGCTTACGCCACGTGCGGTACGTGGGAGCGGCGAGTGCCGCGATGTCTTTGAGGAGCGTGTGGATGGTATCTTCAGGGTCATCAGGATGCAGGTGCGCTGCGCGTAGAAATATCAGAATCGTCGTGGTCACAACAGACATACGGGCGGTGCTATCCATCGTCTCCGCGTTCAGAGAACAGAGCAGGCTGTAGATGAGCTTGTGGGGCTCACCAATGATGTACTTGGAAATCGGTGCGAGCTCGCTCAGCTTTGTTCGCTCCTCCGCATCCGGTACGCCCGCTGCACCACCGAAAAGAGGCACGCGCCACGCACGTGGGGGACCCGTTGTCTGCAAGCCGCGCTCCCCGCGCAGCAAGGCCGCGTCGGCTGGACTGTACAAACCCGGGAAGGGCCTCTCCTCCGGCGAGAGGCGGTGTGGGAGCGCAGATAGCTTGGCCATGAGTGCTTCCAAGAGTGGTGTGACGGCTGATCGCCACGCAGCACTATTGCCATTCATAAACGTGCGCCCTCCCGTTGGACTAGAGGTGGTAGCCGTCAATGGAAGTGTGGCGAGCGTCAGCTGCTCCGTGAAGTATCGTGACCAGCGCCGCACGGCCGCGAAGCGACGAGAGAAGCCGCTCACCAGGTCCCCCACTCGGCCGTTGGGCGTGGTCGGTAGCTCCACCGAAGTCCACTGGCTCAAGGCACTGGCCTCCTCCTGCACGGCCACCGCCTCCTCGAGCGTCGCGGCGATCGGGCGATGGGCGTAGTTGTACCGCGTGCGCAGCCCTGGGGTCAGGGAGAGCACCATCGCGCTGACGAACAGACTCGTCTCGCAGCCGTAGCGGTACAGTCGGCGGAGTAGCACGCTGCCAAAGGGTTCATCCTCTTGTCGCTCCAGCGGTGGTGTTTCAAAGATTGGGTCAATAGCATGCGTCGGCGCGAACGCAAGAAGGTCTGATCGGTTCACCGGCTTCTGCGGTGCGTTCAGGGCGTCAAGGGCCACGGTACCATCAATGTGCTGTGCGAGGGTGCGGAGATGCGTCAAGTCGTACTGGAATATTTCACCCAGCAAGGCGAACGTGTTCTCGAAACGGCGGAGCGGGCGAATCGAATGGCTCAGCGTGGGCACAAGGGTCGCGTTGTACACACGCACGTGCAGCAGATTCAGCAGCACCACCTCCCCAACCTGGCGCGCTGGTTTGTTCTGCCAGTCGTCCTTGACGCGAGCGTTGTGGGTGAACGTCCGCAGGTAGCTCTCCAGTACGCTGCACGCCGCAGCCTCCACACACGGGTCCTCCTTGTTCGAGGCCAACATCTGCGCGACCTTGGTACAAAGCTTCGCGGCCTGGCTGGGCATGTTCGCATCGTCCAGCATGCGGCTTTCGAACCCGTTTTGTGCGTTCCAGAAGCTGTGCAGTCCGCGCAGAAGCTCGAGCTTTCGGACGGTGTCGGGGCTGTGCTGGTGCTCTGTCTCGTCCGTGAAGTCGTCATCATCCTGCAGCATGGCAACACTCCTGTCTTGTGCGAACTCGTCCTTCTTGCGGCCGAGCATCTCGTGGAACGGTGAGAATGGCCAGTGCGCCGGTGTGCACGCGTGCGTTGTCGAATGCGCCGGAGGCGTGGAGAAAGGGCACGCTCCGGTTGGTGTGGTCCCCACATCCGGTGAGAGTGCCGGGTTCTGCACCGTCGGCGGCTGGAAACGCGGAAGCGAGCGCAGGTACTCGGGGACGGTCACTGCGTTGGGAACATCCACACTTATCGGCGCGCCTCTGCCGATGCCGAAGGAGGTGTTGTAGATCTTGTTGGCTCGCTTCAACCACTCGCAGCGCCTTAACGCATGCCACGCGTCGCTAAAATAGAATGTCGAGAGCAACACGTTCAATATGTAAAGCACCTCGCTCTGCGAGTCGACAGTCTGATGCCGAAAATTTGAGGACAGCTCCAAAAACTCAGCGCGAGGGCGCACATCGAGGAGGAAGTTCAAATTCGACCTGTTGGCGACCTCGAATGCTCGATTCGCAGACTCGTCGCGCAGCGAGCCGAAACCGAGCAGCGCGGGTCGTGTATCATCCCTCTCAGGGATGAGGGTGAGGTCACGCAGGCGCCACCGTTCACGTGCGTCTACGCTGCCGTAGTACCAGTTAAGGTCGATTCTGGTGTTCAGTCCGTTCTCAGTCATGGCCTCGTCGTTGATTAGCTCCTGCACCACGCGTGCAGCCGTTTCATTTGTCTCCGCAAGGGAAGCGGTTGGGGGAGGTGCTACGGGCGGCTGTGGGGGTCGCGGCGGAAGTGACTGGTGAGCTGCGGCCTCTGAGCCCGGCACAAATGGCGTCGCGGAGGGGTTCGGCGCAGCACTCACACTTGTTGAAGCTGCAGTCTCGGTCGGCATTTGGACCGGAAGTGTGGTCGCCGTGTTGACAGGGAGCCGAGCATTCACGTGGCGAGGTACATCAGTTGCGGCATCACTCCCTTCTCTACCATCGTCTCCCTCAGCGTCCACGTACTCGTCATCGCTTTCGTGGTGGGCGTCGTCGTCCGTCACCCACTCTTCGTCGTCTTCCTCGTCGTCGTCGGACACATCGCTGCTTTGAAACTGCCCATTATCCTCGCCTAGCGCGTCGCCCGTCGCCGCCGCGCCCATGAAGAAGCTGAGCGGGTAGTCAGTCGCGTTTGACTGAGCGAGGAACGGCGCGAGCTGTGCCTGAAACGCCGCCACATCGATGTCCCCCCGCTGCGGGAGCTGGCTTAGTCGCGCGATGAGTGACATGAACTCGTCCTGCACGTTCGACGCAGCGGTGGGAGCGGCGCTATTCCCCGCATTCTGTGCATTGGTCATGTTCGTCGTCGCCGTGGTGCCGGTACGTGAGGCTATTGTGGGTGGCGACATGACAGTCGTCGTGCGACCGCCTTGCTGCACACGAATTTCGCGCGAGCGCACCTCGCACAGGGTAATCAATCGGTCGGTCATGTTTTTTTCACTTTGTAGCCACAACACGTTGCTGTCCACGACACGCTGCACCCGTCGGATGGGGTACAAGATCTCTGGGTACAGCAGGTGGCGACTTGGCATGCACGACTGCTGTAGCGCGTTGCCTGGAATGACCAGCAAGGCGAGCACACGGCACAGGCCAGCGAGGACGTACTTGACATCCATGCGAATGAGTTCAATAAGAGATTTGGTCTTGGCAATTTCAAGAACTGGTCCGACAACAGAGAGCAGATGCTCGAGCATGGACAAGGCCGAGTTGTTGAGGTGCGCCACGCCAAGAAGCTCGATCAGGCGGAAAAACACGCACGGGTAGCAATCGTAAATGTACCAACTAATATTGTTGTGCCGGACAATCACCTCTGTTAGCACGACCATAAGGCATGACATCACATTGATATAATACGAGCGTGCGCGGCGACCTTCAAAGACAACAGGGTCGCAGAGGAGCGAACAAAACAAACCGACGCCGCCGCAGCCGACGAAGTAGGGGACCTTGTCCAGCGTCTGCGAGTCGAGGTAATCTT
Organism: Wallacemonas rigidus; assembly: GCA_030849045.1. Classification (NCBI taxonomy): domain Eukaryota; phylum Euglenozoa; class Kinetoplastea; order Trypanosomatida; family Trypanosomatidae; genus Wallacemonas; species Wallacemonas rigidus. Next base: position 271,085 of record JASAOL010000610.1, read on the forward strand.
CACAGAAGAAGAGCGCGCTATCGACGCTCGCGATATTCCGAGCACGCCATGCAGAGAGAACCTTTGTGAACGCCTGGAGCGTCTCAGATGCAGAGGCCAAAGTCACGCGGCGCTGAAAACGCGGTTCACTCGGAGAGTTCACAGCACCACCACCATGACCCACATTCGACGGGGCACTCGCCGCCGCAGACGCCGTCGCCCTGTTCGACGGATTCGCTATCGCATCCACGGAGGTAAACTGTTTCAGAACATGGGAGGAGTCGTACGGTGGCGGTGCGAATGCCGTGAGGCGCGCGCGATCACGAATGTTCACGTGTGGACTGGACGCTGAGCACCACATTGTATCAGCTTCTCTATTCTTTCGACGCGTTTCTCTCTCTCTCTTTGCTGGTTAACGTGAGACAGTGCAGATAATATGTGCGTGTGTGTGTTCGCTCTCTTTTTTTCTGATGTGAGGTTTGCTGTTCTCACCTCTTCTTCCTCGATTGACGTTGTTGTTGTTGTTGTTTTTTCCAATCAGCTCTGCCTATCTACTCACGCGCTGATTTGTTGTTGTGGCTGCCGTTTTCTGAACGCACTACGCAAGCGCTTCTTCGGCACGTAATCGGCAGAGTTGGCGAAGGTTCAATGAATGACCGGCGTCAATCAAATTTGATTCGCGAAAGATTTCACCCACAACGAAAGAAAGAAAGAGATAAAATGTAGCAGAGACGATGGAGATGTCAGGAGAGTTGGACTTTGGATTGATTCGGCTGATGTTTACCTACTCGTGCACGCGTACTCGCGACCTGGTGACTGTACCAAGCCACTGGGGTACAGGGTACGGTGAGTGTTCAGCACGCACAGAGGGAGAAACGAGCATCTTCTGCAAGCTCTTCGTGTGCGATGGATAACTCGTCGTGCGGTGCATGTCGTGCGCGCTGTCGCATTGTCTTGTTCGACAGGGACTCACAGACACACTTCACGATCTCTGTTCACGCACCGGAAACAGACGGCCGTGCGTGCGCTCTCTCTCTCTCTGTTTGTAAGCGAAGTACCTACTCGTCAGAGTCGGGGGACGCACCGGATGATTTCTTTAGTTGTTGTTGTTGTTTTTTGTCTTTGCCGAGGGAGGCTGCAGTGTGCGCCTCACGAGTCCCACAAGGCACAGCGCAGGCGCAGTCGTGTTAGTATGGATGAAATGACGATGCTAAGCAGCAGACGCAGAAGACAGGCACACAATGGTGGACACATGTACACTTCAAGCGAAGGGGGAGAGGAGAGAGAGGGAGAAAAGGGGGAAATGCGTGGGTCAGAGTACATGTGGAGGAGTCATGCGGCTTCCTCCTCAGTTCCTCTTCTGTGACCCTCTCTCTCTCTCGCCCTACCTCTGAGCCCACAGACGACAGCGAGCTGTGGAACAAGATGAACATCAAAATAAAAATGACGCAGAACAGAATCGGTACAAGATGTATTCATTTCTCTTTTGTTTTCCCTGTCGCCGGCGGACGTGCAGACCGGTCTGTAGCGCGCTGCAGCTACTAGGCATAGAAGAGACACGGGAGAGATGGATGGGAATGACGGGGGAAAAAAAAAAAGAAGTGGACGTGGAATCACAAAGCATGGGTGTGTGTGTGTGTGTGCTGTGAACCAACTCTAATGAACAAAAGGGAGCGCAAGCTGAAAATAAATACAAAAATAAAAACAAAAAACAAACATCATGTCTAAAAGATGGAGAAGGAGAGAAAAAGAAAGAAAGAGAGCGAGGAGCCAACCGTGCACAGAGACAGCGTCAGCGGTGCTGATTGAAAAAAAAAAATGGAAAACAAAGACAAGTTCGTCTCAACACGTGTTCGCTTTTGATACACAAAACAGCAAACCACGCGTACAAGTGAGGAACATTCTCGCGTGGTTGTCTGTGTCATGTCGATCTCCTCAACAACGTCACATCTTTTTCTTACAATTCTCCCTGCGATAGTCTCCTCGCACTCTTCTTTTTTCTTTTCGACACGTCATGCCATTGCTTTCCTTTCACATCTCGAGTGTCCTCATTACGTCGCACCTCAGCTGATTGATGGAGAGCTCGCGCAACCTGAGATCACGTCAGCGAGCGTGTGTGGGTGTGGGTGTGTGGGTGTGTGGGTGCGTACCCTCCTCGTCCGAGATAATGACAGCTAGAGTGTGAAGAAGCGATGGGGACTTTTGCTTTTCTCATATTTTGGTGCTTCGTGTTGTGCGCGCCTCATTCGCCCTTTCTTGACACGCGCCGCTATCGTTGCGTGACTGCGTTGCGCCCATGCGGGAACGTGATTTGTCGATAGTCTGTGTCACATGACAATCACAATGGCCGCTTTTGGCTCCTTTTTTTTTTTTCTAGATCGGCTCCTTGTTGTTGTTGTTGAATTGTCTTCTTCTTTGTTTTTCTTTTTTGTGCTTTAGAAGCGGTGCGAGACCGACTTGGGGCGCGGTGGGTTCGCGTCCTGTGCGGGAGAGGGCTCGATGCGCGGCGGAAAGTTTTGCACGCTGGCCGATCGCTGTAAAGCCGCCTCGTCCGGCTTGCGTTCACCGGACTCGTAGTTGCTGTGTGCGTTGTCGGGCGGCGCGGTGCTGGACTCCAGCGTGGGACGCACAAGAGGTGTGCCACTGCGCTGCGGGTACTCATCGTGTGCCCCGCCCATGCCACCACCTGTTGCGCTGTAGTTGCTGTTGGTGCGCGCGAACGGCACCGCAGACGGCGAAGACTGACGATTGATGTAGCTCCCGTAGGGCGTCGCCGATGTACTGGCCGCACCACCGCCGACAAGTGTCTGCAAGGCGGCCGGGCGAGGTGCACCTCCTGCGCTGGGGTACGCCGTGATAGCAGAAACGCTGCCGGCGCGGTAACCTGAGGCGGGCTGTCCGCTGCGAGTGCCTGGAGCCCCATCACCGACGCTACCGGCAGCAGGGTGGCCTGATCCCGTGCAGCGGCATTCGCCACGCGCCTCGACAGCCTCCAGGCGACGCAGGACATCGCGCATCAGCCGTTCCTGGCTGGCCCGGTTGCGTTGAATGGTGGTCTGCAGGTGTCGGATCGTCTGCTCGAGCAGCGCCGCAGTCTGAGGGTCACACGGTGAGTGATGCAGTTCATCGAGTAAACGGTTGACTTCACGATCCTCAGGCGCCACAACTGGATTATCGCAAATCTGAAGCACGTCGGCTCGCGGACCCGCACTAGTGCGCGCTGACCGGCGGCCCTCCGACGTGCCGGTGGCTCTGCCCTCATCCTCCTGAGGGTCGCGGTGGCGCCTGCTGCTGCCACGGCTGCTCGCGCCACGCTTTTTTGAGGATGCGCTAGCACTGCGCTTGTGCGCGCCACCACGCTCCGATACGCCACGGCTAGAAGCACGGCTACCTCGAGAGCTCGCGCGATGGATGCCGGTGGCGTCCTGCGAGTCCGCACGGATGCGCGAGTTGGCACGGGACTGACGGCGGGACTGCGCACGGGAGTAGCGGCGCTGGCTTTTCGTGGCCAAGTAGGCATCGCGGTCATCGGGGCCGATGTAGATGGGTGCCAGCGCACGCTCCTCCCGATCGATGTTCTCACTGTCGATCTGCTTCGCGATAGGCTGGCACGCGTCCGTCACCAACGCGGCAATGCTCGCATCGCTGCGCAGCACGTTCGCCGTCACCTCCGCCGCGAGCTTCGCGCTCATCTTCCAACCGTAGATGTCGAGGAGAAGAAGGCTCTGGTTGTCTGGCAGCGCGCCAAGCACTGCCTCAATGGCATCGGCATTGGGGTTCATGTAGCCGAGGAAGAGTTGAATGAGAGACGTGTTGGCGGAGAGCACGGTCGCGAAACGCGCGATCGTATCGCTGTCGAGCTGGTTGTGTCTGAGGTTGAGACGTTGTACCGTACATGTGGGGGCCAGCAGCGCCTTGACGATCGCCGTGCCACCTTCACGGCCGATGCGGTTCGCGGTGAGGTCCAGCGTAGAGAGGCAGCGGGCTTCGGGAAGGCTCTGAGCGAGCTGAGCTGCGCCACTGTCGCGGAGGGCGTTGTATCCCAAATGAAGGTGCTTCAGCTTGGGAGCGCTGCGGATCGCCTGCGCCAGGAACATGGCCGCCTCGCTATCGATGGCGTTGTTGTGGAAGCTGAGTTCGACAATGTCGCATGACGGGTTCTGGATCGCCGCGGCGATGGGAATAACGCCCAGCTTCGTGACACCATTCTCGGAGAGATCAAGGACCTTGAGACCGAAGCCGCCGCGCGAAAGCGTGTGGCCGATGATCGCTCCCGCCTGATCCTTCAAGTTGTTCTTGCCCAAACGGATCTCGCGGATGTGGCCAGGGTTGGCCTCGATGGCATCCATCAGGGCCTGTACACCATCGATACCGAACGCGTTCTCTTCGAGGTTCAGCACGCGTATGTTGCAGGTGTCTGGCATCGCACGGATAACCTCGGCGAGGCAGCGGAGATCGGCGTCTTTCAAGGCAGGTATGTGGTGACTCAGCTTTGCGACCTTGGCGTTGTTGGAAAGAGCATCCACAAGCACCTGCGAATACGCTACCTTTTCACGGCCGCACACATCCGTGTACACTTTGGCGAGATCGGTGGCGGGCATGACAGCACCTACGATGGGTATGAAGATCGGTGTGTGCGTGAGCCGTGGACTAGGAGGACCTGTTGCTCACAGTTACGGCAGAATCGCGGCAACAAAAAGGCTGGTGTATGTAGCGAGCAGCGGTGAGAAATACCTGTTCACTGACACTGTGCGAAACCTCTCGTATCGCGGTGTCGAGCGGAACGAAAAAAAAAAAAGAGAAAAAAAGAGAGACTGGTGAAGTCACGCAGATGCAAGAATTCTAATAGTGCTACTTAGTTTAGATGTGTGAGTGGGAGACAGAGAGAATTTAAGTGGTGCGCGAAACAAAAAAAATTGAAGAGACGGAAAGCGAAGAGTGGACGAGTGCGAAACACTTCTGTGAGAGGGCGTCGGTACTACCAGCAGGATAGTTGGAAGCTCATTCATAGGTGCATGACACACATGTGTGAAGGCAGAGCTGTTGAGTTGAACCCGTAGATGCGCTCAAAATGAAGGGAAAAGGGAGCGTATGGTGTGCTTCGGCGTCGGTGTTCACAGGAACACGTATATCGGCGTGTCAGGAAGAGTATCTGTACTCGAGTGAAGCTGCGTTTCTGCTGGTGTGATCCTCGTTTTCAGCTTCTGGTATAGTCAACACGCGAGTCGGGCGGGAGGAGAGGTGTATGGTCATGCGGGAGAAGACGAAGAAGAAAAACGCACGAATACACATAACTAGGTAAACAAAGAGAAGATGCATTCGTCTGCACGTCGCAGGCACACACACACATATATATATATACAAACGAAGGAAAAACAGTATTCGAGTAGCACTGACAACGAATGCGAAGCGAAAAAAAAAAAAAGGTGATTGATTAAAAACGCGGAAAGCATTGTGGGTGAATGAGCCTCCCTTCTGCGCATATGACAACTGCGTGAGTAGCGACGGTCCGGACTTCACGAGCGCCATGATGCCATGGGTGCGATGATGGTGATGGTGTGATAGTGGTAGTTGTTTTGGCTCTCTGCCAAGAGAGCATCTAGTGCATCAACACGCATCGCATCGCAGGGACAGCCATGTTGTTCACGCATCATTAAGTAAGCGCCTATGCGGGATCTTTATAGGGCAAGAGCCCTTTGTACCGTTGGGGGGGTTCGTTTTCACCTGCTACGATCATTGTCGCTGGAGAATCGAGCGTGCACTTCACATTTGTGTTTTTTCCCTTATCCCTTCGCATGTGTCGTGCCGGGCGCTCATCACGGCACTCGAATGAAGGAGTTGAAACAGCGACACGCGTTGGTTCATGCACCTGTTCCCCACAGTATGCGCTGTGCACAGAAGGAAAAGAAGAAAAGAACATGCGTGTGGTGATCAAAATCACGCTAAGAAGACGATGCCAACAGCCGAAGTAAAAGAAGGAATAGGGTCCCGACGAATGACAGAACAGACAAATGTTTGGGAGACGAGCGAAGACATCAATAAAAGTAAGGTAGATTTTTTCTTTCAAAAGCCAGCTTTTGTTTTGACAGTGAGCGCCACAACTACAGAGAAGGGGGAAAAAGGTAAGGAAGAGAAAGGGAAGCAAGCTTCAGAGAACGAGGTGGTTCACCGGAGTTTTTGAAGAAAAAAAAATGGGACGGTTTTCGACGCGACGCAGGATGCGCTTTATGGGCAGAGAGAACATCATCACATGCATGACACGTTGACAGGCCTGAACGCTCACCAAAATGAAGAACAAGTGAAAAAAAAAAGAACAGAAATGAAGAGCACAAGAAGGCAGTTGTTGTGACGCTGCGTTTCTGTTCCTTGATCGAACGCGCCGGGTGATGTGCTCCTCTTCATTGCCCGCGCCGCCATGTTCAACCCCTGAAGTGTGGTGAGAATGGGATCGAGGGAGATGCCGAGAGCGGATGGCACTCACCGTAGGCTGTTCACCGTACAAGGGAAAAAAAAGACACTCGGAGTGATATCTTTGCGAACGAGGGAGACAGCATGGAAAACGCAACTGTTTTGTGTTCGTTGATCGGACAAATACGCCTGATTGATATCATTGGGGCCTCTTCGTCTGGCTCTCACATTTCGTATCCCCATCACTTCCTTTTGTGGCGGCTCTTGACGGCAGTTGAGCGACAGCTGACAGGAGAAACCGCACACGCGCAAGAGATGGCACGACCGAAAGTATTGTTGTAAGAAGCGGAGATATCTGCTCAGAACACTACGATTGCAAAAAAAAAAAAAAAAACACCGAGAGAAAGGAGGATGAAAATAAAAAAAGAGCAGTTACCTTTCCGCTTCGCAACAACAAGAAAAAAAAAGGAAAAGAGTCGTGTGTATTAAAAACAAAAGCACGGAGGAAGATCTTTGCGAAAGACGCATTCCCTCACTGCAGTATGCCATATAAGGAAGAGGAGAGCAAGCATTTCTGCTAACGAATTGAAAGGGCCCAAAGTAACAGTGAGAGGTGTGGCGATACGGGGAGTAGACGACAGGGAGAAATGTATAACAGCACGTTGTGAAGGAAGAAGCAAAAAGAAAATAAAAAAAACTAGCCTTCACTCTGAAACGAGACTTAAAAAAAAAAAAAGACACGTAACGCCAGCGAAGAATACAAGAAAGAAATGAAAATAATATGGTGCGAGCGCTATTGAGGAAATAAAAAGGCGCCGCCAACTGCTGCTGGGGGTTAACAACATAAGTTCGCGCTATCTTAGGTCAAAAAAGAAAAAAGTCTTTGTCTTTATTGCGTGCGACACGCTGATTCTTCATTTACGTTTGTGCGGAGCGAGAAGTGTGCGATTCAAACAAAAAAAAAAAGATACTGAGAAACAACGGATACATCACTTGTGACGAAGAAAGTCTTCGAAAGCATCAACAGCAACTGAGGAGAAGACACTGACCGTGAAGATCGCGCAGGACTGAGTGCGGTCACCACCTGTGGCTGGCTCGATCTTCCCTCTGTTTTCCCTCTCTCTCCGATGTCTTCCTTGTTCAACAACTCGAAGCCGAACGTCACCGTGCGCAGCGGAAAAGCTTTTAGGTAAAAAAAAAAAAAAAGTGATGCGGTTGGTCGTGTCCTTGTCGTACGGGCGATTCCCCACGCCTCATGATTGGCCCCGTAGACTTTTCATTTGCAGGCATCCCTGACTTTTTGAGCGGCGTTGCGGCTTGTTGTCCGTCGTCATGATTATCCGCTCTTTACGGTTTTTTTTTTTTGTTGTTGTTGTTGTTGTTGTTGAAAAGAGTAAAAGGGGCCGGAAGCAAAGCCCATTAATGGAGCAGACAGTCAATACACCTTCAACTAATTAGAAATCCGGTGTCACAGCTCCCGGCGATGTACACGTGTTCACAGCCTGGCTAAGTGGTTAGTTTGTCTGCTACAGAACAGCAACAGTGAATAATTGTTTACGAGGATGAAAAGGGGGAAAAAGAAGCGAGTACACCGTGGCTTTCGTTTGTGCTGCTGTTGACGACCGCCGCGACGAAGACGATGAGGTCTTTATCTCGGCTATTTCTATTTTTTTTTTCCTTTTTTTTTCTTTTTTTCGAGCGGGCAGTGCGTGAGTCTCGGTGTAGCTTCCGCTGCTGTTGTTGGCCTTAACGAGAGCGCAGGAGGTTGTGGCCCCCGACCATTCCTTCGAGTACCTGCGGTTTCCAGTGATGTCATGAGAATGGTATCGCGTTCTCCGTCAGTGGATATTTGTGATGGCATCGCGAGAAATGACCGATGGGAAGTCCTCTGGCCGGCGCTGCACCTTGGAAGATGGAAGTGGTGCGCTTGGCGAGCACGGCAGCTCCATCCCGAGCGAGGACTGACCATTGGAAGGCGAGTCCAAGATGCACACCAAATTGTCTGTCGGGGTGTCAGGGGTCGCGCCGCAGTGATCCGTGAAGAGGCCGTCCAGAGTCGGCTTGTTGGCCAACATGTCAGACGCCTGTGTGGATGAGGAAAGGCGGGCAAAGAAGGACTCGTGACGGCCATTGTCGCGGCCGTGTGGGGTGACGCCTTGAGGCTCGTCATCGTCCGTCGTCTCCTTCCTGCGTGCGGCTTTCGGTAGACGGGGCGCTCTTCTCAAATCAACAGCATCTGCCTCATCGTCGCCCAACACCGCCGGTAGGCGCGGGCCTGCGGAAAGGCCCGACACCGCTTGGCCGAAGAAGTCATTGTCGAAGAGGTTGTCGAAGACGGTGTCGAAGTCGCCGTCAGCGCCGTCACTGTCGTTCAAAGACTGGGAAGCCCGACGCTCCGCCGCGATGGCCGCGTCGACAGCCCCGAAGAAGTCTTCTGCATTTGGCGGGTAGCGCCAGCGGAGGCCCGCCGTGCGGCACAGACGCCCCACGCCATGCAGGATCACGTTCAGCAGGGTAAAGGCAATAATTTGCAGTACGCGCACAGCACGGTCAGTGATGGCGACAGGATGCTCATACTCCGCGTGTGGGCATTGCGCGGCGTGGGTACGTCCAGCACCCGCGACCGCCCACTCCCCACTCATGTACGGGCTGCGGGCGGGGTCGTCAAAGCTGTCCGATTCCTGATACGGCGGCGCTGGCTGCGCGGACGTCGCCGGCACGGTGCGCGAGCTCTCACCTTGACTGTCGCTCATGCCTGTGCGGCTACCTTGGAGCACCTGACTGACGTTGTAGAACCCATCGTCGACTTCAAGCAACGAGTCCCACGTGCTGCGCGTGAGGTGTGCCGCCAAGGAGGAGACGGAGGCTGTCGAGGCCGGGCGCGCCATGACTGCGGTTTCCACAGAAGACGCGTTTGTGCGGCTCTGTTCGAAAACCTCCGTGAGACTTTCGTCGTCCTCTTCACCAAGTGGACAGAGGTCAACGGCGGTCATCCATGGGTGTGCGAGGAGTTGCGAAACACTCCAGCGCTCTTCCGGATCTTTACGGAGAGCTTTGTCAAGAAAATCGGCGACTTCAGCCGGCACTGCCTTGGGGAGGGTGTAGTTGGCCTGCAGGATGACAGTCAAAAAATCGTCAGCCGCCGACTTGGCATGCGCACACTTATTCGATCGATAGGGGTGCGTCTTGAAGAGGAGCACATACACAGTGACGCCCGCTGCCCACACATCCACCTTGCGGCCGTCGTAGCACGGGTCTTCCTCGAGAAGTTCTGGCGCGCAGTAGCGCAGCGTACCGCACGCACGGTGTAGCATATGACCTTCCGGCGCATAACAAGCAAAGCCAAAATCAGAAATGAGCAGGCGTGTGCGGCTCTTGTCGAGGAGTAGATTCTCCGGCTTGATGTCGCGGTGTACCACGCTGCAGGCGTGGATGCTTTCGAGGCCAAGGAGGAGCTGCTTGGTGAAAAAAGCCACTCTCTCGAGCTCCTCGGCTGGCAGGGCAGGCGGCGGCGCCACAGCGCCTGAGGAAGACGCACCGGAGGGCGATGACGCTGCGTGGTGAGTCAGGCGCGAGGCACGTGCATAGTCGAGTAGCGTGCCGCCCTCAGCGAGTCCCATGATAAAATAGTAGTTGTGCGGCGAGACGAACGCATCCACAAGCTTGACGACGTGAGGACAGTGCGTGCCAATGCGGCGCATCGCCTCCGCCTCCCGCTGTAGCGACTCCGTCATGTGAAACTTCTCAGCCATTGTCTTGCTCACGACTTTGGCAGCGTAGCGTTGTCCGGTCGTGCGCTCACGACAGCGGTAGACCCGGCTGAACGCACCGGAGGCGATTGTCTTTTCCACCTCGTACTGCTGCGCGGGGCCAATGACTTTCGGCTGAGCGAACATATCCGCGTACGCTGCAGATGACGTTGCGCAGAAACGGTGGGAGGAGAAGCGTGGGTGACGGCGCGGAAAAAAAACGACACCGGGCGACGTGAAGAGGGTAAAGCAAAAGAAAACGAAGAGAGAGAGAGAGCCACTGAAAAAAAGAGTGAAAAGGAGTTAACAGAACTTAAAAGGAGTGGAAGGGCGTGAGAAGAGATAGGAGACAGCAAAAAGATACCGTCAGAGTCGTATCCCCTGCACCGCGCAGCTGCTCTCCGTGATGCTATTTCGCTTGCGCGTATTTGAGTCTTCTCCGCTTCGCAGCACCAGCACAATGAATGGTGGTGTAGTGTACGTGTCACACAAAGAAAAAAAAAGGGGGCGTATGGAAATGTGTTCCGTACTTCCAATAACAACCGAAAAGAAGACACGCTAAGTAGTTGCGGGTAGGTTTGTATGACGTCCTGAAAATGAGACGCTTACCTCTTCACAGTCCGCAGTGCGAGAAACAGGAGACGAAGAGAGCCAGGGGACAGGTTTGGGAGACGGTGTGATGTGAAGAAGGGATGGAGACGGGCCGTGTGTCACTTTAGTCCAAAGCTGGGCAGTGACTTCACTGCTGTCCAAAAGCACACGCAGCGTGTGCTCAAGCTGGTTCGCACAACGATGCCAGCACAAATAGTACTCGTTTTTCGACTTCATTCCTTGCGTGATCATTTATTGGCGAGAAACGGGGTCTCGCACTCATTTCAACCGACAGCCGCTTGTACATGATTGACGGATATCATCATGAAAACGAGCGAACTCATTCGTTTTCTTATTTGCTCCGATCGCACCGCTTCAGGCCGTGTGTGCGTCTGGAACTGAAAGGGGGATGAACAGCGCGGCACGCTACTACCATGGTTAGTCTTTATTGCTGCTGCTGTTGGATAAACTCTTGAACGTGTTGCATCGCCTTCGCATTGTGCGCGAGCAGCTCAGGTCGTGAGAACTCCAACGCGAGTCCACGCTTCGTCAGTGTGTCGCCGCACGTCACCAAGTCGGACGCTTCCGAGGCGATCGCGCAGAAGTACCGCATTGGTGCGCCACCGCTGTCAGCATGACTCTCGAGCCTGTGCCGGAGAAGGTCGACGTATTGGTTCCAATTGAACTCATCCCGGAACAGACGGAGGAAGCTTCGTACATCCGCTGCCTCACGCGCCTCCTCCCAGTCCTCTTCTTCCTCTTCATCTTCGTGCTCCTGCGTGGCAGTGCCGTTCTTGTCACTGGCAATGTTGTCGCTGGTAGTATCATCGAGTGGTTCACGAATAAACGGTGCCGGTGCTTTCGCGTGCGCAGTGAGTGTGCTCGGTGGGAAGAGTCTGGCCTTGGCACTCAACAGGTGGATGGGCAGTTGCAGAGTTTCAAACAGCACGTCGACGGATAAGAAGAGCCAATACTGGGTATCGTCTTCAGTATGGGCGGGCGGCGTGGTGGCACGCGTGTGCCGACGGAACTGAGCGACCAGCCGATCGCACCACTTCGGATCGGTCTCTAGAGTGCGCTCCAGCAAGTTCGCCTCGCGCACTCGCTCCACCACACGACGGAATATCACGTCGTGCTCCTCCTCCGACCACTGCATGAGTGTTGGAAAGCACGCCTCTGTCACCCGCTGCGTCACACCGGCGTACTCGTACAGCAGAGGGCCGACCTCGCAGCGCGGCGTCGATGCGTCCGTTCTGTCTGAGCGCCCGCGGACTGTCAGCGAGCAAGGAATGAAAACACGAAGTTCCTTCGCCTCCTCAGCGGCGATAGCCTTGGCGAGGGTGAACTCAGCCACGCCGGTGTTGGCCTTGTCGAGCTGATGCTTGACATCTTGGAAAAATTTGTTGGAGCCGCGCATCGCCACAAACACCTCGCGCACCGTGGCAAGCCGCGAAGAGCGTGAAGACGTCGCCCAGGCGCAGTCATCCGCGACGCAGTATCGCCCACACAGCACCACACCATCCTCCGCCCACGGCTGCGAAAGTACTTCGGCCACCCAGTCGACAACCGCATCCGCACGGGGCGGGGGCCCTACAGGCACCTCGTCGTCATCGGCTATTTCATGCGTCGACCCTGAGGCCCCCGCTCCACCGTCCTGCGCGCCTGACCAGTCCTCTTCACCAGCGTACGTGTTGTAGTTCTCGGCAGGCTCAAAATACGTTTGGAGAAGGCGGTGGCGGGGGAGCCGTGTGTCGTCGGAACGTAGATAACGGAAGAAGGAGGATGACGCCGGGGCGGTGTACGTGCGGGACGGAACCGCGGCATACTTCCTACCGGGGGAACAGAGCACTGTACAAAGTGGAACCCTGGCGTCCATGAGAGCCACAATGGAAGGAAAGAAACAGATGTAGAGAGAGAGGAGGCGAACGTCTGTGCTACGCACTACTGTAGCCACGTGTGTGGTCTTGTGCTTCTTCGCGTGAGAATGTGTTCAGGTAAGGAGGACAGAGAGAGAGGGATGGCGCGATTAATAATTAAAAAAAAAAAAACAGGTTGTGGCGCAAGGTGAGCAACCAAGAAGAATATGAGGACGAGGGCGACTGGCACTCGGGCAGGGGTTTAGCTCTTTTGGTGAGCCGCCGTGAGTTGCACACAGACGAAGAGACAGTCTGTAGCACGTCATTGTTGTTGGCGTTCGCATCAATACACGCATGGGGGTCATGTCGGTTTTTTATTGTTCGTTTATTGTTCCTTGTGCGGAATACGCTCTTTCTCTAGTGTCGCACTGTTTGATCACGTGTAGCTTCTAGCACACAAAATGAAAAAACAGGAGAGAGTCAAGTCAAGCACGGAAAGGGGAAAACGTGGTGCACGTCGAAAGCTTCGAAGGAATAAAAAAAGATTTTTCTCAAAGGGAGAAGACGAGGGATAAGAAGACACACGTAAGGCCCTCTGCTCGTCCCTTCTAATCGCTTCCTCTTTTTCTCTCAACGGAGGGAGGGGGGATCAGGTAAGTTGACTGGACAGAAAATCTTCATAAATGCGAATCTTCTCGTTCATCTCTCTAATCACAGGGTGGGTCTCAGTGTACACACCTGTCTCTAACAGCTTCTGTCGATTGATCTTCATCTGCTGTACAAAGGTTTGCATGTCGATTCGAGTTGTGCTCGAATCTCCACCAGGTAGTGACCCAACAGCACGTACAAAGTCCTCTGGGGGTAGTGCCAGGTGCGCTTTCGCGGGCTCCGATGATGTCGCCGTCGGTAATGTGGGATCTGTGTGCGTGTGCAGGGAGCTGTTTACCGTGCGGGTGGGAGGCCGAGGAGGAAGACCTCCAGTGCTCTTCGCACCGTCCGAGACCCAGCTCTCTACGTGAGCATGCTCGTACGTGCTGTCATCGTCCACGTCCACGTCGTCGCCGACACTTGTATCGACAGTCGCACCGTGTTCGTCATGATCGGCATTCATGTCCGAGACGCGCGATGGTGTCGGCGAGACCGTTTGTACGGCCACCTCGTACGCGCCGCGCAGCGCAGCCGCAGAAAGTGATATGTTGGTTGGTGCCGTTTGACCCTGTGCGACAGCGAGCGGCGCGGCCGTGGGCGTGGCAGCGCTGGGGCTCTGGTGCGTGCCTGTCGTCGCTGCGCTAGGTTTCTCAGCGACAACGTAGGCTGGGGCGAGGCGAGATCGCGCGTGCGGCACACTGCCTGCGGTCGTACGTAGGGCATTTTCAATGTCGCCACGTAGCTCCTGCAGCATGTCGTGAAGACCGTCGTCATCGCCATGCGTCGCACTGCCAATCGCACTCGTCGCTGAGAGTACGTTGGACGCTGCAAGGGCACGCGCGTCCTGAAGCGTGGGGCAGTGTGGGACAGAACCAGTGCGGGAGCCCATGTGCGGTGCGGCCACAGCCAGCAGACGTCGGTGTCGTGAGTCGCGCTTCTGTTCGCGTTTTTGTGCTTCCAGTTGATCCCGCTCTCTCTGCAGGTGTTCACGCTCTCTCGCGTAGTAGTCGTCCTGCACGCGAGCGCACTTGCGGACGAGCTCGTCCACGCGAATCTCTGCTTTGCGGAGCGCCTGAGACAGCGCCGCGTTTTCACGCGTGGCGCGTACCATCTCCGCGTGCTGCTGTGCGAGCTGCGTTTGTTGAGACTCGATAGTCTGCCTCGCCGCTTGCAGTTCGGCTTCCAGTGCACGCACTCGGCTATTCGTCTCAGCTTCAGTGGATGTGCCGCACGCGCTGTTCTCGGTCAGTGCTTGACTGTCGCCGCCACGTGAGAGCTTTCGTAACAGGCCGTCATATTCGTTTTCCGCCGCGAGAAGTTTGCCACGTATATCGCGAATAATACCGTCCTTCTCGGAGAGCTCACCGCGCGCGGCCTCCAGCTGGACAGTTAGGGTTTCGGTCGCCTGCTTGGCACGCGCTTCGACGCGGTGCAGATGCGCCTCGTGCTGTTCCGCCACGCGCACGCGACGTGCTTCGAAGGCTTGCTCGCGTGTTTGGAATTGATCTGCGCGCTTAGCGAGGGCCTCACCCGCCGCCTGCACGCGCGCCGCCATCTGCTCCAACTCCTCGCGTCTCTGCTCCAGTTCCTCCACCTTTCGTGCATGCCCCATCTTCAGCTCATGAAGCACCTTCTTTTCGAGAGCCTCCTTGGCCTGGCGAAGCTGCTGGCGGAATTTGGCCTGTTGTTGCGCCTTCCAAATCTCTAAATCAAAGGCGACGGCGTACTCGTCAGAGGCCCGAATGTACTCGGCTGACGTGGCCGCGCTCGTGGTCGTCGGGCCCCTGCTTGACATCGCGTTGTGTGCTTCACAATGTGTGTGATGACCTGCGCAGCTACGTAGCCTCTGAAGGACACACTTTTCGGGATTGAGGAGCTACTTTAGACGCCACACACGTAGGTGGCCAAAAGGTGAAGGATGGAAGAGAAAGGAAGACGTAATGCGGGTGTAGAGGAGGTCATGACACGTGAAGCGTGATGCATTCAACGCAGAAAAAGGAGAAAAAGAGGTCAATATGCAAGCCGGGCGGGCGAGGACTGATCAGCTTGCCGTACCTGCGGACACGCCCTCGGCGCCTCCTCGATATGGCACGAGAGCGAGGTGGCGTGCATGGAGGCGAATGGTCAGCTACCTCTTGTTGACATGGCGGTACACGTCAAGATACGCGCTGAGCCAATGCTATTCAAAGAAGGGACCATGGGGTACTTGGGCGTGCTGGGGAGGAAGCTGCGCGCACGACACGGACCGGAGAGATGCTCGCTGTGTACTGTAAACGGTACAGTGCTGAATTGCTGCTGTTTTTATGTGTGTGGTTGGTGTTGTTCTTTTTTTTTTTTTTATCATGTAGAGCCGCTCCATGGGAAGTGGCGTGCGGGGTGACGTACTGGTGGGAGTCTAGTACAAAATTAGGAGAGAACGAGAAGCACACGGGAGAGAGAGAAAGAGTTGCGGTCACATCACCACCCTACTTGGGAGACAAACACACACACACACAAACACACATATACGTGGTTCTGTGCCTGTCGTCTTCCTTCGTAGCACTCCTCTCCTGTTCTTCACCTTTTTCTTTTCCCTCGCGTACGACACTCCACTTTTTCGCACGCGCATGACGCACAGGTACACTGCCGTGCAGGGGCCCATCTAGCATTCAATAAGTCGAGGATGGACAAGAGGGAGGGACTACTATACCTAAATCCGAAGAAGGGGCGAGAAGAAGAAGAAAAAAAGACGCACGCCAGTATCTTCTTGACAAAAAAAGAAAAAAGAAATGGGCAAAAAAAAAAAAAAGCGCACGCAAACAGACGCTGGTGTGGGTGTGGGTGTGCTTAGAAGTAAGCGATGGTCCAGTTGTAGCTCGTGAGCGGGCCACCGTACTTGACATAGGGGTGCATGAGCACGTCGTGCAGCGGTGGACGCCAGACATCATCATGGTAGAAGAACTTGCGGAACTCGCTTGTGAGGCCCACAAAGCCCTTGTCTATAAGGCATTCCTGTTCGTAGCGGTGGCGCTTGTACGCCGAGATGAGGAGGCGCAGATGCATCTCCGCCTGCTGGTACGGCAGATGGGCTGCCTGGCGCTCTGAGAACTCGACGAGCATCTCCATGTTGTACCGTTCCTTCTCGGGACGCACCCACGCACCGAAGAGTGAGATCCCCGCGATGATGGCGATGAGCGTGCGGCCGGTGATCCAGCGCTTGCCGTACACAGGGTACACACGCACGGCTGGGTAGCCGCCAGGAATGACGCGCTCCTGACGGTACGCCTGACCACTAAACCACGAGTAAAATGCCTTGGTGTCCTCGGGTACCGGATTACGCACGAGGCGCGCACGGGTACTGCGGAACATTGGCGTGTTTTTTGCTTTTTGCTTTTTCTGTATACTCGTGTTCCTCTTCCGCTTCCGACGAGTAAAGGAAAGGGAAAGCTAAAAGTCCTAACGATCGCGAAACAGACGCGTTCTACCGATGATGGAGAGCAGAGGCCTCCCCTGCTTTTTGCTAGACGACTCGGAGAGAATAGTACTGTGTATCAGGTTACAGAGAGAGAGAGACACACACACACAAGCGTGCGTGTGAGAGAGAGTGAGAGTGAGACGAGAACAGGAAACAACAGAGGCGAGAAGAAGAGGAAGGAGTAAGAAGAAAATCATAAAGGGTGCGAGCACAACGAGTGGAAACAAGCAACGCAGCGAGAACGCAATCAAGGTGTCACGCACTCTCTTTGTGGCCGGCAGCCTCCACTATACAGATCACCTTCGAGTCTGCACAGTCAGTCCGATTCATCGAGACCCCGTTGTCCGAACGAGGAGAGAGTGTCCAGGGGAGAGAGACGCTCAAAAGCAAAGACTTTTGCATTCGTGTACTGTGTCGCCGGACATTTCATCATACATACTGACAAATGGGAAGGAAAAAGGCAAGCGACTGCACACACACACACACGCCCACATGTTTCCGTGCGTGAAAGCGTCACTGTTGTGGGCACCCAGCTTCTTCGTTAGTATCCACCCTCTTTGCTGGCATGGACATTCTCTCTTTTTTGAAGTTCGCCTCTGCCGCTAAGACGCTCAGATGCTTTTTATACTCGATAATAAGCGTGTTGTGTTTCACGTCGAAGCTAAGGCGAGCAGGGTCGAGCGGAATGCGAGCGCGCTGCATCTCGCCAATAGTAATGCGCTTAAAATACCTCTTGTTCGATGTACGGACAACGACCTGGCCGACAGGGTCATTGTCGTCTGTGCGTTCCACAGTGACGCTGAACACCTCCTTGGGGTACGGCAAATTTCGGATGCGAATGACGTGGCGCTCCTTCGTGTCCTGCATGACCACCTCCGGGCTGCCACTGCTCTCCACCAACAAGTCACGGTTCAGGTTGCGACTGTGCGATTCCGTGCCGACCTCGATTGTCCACTCCGAGAAGCCACCGAGCTGGTTGCGCATGCGACTCTTGCGGAGTTGTAAGTCATCTGTGATGACGTCGTATTCCTCCACCACTTCAGACCCATCTGTGTACTTGGACGTGATGAGTCGCCGTCCATTAGAAATGACTGACGTGCGTGGTTCGGCCAAGGCTGCCATTGGTTGAGAGAGCGAAGATAAGGTTCGAAAACAAACGGAAGCCTTGCGGACAAGCTCTCGTGCGAGCCTCCTGCGACCACAGAAAGAAACCAAGGGAAGGGAGGGAAAGAGGACAAAGACGCGGAGACGAAAAAGATGCTCATTGGGTCGCGTACCTGCGCGTTCGGTGAGTCGCGTAGGCGCAGGGCTGCTGCGCGCTGGATTCACGTTGTGGCTGTGTGGCTGCGGGCCGCATTTTTCCTCGCACGGCGTTCTCGTCCCTCGTGTACACAACATAACACTCGGCCCTCTACGGCGATAGGGGCATACGTGAGGAAAAGGGGTGAAGAAGAGAGAAACTCAGCTTCAGGAGTTTTCACGTTTCAGGATACAGAGCACGTCAAAGAGGATCGGCAGAACAGCAGAAAAAAAAAAACGAGATGAACAGAGGAGCGAACAGTGATCATAGTGGAAAAGAGAGAGGAGGAAAGCCTCAAATGCGTCGTGATGGCTCTCCCGTCTCTCACCCTCTCTCTCTCACTCTCTCTCTCTCTCTGAGTTTTGTCGTGTTTTGTGTCGTGTAATGGCGACGTTGGACAGATACCAAAGTGATGCGTGAAGCATCCGTCAAGTTGATGTGGGGAGAAAAGATGCACTGCACACGAGAAGGCAGCAGAAGAGAATTGAAAACAAAACAAAAAAAAAGCGCATCACTGCTCCACAAACGGGGAAAGTTCAGCGCAGAGACGCTGCAGTTCTGCGTCTTGCGGGGCTACCCGCGCGGCGAGCTCGGAGAGGGTCTCATAGGCCAAAGTGGTCTTTCGCTGCGCAAGTCGAACGAAACGGCTCTTTCCTGTCCCAGCGCGATGGCGCTTCCGGTTGACGTCTGCTGGATGACGAGATCTCTCCTGACACACCTCCCACATCGCCCGCAGCACCGCCACGTGACCGTGCAGCGCTGCCCAGTGCGCAGGCGAGCGCTGCCACTTATCACGCACCGCTACATCGAGACCGTGCACGGTAAGCAAGTATCGCACAGTCTCAACGCGCCCATGCCGAGCCGCGACGTGCAGAAGAGACTGCTGCCGCCCATCGCGACACTGAGCCGCAGCACCTGGAGCATTGAGCAGTCGTTCAAGCACGGCCAGTGAGCTGCCAGCGGCAACGTGAAGTGGTGTTACGCCATCCGGGCTCACTGCCATCACTCTGGCGCCGTATCCAAGCAGCACCTCCACGCAACCCACGTGCCCCTGCGCAGCCGCAATATGCAGCGGGGTCACGCAGCGTCTTGTACGCGAGTAGAGACCATCCACCGCACTCACGTCGGATGCCACGAGCTGCTCCGCCAACGCAGTACAGCCCAGAGATACGGCGGCGTGCAAGGCCTCTGCGCCACGCACAGTCGACTCATCAGCAGAGCTGCTCGCGGCTGCTGCGATGCCATCGGGTGTGCGCGTCACCGGGCCTGCACAAGGCGTCTGTTCACCTTGTCCATACGCGTCCGCCTCTTTGGACAGCATCGCCGACAACGCCACGACGTAGTCCGCCAAGCGAGGATGCTGCATGAGCACGTGCGGACGGAAAGCCGCTGGAAGACCGCCGCACGCATCGATCAGGCCATCGCGGCCATCAACGGCCATGAACACAGCACGACACAACTTCAACGCGCCGAGTGAGTCCCCTCCCGCCAGGAAAAAGTTCGTGTGCGGATGCACAGGCACCCCTAGTTCTCTCTCCCACACACGCGTCACCACTGCCATGTGGGGACGCAATGAAGCGGGCAGCGCAGACAGGCCCACATCATCCCCTTCTCCGTCTGCGCGAGACACACGCGCCAGAGATGATGCGCGTGCCTTGGTGGCAACACCTGGACGGTCAAGTTTTCCTGTTGCCGTGCGTGGCAGCCGCTCGGGCGAGGAGGACAGGAGCAGCAGCCACGCAGACGGTACGGCGTGCGAGGGTAAGTGCTGCCGGAGAAGTGCCTGAAGTCCGCATTGTACCGCAGCGGCACAGTCGTCGAGGCGCTTGTTGTCATCATCCCTACTACTCGTCGGACGGCCGTCAGCCCTCTCGACAGGCAACACACAGCCGCCCGCAAGGATGACCCTCTGGTCTTCGTCCTTGCTTGCACCACAGCAGCACTCTACCACGGCTGATCCAAGTACGCGCTGCATGACTGCCTCCACCTCTTCAAGGGAGGTGCGCTGTCCGTTCACTTTGACTTGGGCATCGCGACGGCCCACGAGCAGCACTTCACGGCGTCCGTCGCTGCCTGTGACCCACCGCGCCAAATCTCCTGTCCAGTATTCGCGATCGGCGCTGCCAGCGATCGGGCGGAACGACGTGCACGACTGACCAGTCGCCATAGTCACATCGGCGCCATAGCCAAGGCACACCTGCGGGCCGCTCATCACAACCTCTCCGACGCTGTCATCGTCATCCATTTCAGGATGCTCCGCTGTGGTGCCATCGCACGTAGGAGGACGTCGGATATCCAAGATGTTCAAGCCTGCACCGCTACCGCACGTGATGTTCTCCGTCAACGTGCCTGGTGGGACACGTTTGACACTTTGATACACGGTGGCCTCGGTGACGCCATAGATGTTGTGCAGCTCAGCAGCACCTGCCCACGTATCTATCAATGACTGTGTAAGCCTCTCACCTCCCAAAAACAGCTTCGTACGCGCTGGTAGTGCAGGGCGGCTGGTGGCGACTGAAGATGGAATCGTGCGCCAGAGTGCGGGTGTGCTGATAATGTGTGTCGGGAACGGCTGGAGCTGGAGTAGACGGGGGAGATCACCGTTGACGAGACACGCACGTGGGACCATTCGCTGCCAGCCGCGCTCGCTTAGCAACACGCACATTGTGTCCCCAAGCGATGGATCGAAAAAGGGGGTGGAGAGTGTGAGAAAGTGACTCTGCGTCGGAGTGCACGCCAGCCCAGCCTCATCACGTGCGAAATGACGGCCGTATGCGCTTAAATTAGCCCGCGTACCGACTACACACTTGGGTGTACCCGTAGAGCCAGAGGTGTAGATGTAGTAGGCGACGCGCGTGTCCTCGCAGCTCACCACCAGCTCGTTGACGACAGCAGCCCACGTCAATGGCGTCGCGCCGTCACTGGACGGCTTGCGATCGTCCGTACGTGCGGCTTCTAGCAGCTTCTGCGTCTCTGCATCCGTGATTTGAACAGTGGCCCTCACTTGCTCGCGCAGCGCGTCTAGACGGCGCGGTGGATCATCGGGGTTCAATACACAAAAGGTCCTGCCGCCACACACGCACGCACTCTCAAGGAGGCAGGCATAAAAAGTTTCGCGGCACATGACGGCCACATCACATGTCAGCATGAAAGGCGACGAGGAGGATGAAGTGAGCGGCGGCGACGCCGTACGTATGCACTGTTGAACAGCCCTCACAAAGCTCGCCCAGTGCTCCACTGTGATGTTGTCCAGCCGCGATTGCGAGCCCTCAATGTGCGCTAATTGGAAGAGAACATCTGTCGGTGCGCGACAGCAAAGGGCCGCCCTGAGGTGGGCAGAAAGAGAGCTATTCATATCGCGTGCGGTCAGCCGATCAATGAAGTGGAGACCAGGTGTCCGATGCGTGCCGCTCCTATTTCTATCGTGGTCGGTGAGAGCGCGTGCGTGTGTACATACTTCGTCAAGAAGTGAAGCAAAGGGGGGAGAGGAGGTACAAGAAAGGGCGAGGAAAAGAGAAAAAGAGGATGAAAAGTGAGTGGAGATATGGGAGTCACGAGTTGACGGAGAGCCGATCAACAAAAACAACAACACGCACGCACATGCAGACTGGTGCGTGTAGAGGGGATGAATGTCTCGTTGCAGGTCGTTGTGCGCGGTGCACACTTTCGACGTACTGTGAGCACATCGCAGATGTGCGACCGTATTCGTTCCGCGGAGGAGGTTGGGCCATGAAGCCTGTCTCCTCGCTACTTCTCCTGTAACAACAGCCTCAAAGTAGTGATCGACGGCAAAAGCCAAGACATGGACTGATAGGTCGTGTTGGCTTGCTTGGTTGAGTGTATTTGGCTCTTAATTGGAATGTTGATGTTGTTGTTTTACGGCTTAGTCGCAGATGGCACCATTATACGTTTACACACATTACAGGTAGAGCAAAAAACAAAAAAAAACAGCGCACGGCAAACTGGTAGCCACACGGTAGTGAGAGAAGGAGAGAAGTAGAAGAGAGACAGCAACACACACACACACACATCCGCATCCAAGATTATTATTTTTTCGGTCTTTTTGCATAAACGAGGGTCTTCTCAGTCGTCAGCTTGGCAGAGTGGGAAGAATGCGGTGTCGTTAGGCGTCTTTCTAGCGTTCCCTTATTCCTCGTTTTTCGCCAGAAGGCTTTTCTGCTCTTGAATCATGCAGGCATCGAAGTTTGCGATAGACTCATCACACAGCGTCGCCAGTCTCTCGAGGCCAGCGGCGACGGCGTCCACTGCGTAGTCCGACGACTGGACGTGAAGAAGCATCTTTGCTTCTAAAGGGTGAGGAATGGTATAGCCAGCGCTGGTAACCTGTGGGTTCTGCATAAGCACGTGACGAAGTGGATTGCCCAGTGTGTGGTCCTCGTGAGAGAACGTGATGACTACAGTGGACTCATTTTCGGTGATTTGCTGGAGGTCAATCTGCACTTTTTGATCGGCTGACGTGTCGACCTCATCACCTTCATTGAGCCGTTGAATTTGTTCCTGATGGAGGATAAACTCATCACGGGCGTTAAGTGCAGACATCGTCACTGACGCCTGACCGTGCTGTTTGTTTTTCGAAATGTGGGTTGTGTCCTCGTACTGGCTTCTCGCTCGTGTATGCGTGTGTGTATGTTGTACCACGCCGAGGAACACGAAAATGAGTACCCGTATCACAGAGAAAATAAAAGATGCGGTGCGGCAGATAGAGCGCAGCGAGACGGAGAAGATCGTCGCAGGGGTGGCATGAGATGAAAGGATGTATAGCAAGGGTTGTCAACGAAACAACGAGATGGACAGAGGGCACTGGCACGAAGTAAGTGAGCTCAAAGGGAGAACCTCGTGGGGGGGGGGGGGGGGTAGCGCAAATCTTACGCCGACGCGGCGCCGTTGCTCTCTTGTCGGTACTCTGTCACTGGTTCATGGACATGAGTATGTGCGCAGGTGTTACGTGACACTCACGTGGCTCACAGAGTGTTTTGTCAAAATACAGAAAGCTAAAATTGGAGAAAAGCAAAAAGAGAGAACCCAGTTTAACGGCACCGGCGTTTCGTGTTTTTTTTTTTGTTTGTTTGATACCCTCTCTTAAAGTTTTAAGCGGCTTTGTTGAAGCTATGGCCTTAAGGGGCTTACTCAACACGAGTGAGATCACTGTTGGTGAATTAGAACAAGAAGAAACGGCTTATGTCTCGTACACACAGCATTTCGCTGCGATGCCCATGAAAAATGACAAGCAAACAAAAAAAAAGCAAGAGGAAGAGGAAGAGGAAGAGCAGATGCAAACGGAAAATAAATGTGGTGTGGTCCGTAGGATATAGATCGAACGCCTTTTTCTTTGCTGCTAAATTTCGTTAGTCGCAGCGCACCGACGACAGCAGATCAAGCGCAGAAACGTTGTTGTCATTCGTGTGTGTGTGTGTGTGTGATCACTTTTTGCTCCTATCCCTCTGATCTCACTCAGCTGCTGCCTAGTCGGAGGCGGTGAGAAGCGCCACGGTACCCGAGGCAGCACGAAAGAGACGATCCTCAACAGCTGCCAACAAGTCGCGGTCTACACCCTCGATGGGCCACTCGGAGAGAAAAGGAAACATGACGTCCTCAGCGCCACTCACCCGCTCCGACCAGCGCAAAGCCTCGAAAACATCGAAGCAGGCTTCTTCCGCGCTGCCGCTCTGACTCAAGTCACGGTAGTCCAAGCAAACCTCCTTAAACGCCGCCAAGAGGCCGTTGAAGTCGATGATGAGCGTCTTGTCGATCTGAAAGCGGGCTTCACCACGACACACAACAATATTACCAGCGTGCGCCGTCGTCGCGTTAGTGACACTGGCGGGTGAAATCAACGACGCTGGAATGCCAGGAGAGTAGTGGGTGAGTAGCTGCCCAGGACCATCCATTGGTACGTCCGCGGTGCGGAACTTCGACCGGGTATCCCGCACCTCAATGCGGGTGTGTGGGTACGTGGCACCGATAGCGCGTTGGATTTCCTCAACGGATGTGCGGCCACGTCGTAAAACCTCAATCAGATGGATGCTGTTGACCTTGACGACCGTCGACTCGATGCCAACAGCGCAGCTTCCACCGTCAATGACAAGCAGCTCAGGTTCACGCTTCGCCAGATCATCAATAACATGTTGTGGGGTTGTGGGGCTCACATGCCCGAACGTGTTCGCGCTTGGACCAGCGACAGGGAAATCCACCATTCCGAGTAGCTCCAGGGTGACCGGATGGCGTGGAATGCGTGCACCAACATAGCCAGACCCACCCGTGACGCTGCTTGGCAGGCGAGGGTTCGCCTTGCATACAATGGTGAGGGGACCAGGCCATAACGCTCGGCCAATCGTCACGGCCAGTTCACGTGCCTGTGGGTCCAAGTCGGGGTCCCAGAGTGTCACCGCCTTGTCGAGAGTGTCCATATGGCAAATCAACGGATCTGTCGCCGGGCGCCCCTTGACTTCGTAGATATGCTTCGCTGCGGAGTCGAGAAACGCGTTTCCGCCGAGACCATAAACGGTTTCAGTGGGGAACGCCACAAGTTTGCCCGCAGTGAGGGCATCCGCTGCGCGTCTCAAGTCGCAAGGAGAGCTGCCTATGGTTGTCATGATGAAAAGAAAAGCGGAAAAAAGAATACGCTCAGGGAGTCAGATGAGCAAAGAGAAGAAAGAGTGTGACGCGTAGTGCTAAAAAAAAAAAAAAAAACTGAAACGAAACGAAACGAAACGCAGGGACTTCAGCCTGCCAGTGTTGCTTTTTTTTTTTTTTCTTGCTGCAGTTGTGGTTTGTGTGATTTTGATTCCAGGTGCACAAGGAAGAGAAGAAAAAGGGTGCGTATAGGTATGGTAGCTGTTGATGTGTCTGCAAGTGTGCTTTACAGTGCACGTGCAGAGGGTTAGGGGGGTAGAGACCAGAAATAATGCCACCATGTCAATTCGCGAGTTGAAGCGCGAGAGAAACAAAATGGAAGCGGGGAAGGCAGGAGGAAATACACCAAGAAAACGAAAGGAAAACGGAAAAAAGCGCACCGCTACTTCCGTAGTGGTGGCTGTAATTGCTTTCTCTTCTTGGGGTTTTTTTTTTGTCGTGTATGTGTCTGTGTGTGTTTCCTCTGTTCCTCTCCCACCTACCGGATGTGAGAGCGTCATATCGCAGAGGTGCCATTCGCCCGCGTCTCAGTCATCAGCGCCCGGTGCTCACTTGGGGTCACGCCTCCAGAGAAGAGGAGTGCCAATCGCGCCAACTGCGTCTCCTCCCCCTTCGTATTGCTCTTCCGTGAGTCAAAAGGAGTCAAAAGGGGGAAAACACAAGCGGCATCAGTGGAAAGAAACTGTCGTTGCGTTGCGAGCAAATTGATTTATGTTCTGAGTTGTCTGCTGTGAAAACCTCGCGGCATTTCGCCGTCGCATGCATATGGGCATGGCAAATAGGAAATCGTCAAAAGAAAGAGAAGCTAACTTACTTAGGTGACGGCAAACAAAGAAGAAACCCGAAGGGAAATAAAAGCGCACGAACACGTGTCTAGCACGCGTACATGAGCGAAACGGCAGGACATGACACTTTGTCGTCTTCACCTCTGCATTTCTTTTCCCGTTTGATTGTCCACCTGATTGGCCAGCCAAATACGCATGAGTGTATGTCTAGCTACCAACCGGTCTGCTTGGGTAGACGCTCGTGGCTGCTCGGGCCGTCAAATGACCGTCGGTAGCTACGGTTCTCTGACGGAAACTTGTCTCGACGAGGCGAGTACTCACGTCGCTTGCCACCGAAGCTGCGACCATTACCACCACCGAAGCCACCTCCCGATGATGAGCTGCGTTTGCTGCGAAACTTGCTGGTTTTCTCTGCACGGTGCTGCCGTGCGAGGTCATTCAGCTCCTGCGGGGCAGTCGCCTCGCACCGTTTGAGGTACTCAATGAGGTCGGATGCAATGCCACCATCCTCCGCTCCGAGAAATGTGTACGAGGTACCAGCACGCCCAGCGCGTCCCGTGCGACCAATGCGGTGACAGTAGCTGTCGATGTTCTTCGGGGCCTGGAAGTTGATGACGCAGGTAATGTCAGGGATATCAAGACCGCGTGAGGCAACATCTGTCGCGACGAGAAGTCGGATGTTGCTGTGCTTGAACTGGCGCATGACGTAGTCACGCTGCCGTTGCGAGAGCCCACCGTGGAGAGAGCCCACGTACCTCCTATCAATGCCGAGACGCTTGCTCAGCGCGTCGGCCGCACGCTCGGTGTCCGCCTGACGCTCGACGAAGATGATCACCTTGGCGGTATTTTCATCTATTTTGCCCTCCTCAATAAGTTTAGCAATCACCTCCACGCGCTCGTTGAGCCCGCCACTGAAGAGAACACTCTGGCTAATGTTTTCGTTAATCTGGAGTCCCGTTCCGGCTGTTCCAGACCGGATCACCAAGCGGTCAGAAGAGAGGTATTGACGCGCCAATTCCTGGACTGAGTCTGGCCAAGTGGCCGACCACATCATCGTCTGGATCTTCTTCGAGCGGTCCAGGTAGCCCATGATGCTCTCCAGCTGGTCTTGAAAGCCCATGTCCAGCAGACGATCAGCCTCATCCAGCACAACGAAGTCTACGTTGCGGATCGAGACATCACCGTTCTCCAAGAAATCTTTCAGACGCCCCGGGCACGCCACGAGGACATCACAGCCCTGCGATAGGTACCGTGACTGCACCTCGCGAGGCGTGCCACCATAAGCCTCGCCAACATGAATGTTGCGACCTCCCAGTGCGTTGAACACGGCGGCAGTCTGCTGCACCAGCTCTCGTGTCGGTGCGAGGACCAGCACAGTCGGAGAGCCATCTTCACTGCGCTTCATGCGTTTCAATGCGGGCACCGCAAAAGCAACTGTCTTGCCGGAGCCAGTGGGTGCCAGGCCAATCAAGTCGTGCCTCTCCTCAAGAGCGGGAATCGTGAAGCTTTGAATGTCAGTCGTGGTGGGGAACCGCATACGCTGCAATCCCTCCGCGAGCCATGGCGACAAGTCTTTTAGGTCGCTAAAGTGGCGGAGCGGCGCAATGTTGACAGCATCGCCGCGGCTATTCAAAATTGAGATATCGTGCGCAGTCGAGTGATGTGGTGGTACGGCGGCCGCCGTCGCCCCAGGTGCAGTTGCAGAATAGCGAGCGGCGAAAAGAATAGGTGAGCGAACGAAGCAACGGCTCCAGTGTGACTGGGCGCCAGAAAATATGCACCGAAGCATGAGACTAAATAAGCGTACGTTTACGTGTGTGAGAGTCAAATAGAGAAGGAAAGGAAAGGAGCGGCGGTAGTGCAAAAAAAAAAGCCATTGTGCAGTGATTTGAGTAGATGTATCGTATGGGGGGCGGAGAAGAGCGAGAGTCAACGCGAAAGTTGTACACAAACACCATGCACAATCGGAGACAAGTACGCATATGATCCACGATACTCACACGCTATGGTGCGTACGGATAACGTGAAGTCGGGGGGGGTACTCAGCACCGCAGCGCTGGTGGGGTTAAATGACAGCGGGCTGAGATTTCAGATTGGTGATCAGTCGTCACCATGAGACTGACGCTCACTTGCTGAAGTCAATGGACCAGATAGCGGTATGAAAGGCTCTGTTGCATGATTTCGACAGAGACGCCCCGCAGGTGAGATCAAAGCACAGCTGACGAAATGAAAGGGAATACAAGAACGCGACGCTCACGTGCACGTAAGCAAACAACACGAAAGGCTGTGTGGAAACGGAGAATGGTAGGAGTGAGCGCGTACGCTAATTCATAGCATGATCCGTCTTTTCTGGACTTCCGTTCTGTTCGTGAACGGCTTCTTTTTTGTTGTTATTGTTGTGGCTGGTTGATTTCTATTCTATAGATATATGGACGGAGAAACAAGCAAACAAGGAGAAGCTCCTTTTCCACCCCAGAGGGTGGTCCCTCAAGCCTACGCGGCAACGTTGACGCGATACGTGGCAGCCACAATCACCCACACTGAGCGAACGCCTTCCACGAAAGGGAAAACCTTTGCGCGAATACCAAACTTGAGGTCCTCGGCGACAGTGTCTAAGATTTCCTTGCCTGATGCACTTCCGCGGAGAATGCTGAGAATCATCGCGTCATCCTCGTGAGACGTATTGATAGGAACAGCCTTGAAAGTCTTACCTGATCCCAACAACCCTTTGACACACGCCTCAAACATGGACAGGCTCTCAGGTGCACCAGTCTGGCGCTGACGTTCGTAGATGACCAAAGCCTGTGAAAGCGTGTACGATAGCTTGTCATCAAAGAATGTGACAAGTCCCATATCATCCCTGTGCGCAGTGAGGCGTGTTCGAAGAGAGCTCTCGAGGCGTCGTTCAACGTCTTCGCAGTTGACAGTCTGATAGAGAAGAGGTGGGGCAGGGTACTTGGGTACAGTACGCAGCTTAAGAGGATTGACTGGCTTCCAGTGCTCTTCGTTCTCGATGTCGAATGACACTGCCGATATGGCAGTGGAAGGCTGGTTGTTTGCGAAGAACGAACGATGATTGAAGACACAATCGACTGTCGCGATGATGCTCTGAGCAGATACACTAAATTGCAGTCCCGTGCTTGGGTTCCATATCGTGATGGAGCCATCCTGGCTGCGAGTCATGACAAGCACGTGAGTGCTTCCTGCGTCACTGGTGCCAACACAGCAGTATGCATCCAGTCCAAAGCCGAGCAAGAGCGAGCACAGCAGCGTGGCGTGGTTACAGGGATGCCCTTGTCGCTCAGAGAGAAACTGGAAAGAAGACACCCATGTCACTGAGTTTCCAGCGGCAGGAGGTGCGCCGAGGAGCTGGCCTTCGTCGGGGCTCGTGCATCGCAGCAAGGAAACGAAGCGAGCAGCCTCGAACGGAGACGACAAGCCAAACTCAGCCTGAAGCGGAGAGACAAAATGAGTCAGAGGAACCATGCGGCCGTTCGTTGTCGAAGCGAACAGTTTCACTTTCCGATCTTTGTTTCCCTGGCGTACCGCACTGTACTCAGCCCACCACCGTCGTGAGTACACGAGGAACTCCCTGTCGGCAGTGGTAATAGTGGCCCTTTGTCGCTCGAGGCGTTCAGCAATGGTGTCCTCACTGTATGCCACTTTGCCGTGAGGAACGAGCTCAAGGCTCATGTCAAGAATACCGGCTGGTACACCAGGGCTGCTGCCGCACAGTTCAACTGTCAGTCCCATGAAACCAGACTTGAGCGTTTTCCGCCAGTCGACCATATTCTCGCCAAGCAGCTCGGCGGTATTTGTTGTCGTGTCTTCGCGGAACACCGCAATGTGAAGGGGAGCCGAGACCTCAATGATCTCACGCTTGGAGAAGCCGTACTCCTCCGCATCTAAATGGAAAATGAAGTCATCACTGAACGTCGGATCAACACCACACGGTACCAAGTGTGAAACGAAGCGCTGTGGGCCGAAGTGAAGCGCTGCTCGCAGCCGTAGATTCCGCGCACGGGAAGGCGCAAGATCTATGTTGTCAACAAAAGCACGGCCGCCACCGAGGTGAATGTGGAGATAGAACTCACCCTCTTGTGGGACAAAAGAGCTGCTTCCACGGGACTGCACACTCGGTCCGTCTCTGCGCATTTTCTCCAGTAATTCCTGCAGAACACCCTTCTCTTTTATGATGTTCATGATCTCTGTTGTGCTCTCGGGTGGCAGCGACGACCCACCGTGCTCAACTGTGTAGGAGTCCACGATCTCTCTCAGCGAGTCGTACACATTCGATTTGGTCAGAAACGTGTGGATAGCAGTGCGCATTCCATCCAGCCGCGCTGCACTGAGCTCCGTCGAAGGAGTGGAGCTCATTGTTGATAATGACGAGGCGGACGGAGATGTGAGAGACAGCAAAAGAAAGTGTACTATGAGGTTGAATGAGCGCAATCGGAGAAAGAGGAACAGGAGCAGCGGCGAAGTCAGGGGTCATTCAGCGATAGTGAGCGAGTGAGCGGAAGACATCAGAAAGCGAGAAACGGGGCGAGAGAGCGTATGGGTCCACTCCGGATGTTGCTCAGCTCGTCGTAATGGTGACAGCGGAGCCTAACAACACCACGTTCTCGGATAGCAGGAAATACGGGCTCTCAGAGACCCTAGGAAGTAGTAGAAAAAGAGGCGCCAATCGAGCTCCCGAGTGCGTAGATGTACTTTTTTTTGCACATGTGTCGGCGATGTTGAGGGTTGTACGTCGCACAAATGAGGTACATTTTGTGGAGGAAAGTGATAGCAAGTCCGAAGGTGAAAATAGGGATTAAAAGCGGAAGTCGTCATCATCCTCACTTCCTTGTTTGAGCCTGAAAAGTGTCACGGCGCAACCAGCAAGAGCAAATGTGGAGAGCAGTGGGGCGACCGATGGCCAAAGATCAGCTCCTGTGGACGGGGATGCGATGGCATTCCAAATACCAAGCATAACAGACGCAAAGAAAAGCATTGACGCTAAAAAGAAAAGTCCCTTATTGCGCACAACGTCTTCGTCGTCATTGCTGCCTCGCGTAAGGACTGCACTTGGTTGGAGGGTGAGAACGACCAGCACTCCACACATACCAACGACAGTTGGAAGAAAGGACCCGAAATTGTAAGGATATCTAGTGGACCGCGCAGCGAGAAAGCCGTCAATGAACAGGACCAGACTCAACGAAAAGATACCACCTGCGAGTGTGGAAAGGAGCTTTAGAGACGGCATCCTCAAAGTTGTTGCTGCTAGGGGTGAGCAAAAAAAAAAAAATGAGCACGCGGCTTGGAGGGGATGTAAATGAGTAAGGTACAGTTTTTGGAGAGAAAGAAGATGATCGAGGTTCTGCTCCTCCAGTGAGAAGTGGGGCACAAAAAGGTGCGGATCGTAAGGGTGGGGAGGCGACCAGCCGCTTTTTGATGTGTCCATCGGAGTGCAAGTGTTGATAGAAAGGGCTAACGGTGGCATTCATCCCTATTTGCAACCCAATGATACGAATAGAGACTCAATGTGGCCAGACTTCGCAAGAATGGGGAGAAGAGGCACCAGGCCGTACCAACCTGCCAAACCCAGCCTGCCAGATCATCTTCGCTTCAGCTCCACGCGATTCATGCAAGCGCGCTTCTGCGTCGGTCAGCTTTTTGCTGGCAATCCTTATACTCACGGGGTCGGAAACGAAATACTTTACGACATGACTACTAGAAAACATAAGAACAAGCACGGCTGTTACTCCAGACGATTAAGTCGCACAGCGTCGCTGTGCTTTTCGAGATAATCAGCCAGGCGTAGGGGCGTATCTGACATGATACCGTTGACAGGAAGACGGATACCCTCGGCGAAGTCTCGGTCGTCGTTGAGAACCCAGGCCACCACAACCAAACCGCGTTTCTGTAGGTACTCCCAGTAGTGTGGGTTCAAGAGCAGGTAGGCACCAACAACTGCGTTGAAGTAGCCGTACAACTCTTTCGCTTGCTCCCGCATGGTATAGGTGTGAACAGGAATAGACATGACGTCGATGTTCAGATTGACGAACGGGAGAATGCCCAAGTAGTACATGATACAAGTGGTAAAGTATTCATGCGTGTTGCAGAGGATGCGAAAGCGTTGGCGTTTCTCCTTTGGGCACTCCTTCATGTAACGCGCGACGTTCGCCGTGTTGTCCATGTTACTGGTGCCGACAAACGTGATGCTTTCCCGCTTGTATGTTTCGATGAGGTCGAGCACATTCTTGGTGAAGCTGTAACTGGCATCCTTTATGTCGATGTGCAGAGGCACGCCAGGCAGTGCGTCGAATACCTCAGAAAGAAGACACAGCCGGGTGGTGTCGTCCACGGGCACGCTGGAGTCCGCCTCGTACGCCTCAACAGAACCGAAGGGGAAGTGGAGAGGAACACGCCGCTGCACCTGCGGCAGCGTTGTGCTGGGAGAGTTACCTACGACGATATCGTTCACAGAGACGTTGGCGTACTCTGGACCGCATATGCGCTCCAGCACGCGATCGTGGCACACGACGATCTTGCCGTCCTTGGACTCGTGAACGTCCAGCTCCAGCATGTCCACACGTCCATCAGCGACAGCCTTGCGGAACGTGTAGAGAGTATTCTCAGGTCCAATAAGGGAGCCACCACGGTGTGCAATGACGGTGATAGGGAACGGAAACTTTTTCTTCAGCCTGTCGCGCCACCCACGGTGAAGCAGTGGACACCGGTAGATGGTAATTGTCAGGGCCGCATAGGCACACAATCCGATTACGAGTTTTTTCAGCATTATGGACAGTTGCTGAGTGTACTGGTGGGTGCAAATTAGATGAAAAGGAAGGGCCGTTGGGGAACTGGTTGGCGGGCGTGGCTTGGGGGGGGGGGGGCGGCGCGGGCGTTCGCGGCGGGTGGGGGCCGGGGCTGTGCGTTGCGGCGCGCGCCGGCTGCCGGGGCCGCGCGCGGGCCTGGCGCGCCCCTTCCCGTGGCGAACACGCCACCCGCGCCGCGGGCCCCACGCCGGGCGCGGAGGAGCCGAGCCGCCGCACGCAACGCGAAGCCCGCCACGCAGACACGCGGGCCACCGACGTGGCTCAACTTTCCATCCCCCGCTGCGGTCCCGCCTCCGTGAACGCGTTCGTTGGCGCACGCCTCTCCCATGCTAGCCTGCGCCGTGCCGCGGGGGCGCTGCGGGCGGCAGCACGGGCCAAGTGCCGGTTTTCACTCACTCCCAGCTGCGCGCGGTTTTGATCTCCCAGTGCTGGTGGGCGTCTGATTGCGTTGGGTTGTGTTCCGGAGTGTGTTGCTGCGCGTCGGGGGGCCTTCCGGGGCTTTCGGGCCGGCCGGGCCGTGCGCTGCGGCCCTGGGCCTGTGCCACGGCACAGGTCTGCGCGCCTCGGCGGCCGCGCCCCCCCTTCCTCGCCCGCGCAAAGCGCGCCGCTACCCCCCCCCCCCCACCAACCACCCCCACGCGAACGCCCCGCCAACAAAGCCGCAGAATAAAAGAAGAGAAAACTACTTTTTAGGTACATCTGAGGAAAGCATCAGCTCCCAGAACACCAAGGAAAAGGCACGCAGCGAAAAAAAAAAAAAATGTCGGATGTATTGTCACCGGTCGCTGATAATCAGGCGTACCAATTCAATCTGGATGATAAATCTCTCGTGTCGTTTCCGGCGATGTGGTTCACCGTCGCGGAGACGTGCTCAGCTGTGTTTGCGGCTTTCGAGCAGCAGGTACCCGACCACGAGCTGCCCGGACTGTACAACGAGTTGAATGCAAAAATGTGCCGCGCCCATTCGCTCGTGTATCGACTTACGGCGTTCGAGTGTGCGGAGTGCCCATCTCTCGTTCGTGGCGCCAGCTCTGCCCGCGTACTCGGCACACAACCCGAAAGCACGCAGGTGCTCGTTGTCTATTATCTCCTTCGCGAAGTGCTAAAACGGCAACTTGTGCAGACGAAGGTGCGCATCCTTCAGCACACGGATCGGCTGGAGGGCTACCTTCGCGGATTTGAGAAGTTTACTGCGGGCGTGAACTTTATCAAGTCGGCCTTCACATATTTGCACTGGGCTTGGCAGAAGAGGGGGCTCCCGGCTGAGCACCTTATTCTCCCGACAGAGATCGTGGCCCTCACTCTCTGGTGTGAACACGTTCTTGATCGCGACATGAGGGACATGCTCAAAAACAAAGTGAGTGAAATTCTGCGTGCTTTTCGACAAGGCTACCTCCTTGATGTCAACTCAATGGAGAATGTGAAACGGCTTTCACTGAACTTACTGCTCCTGAATGATCCTCACCAGCTGCTCCACACGTCGATTGTTGAAGAGCCGTATTTGACCATGGTTGTTTCGCACTTCGCGGTCGAAAAACGTCGTTACAAAGCGCGCTGTCCTGAAGACTACATCCGAACCTGCTCCGAAGAACTTCAACGCGAAGATCTGAAGTGCAAGTGTTTCCTTGGGCAGACTTCGTACGAGAAAGTTCACGCTGCACTTGTGAACACTCTTATCTCAGAGGAGACTGAATATCTGCAAGCAGCTGCGGACAAGTGGCTAAACGCGGAGGATGATCCGCACGCACGGCGTAGCCTTGTCATGTTATACGAGTTGCTAGGAAATGGCAGCCAGAAAACGTGGATGGAAAAGGCGGTCGAGAATCATGTGGTTACAGTCTTCACCACACGGGAGAGCATTTCTGACAGCATCGCCCAAGAGAATCCCGCGGCGTCGGTTCTGCGCGCTCTCAAACACACTCACGATGTTTGCCGCCGATATATTGTCGAAACATTCGGGTGTCTGGAACCGCTTCTGAAGGCATTAGAAGATGGTCTGAGTGTATGTCTGAAAGGAAAAACAAACATTGCACCTGCAGAGGCTTCGACTCAGCTTGCTCTCCTTGCTGCGGATGAGGTAAGCCGCAATACCGCGTTCGTCGGTCCCGAAGGGCACTGGGTCTCAGAGGTGTACAAGCTACTCACAGACAAGGAAGTTTTTTCTCGGCATTACATTGCTCTTCTTCGCTCTCGCTTGCTTACCAACCGATTTTTGTCTGACGCAAAACGTGCCCAAATGATTGCGTCAGAGCACAACATGGCGACACAGTTGTTCATGAAAGGCACAAACTTCGATTTTGTGTCACTGTGCAAGGAGATGACCGACGATGTGCTGGAGCGAAGCGCACTGTACCAGAAGGTCGCTTCACCCACTGACGGTGATATTCCGCTTTCTCCCATTGTACTGCAGCGCTTCTACTGGATGTCGCTTCTGCCGTCACATCCAAGCGCTACGGTTCACGCACCGGAGAATCTTCTTTCTCTCGTTCGTAGCTTCCGGGAAGGATACAGCGCAAAAAAGCTCGCTCCAGGCCGGATGCTGACTTTCTTGAGCAACTACTCTGTGGTAGCCGTCAAGTATACTTTTGGCGCCTCAAGTGTACGTATGATTTTGCCCATGGAAGAGTTCGCAGTCGCCACTGCTTTCTCTCATCAGAAGGAATGGAAGTCGGCCGCGCTGGTAAGCAAATTAGGTATTGACGCGACGACCTTAAATCGGCTACTGAAAAGGTTCGTCAGTTTTGGCATCATGACAATCGGAGAGACAATTCGATTGACACAGTACACTGGCGTAGAGAGCTGCCTCAATTTCAACGATCACGTAACATTTTTGAAAGAGAAAATAAAAGCTGATCCAAAGTTGGCCACGCTCGCGTCGGACTCCACTGTGTCTCTCTCCGAACCGGCACTGGAGGCGTTCGTGGTCAAAACGCTAAAATCCGAGGGCGAGATGAAACTAGATACTTTGTTCGAGTCCGTGCAAAAACACGAAACGGTGTATGCAGTACCGCGGAGAGACTTGAAAAGGTGCTTGGAGAAACTGATGCAGCGCGGCTTTGTGAACCGAAATCCTGTGACTGATACGTTCGTTTTTGTTCCTTGAAAATGAACATTTTATGCAGCGCTGGAGGAAACTGTTTTATTTTTATTTTTCGCCTCAACAGCCAAAAGCTGTCCCGTCGCTCATATCATTGCGTTGAGAACAGTATCCCCCCATTTTTTGCTCTACGCGTTATTGAGTTATTTGGCTTACTCTTCTCAAAAGCCATATTCATGTGTGTACACCTTGGCCGCGTGCCTTCTTCCCTTCAGAAAAGTCCAAAACATTGAGCGTTTGTTGAGAAGGACAAACATGATGTCCTGCATAACATTTCGACCGAGTGCATCTCTTTTTTTTTTTTTTTCGGTTTCTGGACGCACTTGCCTAACAACGGTGGATTCCTCTCGTCACGAGTGCCGCTGGTTGTAAACAAGGGCGAGCCCAAGAATGTCTGACGATATCAGAAGTCAAATCCAATGTGGAGGTTGACACCGTCCCTTCGGGGTTTAGTCCACGCATATGAGCCGATCAAATTCATCCGACACTTCGGCACCGCTTGCGTACTCAACTGTCCTTTTCTCCCTCTGTTTGTTTACAGCATTTTTCTAAAGCAGATATATCGTCTCACGCGTACGCGCTTGCAGGTCCGGTCACGCTCCGAACTGTGGCAAGGTATTCGACGGCGCGCCGCTTCCTCAGCCTCGTCCTGTAGTTGTAATTGCTGGGCTCTAAATCATTGTCAACTCATTCGATTATTAATTATTTGCTCT
This sequence comes from Wallacemonas rigidus, assembly GCA_030849045.1. NCBI lineage: Eukaryota > Euglenozoa > Kinetoplastea > Trypanosomatida > Trypanosomatidae > Wallacemonas > Wallacemonas rigidus. The sequence goes on from JASAOL010000610.1 coordinate 307,143, forward strand.
TGCAGGCACGCACTATTCTTCCATAAATCTTTGGTGCCGTCAATTTTTTTTTTCCTTGAAGGGACTGCTTTTTTCCCTCTAGTAGCTGAAGTGAAATAAGAAAAAAGGACCAGTCACGTCAGCGAGAATGAACAAGGACTCTAGCGCTGTTGCAGTGCATCCTTTAATCGAGATGTCTTCAGCGGTGTTTAATTTCGAAGAGCTGTGGAGGGAAGTGGAGTGCAACTGCCGCAATATCTTGGAGTGGGTCAACGGCGCCCGTGAGGTATCCTCCAGCAAGGCCGCACTTCTGATTTCTACCAGTTACACTCTCGTGTACCATTTGGTGTCACATCCATGCAGCCACTACCCCAGGGGTGACAACGCGAACGAACCAGAGGAGTTGCAACAGATGCGCGCTGTCTTCCACAAGCTAGAACAATTTCTTTCCGAACATTTGCGCAGGGATGTTGAGCGTGAGTTGGCAAAAACGCCATGCATTAAAACATACATCGGCCTGTGGCGCGAGTACCTGGTTGGTATCGCAAATATGAAGACCATTTTTTCCCCTCTGACAAACACGTCACCGACGCTTGGCATCGACGAAAACCCCTTCGAAGGTACCGAGGACATTGCGTTTGATTTGTGGAAAAAATATGTGCTGACAAGTGACCACCGCCAGAAGCTGCGCGATGAGTTTTCTATGATTGTATGTAATGAGCGCTCTCACTCGAACGTTGATGGAGATGTGCTGGCGACAGAATTCAAGGATGCATTGACAATGCTAACTGAGCCAGACATGTACCGCCAGATTGTCGAGTCCAAGTACGATGAGAATATGCAGGACTACTACGGCGAATCTTTCTTTGAACAATTATCCAAAGAATGTGGAAGAGGTTCTGACACTCCCAATCCTGTCACCTATGCTTCCGCGCTGTGCGACGCTATTGCAAAGGAGACAGTGATGGCTGCGACGTATCTTCAAAGCAAGGAAGTCCTTCTTCGTCAATTGATTGACAGAGTGGTGGATCGTTACATTCGAGAGTTCGCCCCAACCAACCTGTTGGCGCTTATGCACCTTGACGATGCACAGTCTGCCGAGAGCGTGCAGGTTTTGTACAATCTCCTCGCCCTTAGCCGCGACAGAGGTCTCCCTTTCCTCGCAGGGATTGTCAGAACCTTTTCCAAGACTCAAGTAGAAAAGGCTGTGTCCTCTGATCCCCGCTGCTTAAGCGACAGGACGTGTTTCCACTTTTTGACAACGATCTCGAGTATCATTTCGCGGCTGGCCCTTTTTTTTAACAGCGCCTTTGTCGCCGATGAGGGAAACATGGTCGAGGCTATGGAAATGGGAATCGCTGAGGCCATTCAGGGTTTCACGCCAGTAATTCCTTTACTCCTCGTTGCCGATCAGCTGGCAGTACTCTCGAACGCGGCACTTGCCGTTGAGCCTGTAGCGGCACCACTGACCATTGAAGACATCGTCAGCGTGTACTACTTTCTTCCCGAAAATGCAGATGCGCCAAAGGAACACTTTCTTTCCCGCTATCAGACGTTTCTCTCGTATCGGCTTCTCAGCCTCAAATACAATCCTGAAGCGGAGCGCCATGCGCTAGAACTGTTGACTGAAGTGAAGCTGAGTGCGACACTTTTCTGTCATGGCAACATGATCCACGATGTGGAAACCAGGAAAATTTTCCCAGTATCCAAAGTTGATGCGACAACAAACATCATGTTGACTCCGGCTATTGTCTCAAAAGGCATGTGGCCCCTTTCGCCCACCCGCCCACCTCGGCTTTCTGCAGAGCTTCATGGTGTCCTCGAACGGACCCAAGAGATGTGCGCCTCTTTGCAGCCAGGTCGTACCCTTGCGTTGGATCCCCTCACATCATCAGGAGCAGTTACCTTTCGAGCTGCCAACGGCAGTGTCGCTACTCTGCGGCTCTCATTGTTACAGATCGCCATTGTGCAGCTTTTCAACACACCAGGGACGGTGCGAACAGCTGCAGCCATCGCCGAGGAAACAAATTGCCCAATCGAAACATGCAACGCTGCACTGGAGCCGCTGTTGCGTACGCGAGTGTTCGAAAGCGACGCCCAGGGGCTGCGCATTGGCGATGGCTCGCAGTTAACGCGGATGGGAAACTCTGAGGTTAATCTGTTGCCCACCGCTCGGTGTGACTCGGGTGCGATTACTATCTCCGCCGGTATCGGTGCAGCACCATCAAACCCTATCTGGCGCGGTGAAAAGCTCAGGGCGCGAATCACGTACTTCCTGAAGCGTGAAGGACCCCAGTCCTGGGAAGCCATTGAGAGGTACCTTGCTACCGCGTTACCCAATCCATCACCGACACGCACAGACGTGAAGAAGTGCGTTGATCGTCTTGTCGAGCGCGGTACGATTACGCGTGGAGAAACAGACGATCTCTTCATGTTTGCCCCGTAAACGGACGGTGCCACAATAGTTGGGCATCCTCTTGTTCGTGTCTATCTCTAGGAGCATCCTGCCTCTTTTCTGTTTTTTTTTTGTTGCTGCACATCTCCGTCTTCTATTTAAGCACTCCCAAAGTCAAATACAAACAAACAAACAAAAAAGAAAACTACATACTGTGCGCAGAGACATACCTCATGAACCGAACAGCGTACAGAACACCTGTTTCAAACGGGTCATGCTGCACCCACTACCATACCACGATCAAAGCAAGTGCACGTTTTGGAATAATTGTCTGGCTCTAAACGACAGAGTTCGATTCATTCTCGAGCGCGCACTGCGTTTGATGCAGAAGTGCAGCAAGCGGAAACGCGAGAGGGAAACCTGTTCCCCACGAGCGAGATGACTGCACACCGGCGTTAGCCACTCGCAATGGTCGAGGAGCGTCTCATAATAACAAAATCAAGCGAGCCTCAAGGCGACTCCTCCGAATTGTTGTTTGCTCAATCTCACTTCTTTTGCCATCCTCCCACTTTCTCTTTTTCCCCACGCAACGATGATTGCTTTAAAACGAATATCTTCTTTCCTTCCTCACTCCTTTGCCAATAATGACGCCCTTCCATCTGCCACAGTAAGCTTTAACGCGACATAGCGCTGACATTTCAAGTTCTTGGAAAAGCTTCGAACTTTTTTTTTCACACAAAGAAAAATACAAACTCCACGAGAACTAACCATGCCTCAACAGGAAGAAAAGGCCTACCCCACCGAGGACAACAACGAGGCCCGCGCGGCCGAGGACCACGAGCCGGCTGGGGGTGAGCAGTCTTCTGACCGGAACAAGAACGCTGGCCATGCCAATTCCGTGACATCTGATGACGCCGACAAGAAGGAGGAGGAATCCGTGGCTGATGGGCCCCGCGCCAAGAAGGCCTCCTTCTCCATCTTGTTCTTCATCTTCGCCTTCCTGACGTTCGGCGGCTGGGTGCTGTGCATGGCTGGTATTGCCCTTGGTATGATGGACAGCAAGCACGACAGCTCTTGCATCTCCATCTGGGGCCCCAAGCCCAAGTGCACGGGCACCTGGTTCTTAGCCCTCAACTGGCAGACGTTCAAGAATGGCGAAGAGTGCGATAAGGGCTACTCTCTTACCCAGGGTGCCCAGGCCTTCTCCGTCATGTCTGTGATCGGTGGATTCCTCGTCACAGCTGTTTGTGTCCTCGAGCTGCTCCACTTCGCTGAGCTTGCCATCGTCGCCGGTATCATGGCAGGCATCAACTGCGTTGCTACTCTCGTCACGTGGGCCACCATGATGGCGTACTACTACTCCAACATGTGCGGCATCATTCGCTACCGTGATGACTACAAGATTGGCAACGGCCTCATTCTGTTCATCACCGCCTGGTGCATGCAGACTACTGGCCTTATCTTCCTGTTCGTTCACGTCCCTTACTCGGACTAAGCGACGGCGCTCTAGCGTTCAGCAGGGGAAAGCGAAGGGTGCACCTGTTTGGCCGCAAGAACTGAATAGCCGAGGAGAAAACAAGAATGTAGAGGCATAACCTTGCGACGCATGCTCCCCAGCAAGAAGAGAAACAAAGACTTGACGCAAAGCCAGCTGTCGGCTTCTCCCTCTTGCGCAGCGATCAGCGCTGCTGCAGTGGTTTCGCCCAGCGTCCGCGAAAAGCGGAGCGAAATCAGTCTTGTCTCTGAAGTGCCCATTTGTCACATCGAATGGGCACTATCGCGCACACGTGGCTGCTTTCGTCAAATCACACTGTACGTTTCCACCTCGGGAAAGATTTATTTTCACAGATTGTGGATCGAATCAGCTTGGTACTCTCCTTCAACCGTTTTTAGCTGGGCCGATGCAGAAAGGTGGTCCTCCTTTTTTCGGCATGTCGATTCTTTTTTTTTTTCTCCCTCGCGCTGCGCAATTCAGCCTCAGGTATTCATGGACCCCCTTTTCCAAGACCTCAACATCACATTTCTAAAGGTGGTGGGTCATTGTTACCTCCTTTTGTAGCTGACACCTTTTTTTTTTTTTCTCTCTCTCTGTTACTTTGTTTGTTTACCATCTTGATTGTTCGACCCAAATAACTGTTTTTGATCCGTTTGTTTTACTATGGAGAGTGTTTCTGGCTAAGAACTAAAAATGAAGAAACTTAAGTGAATAGTGACCTGATGGAGCCTATGAAAGTAAACGAGAAACAGAAACAATCTGCATTAGTCACATGAAAAAGGAAAGGTAAAACTGCAGTGGAGTAAAGACCAAAAAAGAGCTGGTGTGGGAGTCTGTTTTGCGAAGTAGGGCTTCATATATCTCACTTTGTGGGCACTACCGTCAGCACAAAAGAAAAAATTCACAACAGCAACGACAACTACAACCACAGTAGGGTTTGTAGTTCAGTTCCTTTTTCTGTCTTTTCTCATTTTTTTCGTTTTAGTGGTTTTTGATATGGCGAAACAGAAGGAGCAAATGCGGAAAAAAATGCTCAGTGCCAGTGTGGTGGAAAGCGGTGACGATACAGCCCTCAACAAGGTATGTTCACTGGTTAAACTGAATGTAACTTCTGTGCACTCATGGTATTGCTGAGGAAAACAAAAAGGTTCTCTCCACCGAAGCGGAAGGACTTCAAAGACCACCACAGGAGGTGCATAGGCTCACAACGATTCCTACGTGAATGCATTGTGAGATTCAGGTGGTCAAGTCGGAGGACGAGCATACCCGCACACACACGCACGCATACGCTGCAGTGAAGTGAGTCTCTGCGATCTTCCCAGGCGCTCTGCCCCACCTAGTTTTTGTGTGGTGCGTGTCCACCTCGTCTCCTTCGTTCGTCATGTGGTGCAGCTTAACCCGTTTACGTGAACGCGTTTGCTTATTCGTTGTGTACGTCAACTTCGGTGAAACCACTCTTGTTACTCATAGTGTTACGCCTCATCTTCCTCTGCTCTCTTCCCTCAACCTGCGCCTCTCCGCACACCTGTCTTCTTTTTTCCAGGTTCATCCCCTTTTCTTACTCGCACCACCTTTCATCTCTCACACAGACATTTAGGACACTAACCTACTTGCGTTTGTCGTCATTTGTGGAGTCAGTGCGAAAAAACTACAAATCTATCTTTTGTGCCAACAAGAAGAGAAAAAGTGTGCGTGTGCCCAACACTTTCGTATACAAGCGTGATCAGCTCGCACCGAACTACCGCATTCTTTAGACCCCAAAATGACGCAGGTTGGAAATGCCACTGTGAAGCTGTCGGAGATGTCGAGGGAGATGGAAAGCTATGCCATCGCTTGTGCACAGGAGGGCCTGACGAAAGCCAACAATGAGCAGGAGGTCGCAGCACTCCTCAAACGAGAGTTCGACAAGAAGTACGGCCCAACGTGGAACTGCTTTGTGGGCCGCAACTTCGGTAGCTTTGTTACCCACGAGCAGAACAATTATGTATACTTTTATGTAGGTCAGATGGGCGTATTGCTGTTCAAATCTTCGTGACCCTGTTGAGACATGGTATCCACGTGGTCTCCGCAAGCACACACACCACACACACACACACGCACACTAACATACGGCCAGCGACAACGGAAGAGTACTGCCGCTCCATGTGTCGAGCTGTGACTGTGTCCACGATGTAATCTGCCCAACGTTGTTCTTGTGGGAGTCCGGTTTGGGCCTGAATTCCTATGCGAAACCAAAAAAAGCAGTAACAACAGTAGTCATCATATTCACAACGAAGGAACAGAGACAAACACGAGGAGAGCAAGAGAATCACCTCTTTCGGTCCCCCCCTTTCCCCCATGCATATGTCTACGCAAGGGCGTGTGTCGTCGTTGCCCTCTGCAGATGTTTGTCGTCCTCTCGGCAGTCACCATTGTAGCCTGCCTCCAAAACCTGTCATTGCGGTTGCCAATGCGCGCAAACATTTTTTTTTTTTTGTGCCAGAACCCTTTGTCGCTGCCCAGCGAGCAGCAAAACGGCAACTTGACGTGAACGATGACGATGGCATTCACCCTTTCCACATTGCTCTGGTCTTTACTGTTTCTCCTTCTCCTCTTCTTCCCCTATGCCTTCTACAGGCGCTGGTGACAGCACGACTGGATAGCGGAGCCTGTCCCCCCAACCTTCCTGCGTTTCCGCCGACAGTTTCTCATTTGATCTTCTGGCGCATCTGCGTGTCTGCCTGCGTGCGTTGCATGGGGTGCGTGAGGTACTTCTTTTTTTTTCCCCCGCGTCTTCTCGTTGACAAATGCCTCGTAGTTTGACGGACTGGCGCACCCCAGATGGCTCACGGGCCACCTCTTCCTATTTCATTCATGTGCAGGATGACATTGTGAAATGGTGGCTTCAGCATAAGCGTAGTGATCTGCCGTGGCGACCACCGTCGGTTGCGACGCCCTCCCAACCACCCTTTTTCAATCCCTACGCCATATGGGTGTCTGAGGTGATGTCTCAGCAGACACTGATGGCGACCGTCATCAGCTACTTCACGCGCTGGATGTCGAAGTTTCCCACGATCGAAGTGCTTTCTCGTGCGTCGGAGGATGAGGTGCGCGCAGTGTGGGCAGGAATGGGCTACTACCGACGCGCCATTTTCCTTCTCAAGGGTGCCCAATACCTTGTCGAGCTTCATCGACGCGAGCGGCAGACAGGACCAGTGACAATGCCGTCGACTGCGGCAGAACTCCTGAAGGTGCCCGGTGTTGGCCCATACACAGCTGGTGCCATCGCGAGCGTGTGCTTTGGTGAACCTGTCATTGCAACTGACGGGAACGTGGTTCGCGTCCTCAGTCGTCTCCGTGGTGAGCGGGATTTCGACCCCAAGTTGAGCGCGAACATCAAGCTGGCGGCGTCGTGGGGTCAGACGCTGATGATGGGTGGCGACGCGCCTGGGAGCCGCGTGGCGCCGAATCCCGGCGGCCTCAACCAGGGTTTGATGGAACTCGGTGCGGGCGTGTGTCGTCCGAATAGTGAGCCGCTGTGCCATCAATGCCCGCTCCGTGATGTGTGCTGCACCTTGGCGCTACACCAGACACACGAAATCCCGTCGATTGACGGCTTCATCCCGTTGAGGGGCTCACGCGCCACCAAGCGGCACGAAACAGTCGTCTGCGTGGTGCACGAAGTTCTAAAGGATTCCAATCAACAGGAGCGAGGTCGGTTTGTCGTGGTGCGAAGGCCTCGAGACGGATTACTTGGTGGCATGCTCGAGTTCCCCACCCTTCCCGTCACGGCCACCAGCGGTGCACTCGACGCCAATAATGATGGTGGCGAGGGTGACAGGGACGATGACGCGAAGGTCTGGCGCTTGGCGGAGACACTCGGGTGTAGAGCTAGACCGTCTTCATCCTCCATCACGTCGCCACTAGGCTCCCACCGGCGTTCCGATCTGTTGGATGTCGGGGCTGTCACACACGTTTTCTCACACATTGAGATGACCGTGCGCGTGTTCCACGTACGATGGCTTGATGCGCTGAACGGCACAAGTGATGCAGATGATGTCATTGCTACCGTCTTCACTGGCGCGTCCACAAGTGTGGAGGACGCGGTGTGCTCGCGTGTTGCGGCGGCACTGCAAACAGAGACTGGCGCGTCGACGGTGCGGAAGAGAACGCCAAAACGTGTGCCAACCAGATCAATGGCGACCACACGCGACGCCAAAGGCGCCTGTTGTCCGGAAACCACGGAGAGCCGCGTGTCGGTCTTGTCTGAGACGGATGTTCGCGAAGCAGCGGCGAGTCGACTGATGCTTAAAATTCTGGAGGCGACTGCACCTAAGGATACAAAGGTCAGGCGAATTGTGAAACGAAAGCGCTCCAGGTCGCCGTAGCCACGATACAGTCGCGTGGCCGCCTTGGAATCTTCACAGAATAAACGAATGGGGGCAAGAGCAAAGGATGCATGGAGGTATCAGCGAAGTTCAAAGAAAAAAATAATGTCTTCGTCATTCGCACGCAGCTCTTGCCATCTTCTGACGATGACGACAAGCATAATGAAGTTAGCAACACGAACACACATGCCTTGACACACTGGCGCGGTGAGACTTGACATACCAAATACCGATCGTCCTGAACCCGTGGACGATTTCCCCTCCTGTTGATCTCACAGACGCACGCTGCAGCAAGAGGTCCCCCCCAACTGTCCAAAACACTTGAATATGACGCACACACTTTGCTCCACACATTTCATACTTGTCTGGTTCATCGCGAGGGTTGTGCTTGTGACGACCACGACTGCCACGTGATCCCGTGCGTCCTGTGTGGTAAGCGTGCGTACACGATTGTGCTCAGCAACGGGCGGCTTTGCGTACTTTGTTGCCTCCTCACCGTCACTTGGTTTCTCTTTCTCTTTTCTTTCTCTGTTCCAGACGTCCGCGACTGCGGCAGTCGTGTCGCGCATTGCACACGTCGTACGATGCGCAGCTGGTTTGAGTTTGGCTACGACGGGTTCCCAAAAGGGGCACAACGACGTCGCTTCTATCAGCAAAGGGATGACCCATGCGACAGCGAGGAGGAGCGCGACAACGACGACGAAAGTGGCGACCGTCCTGTTCTTCATTTGCCGTTGCCAAAATACTCAGCCTCGTCGACGTCCTCGAGCGCCTCCTCCCTTTCGTCAGATGAGGACAATAGTGAACATCTGTGTGCCCCAACTGCGTTGATGAGTACCACCGTGAACGACACGACGCCCTCGCGCTACGGAGCCTCTGTTGTGACTGCCGCAGGCGCTGTTGGCCCCACGCAATTGAAACGATACTTTGTCGTTGAACACGGAGGCGTATGCATCGCATCACAGAGGGTACTCAATGATTTCTGCGTGGCCGAGGTGACCTCACCCAAGTCTCGACATGCGGCCTTGGCGCACCATGTGCCCGCCGTCTTGGATCCCCAACTATCCGACCGGTTTTCGTGGGACGCGTTGCATCCTGGTCTCGTTGCAGATGCCGTCGCTGGGGAGGCTGCTCAGATGTACACACAGCCCCCATATCGATATGGCCACTGCGCGATCGCTCTACCAGAGTACTCACCAGCGGACGCGGCGCTGCGATTGTCGAGGCCGCGCGATGCGGCTTGGTGCCAGAGTACCACGGGAACGACGGCCAGCCATAGCACCGGGCATGTGAGTCCGGCGCGTTGCTCAGAGACAACACCGAGTGCGTCATCACCGCGTTGTCTGCTCCCCGCGGCCTCTCTGCTCCATCCCACCGATCAGGACGTGGTGTCGTTGTCTCTCATCCTTGGCGGCGCCTCTTCCTCAATGCACTCTAGCAGTAGCCTCAACGGTGGCTTTCCAACGAGTCTACTGGGTGCGGTACGAAACGTTGGCCCACCGAGAGATACCGGTGGCGCCCGCGCCTTGAACGACCCTCAGCTCGTGGTCACTCTTGTGGCAGCGAGTCACGCACCCGCCGTGCCGTCCCGCTACACAAGCAGGTGCTTCCCACTGGCGGGCAGCTCTTCGTTGTACCTCCCTGCTCGTGTGTTTGCAAGTCTGTCACTGTGGCCATCCTCCGTGAAAGAGCGTGATCTCGGGGGAGCGTGTGGGACGCACCGCGTGACGTCAACGAGCTCTCCATCGACATCATCACAGCCTTGCACGCACCGCTTCGCCTACCTTGGCGGATCATTGAATGGTCGTCAGCCGATACCGCTGTTTGGTGTCACCCTGCTTGAGCTGAACGCGACCACGTGGAGTCTACATCACACCGTACTCGAAACATACGGCACGGAGCCGCCCTCCCGCTTTGCCCACTCAGCGACGGTCTGGGGACAGCAGCTCTATGTGTTTGGCGGTGTCGGACACAATCGCGCCGTACTCAATGATCTCTTCGTGCTTGACACAGACACCCTTGTGTGGCGAGAGGTCTTCATTCCCTCCAACTACGATGTTCCGCGACGCGCTTTTCACAGTGCCGTCGTGGTGCCTTCGCGCTACCGACAGCGGCGCAAGCATTCCGCGGTGAGGATCGAGGCAGTCCCGTGGACTCGTGACACTTTCAGCGAGGGTGTCCGCAACGCGGATGATGAAGCAGATGGCGAGACGACGACGGCAGCAGAGCGATCAGGCGGAGACTTCTCCCTGTTGCTCCTCGGTGGCGAATCCCTTGGTGGGGCACCCGTGCCGGAGGTGTGGAGTGTGGACTTGGGCAACCACGAATGGCGACATTGGCAGCTCCACACGTTGCGGTGCCGCGGTGTTGTCGACAGTAGAGAGGAGCCCACTGCGTCTGTTGTGTTTTCTCCTTCCGCGCCTTGCTCGCGCACCTCTACACCGTCGCCAGATCTCAACTCGCGACCAACCCCCGCGTTGGCGCGTCTTCGCCGCGTGCTCCGTACGTTGGCCGAAAAGGAGGCTGAGCGCAGCCGTGCGGTCTCCCTTGGTGCTCACACGCAACGCATATCATCGCACAGGTCGGCCGTGACGACGGCACTGACTATGGAGAACACCACCGACCACCTTTCCACGCACTACGTGTCTGCCTTCTTTGGTGCGCTCGGCACCGCCGTCATCTTGAATACGGAGGGCAGTGACGAAGGCGACATCACGCGCGGTAACCGTTGTGCAGCCACTTGGCACACCCGCTCCACACGCCACCACAGTGTGGCCGACGCTGTGTCTGTTTTGCTGTGGGGCGGCACGCACAGTCCACCAGTGCAGGTGCTTTCCCAACTCGATCTCCCCGATGAGTGTGTACGCATGCAATGCTGCCTTTGGCTGTGCTCTTCAGCAACTGTGCACTCACCTGTCATCACCCAATTCGGACCACTGCTCTACCGCTTGCTTCCTTCGCTGCTCCGCGCCGACCTTCCCTGGCCGCCGCTGCGACAGAGGACCCCGCACTGCCCGTTCGCGCGTGGCGGAGATGACAGTCAGAATGAGGAATATGCCGGCGAGCACCACCGGACGCCATCTTCGCTGTCACAGCAGGCCGTGGAAATTGGAAACCAAGCGGCAATGGAGGGCCAGCTGGCAGACTGGCACCGTGCTGCACGGAGACGACTACGTGATCAATGAGCTCCTCTGTTACCCCCACACATACGCACACACACACACACAGGGTTTCCAACAAGAACAACTTACCCTCTTAAAAATTTTTTTGTGCTTGCATTCTTGAAGGCCAAGATGAGGATGGAGTGAAGCCACGAGCTCAAACAATCAGGACCCAAATGCCGCGGCGTTTCTCCGGCGATGTCCCTTCACCAACGCCCGTACACCAAGAGAGACCTCGTACTGTTCACGTCTCATCCACACTACTCGCATATGTACCGCTCACTTATCTTTCAATGCACACACACACACAAGAAAGGAGGAAAAGGCAACACCGCTTACCGTGTTGTCACCATGTTCGAGCGTCTCAAAGCAAAGCTACGCTCACTCAGTGCGGCTTTGTACGATCTGTTGATCGGTGCAATGACCACACGGTGGTATCGCCAGGTGCTGTTGGAGTGCCCCATGGATGCGACGGTGCTTGATGTTGGCATCGGCACAGCACACAGTCTGCTGGAAAACCGTGACCTCGTGCTTAGCCATCGTCTACAGGTTGTTGGCGTGGACATGAGCAGGGCTTATGTTGATGCTGGTCGCAAGCATGTTCTCGACTACGGTCTCTCAGCAAACGTGACAATGAATCATGCTGACATCTTCGAATTCAACACGGAGTACAAGGATAAATTTGATATCATTTACTTCTCTGGCAGCTTTATGATCATTCCGCGCAACACCGAGGCTCTGGTGCACTGTGTCAAGATGCTTCGCAGCCCGATTCCGAAGGTGCCAAACGGTGCCAACATCTTCTTTACGCTGACTTTCGAGAAGAGAACGTTTGTCGGCATGTACGTCATGCCCTATGTGAAGAAGCTTCTCCATCTTTTGACGACGGTGAACTTCGGTGAAGTCACCTCCGAGGACCAGTTCCGCAAAGTGTTGACCGAAGCGAACGTGGACATTGTCGAGGTACGCATCATTTCCGACCGCTACTTCCGCAGCGAGGTTGTAGTCATGGCCAAGCCTCGTAGCAAGGCGGAGTAGAGGGGATGCCTGCGGAAGCGAAAAGTCGAGGTCCTGGTGAGCCATTTAGTTGGAAGCCAGCGATGCAAGAGTGAAGCGAAAGGAACTAGCTGAGGCGGTGAGAGCGGACCCATTGAACATCGAGACCCATGACGTGTACTGACGCGTGCCCTTTTCACCATCTGTGTATCGCCTCTACGTTCCACCACAGCGCTGAGTCTCGTCGGCATAGCCAGAGGACACGATCAGCCACACTTATGAACGTTCCCCTGTGGGGCCTTATGGCATTGATGCCCCCACTACTCATATCGCGCGCACACGGCACGTACATGAATATAAAACATGCATTTCTACTCATCTCCACCCACCCGCACCCGCGGCCGCACACACATGTGAATACGCCCAGGAATCAAGGTACTGGATGTGGCAGCGGCGTTGACCTGTTTCTCCGCCTCCTCGCGCGGTGTTTTTCCCCCTCTCTCCATTCAGCTTCGCGCTTTCCTACCGATCAAAAGCACGCTCGATGCGTCTCTTGTCCAATCTGCCCTACACCTTCCTTTCTCCTCTCTCTTCCCTTCACTCCCCTTTTGCCCGGCGTGTTGTACCTTCTGCCATACCCCGCGCGCGTGTACGTGTATAAAAAGGAAAGGGAATAACTCACAGTACTTGCAGCTCAGAGAAGAAGAGCGAGTGAACACACACACAAGGCGCATCACACCAATCAAAACACTCACTGCACACACAGGCTCATCTTCGTATTGGTATTGTTTCACGGTCATGTCGATTCCCATTACGACTGGTGTGGGGAAGACTCGCTGGACTCAGGGCGAGGATGGAGAGGCCGGCCTTGAGATTCGTATTCCTCTCACGCTGCCTGACGGTATTCGCCCGCGGGACTTGACTGTGGAGATTAAAGACACCACGATCCTGTGCATTCGTCACGAAGACACGCGTATCTTCCAATGGCGCCTCTACGCGTCTGTCAAGGACGAAGTTGAATGGCGTGTGGAGCAGGACAAGCTGATCTTGGACCTGGAGAAGCGCAGCCCGTCGGTCTGGAGTTGCCTCCTGGAGCTGCCCATAAGCGATAACAACCCTATCATGGTGGATGCCGCTGCCATTGACCGCATGTTCCTGCAGCAAATGCCTTCACTGCCACCGCTGAATGAGCAGAAGGCAAACGAAGCTGCGAAGGAGAAGGAAGACAAGGCGAAGGAGGAAGAGGACGAGGAGGGCCTTGAGCAGGAGGTTGAGCACCCCAGTGAAGATGCTGACGGCAACGCCGTGCCTGCCAAGAAAGATGATGACGACGACCTCGAGAAGCTTCTCGAAGAGGCTGTGAAGGAGGCCAAGGGCCCCGAAGCCAAGGATGGCGATGGGAAAGAGGAGGACGGCGAGACCACCGGCTTCGCGGCGTACATGAAGGCTGAGCTCGAAAACTACCGCATGGAGGAGGAGGAGATCACCAAGAAGCTGAACGAGGTAAACCAGGTTCTCATTGACCCCAGTGATAACGACGCCACCAACAAGGCGCATGAGCAAAAGAACATACTGGATACGATGCTGCGCCTGCACAATGAATGCCGTGAGCTGCGCACGCGCCCCTCTTCCCTAGAGAACTTCCTCCGCTGCACGCAGCTCGACCTTGCCAAAGCGCGTGTGAACATTGGCGAGCTGGAGCCTCACGAAACGGAAGAGTACAAGAGCGATGACGAACGCAATATGAGCGCAGCGGAGCTGATGACCACGGGGCTGCAGTTCCTCGAGAACCAGGACATTGGGCCAGCAATCCACTTCTTGCGCCTTGCTGCGATTCACCACAAGCACGACCAGAGTATTGTGATCCTCTACAGCATCTACTCCCAGCTCGGCTCCCCGCGCGGTGCATTCCTGCTCCTCAACCGCGCACTTGATGATGAGAACCCTAGCGAGCTCGCCAACCAGAAGGTCGGTGAGATGTACGACCAGGGCAGTCGCTTCTTCCTACCCACGTTCCCGGCCGCTCTGCACTTTTACCAGCGTGCTGCCAAGCTCGGCAATGTGAGCGCAATGCTTAGCCTAGCGCAGCTGTGGCTTCGTGGCTCCACCTCGACGAGCATGCTCACCGAGGATCAGATCGATAGCCTCAAGAGCACTGTCAAGTACCTCGCCTGGCTCGAGGAGGCCGCGAACCGCGGTTGCGGCTCCGCTTACTTTGTGAAGGGTTGCATGTACCTCAAGGGCGAACACGGCCTGCCCAAGTCCTACGCGAACGCAAAGGAAAACCTGGATGCGGCCCAGACGTCTCAACCGGAGATTATCCGCCGTGCGCCGCAGATCATGGCACTCCTTGAGCAGCTCCGAAAGGAAGAGCAGGGAGAGACGGCATCGCCCTCAACACCTGCATCTACACCCGGTGTGACCGCCTCTTCGCGGAGTATCGCGCCAGGTGCCGCCGCACCGGGTGAGTCCGGCGATGTGGCTGTGACCTCATCCGAGGCGCGTCTGCGGGCGCTTTCTGGTGGTGCCGGCGCGGGACGGGCCACAGGCGTCGCACGCACAAAGAAGGCGTTTGGCGCCTCTTCACGCCAGAAGGCCTTCTGGGAGCGCGCCACTGTCAGCGGACTAGTTGCGTACGGTGTTTACACTCTTGCCTTCCCTCTGCGTGTGGCGATGATGCCGATGGTCTACGGCATGCTGGAGAGCCTTGTGGACGCAATCCCGTGGCTCGGCAACTCTGCCAGCGGCGACATCACCTTTTAATTTAAGCACGCGTGAGAGAGCAACAACAACAGCAAGCAAGCAAGAAAGAAAAAGAAAAGAAACAAATCAAAACTAGCGACAACACAGAAATCAGCTTTCTCTCCAAACCTATCACGTAACAGAACAAGCAGTGACATGAGCAGCAACAAGAAAACGTCCGAATTGCTCCAATGACGCCGCGTGCCAAGACGCACACACACCGACGTACACTCTGGCACAAACATGCCCGTACCGACTGCATGTGATGTGCGCTGTGTGTTGTGCAAGTGGGCGCGGTTAGTGCGCAGCTCACATGCTTCTTCTTCCTCCTTTTTTTTTTTGTCTTGCTCGGCATTTTTTCTTTTCTCCTTCTTCACACATTGAACGTACCCACACACTCCTATAAGGTGAACCGGCATGACTTCACATCATTTAACAACTCGATGAGAAAAAAAAACCCCAAACCAACCAGCCAATCAACCAAAAGCAGGTGTCCTCATGTTAGAGGTGAGGCGCTTGTGATGCGCCTTGCTTGCCATTGTTGTTTCTGTTGTCGTCTTTCTTATCTTAATGCGCATTGTCGTAGTATCGGAGGCTCCCCCAAATGACCACTTTTTGGGAGTAACCACAACAAACAACAACACGTACATGCGAAACAGAAGAGCTTGGCGTATCAGTGCTTTCACCACTCGCCTCATTGGTCACCGTGCCAGGCCTATGCGAAGTCGCTGTGGTGGAGGGTGACGTGGGAGAAGGATAGAGATGAGCGGCGCATGCACAAACACACAACGAGCTACTACTACTCGATGCGCCGGCACTCTATTACCTACACTCTATACTCCGACCTGCCTAGTGTTGTGGAGGCAGCTCCACACCCACCTGCACAAAACACTGCCGATTTAGGATGCCGGCCGTGTACGGGCAGCGCGTGTGACACTTTTGAAAGCTTAAAAAAGCTTCCTCCATGCTGATCTCTCCTCATCCAGATTTTCATGGTCGTACACACTCTCTTTCTCATCCCATCTCTTTCCCTTCTTTGCCGTCGCGCCAAACTATCGGGAACAATTGCGTAACCTGGTCATCGGAATTAATTGATGTGACTACAGAGCTACAATTCTCGCTAGCTAACCGTAAACGCACAAAACAGTCAATTTCCTTCTCTTCAAAAGAAATCTCCTCCCTTCTAAATCTAATCGTAAAAAGAATACGCACATCGATTTCGGAAAAAAAAAGCAACGTGAAACCAACACACAGTTTTTTTTTTCCTTTTCAAATCACGACGTGTACTTAAATACCCTAGACGACGTCAATAATCAAACACACGGTCTTCTTGCTCACAAACAACCGTCACAATGAACTGCTCTGAAGTGCTTCTGTATTTCTACGCCGTGATGATGGGCCTGTGCTGCCTGTTCCCGTACAACTCCTTCTTTGCGTCTCCCTCGTACATCGCCAACTACTACAAGTTCGCCGCGGTCAAGGACACCGATGATGTGAGCACACTGCCCAAGTCCGACCTCACCTTCTGGCCCAACAGCTCCACGTGGGTGATACTCCTGATGCTCTTCCCCATGCTGTTCAGTCAGATTGTTATGCTTCTGCCGTGCATGATCCGGCTCAATATGCAAGTCCGCATGGCCATTGGCTGCAGTTGCCTGATCGTTGTCATGCTGCTCGTGCCTGTCTGTGCGGCCGGCGGTGGTACCTCTGAGGGTGGCGCCCTGACCGTCATGATCATCACCCCGATCGCCTGCGGCTACGCGACGACCCTGGTGCAAGCGACACAGTATTCCTTCTTCGGCACGCTGCCCACAGCCTACATGACGGCCTACGTCCTCGGTGGTGGTCTTTCCGGTTGCGTCAACTCGGTCCTGCGCATCATCATCGCCTCCTCGCTACCGTCCACCTTCCACGGCGTCAAGACAGGTGCGGTTATCTTCTTCTGCATCTGCATTGCCCTCATGATTGTGACGATTGTGATTATCATTTGCCTCCGCTACCACCCGATCGTGCGGGAACTGTGCACCGCGTACAACGATGGCTTCTGCAGCCCCAAGGCAGGCAACACTCACGACCTCAGCGAAGACCACATGCTCCAGCAACACCCCATCGACTCTGTCTCTGAGCTTCTGGAGAAGGAGGAGCGCGTGACGGAGGGCATTGAGCCCTCAGCAGCCCCAGGCGATGAGCGCGCGATGCAACACACCACGGACTCCTCCGACGACAACCACGAGCAGGTACACGAGTCTGCAGATGAAAACACCGACACGAACATCTTTATTGTGATGAAGCGTATCTGGGTCATGATGTTGTGCGTGTGTGTCACCATGTTCACGACGCTCACACTGTTCCCTGGCGTCGGTCTCTCCGCCATGCACAGCGACGATAAAAGCACCGACGCCAGCTCCAGCGCGGCTGATGATACTAAGTGGGAACCGGAGGCGATCATGCCCATGGTGATCATTCTCATGTACAACGCTGGTGACTTCGTGGGCCGTTTCTTGACGAACTTCCATGTTGTCTGGATGCCCGAGAAGACCGTGCCCATCATGGTGATTGCCCGCATCATCGTGTGCGTCATCCCGCTCGCTCTGGGCACATCGAAGCCCAAGGTTATCAACAGCAATGTGAACCCCATCATCATTTTTCTGATTCTCGGCTTGACGAACGGGTACCTGATCGGCCTCACCATGGCGTACGGCACGGGCAGCAAGAAGCTCGTCACACAGCGTGAGAAGTCGAAGGGCGGTCTGGTTATGTGCTTCAGCTTGTTGGTCGGCATGACGCTCGGCAGCGTTCTGAGCCTGCTTATCATGACCTTCAAGATTAATGCATAAGCGGATGCTCCACCGTGGAGACCCGCGACGACGCGCGATGCGCTGCTTCTCAAAAGAAACGAAAATAATGCACTCTTTGAGTGTTCCCCATCTTTTTTTATTTTCTCCATTCGCACTGCTTCCCAAGCCCGCATTATCCCATACCCTTTTCTTCAAACAACGCGGTCATCGCCAAATGATATTCTCCAGGCTCAAATGCGACTGATCTGATCAAATCTCTTCTCTGATCCAAAGAACCTTTTTGTCTTTGTTTCGTCAAAACTCCAATTTTAATTGTATTTTTATAAACACTGGCACTTCTTCCCACGAGATGGGAATCCTCACGTACATATCCGTGCTTTGTACCCTTTCTGGACGAGCTCACCTTTACGAATTTGAGATGTTCCCGGCCATTTTTTTTTTCTGATTGTTCGTTTACGGTTTTTCCCTTTCCTTTTCCCCCCTTTCCCCCCTTTTTTTCCTCTTTTCCCTCTTTTCCCCTCTTTTTTCCTCTTTTTCCTCTTTTTTCCTCTTTTCCCCCCTTTTTCCCTCTTTTCCCCTCTTTTCGGCACCTTCTCCCCAGATAAACATCATGTCTTCTTTATTTTTCTCTTCTCGCGGTGGTCACATTTGGAAAAAGTGCAATCAGGGACAGGCACACTCGAGCTAGCTTCACCGGCTCTACTTCAAGCGCGACCTGCCCATGTCCGTTGCGCCGCGCACACTATTCTTTTCATGTTTTCCTTTTTGTTTCGTCTTACATGTCCAGCGAACTCTCTGACCCTCTGAGGAACCATCGAGAACGCGTGATGAAACAGAAGAGACAAGCAGAACAGGATGGCGCTTCCAATACCACTCCGCTCTCTCTCAAAAAAAAAAAAAAATCAAAAACAACAACAACTGGAAATATACACATGCTAAAAACGCTTTTTTTTTTCCTTGCTCATCTTGTTGCCTCACCCGGTGTATGAGGCCCATAGGGTTTCAATATGTGGGCTGTTGCGTAAAAAAGTTTTGAGCGTCACGCACGCACAACAACAACGAAGAGATTAAATAAAATGCAAGAACACATACAGAGACACGCGAAATTTCAAAGCATCGGCTTGTACGCCGCGGACGAGGCGCATACCATCCTTTTTTTTTTTTTTTTCGCTGTCACTCGGTTCTTAGATCTCTGAAATGCTCGTAACTTCACCTGGCCAACAATCGCAACACACACAACCACAGTACCAAAAGATGCTGAGCGCACAAGACGAGAGCAATAAAGTAAATTCAAGCATGGGTAGTCGTAACTGGTCACCACCGTTGTGAACTGGACGCGGTGATGGGCATGCCGACATCCTTTGAAGCGCTGGCTATGTTCATGTCCATTTGATCTGACCTCTCAATGCAGATGTCACTCCACGCGACCACAGGTGCGCCTACAAAAAAAAACAAAAACACACATTATGAGCAACGACAACATCGGAAATAGAAAAACACACATGGCCACACTTACGCATACTCAGAGACGAAGCAGTGCGAGTGAAAACAGTGCGTGCCTCACATCACGGCTTTTCGCGTACTCTCTCTCTCTCTTGCGTGCGGGTGCGTGTGTATGTGTGCTTCAATGAAGCGCAACCGTGATGTATAAAAAGACGGTAGACGAACTCTGTGTCGTCTGTGTGAGGCACACGCTTAAAAAGAGCCTCTGCTCAACATCGCTTCGATTTCCTTCCTTGTGCACGTAAGCAACCCGTCATCTCAGTGACACAATCATCCCTTTCGCGTTGTGCTCTCCTCACTCTTGCTCATCGCTCCTTCTCCCTCATGCTCTACCACCACCACTACCATCATGAATGGCTCAGTATACCTAGGTACGAATGCTGCGAGGTCTCTCACGTGCGGCGGTAAGAAAGCAGCGCCCCTTCGCGGCTGCACTGGCCAGTGCCATCCGCTGGGAGAGTCACCATGCCACGACGACACCAGGCAACACCGAACCCACCACCAGTTCAACCACAGGCGCGAGTGCGAAGGCAGAGACAGTCACCGCCGCTGATACAAAGGCCGCTACAGACAGCCAGGTACGCAGCTCAATGGACCGTGCGGCCGAGGCGCGCCGTGAAATCGCCGAGCTCTGGCGCCAATGTAGTGAGGTGGAGGCGCGGCAGACCACATCCGACGCCGCGACGACAGCGGCGGCGAGCGCACCGGACGGTCAAAATGCTGCAGATGCATCGCGTCTCGCAGCGGTAAGCGCGCTCTTGGACAAGTACGACATCGACGTCACCACGCCGCGTGAACAGGACGTTTGCCGTGGCCTCGGCGACGCCCTGGATCGTCTTCTCCTCCTGTGTGTGCCTCTGCCGCCCGCGTCAGACGAGAGCACAGCCATGCTCGAGCGCGTGCTGAACGCTTCTGCCCGACAAGGCCGCAAGCTGAACATGCGCACAGTGCAACACCTCTTCGCGCGCACGAGTCACTTCGCCGAGGCGCTCGCCATTTTCTACGCGCTGCGCCAGTGTCACTTCGCGATGAGCATCGAGGCCTACCACGCCATGCTGTACTCTCTGCAACGCCTAGAAGAGGAGGGCTGGGCCGAGCGCTTCCACGACGAGTACAAGGAGAGCAAAGGCCAGTTCACCTCAGAGCAGGCGTTGGACTTTGTGCTCCGTGGTGTGGACAGCCAGTTGCTGCCGGAGAATAAGCCCTGGCTTGGACGTGTCATGTTTGCCGAGACCGACAACGCGGCTGTGCAGAGGCAGAGTATGGCGTCGTTTGATGAGATGGGAAAACTTTGGGTGAATCGCTACAAGACGGCGGACAACATCTAACCAGTGGACAGACACGCCTTTCGGCAAGAAAGAGTCAAGAACAACAAAACCACCACCACCACCACCAGCACCACCAGTGAAACCAAGCGAAACGAAAGAAACAGGGTGAATCACGCGCGTCCGCCATGGGCAGCCTCGCGGAACATGTTGCGTGCGCGGCTAAGATCACACGAACGTTGTCTTCAAAACCCCCGCCTCCCTTTCCGTTCTTCGGTGACAGCGCGAGGGAGCGCCGACAACAGATGACGGTTTGTGATTGACCGTTCCTGGTGTCGGCTCGTGATGCCTCATGCCGCACAAAGCACAAGACACACACACACACACACCGCATAGCAGCGGGCTGCCGGAGTTGAGAAGAACGAACAGCACCAACAATGTCGACATGGGAACCAATCGATGTGAATGACTCTGCGTATGTACACAGACTGCATTCCTCTCTTCTCCCTTTTTTCTCATCTTTTTTCTTCATCACTGGCCCCACTGCCTGTCCTCGCAAGGTGCACCTCTCTCCCTCTCCCTTACTCACTTGCTTTTCTCTTTTGATTGGTTGTTGTGCCACACGACCGCACCGGTCATTGCTGGAGAATTGTTTGTTTTCTTCTTCTTGTACACACAAGCGTACCCACCCATTGTCAAGAGCGACTTCACGCTCTCTGCAGGACGAGCCCCCAACACTACCACATCCTGCTTGTTTTTGTACGCTAGACATCTGTCTATTCTCTGCGTGCCTTAATTTTCGGCACCTCATTCGACTCTGTATCATTATCACGACACGAGTGACATCGGTCAACTGTGACGCATCGGATCCCCAAGCGAAGCTTCTCCACCGTCCCATGCGCACCTCCACGTCCGTCACGGCATCACCGCGTCCAAAGGGCTCTCAAGTACCTTCCAATGTGAGGTTCAACATGCCAGTCGCTGCGGAGCCCACCGCAGCCACGGTCTCACGGCCACCGAGTAGCTCTGGCAGTGCCTCCGTTAGTCATGTGCTGCGTGCACTTCAACAAGAGAACGACACGCTGCGCTCCCAGCTTCTCCAATCGCAGGAGTCAACACACCAGCTCTCGCGTCAGCTGGAGGACGCACTCGCCACGCTCAGGGAGGCGTCCGAGGCGCAGAAGGACGGCCCACTTCGTGCGACTGTGAGCGCGCTGCAAGCACGATGCCAGACTCTCGCTGAGCGGCTGCTTTCTGTTGTCCAAGGCCGTCAGAGCTCGCACTCCGCCGAGGTGCTCTTCCTCCTGCGTGCCCAGCAGGAGGAGCGTCTCTTCCTCACAGAGTCCTTGGAAGATATCCTGTCGGAGCTACGGGGCTGTAGTCGCGAAGCCGTTCACGCGGAGGTTATGGATGCATCGCAACTCGCCCAGGCGGATGCACTGAACCAGACCACTGGGACGGGTAGGGATAGCGAGGGCACTGTTGGCCTGCACGCGGGCACGGTGTACCGCCTCATGACGCTCGTGGCGGACGAGATGCGCCAACAACGGGCTCAACTCAAACTCGATGCGGTGCGCGCGCGCATGTCATTGGAGCATGTGGAGGACGTGCTTGTGGACGTGCAGGAGGCCGCCGAGCGTGCGACACGCTCCGTGTTCCAGAGCTGGAGCACACTCACCACGCACGCGGAGCTCATTGCCCAGGCCGATGTAGTGGGTGATGTGGAGGGCGACGCGACAGTCATGACGTCATTCTCTCAGCATCACCCAGGCAAAGGCGGCCGGACATCGTGGGGGAGTAGCCGTTTGTCGACTTCAAGTGCCATGCGGCCCCCTCCACGCTCGCTGCCCCTCAGCGGTGGTGCCTCCCGTCTCCACACACAACTTCCGTATCGACATACCCGGAACATGCCCACGCCAACGGTGGGTCGACACCCACTTGATCGTGTACATCGCGATGCAGGTGGCTATCGTGTGGGCGTCGAGGACGCCACGGAAGATGAAGAGGACTTGGCCGGAGAAGAGGGCAGCGCGTACGACGGTGGTGACGCTGCTGGGGACCCCACAACGGAAGCCTCTCTCCTCAATGACACAACCGTGATGAGCGCCGCGATGCTTTTCCCTCTCTTGGAAGAAGAGCTGGCCTGGGCGAGCGATGTGCTGAAGGCGTGCTACCGCGGTCTTGGCGATGCGCGACAGTGCACCACGGAGGCTTGCGCCGCCCTGGAGACGATGGTCGAGTCGACAGCGATGAGTCCAACCGGGGAACAGCCGTCTACCACGCGCTCACGCCGTGCGGTACGTCCATCGGCTGGCAGCGTTGCCTCTCTCTCGGGTGTGAGTGAAGAAGTCGCGCGACTTCTGCAGAGCTTCCTGGAAGATCTTCAGACTCTCGCTCGTAAGTCAGCCCACCAGCAGGAGGGCCTAGCGCGGCGGCTATCAACGGAAATGCAACAACAGTACTTCGCTGCCCGCCAACACGAGGAACGCGTGCAGGCCCTGGAGTCTGAGAACGCGAAGTTGATGGCTTCGTGGAATCGTCTTCAGACTGAGCTGGAGACACGTGCTACCGCAACCATTGTCGGTGCGCGCGCGCACCGCGAGGGCGACGTTGCACGCAGCGCCGTAACCACCGACTCACCGCCGCATATTGTGACGCCGGAGCGGGCTCCTGCAGCAGCTACCACACGCACAGAGGCACCAGCGGTTGGAGAGGCTCCGCAGACACGTGCCTTTCCCATGAGGACCAGTATTGTCGCCGGTCTGGCACTCAACAAAAGCGTTGGTGCTGGTGTGGGTGGTCCGCAGGCGAACCCCACCGAGCACGTCTACGCACAGTCGACAGGCAAGCGGAAGAGGGCACCTCCGACGGCAGCCGACCTGGCCGGTCCCACGCATCGCGCCCTTGAGTATGACGACCATGAGGAGGCTCTCGCGCACGGGTCTGAGCACCCCCGCAGACGCGCCATACCCCCCCACACGCCACCACACGCGTTACAACGTTCGTCGGCCGCTGCACCCCATACGTCAGTGCCACCACACAGCTACGCCGACTCCTCGAGCCTCGATGCCTATAGTCCGGCGGAGGAGGACAGCGACGCTGATGTCCGTTTGAGCGAGTCCACTGCCGATCTCTGGGTCCAGCCCTCACCGAAAGCCACACAGCGACGTCCAGCCACGTCATCTACAGCACACAAGAAGAACAATTACACCACCGACGTGACGGGCGCTGACGCTCCACGTTCGGCTCGTCACAATGGCAGCATGCCTCTGCGCCGTCGCGACGGCAGTCCACCGCGTGAGGACTCCGTGGAGCGCACATCACCGTATCGCAGCGAACGGGCTGCGCCACCGCCTCGGCGCTTCGCCCCTGCGCAGTCGTCTACGATGCGTGTTGCGACTGGCGCGCGTCAGACAGCGGCGCTCTCCTCACCTCCGTCGCCTTCACTGACCGCAGCGAGGCCTGCCCGTGGTGCGCGGCCTCTCTCTCCATCGGCGCGCACCACGGCGAGGAATGCCGCGGCCTTTGCATCTTCTACCACTGCACCGCGATCACCAGTCTCTCCCGTTATTGCGGAAGTACCGGATGTCCCGCCTCGCTCAGCGGCGGTTGACAAGCTGTGGAAGTCTCTCCAGTCCCGTTCGCGACCTACCTCGCCGACTGCTGTCCGATCCATCTCAGCGACAACCCGCATCTCACCATCAGGGCTGGTGAGCCCTCGTCGTGAACGCGTGACTTCTCCACGACACGAGCCGGAGACAGAAGGACGCGCACCGGACACTTCACGATCGTGGAGGTCAGTGCGTGAATCTCTTATGAGTAGCCCGTCACGAGACTAGGAGCGAAGGATCGTGCTTTCGTGCGTGCGTGCGTGTGTGTGTGTGTATGCAGTGCTCCTCCGACGCTCACACGCTGCATTCAGGAAGTGTGGTCTGACGAGCTAGTCGACATCTGTCTAGCCCCACTTGTTTTTTCCGTCACTTCTTATCGAAGAAATTATCAACCACAATGAAGAAATGCGACACACACACACACACACGTACCCATTCTCCTTGACTTGATCTTTTTTCGCCTTCATTTTCACTGGCAAAAGAAGAAGAACAGAGGAATACCAGTTCGCGCGTCCACCCCACCCGCACCCACTCGCAGCATCGTAGGCGAAGCGCACCCTTTCCTCCCTCGCCCTCTGCCTTTTTCTTTATTACCCCCTTCTAATTTGAAACGATGCGATGACACCTATGTGAGACAAAGAAGGAGGCACCACCATGACACCGACATCAACTACCTTCCAACAACCCTTTTATTCTGCTCCGATTTCTCCTTCGCTTGTTACCTTTCAAGATACGCTTCGTGTTGGCATCTCTCTCTCTTCTCTCTTTTCTCTCCTTCACTCTCTCCCTTACCAGTCAATGGAGCTGCGAGACCGTCGTGGCTTGACAGGGAAGAGGCAGCTGGTATCGGCTGTCGCGATGCCCGAGGACACGGTCGACGACAAGAAACGGCGCGTGAAGAAACAGGAGCGTCGCGAGGCTAGGAAGGGTGCACTGTACTACGCGGTCTTCCTGCTTATCGCACTCGGGCTGCCGTGCTACATTGTCATCCGCAGCACGCCCTTCTTTATCTTCCAGAATGTTCGCTGTCGACTCAGCGATCACATTGTGTCGGACCGCGCTGCCAAGGGTATGGAGGCCGGCTACGCGCAGTACTTCAGTGATCCCCCGCTTTACCTCTCCGACGCCTACAATCGCACCGTCTTCTGGGGAACCTACGAGCCATCGCACATTTTCACCATGAAGAGCCGCTCCGATAAGCCGGTGATGGTGGGCATCGCGTGGTACGATGCGCTAGGTCAGCACCCGCTCCGTCACTTGATGCCGTATACGCACAACAAAGTCAACGCCCCGAAGAGCGCACAGAAGAAGGGCAGGGACCCGGAAGTGATGCAGGTGCGGTGGGTGGTGCATGACGGCCTACACTACGGCAAGCAGACAATCAACGATGCCGCGAACCGCCTCCGCGTGAACGTGGAGTTTCTCAAGAGCCCCTCTGGAGACTCGTGGCACGTGCGCCTGCACGGTGCGTACGAGGGCGGTAAACCTCTCGACGTGGTCGTGTACGTGGTCAACGGCGATGCACAAGAGCACCTTGAGGTGGCAGCCCCGACGGCACACAACGACGGTGACTGGTCTCCACTGTTGCGTGGCCAGCTGCGACGCGGCACAGGGGACAACGCAGTACAAGAGCCTTTCACCGTGCGCGTCTATGACGACCACAACCCACTCTACGACACCGCGCCGTGGCGTGTGCAGGGCCTCCACATCGACGACGTCGATGGGGCCTTTGCGCTTACCTCGCCCGAGGTCCTCGGGGGCACCATCTCTGAGCGTGCTAAAACGGAAGGCCGTGGCATCTCCGCAGGCCGCCCGCTCAAGTCATTGCAGCGCCAGCACATTGATCTCGCTCACTTGCCCAGCACAGCCTTCACGTACATTGATCAAAAGGATCAGCACACGTTTCGCGCCTTCGCCCCAGCGGCCTCCGGTCAGAATGGCCACAATGTGATGGTGCTGACCAAGCAGTACGATGCCAGCTTCCGCCTGGAGGTCTCGCTGATTCCCGCACAGTATGCTGATAGCCAAGACGCTCAGGCGGCGCAGACGGGCAAGAAGAAAGGCGGACGCGTTGGTTCTCTCATCCCTCGCTACGACTCGTTGTCCACGTGTCAGCTCACCAACGCGTTCCGGCGGCGTGACAAGGCGATTCACGCGCACGTGCTCAAAATCTTCAAGCCACTCGTCGGCCGCTTCAACGTGAGCGGTAGCCTCTACCAACAGCTGGCCTCGCTGACCCTAGGTGAGATGTTCGGCTCCATGTCGTACGGCGTAGGCCACTACCTCGAGGCGGATCCAGAGGTGGATGCGGCATGGGATCGTGCGGGTCAGTTTCCCGAGAACGAACGCATCAGCGCACCGGTGGGATCGCCGTCACCGCAGGTAGCACGTGCGTGGGCACTGCTGGGCTCACGCACGGATGAGCCAGTCGGGCAGGCTTTCCTCACGGGTCTGCAGCTGCCCTTCCTCATTCGTTGGAACAAGGAGCTCGTGAAGGACGTGCTTGCTTCGTGGCTGCTGGACGCGCAGAACCCGTCTACGGGCTTCATCCCCGCACGGGCAACGTTTACGGCGATGACGCGCTCCATGACGACGCCCAGTCTGCGGCGCGAACACACGGCCATGGCCAGCCCACCCACGCTGCTGCTCGGTCTCCGCGAGTACCTGCGGGAGGTCGCGCGTAAGGGCGACCGCGTCAAGCGGGCGAGCCAGAAGAAGGAGCGTAACCGCCCCGCGTACTACGAGCGCGAAGTCGCGGCAGACAAGCAGTTTCTCAGCCTGGTGTTACCGGCACTGAAGCGGTGGCGGCAGTGGTGGCATGAAAGCCAGTGCGGTGGTCTCACGCCGGAGCTGGCGGCAGCGTGCGCGACGGGCAGCGGCGTGCCCCGGCGCCCTCTGGAGCAGTGGCCTACCACCCCAACAGGTCGCCCTGAGGATCAGCTCGTGTACCGCTGGCACCTGCGCGATGGCCACCGACTCCCGGCAAGCGGCATGGAGGACTACTTTCGCCCTGTGTGCAGAACGGAGGGCGGCGGTGACGCGCATCTGCTCGAGGCTCACGTCGATGCGTTCGCGTGGATCGCTATGCTCAGCCAGCTCATTAGCGACGTGGAAACGAACTTCCTGCACCTCCCCGAGAGTGTGCGCGTGGACTGGGCGGCGCACTTGAACGCCCTCCACTGGGATGCGCAGAACCAGCGCTACGCCGACCGCCTCGGCTGTGAAGGACAGCCCTTCTCGCCGTACGTCGGATATCCAAATTTGTTTCCCGTCATGCTGGGCATCCTCGACGCCCCTGATGCGGACAAAGTGGTCGCCACGCTCAAGCTGGCCCAGTCACAGCTGTGGTCCGCGTACGGGCTCATGTCCGCGTCTTTTGGGTCCGTTGCCTTGGCGCGTGAGAAGGGCGTCCACCACGAGAATCTCTTCACCGGCCCTATTTGGCCCTCGTTAAACTTTCTCTTTCTGTACGGCATCAAGACCAAGTACATTGAACTTCTCGGCGGAGCGACTGACACTGTCCACGGTGGTGCGCTGGCGGCGGACCTGTACGAGTCGCTGCACCTGCAGCTCACGGAAACGATCCGCACAGGCTCGCGTTGGTGGGAGTTCTTCAATCCCGTCTACGGTGATGGCGAGGGAAGCAAGACATACATTGGTACGCGTGCCTTGCTTCTTGGCATGATGGCGTACTTTTCCTAGAGAAGAGTGACAGCGCGAAGGCGTGCGGAGGGCGAGCGTGCATCTGAGAAGGGAGTGCACTCACACCTACCCACGAACAGAGACGCGCAGAGGTGTACCAGAACGACGTATGTACCCTTCTTGGTGACCTAATCTGTGCATTGTTTGCCAGCCGATACCCCCCTTCACTCCGTCTCACGCTTCTCGCGCATAAGCATGCTTAACGTACGGTGTGATAAGTAAGAGTGCGAAATAATAGATGAGCGACTACACATTTCCTCTCAAGCAGTCATCCATATCGACATAGACCGGCAAGACTCGTTTTCTGACGTGCTCTTCGACAGCTCCCTCCGCATCCCCCCCGCCTCCCTGGAGGAAATCGCGCGTTCTGCTTTCACGCGATATGCGTATGTGCTCTCCTCCGTGTTCATGACAAACTCGGAAACAGAGCGTGGGATCCTTTTTACTCTGCACACAGCTTGAGTTGTTGATGCACGCGACATGCCTTTCCGACACACTCTTCAACGTCCCCTTCTCCCACCCTTTCTCTTCGCCCCTTTGTGGATTTCACGCTGTCGTGCGCACCTCCTCCTCCTCCGCCTCCTCCTTCTTCTTCCCTCACGGCAGTTCACTTTCATAGTACATCATGGGTCACCTCGATCAGTGGCGCTCCCGCCAGAAGATTGGCATGGGCAAGGGCTCCCGTTTCTGCGTCGTGTGCAGCAACCAGAAGGCTCTCATCCGCAAGTACGGCCTCAACGTGTGCCGTCAGTGCTTCCGTGAGAACGCCGAGCACATTGGCTTCAACAAGCTCCGTTAAACGAGCGAGTCGAGGGCGAGAGAAGACGATAGGAAAACAAAGAGAGCGAAACACACACACATATGAACACCCCGGGTCTTCTGTACGTTTGTCTCTCACTGCAAACCGGCGTGGTGGAGTGTCATATTGTTAACCCGAGCCTAGCCTAAACCGCATACTGAACGGCGGGAACGCACCCGACACAGACCAACTCCGCCTTGGTCTGTCACGTCCGCTCCCACTTCGGCGCGGTGCCTTTCGTGTTCCGAGGACCTTGTGCGCGTGTGTGCGTACGCTATGCAGTGCACTTGCCTTCATTTCCTTTTCCCTATTTTGACTACGAACACAAATTACCAAAGTAATGAGGTTAACCAACATCACCGCCCTACAGAAGCTCAGCTCTGTCGCGGGAGGGAAAGACTAAGCACGGCACGTGGCTACACTCGTCGCTCTTTCGGCACTCCCAGCTTACATTCACTGCCTCGATGTGCCTGGGGCGCGAAAGGACGATACTGCAGACACACAAGACCACATACCCATCTGTTCACGTTCGTCAATGTGTATGTGTGCGGCTTTTTGTACCTCAATGACCACAGGGTGCGCACCTCCCCCCCCCCTCCTGGCTGGCTCAGCTGGAAATGTGTAGCCATGCGTCGCGGATTTACCCTCTCTCCCTACCTCGCCCCGCACATCGTCTGCTCTTTCTCTACCTGCCCTCTCTCACTCTTTCAACTTCACTTCGTGCTTTTCTTTCTTTTTGCGATTCCTCTATTCTTCTATCGCACATGGCAACCGCTACTGCCCTCCACTGTGATGCATACGTGACAACCTGGCCTACTCCCCTCACAGCAACTACTTTTTTTTCTCTTTCTTTGTACCGCCAATACCTATCTCATCCTCTCTCTCTCACATAGGACTCTTCAACCCGATCCAATTCGAAGCGATCGACAGCGCACATCTGCCAACAGATCGTAGCTGACACTTCCCTTCGCACCCCTTTCCCCCTCTCCGGGAAAATACAAATACTCACCTGAGCAGGGAAACAACAATCAAAACATAACGCCACAATTTTACATTTTAGCTTGCTTGCATTTGTCTTTGCCATTGTACATTTGTCTTGATACAAACACGCCGACTGACCACAATGAGTGCCTTGAACAAGACACCAGAGAAACATACGGACCCTACCCCGGCGTTGTCACCGCACCCGGTGCGCGCGTCGACGTCGGCACCGCGTGGAGAAGCGCAAGCGGCCACAAAGACGCCCAGCAAAAGCCCTACGCCTGCGAAGGGCGGCAAGCGCCTTGTTCGTAAGCAAAAGGACAACTCTGCCCGAGAGGCTGCCGTGCGCAAGCAGCGCGAAGAGACGAAGCGCACGCAGCAGGAGCTTGAGCGCCAGCGTCAAG
Organism: Wallacemonas rigidus; assembly: GCA_030849045.1. NCBI lineage: Eukaryota > Euglenozoa > Kinetoplastea > Trypanosomatida > Trypanosomatidae > Wallacemonas > Wallacemonas rigidus. The sequence goes on from JASAOL010000610.1 coordinate 337,341, forward strand.
AAGAAGCCGAGGCGGCAAGGGAAAAGGCAGCTAAGCTTCGCCAACACGAGCAGGAGCTTCGTGAGAAGCGCCAGAAGAGCTCTCAGAGCCGGAAACAGAAAGGCACTGACCGAGACGACCAGGAACGTCAAATGCTGAAGAAGGAGCGCGAGGAGGAGGAGAAGCGCAAGGCCGAGTTCGTTCGCCAGCAGCGTGAGGAAGCCCAGCGCAAGCGCGAGGAGGCCCAGAAGCAGCGGGAGGAGGAGATCAAGCGCCGCCGAGCTGCCATGGAGGAGGAGATGCAGAAGCTAAAGGAAATGCAGGAGCATGACGCCAAGGAGGCCGAGGAGCAGCGCAAGCAGCGCGTGGCCGAGGAGCGCGAGGTTTCCAAGAAGCGGACCGATGAGCGCGAACCCGATCAGCATGATTCCCTCGCTGAGACGCGTCGCCTGAAGACGGAGGCGAAGGAACTGAAGGAGAAGGAGCGCGAGGAGGAGGAGAAGCGCAAGGCCGAGTTCGTTCGCCAGCAGCGTGAGGAAGCCCAGCGCAAGCGCGAGGAGGCCCAGAAGCAGCGGGAGGAGGAGATCAAGCGCCGCCGAGCTGCCATGGAGGAGGAGATGCAGAAGCTAAAGGAAATTCAGGAGCAGGACGCCAAGGAGGCCGAGGAGCAGCGCAAGCAGCGCGTGGCCGAGGAGCGCGAGGTTTCCAAGAAGCGGACCGATGAGCGCGAACCCGATCAGCATGATTCCCTCGCTGAGACGCGTCGCCTGAAGACGGAGGCGAAGGAACTGAAGGAGAAGGAGCGCGAGGAGGAGGAGAAGCGCAAGGCCGAGTTCGTTCGCCAGCAGCGTGAGGAAGCCCAGCGCAAGCGCGAGGAGGCCCAGAAGCAGCGGGAGGAGGAGATCAAGCGCCGCCGAGCTGCCATGGAGGAGGAGATGCAGAAGCTAAAGGAAATGCAGGAGCATGACGCCAAGGAGGCCGAGGAGCAGCGCAAGCAGCGCGTGGCCGAGGAGCGCGCTAAGCGCGAAGAAGAGAAGAATAAGAAGGAGGAGTACATAGCGGAAAAGCAGCGTGCAGCTGCCGAGGAGCGTAAGCGGCTCGAAGAGGAGCTCCAGCGTCGAAAGGAGGAAGAAGAGCGCGAAATGGAGGCGAAGCGCCAGCGTGTGCTGCAACAGCTGCAGGAGCACTACGACATCGTCGATGAAGATGACGAGGTGGTCGGTGAGCAACCCGCTGAACAAACGGAAAGGCAAAACGAATAGGCGCCTGAAAAGCGATCAAACAAATAAACTCACAAGAACGATAGTATTAAAAAAAAAAAAAAGAGATGGAGGAAACCACAAGTCAGAGAACGGGAGCCTCGTCGTGTGACACGTTTCAGTGCGGACGATGTATAAAAACGAAATGCCGTGACACACCCTGCTCCATTATCTTTTCGACCAAACTCCCAATACTACATCTTGTTGATTTTCATTTGGAAGTCACTACCACATCACTGGCTGCGCTGACTCGCCATTCAGACTGTACGCCTCATTTTGTTATGTTTTATTTTGGTTTTTTTTTTTTGGCATTCTTTTTTTTTTTTTTTTTACGCGCGTCTGCTTCTTTAATTTTTTTCAATGACTGTTGTGTCTTCCATCTCCCATCTCCCGCGTTGGAGCGGCAGTATTTGTTTTGCCTATAGTTGCCCAAGATCATTGTTGGTTTATCCACTTTTTTTCTTCTTCTCTTTCTCGTCATTCGGATAAGTTGGCCTGATGTTTTTTTTTTGTTCCAACTCTTCGACATAGCATCCGTGTGTTCTGTTCCAAGTTTCGTCCTCTTTGCTCAGCCCCGACCGCTGAAAAACTATAGGTGACAGCCCACATTCATCCACGTGCGCGTGGGCAGTTTGAGATGCCGTTCACACTACTTCCTGACGTTCGCACGACAAGAGTAACGTGACGAGTGTAGGAGGTCATATGGAGAATGCTAACACCGTCACCTACACTGTGAAACCAGCATCCCGGAACAAGTTTATTTTAGGCGTATCGATGACCTGCTCGCTTGGTTATCTGTGGGTGTGCGGCGCGACGATTGCCCCGTCGCCTAAGCCTTCAATGCGCTTGGTGTACCTCGGTTGAGCTTTCCCAGTCGCGCAGGGACCACATCCAGCGCCCCCCCCCCCTCTCCCCCCCCCACACACAGTTCCTCGCTCTCCATCCGGCCTCACTCCTTTTTCCTGTCTTTCCGTCTCGTTCTCTAAAGCATACCTTGACCCGAACAAACAGCCTCACTGCTTCCCCCCTCGAACCCGATGCTTGTGTCTTCGCGACAACCGTACTACCCTCCTACGTCCACTTTTTTCGGACACACACAACTAATTTCGTGCTGCTCTCACTCGGTACCCTGAAACCGTGCAGCGGTCTATCACACACACACACACACTGGATGCCAACGACCTTTCTGACGAGCAGCCATCTCGTGGCAACGTGCTGCGCCGCAGTGACGAGTGGCGCGATGACGACCTCCTTGCGCTCCCTTCAAAGACGTACGCCGGCCCTGGTGCAGGCCTCTGCTGTGCGGTCGCTCTGCGCGTGGTGATTGTGATCTTGGCTCTTGTTGCTCTTGTGCTGTGCATCGTCACGCAGGTGACGGTGTTCTACGATGAGGTAGAGCCGTTCGGGCCAGGCGCAGAGAAAAAGACTGTCTACAAGCTCTGGTCGACGGTGAAAACAGACTATCTGGAGACTGAATCCGAGAGGGACGATAGAGAGGAGGATCTGACCGGTGTTGCCACGTGTTTGGTCATCGGCCTTGTGTTCAGCGTATTCGCCCTTGCCTTGTCGATCACGTTTTTCATTCTGCTCTTCGTGCGCCGCTCGCAGCGCCACCGCGACGATGCGGACGCGTGTCGCCGTCACGAAGAGCGACTAGGACAGCTTGAGAGGAGTGACGAGGAGATGTGGTAGCTGGGCGATCGCACCTCACACCGCACTGTCGCACAGCATCGTGACGCTCGTATCGATGAGCTTCGTCGTGACGCTCACGGTGACGGTGTGGACCTGTACAAGCGCGAGCGGAAGAGCTGCCGTGAGGACCGCGGCGTGTGGCTCGGCGTGCTCTTTGCGTTTCTTGTTACATTCGTGCTCGTGCTAATTGGCTTCATTGTCGCCATTGTCGTGTTCAACGACGAGTACAGGACCGAGGAGGAGGATCGATTCCCCGGTGGCGATACGAGCTCCCTTCGTGAGTGTGTGTGTGTGTGTGTGTGTGGATCGCGCTCGTGGCAGCTCTCATTGCCTTGGCTGCGCTCGCTCTTACGGCACTGCGTCCGTATGGCCGCGGCCGCCTGGAGGACCTGGAGCACCCTGGCCCCTACCGCAGTGCGCAGTACACGCTCTCGGCCCCTGCGGCACGCCACAGCTTCGCGCCGTTTCCCCACGGCGACTGCGATGTGCCTGCGCCGATGCTGCTCAAGTCCCAGCGGATCGCTACGGGTGTGCCTCTACAGTCGGGGTTCGAGGAGGATCTTAACGTCCCACCAGTGGCAGAGAACTACGCCTCGTACCACCCCCAGTACGGTGGCGGGTACTACTGCGGCAACGAGGCTGGCCAGACCGCTAACAACCGTGTACAGGGAGCCAGCCCTAAAAGCCGCGAGACGGAGCTGTGATGGCAGGCGTGTGTGTGTGCTGAACACCACACAGGGTGGCCGGGGTGTGAGTCCCACCTCTTGCGCGGTTCGCACAAGCTGCCGTCCCGTCGGGCAGCGAAGGCGTGTCCTTACGGTACTGTTTCAAATTCGCCTGTGCCAAAAGGACGCGTGCGTTGCTGCTCGCGCTTTTACTATTTTTTTTTTGTTTCCACTGTTCTTGTCGATTCAATGATATTAATGTGACGGCTGTGCTTCTCTCATCCCCGTCTCTTTACTTTTTTCCCCTCTCTTTTCTGTGCGTTTCGATTCCTCGTACTCGGGACATCGAGCGGCTCACAGCCTTCTCGGTGCGTTGCACCTCTTTGCTTTTCGTTCTTCACGGTTTTCGCATATGTTTTCCGCTTAGCGACCCCGCGACGCCCCTGTGCGTCCCTGGGTGGTCAATTCGCCGCATTCGGACCTCTTGCTGTGTTTTTCTATTCGGCGGAGTGTGCTCGCGTGCATCTGGGTATGGCGTTGCGGTACAACACTGTAGACTGTGCCTCACGTGACTGCAGATGCCTGTGCACTGACCTCGCCGTTACCCCAAAGATACCCCGAGAGGCTTTTCCGCTACTCCGGTCATCTTCTCACTGATACGGTGCCTCCGTGCGCGCGTTGACACAGTATTTTTTTTTTTTAAATTATATCTCCTGCCTTTCTTTCTTCCCATGTTGCGCCGCTCTTCCTGTCGGCGTAAGACAAAATAAGAATTCAATCACACCAAAAACTACCACCAGACATGTCGCTGAAGTGTGAGATGACCGCTGGCGACGCACTGGCTCGTGCCTGGTCTTCCGATTGTTGCGTCGTTCCCCCCACAGCGTTTCTCTCTTGCGTTGCAAGACTACGTGCACCGTGATGATGGCGAGTCGCACACCCTTCTCTTCATCCAGCCTCACTCATCTCTCCTGTCCTTTTCCCCTCGTTTTCTGAAGCATACTTTGACCCCAACAGGCGGTGTCACTGCTCCCCACGAACCGTCTTCGCCTACGCACGCATACATCGATTCATCGCTCTCCTTTCTTCATCCAAGTGCTCGTCCAATTTCTGCTTTTCGGCTCAGATGCCCTCTTATTGACTCCCTGTATACTCTCGCGGCCGCCGTGTCAAAGGGGTGCTCACGCCGTCATCAGAAGGTGCCAAGAGCCTCTCCAACAACATCGCACCTCGTGTAGGCGACCCACGGCATGTAGGCGTCGACCGGCACCGTGACGATTGACTTGTGGCACCGCCACGGAAGTACCCCGGCCCCAGCGCACGCTTCTGCCCTGCTCTCTTTTCACGTGTCATACTCATCCTTTCGGCCCACACGGTGCTTGTGCCTTGCTGCTTCACAGAGGCTACAGTCTTCTTTGTGCACGGTACCCGCCTTGAAAGCGCGGTGTACTCTCCCGTGTATGGTCGGACAGCACGTCATCGGCCGTCTGAAGGACCTTTGTTGCTTCACGTCTTAGCGTCTTGGAGGTACCACCAGCGTGTATATTTTCTGTTTTTCTCTCTCTGTGTGTGTGAGAGAGCTGACCTTTTTCTGTCTGTTTATTTCCCCCTCACCGTCCTTCACTGGCACACCCACGTCTTTTTTTTTTCTTTGTCGCAAAGCACTTTCGTTGGTTTTCTTTTGTGGTTGTGAAGTCACTACCTTGCTGGTCACCGTTCGGGTGGCGCCTCCTACTCTCTGTTTACTCTGAACCCAAAGAGCCCACACTCTCACGCCCCCACACGCACGCTTAGCAGTGGCGCTGTTGTTCTCGACTTGGCCCCCCCCCCCCGCGTTAGCTCGCTCGTATGCCAGCTCAAAAGACAAAGGCACAGAGATGGTTTCTCCCTCGACTTCATTCGACCTCTTTGTACACACCCATCACATCGTCACTGGACGCGCTTCGCTCTCTCCTTGTATGTTCTCACAGTCTCCGTACGTCGGAAGACAGGCTGAGAGCACTACCAAAAGTAACAACAGCAGCAGCACCGACAACCAAGCGGAGGGAAGGAGACTACGCAAAAGAACACACACACACACATAATCCTGATGGCGCACATGCCTTCTACACAGGACACGGCATCCTCCTCCCCTCCGCTTTCGGTGCCATCCATTGAAGCGACCAAAGACGACGCGACCGGTCGTGGCTCCTCTTCTGTACACACGCAGCCGCAGCCGACCGACGCACAACTGCCCTCCTCCTCCCATGTCTCACCGGACACCGCGCCGGCGCCGTTGGTCTGCGCGCGGCCAGGGCCGACGACGACATCGCGGGCAGAGGCGATTCAACACAAGCACCGACGGGCAACGGACTTCTTGGCCAATGTACGACCGCAGCGCTTCCACGCGCCGCACCCCGGACACGTGCCAGGCTCACAGACCTCCACCTCCTCTTCGACAGCCGATGCCCCTCCGCTGACGGGCAGTGATGTGCAGAGCGAGGACAACACCGTACGAGATTCGTCATCATGCGTTGTGGTGAGTGACACGGTACGTGGTGATGCAAGGGACACTGCCGCGAGTGATGCCGCCGCAGATGCCGGGCCACGCGGTCGACCCATCGCGCCAGTGAGGGCACTACCGCCTCAAGCGGAAGCCACAACGTCCACGTCCATATTGCCTGGCGAATTAGGTTTGCGTCATCACCGACAAATACACTTTTTGAAGGCCCTTTCACTGACAGTGGCCCGCACATCCAAGGGCAAACATAAGCATCGCAGCGGGCGTAGCAACAGCCGCTCATCCACCTCCTCGTCGTCGTCGTCCAGCTCGCGCTCGCATGCGGCGGCGCGTGCAGCCGTTGGACAAGGTAGCGGTGCGCCTCACAGCGCAGCCCACGGGGTGGCCACAGACGAGGTTGGTACAGCCTTTGGTGGTGTTGGTGGTGGGCAAGGACGATCGAATCTGAGAGCAGCAGACACATCAACAACGGGCGCGGCCAACGCCACGAGTGCTTCTCGCTTGGGTGCGCCGCCAGCCGCTCGGCGAATCGGTGTTCATAGGAGCCCGGCTCTGCGTGAGGTCAATCAGACTATCCGCGGCGAAGGACAGCGCGTGAGGCTGCGCTTCGTCCGCGCTCAGACTCTTCACCTCACCAAGCGCAGTGTCAGCGAAAGCAGCAGCAGCAGCAGCAGCGCCTCCTCCTCACCCACTGTCCCATCGCCTCCGGACAAGCCCCTTGCGGCCGAAGCGTGTGCGCACCTTGCCTACTCGTCACCATCCTCGGCGTCATTCAACGCGGGGCCGGCGCCGTCTGCAAACTTTACGGATGAAGACCACGGGAGGGGCCTTGCGGCGACATCGCTTCCGGGGGCACGCGTGCTGCCGGTAAGTGACGCCTCCGCACAGGTGCGCGGAGACCAAGGCCACGAAGACATTGTCCGCGGGCAGCGCGAGGGAGTGAGCGCGGAAGGTGATGCAGTCGATGCCTTGTCATCCGCCTCTTCAGCTGCCTTACCGACGCCGACGCCCCGCTCGGCACGTAGCTCTCCACGCGCCGCCTCATCATCGCCGTCGACCGCCTCGACGAGCGCCGTACGGCGGGCCGTAGATACGGGCGGCGTGCGGCTCAATGCACGACAGAGAAGTCAGGTGACGTGGGCGGCCGCGGCTGCCAGTCCCATCTCTCTCTGCACAATCCTCACGAACTTTGCTCCAACGGGGACGACAGCGTGGAAGGACAACCAAGTCGTGCAGCCGTTCAGTGGGGAGTCTTTTTCATCGTCCTCCTCCTCGTCTTCCTCCTCTTCATCGAGCTCGTCATCGTCGCGTCACTCGTCGAGGAGAGAGGGCCGCTCTCGTGACGAGGGTGCGGATGACGACGAGCAGGGCGAGGGCAGCCATCGCGTAGGCGCACCCGTCGCGGGAAGGCACGGCACAGCCGCTGCCGCGCCTGTCCTGTATGACGACGACGGGAACCTGTACGCATCCAACACGATCGATGAAGGCGACGCGGGAGAAGGTGAGACAGACAAATCGATCGCAGCGCCAGGAGATGGCCGTCGCTACCACGGTGGCGGTGGGGTGAGGGGCGCAGTTGGGATGGCGAACGTGTCATCGCGCCATCAACGGCATTTACCCCCAGCCATCGTACTCGGCGAGGTTGTACCCGGTGAAGTTTATCAAGACTTTGTCGTCAACAGTCAGTACATGCAGGGCAACTACACCGATGGCCGTCGCGCCGCACTGCTGGCAGAGGCGGAGACGAGCAGCACGAGCAGCAGCAGCCGCGGTGGTGGTAGCCGCGGCAGCGGTCGACAACACAGTCGGTCGTCGTCGTCGTCTTCTTCGTCTTCGTCCCGTACGGCCTCCACGTGGCGACAGCGACATCGCGATGGGCAGCGCCACGAGCTCGGTGGCGGCAGTCAGATGTCCTCGTCGCGATCCTCCTCATCGTCGTCGTCGTCCTCATCGGACTCTGAGCCGGATGGCATGGGCAGCGATCACCATGGCGAGGAGATGCGCAGCTATCGCAAAATCCTCACACACGCGCATTATCGCGAAAACCCCGCCTTTTACGATGCCTACGCGCTGGACACGGGCAACATCACCGGTGGTGAGCGACGGAAAAAGACGATTGTCTTGCCGTCGTACCGCACCTCGGTCATCTCTTTCGTCGATCACAAGACCCTCAAGAAGGACCTGAATTACAATTTTTACGTGCAGCACCCTGAGCTCGAGGTGCGCGAGCTGAAGCTGACGCACCTGCGCAAGGTCCGCAGCGAGCTGCTGATCTACGCGCTGGAGGAGGGGTCGCCGCTCGAGTTGGGCACCATGGCGTACGCGTACTGGTATGTGGAGAGGCTTGTCATGCAGGGCATGGTCAGCAAGAGCAATCGCAGGGTTATCGTGGCCGCCTGCGTGCTGCTCGCCATCAGCTTCCTGGACACGGGCGATATTCGCAAAAAGATCGAGTACTTTCGCAGCCGCTGGCGTCGTTTTCACACGACAGGGACGCTCATGGGTGGTGGTGCGGCCCCTGCGCACGGTGGTGATGAGGACGACGAGCACGAGCCGCAACGGGTGGACTGGGCGCGGGTCGAGGAGATGGAGTTCCGTGTGTTTGTGGGCCTCGACTTCACCCTTCTGCCTGAGCAGGGCAGCAACGTGGTGGAGATGCACATGGAGCGTCTCCTGCAGCCCATCAACGTGACCACGAAAGAGTACTACGGTAAGAATTTTGTGGCGCCGCCGTACCTGGCGAGCTACAACTATCTCAGCAACCTCTACTACTAGACAACTTTCGGCTTGACGAGGGAATAAGACACCCGAAGACCGAAGGCCAGTGCGGAGAGCAAAGCGGCGCACGCGCTCGTCTACATGTGTGCAAACACTCACTCGCCGTGACGTACGAATCTACGCACCGACAGAGAAAAGCGACACAGACCCACACAGCTGCGTACGTGAACACATGGGCGAAAAGCAAAAAAAAAAGAAAAAGAGAGAAGGGAAAGACCTCCCACCACACAACACAAAGCAACTGGCTGCGCGTGCGTGTCATCACATACAGAACAGAGAAAGGTGACAGCGGAAAAACAAAAAAACAAGAACAAACGAACAAAAAAAGAGTCAAAGAGGAACTCAAATTTGTAGCACCGTCACGCGGCCTCTCCCGTTCCCCCCTACACACCCACACGATATCTTTTTCTCTCGTATTTTTCTCTCTTCTTACGCTGCTTTCAACGTGCTTTCAACGTGGTTGAATGATGGCATATCAGACAGCACCCAATACGTGCACTGAAGCACTCTCTCTCACACACACACACATTCGGTTTTCTTGTCGTCCCTTTTTTTCTCTTTTCGTATCTCAGTTGTTTCTTTGTCCCTCGCGGATGGCGAGTGTCAAGTACCCCTTGTGTTGGGCTGCGTGGCAGCGATGCGCTCACCGGTTACTCGGCCCGCCCGCCCCTGAGGTGGCTCACTCCGTTGCCCCTGAACGCGATCATTTGTATGTGGACTTTATCCTCCAGCGCTACACAGAGCCTCATAGACACTACCATACCATGCACCATCTGGAGGCCATGCTTCATCAATGGTCCAAGTACGTCGCGTGGCGCGGTGACGCGGCCCACCATTCCGCTCACCCCGATCAGCCGCTGCTGCAGGTGTCGTCATCAGCGTCGCTAGCGACGTCCGATTCGCCGCCGTGGCTCGCCTCGCTCGTGTTGGAGCTCTCTCTTCTCTTTCACGACGCCATCTACGTGCCGCAACGTGCCGACAACGAGGAGGCCAGCGCGCGTCTCGCACGTCATTTTTTCCAGGAACATGTGCTACCTACGTTGGCGGCCACGCGACGCCGACCAGGGGAGGCAACGACTTCCGGTGCTTCACCCCACAGGCACGCCTCGCCGGCGGGCGTGCAGACGATTCACGATGCCCGCGATCCATGGCGGCTTCTGCAGGAGATCGAGTCGCGCGTGTGCGCGAATATCGAACAAACAAAGCATCATCTCTCCGTCGCGCCCGTGGCGGTTTGGCAGCCGACGGCCTCAGAGGCCATCCAGCGTCGAGACGCAGTGGAGGAAATGCCGACGGACACGCAGGTGCTCATGGACTTGGATCTCACCGTGCTAGGCGATGGCTCCTGGGAAGGCTACGCCGCGTATGCCTCCGCCATACAGAAGGAGTACGGATTTCATTCCCCCGCTCAGTTCATTGCCGGTCGGATAGCATTCCTGACGGCCTTCTTGGCGAAGCCGCAGTGGTTCAAGACGGCGTACTTTTACCATCGCTACGAGGCACGCGCTCGTGACAATGTGCGGCGCGAGTTGAATCAACTCAAGGCGAGGCACGACGATCGATCTCTCCAGACTTCCTCGAAGATGTGAGCGATCCTTTACGTCCAGATACTCCAGGCGGTGAGGCAAATGTAGCCTACGTGACATGTTTCATTTGCTGCATCATTGTTCCCTGTGTTTTTTTTTTTTTTAAACCTAGACGGCCCGACACGGCACACCTCATCAGCGCATGGCTCATGAATAGACGAAACAGTCCAACATGAACTTTGAAACCTCAGCAACAACCAGAACAAACCTCGAGAGCAACGCCATGAACAATGCCATTGAGGTACCACCTACGCCCATGCTAGCGCAGAAGCGCCAAGGACGACGAGCGAGGCGCCGTCTTCCACGTGAACGGTCAGCTTCTTCTCAGACGCACACTCGCGCGGCGACGTTGCCAGACCTCCCCCCTGCATCCTATCCTCTCCTCTCTTCTTCTGACGCCTCTGCGTGTTCTCTGCGCCACCAAAATGTGCATGGCTAGCGACCGATCGCCACCCATCAAAAGCTGACCGACTCACAGGCCTAGTTCATCATTCATCAACAGTAAAGAGAAACAAAAGCAAGACACACCCACGTGCTCTCTCCCCGCACTGTCCTTTTTGTACCTTGGTGTCTACTGGAGTGTCAACAGCTGAAAAAAGAGAAGAACACGACACGCGCTCCAGCAGTAGCAACATCATCATCATTCATCAACAACAAAAGAAATACTCACAGCAATTTATTGTCATTCGCACACACACACACACATATATATATACATATATAAGGCTCACATATTTTTCTTTGAGAAAAACAAAAACAAAAAAAAAGAAAGAAGAACATCGATCGCTTCTGTTTTTTTTTTTTTCGTGTTTTGTCTCTGTTTTTCTTGCGAAGATAGCCAGTGCTTTTTCTTACCTCGATTACGCGGTGACCCTCTTCACGCCTATCGAGGCCAGTGCACGCGCTCAGTCCCGACCACCACCACCGTCCCAGACAGCCTTCTCGCCAACACAACACACACTGTGAGCGCCAGCATTATCCTCCATACTGCTGGTCCGCTGAGTTTCTTTTAACGCTTTATTGGTTCAACTTTTTCTTTTTCTTTTCGTGTTCCGTCGTGCACAATTATGGCGGCCGCTCTCGAAAATACAATGAAGCTGATCGGCACGGCCGATGGGCGGTCCAAATGCTTCAAGATGGCCGAGGGTGTCTTCCTCATTCTCGCAAGCCTCTCACGTATCGTGAACCGCAACTGTATCGCGACCATGACCCGAACATTGGTCGTCAACGGAGCCGGTGACCTTCAGGGTGAGATCAAAGTCGTCCTGAGCCGTGAGTCGCAGTATCTGCACATCTGCCGCAGCCTTTACACGGTGCGCTGCTTTTTACGCCTCGGGAAGTTCCTGCGCGACTTTTTCAAGATGCGCGCGCTCTATCAACTGGTACACGTGCAGGGCTTCTACTACACGGAGCGTAAGAAGTACTGGGATTTCGCGCGGGCAGCCTGCAGTGCAGTGTACCTGATCCTCGACAACATACTTATCCTGAAGCGCTACCTACAACCGTACAACACGATGAACATCCTTCACCGTCTGCGGGTCGCGGCCGTTTCCTCAGAGGCGCTCCACACCGGTCTCGGGCCGAGTAGCAGTCAGAAGCTCCTCCGCTACGCCACGGGATTTCGCGTGGGAAGCTACGGGGCGTCCTTGGCGATGGACACGCTAGAGATGCGTGACTCGCTGCTGCGACTTGAGTACGATCCCCCGGCCGCGAAGAAGGCCATCAAGAGAAATGGCGTCGCTCTCATTAGGGATATCGCGGACCTCTCCGTGACGGTACCACAGTTCAGGGCAATGCTGCGCGCGGCGCACGAGGGTACGACCTTCCGTCTGTACGCACCAGGTACGTCGACAGTGACGGAAGGCGTGTTGCTGTGCGTGTCGGCGTTCTGCTCGAACTGGTTGACGTGGCAGAACGTTGAAAAGAGCTTAGCACCATAAAAACGAAGCGAGCGAGAAGAGAGCGAAAAGAGAGAGAGAGCGAGACGCAGTGAGAGGCGCCGAGGAGCAGACGGAGGTCATTCCAAGACGAACAAGAGCGGATCGGGAAAACACGGAGGAACCGAAAGGAGCGTGAGATGACGTGTCGCCAACGCAACCACAACACCATGCACACCTTGTATCACGTCGCATCTCGTCTGCTACCTATTCTGTCTGCCGCCGTCTGTGCCTTTCACGTCTCACTGCTCCTCTCTTGTGCCTTTTCCGCTGTTTCCATTTTAGTTTTCTTTGCTCGAGGCTGCCACCCGTCTTTTACGCGTGTCCATTTCAAAGTTTTCGTTCTCTTCTCTCGACTTTTACTTCTTCCTTTTTGTTTTTGTTTTCACGAATGCGGATACGCATGCCATCGTTGGCATCGATTGTGTGGTTGGTGGCGTGAACGGCCTTGTGTCGCTCCAAACAGCAAAAGAAACGGACGACAAAGGACGATACCATCACAAGTACTCAAAAGCTATTTCATTTCTCTCCGCCTACTGTGCCTCTCCTTTGAGGCTCCTCGTTCATCGACTCTTGCGTTGTGTCGGTGCTTTTTTTTTTTTTGTAGCCTGCGTAGTAAATGAACTTGAGGAGACCAAAAAAGAGAGTCATGGTTCAATGAAGAACGATAAGAAGACGAGACGCCAGGGCGTCGAGGAAAAGCAAGCGGCAGACGCAAAAAGTCATCCCCGAGAACGTGCGACAAAAATGCATGTCCTACAAATCAGCATCCATTCTCCATCGTCACTTGTCTTATCCTGTTAAAGATCAAGCCGGTACGGCTTTTTAAAACACGGGTGAGCGTTTTTTTTTTAAATCTTTGCGAGTCCCGCCCACCACACCCGTACCCGCCTTCGCGTTGGAGGCGGGATTTAACCTGCCACATCGTAAGTCTTGACGCTGATCAAAATCCCCGAATGAAGCAAAAGAGCAAAATACACCAAAAAGGCAAGGAAAATCTCCCCTCCACCAAAAAAATACGAAAATCAGAAGTAATGCATGGATTTGACTTATTTTGAGAGAAAATTCCATTCCTCTCCTCCTCATTACCTCTGGCTACAACGACGAGAAATTTTTTGTTGTTTTGTGTCTTCCTCTCGCTTTCGCTGTGCCGGCTGGTGAGAGCTTACCAAGCAGACGGAAAATACGCAGAGAACGGGGTGCAACTCCACACCCGCACTCAAGTACCAAATAATCAATCGGAGCTGGGTAACTCGTGTAGGCTAAACCGATTTCTTTCTGAGCAGCAATCCCTCGGAGCCGCGAGAATGACGACAACGCTCATTCGTCAAATCAGCCGGTACACTAACGCGCGTCGGAAAAACGACTTCAACCACAAAAAATAAATAAATAATGATTATGAACAAAAAAAAGTCCTCGCCATACTCTTGCTCGAAAGAGCACAGGCGGAGAGAAAAGAGGATACCCGACAGTCACAGAGACGAGATTGAAAGAAGAAAAGATGAGGATGGATGCGCGGTGCGATGACCCTGGCCTTCTTCGTTTGTCCAGGAAAGACAATCCCCCAACACAACCGTTCGACATCGTCTGCTCATGTACAGAAGAAACGGGACATTTGTCAAGAGCAGGGCCTCCTTTCAACGACAACGCTATCCAAATCTGTACCTTTATTTCATCCCCCCTCCCCTACCTTCCAAACACTCACCTCTCCTCACGTACTTCGATGTGCCCCATTCTCATCGTTGCGGTGTGCCTCAACATTACCGCTTCACTAAGATCCACATCAAAAAAAAAAAAAAACACCGCTAAGCCAACCTACCGTTTCTCTTCAGCATGTCTGACTTCAACCGTCTGATCGCTCTCCTCGGCATGACCGATGGCCGCGACAAGATCTACAAGTTCCTCGCTGGCTTCTTTAAGATCCTCGCGGCGATTGCGGCCCAGAACCAGGACCCCAAGGCCAAGGCGTACGCCACGGTGAATAAGTCCATCGGCAGCGCTCGCTCGCTCATGCGTATGGGCAAATTCGTGAACGATGTGCCCAAGTTTACCAAGATCAGTGACTCTCTCAAGCAGAAGGGTGTGAGCGGAACCCCCCTGAAGAGCTACATTGAGGCCCTCCGCGCTCTCGGCAATTCGCTCTACATCATCGGCGATAATGCCGCCTTTATCGCGAAGCAGAAGCTTATCAGCGCCGATGCCAAGGCCATCACCAAGTACGCGAAGATCGCCCAGTTCTGGGGCTTCTTCCTCGCGGCGGTGCTCGACCTTGTTGCCCTGCGCGCGGCTCTCCAGAAGCGCGTCTCCGACGAGGCGACCAGCAAGAAGGAGGCCAAGAAGGCTGTCATCAACCTCACCAAGGATGCGTCCGATGTGCTGGTGGCAATGGCCACCGTGGGCTACCTCAAGTCCATCTGGCACCCGTCCAACGTCACCGCCGGCGCGCTCACCTGCGTGTCTGGTGGTGTCGCCACGTACCTCAACTGGGGTAAGACCAAGAAGTAAAGAGACCCAGAGGGTGGTGTGGGGAACGGAAAGGGTGGGGTGCGACGCGAGAAACGGGAACAAAAAAGAAAAAAGATGCCAGCACGGAAAGACGAACGTGTGTGTGTGTGTGCTGCGCAGCCGGTACACGCGAGGGATAGACGAAGCAACCAGGAAGAAATCATGCTGGAGGAGGAGAAAAGAGCTCATCGTACCCTTCATTAACAACTGTTGTTGATGGGCGGCAATTTCTTTGTTTTCTTTTTTTTTTTGTTTTCGTTTTTATTTCCGTTTTCGTCGTCCGCTTCTGGCATTGCTTCCCTCGTGCGTCCACGTACGTGACAGTCTCATGGTTTGTTTCGCTCCTTGCCGTTCTGATGCCCTCACCGATGGGACTCACCTTTGTCTCGTGCGTTTCACGCACTGTCGACTCCCACCACGTCGTGTTCTTCTTCGTTTTCTTTCTGGTACGAGGCTCGTGGAAAAGAGGCTTGTACCATGAGGGTGTTGACCCATCAAAAACCAAAGTTAAAACAAAAACAAAAAACATATGAAGCAAATCAATGCCACGAGAGAGCGGAAAGCACATCCACACATATACACAAAAAGTAAAGATGTGAACGAACCAAACAGAGACCGACAAATTCTCTCTTTGTGGTGAAGCGAAACGCTTGCGTCCGTTAACAGCACAGTGGAAATACAAAGGCGAAAACAAAAAAGCATAGCGGGGAGAACAGAGCATGAGGCGTGCTTTCTGAGTGTACGTGTTCGTTTCTTTGGCGTGCGTAAAGCACACGGAGACAACCGCACGCGGCGCACTCACGCCAACGGTTTTCTCTGCTCCTGCATTCGCGTTGGTGCTATTTTTCTTTTCTCTCTCGCTCTTTCGACGATGACTTCATCCATCATATCAGGCTAAGCCATAAAAACGACAACAACAATCACATCAAAAAAGAAAATATCAAGACAGTTTAAAACGGAGAGAAGAAAAAGTGAGAGCTACGCGCAGCGTGTCACTTCTCGTGACCGCAGGCTGTGGTGGCTGCAGGCGAAGAGACGCGTACGCATGTGCTCTGTCCCTTCTCCGCTCTTTTCACCACGCATACCGCGATAAGTTGGCTCGCCTAACTTCACGCCTCGTGAAAAAGCGGGTCGCGCAGGGCGCCGTCTCTCTCGCCGTCTCTCTTTTTCAGTCACACACGTCTCACTATAAGATGAATTCGGTTTCGTCCGCCGCACGATCTCTCAGTTTCTCTTGCTGATGACGAATTCGTCTGAGGACGCAGTAAAAAAGCGACAACACCCATGCATCCAATCACACACCTCCCTCTCATAGACCATTCACGTCTCCCTACTACCTTCAATCGATCAGTTCTGTTGTCGACTGGCATGCGCGTCGCTCCGTGTATTTAATTCTTCTCGCCCTCCCCCGTCCCCTCTCCCCCCTGCTGCGTGAAATACTTGTCGTGAAGGAAAAGCGAAGCCACAGAAAGGACGTGAGCAGACGAAGCACGGAAGAAGGGCGCTTACTCCACTGGCGGGTGAGCACCGGTCTTTTCTTTTCTCTCCTTTTCGATTGCCATGTTTTCGGTGAAGGAAGAAAACAAAGAGCCGGACTTCACATCACCACAGCCGTCATGGTCCGCATCCCACTCACCGAAGCGCGTGCAGGGTGACCTCATAGAGGACGTGACAGACGGCGCGTCGACCGCGCTGCTCGGAGCCACCGTGACGGTGCGCCTTGGTCATGCGCGCCCAACACCCGCGTCACGCAGCGCTGGAACGGGCGCGACGGAAAAGATGCCAAGCGCGCCACTGACCGGCACACTGCTCGAAGTGAGGAGACTGTGGATCCCTCCCGAGTCACGGCGGCCATTGACCCGCAGCGCGCCGACCACACTCAGCACTGCGGCGAAGCGCTGGCGACTGCCGCCTCCCGCGCCGAGCGACACGGCATCGACTGTTGCACCTGAGGACACGGGCCCGCTGCTCGCGTACGTGAGATTGAAGGAGGGTGATCACCGATTAAGCGGATGGGTGCCGTTAGCGGCAGTGGAGGTGAAGGAGCTGGCGGCGACCTCGTCGAGTGCACCGAATCGCCTGTCGTCTTCGTCTGCGTCTTCTGGTCGCGGCGCGGCGGCGGCAGCGTCGGCGGCGCCGATCGCTCTGCCCGCCTCACTGGCCACCCTCGTCTCCCAACCCGTTCTCAGCCGCATCTATTGGCGCGTGACCGCTGGTATGGCACGCACACTGCGCTCACAGAAACAGCTTGACTACCTCGAGGAGCGACTATTACGTGACTGCCAGACGCCGACGTCCGTGCGATTCATGGTGTACCTCGACACCTACCTCTTCGCACCGTGGTACTACGCGCCATACGGCCTCCTGCATGGAGAGTACGACCCATTGGGCGCCGAGGCGGTGTGCGCGCGCCAGACCAGTGCGGGCTGCACCTGCGCCGTCGCTGAGTCAGCGAGCACAGCACACGCGGACCAGGTGACGGACGCGACGCACGGACTGAAGTCCAGACGCACGGAAGGTGATGATGGCGCAGACAGCACGTACGCGATGGTGACGCGCGGTCCCTGGGAAGAACAAAACGACGTGAAAAAAGTGGTGGCGTCGGCGGTGGACACACAGAGAAGTGATGATGAAGGAGAGGTGGTGGTGTTGCCACTCACCACGGCCACCGTATCGCATTCTTCTGCGTCTATTGCTGCTGCGTCGCGTGCCTATGTCACATCTGGCCGTCTCTCGCACACGGCAAGGAGTAGCGATTGCCCTACTGCGCGTGCCTTCTCCACATCGACTGCGGATGATCCGACTGCCGGACAACTCCCCAACGCGCCGCCAAAGACGTTGCGTGTGAATCCGTTTATTCGCGACGCGTACCTGTGTCCCTTTTCACTGCGCCTCTTCTCCAGCGCGAGCCAAATGAGGCACGAGATCAGTCAGTACCGCGTCGATCGTCTGCGTCCACCAGGGGTAGAGCTCTACCGCGATACGGAGCGCGGCTTCTCTCTTTTTGAAGTCAACGGAAGCCGCGACGTGACGTACTGCAGACATCTTTTTCTTCTCGGCAAGTCCTTCTTGGAGAACAAGCTGGCTGGTCATGACGTGCACAACTACTACTTTTACGTGGTGTGCCTTCATCAGCGCCATGCCCCGCAGTTCATCGCGGACACCAACGCCATGTACTTCGCCAGCTACTTCACCTGGGAGAAGCAGGTGTGCGAGTGTAACCTCGCCTGCGTGGTCACGCTTCCGTGCTTTGGGACTCACGGCGGCCGCAACGACCGCACGACGGCGGCCGGCTCACCACCATGTGGGACTTTGAAAGGTCTCGGTCAGTTTATGATTGCCGTCAGCTACGAGCTGGCGTACCGCAGACGACAAGTAGGCTCCCCTGAGAAGCCACTCAGCGATCTGGGGGCGGCGGCCTACCAGCGTTACTGGCAGCGCGTGCTCCTCAAGTGGATGGCTGAACAAGTGGACCAACACGAACGTGACGTGGCGATCCACATCTCGTCCGCGTCCAACTCGCTGTCGCCGACGGAGTCGACCTCACAAGAGGCGCCGGGTGACGCCGCACAGGGTCGTAGTTTGCGCTTGAAGGACATCGCGGAACAGGTTCGCCTGGAAGAGGCAGACGTACACACAACCTTACTGCACATGGGCGTGCTCCACCGCTGTGCTGACGACCGCAGCACACAGCTTCTCATCCCGGAGAAGTTTGTACGCTGGGCTGTGGCCCGTGAAGCAGCCTCTCAGAAGCGTATTGATGTGGCCGTGTTCTCACCCGATCGGCTGCGTACAAAAAAGCAGGCCATGGCGACAGCGCCGACGGCGACGGTGACACAGGCAACACCAGCGTCCACGTCGTACGGCAAGCGCCGATAAGAAGCGCGCCTTGCTTTCTTGACGGCGGCTGATCCCATGAGGAGCACGGTCAGTACCGATGGATCGGCTGTTCTTTTTTTTTTTGTTTTGTTTTCGCCTGGGTCTGCGTCGTCGCTGTGCATTGTGGACCCGCGCGCGAACCGACCCCCCCCCAAAAAAAGAGAAGATGACTACTTTTGAAGCAGTGTCGACGAAATCAACGCACGCACCTTGAAAAGAAGAAAAAAAAACCGGAATAGCTCTCGGAGAGGTCCTGCTTCTTTTCGCACGACACACACACACAAACACACAAACACGTGTTGTCTGCTGGGCCAATGCTCTCAAGTGACTGCAACGTGCTTGCACACGACGGCACCAGCGCGCTGCTGAATGTTCCCTCCTCGTATTGCCACGACGATCCTCTTGACGACTTTTCCTCGACTTCATGGCTCCTTTTCTCTCCCTCACAAATATCGATACGTGTATTTCTACGCGTGTGTATGTGCCTAACCCTTCCAGTCGACAAGGTACGGAAACACGACACACACCCACATACACACACACCCACAAGCTAATCCACCATAGACAGATAAGGAAAAGATAAAAAGATTCTTTTTTTTTTTGTATTGTCCTGACCGGGGAGAAAAGAAAAGAGATCAGGCACACCAACGGCGTGCACACAAAAGAGAAACAATCAGATCTCTCGTCACACACGCTGTTTATTTATTTATTCATTTGTTTTTCTCTCAAGTACATTTAAGCTATCACAGCAGGTCTGAGCTACGCCGTTTTCGTCACTGCACGTATTCACGAAGACACACATACACACACATACACACAGTATAACATTAATCAAACACGTACGTCGACCATGGGCAAGACAGTGGAGCAAATTTATCAGAAAAAGTCTCAACATGAGCACATTCTGGCGCGACCAGATATGTACATTGGCACCATCGAACCGGTGACCGACGATATTTGGCTGTACGATGAGGCTGACTCGGTGATGAAATTGAGGAAGTGCACCTGGGTGCCGGGTCTCTACAAGATATTTGACGAAATTTTGGTCAATGCGGCCGATAACAAGGTGCGTGACCCGTCTGGCCAGACAACAATCAAGGTGTGGATTGATGAAACGCGGGTGCGCGTGTACAACAACGGCGAGGGCATCCCCATCCAAAAGCACCGCGAACACGATCTGTGGATCCCAGAGATGATCTTCGGCCACCTGCTGACCTCGTCAAACTATGACGATAACGAGGCCAAGGTCACCGGTGGTCGTAACGGCTACGGTGCGAAGCTCACCAACGTATTTTCGTCACGTTTCGAGGTGGAGACGGTGCACTCACGCTCGCGTAAGAAGTTTTACATGCGGTGGACTGACAATATGCTGCAGCACGATGAACCCGTCATCGCCCCGTGCGACGCGGCGGACTACACGATGGTCACCTTTTATCCCGACTTCGCCAAATTTCACGTCGACAAGTTCTCGGAGGATATGGTGCTGATGATGAAGCGGCGCGTGTACGATGTCGCCGGGTGCACGGACAAGTCCCTGAAGTGCTACCTCAACGACGAACGCTTGGGCCTCACGACGTTCCCCGAGTACGTTGACCTCTACCCGACCATGGGCGAGGAGAAGCACAAGCACAGCTACGCGCGCGTAAATGACCGATGGGAGGTGTGCGTGCGTGTATCGAACATTGGCTTTCAGCAGGTCAGCTTCGTCAACTCCATCGCGACGATCCGCGGCGGCACACACGTCAAGTACATCATGGACCAGATCGTCGCCAAGGTCACCGAGGCGGCCAAAAAGAAAAGCAAGACGGAGGTGAAGCCACACATGATCCGGCCGCATATCTTCCTCTTTGTGAACTGCCTTATTGAGAACCCAGGCTTCGACTCGCAGACCAAGGAAACGCTCAACACCGTCAAAAGCAAGTTTGGCTCCACGTGCGATATCCCCAGCGCCATGATTGACTATATTCTCAAGTCTGGCGTCGTCGAGCGCTCGGTTGAGATGGCGAACAGCAAGCTCACGAAGGAGATGGCCAGCAAGATGAGAACATCCGACCGCCGGCAGATCCTCGGCATTCCCAAGCTAGATGATGCGAACGAAGCTGGCGGAAAGCACAGTCACCGCTGCACGCTCATCCTCACCGAAGGCGACTCTGCCAAGACACTCTGCACGGCGGGTTTGGCCGTCAAAGACCGGGACTACTTTGGTGTGTTCCCACTGCGCGGTAAGCCTCTGAACGTCCGTGAGGCCTCATTGAAAAAAGTGATGCAGAACGAGGAAATCCAAAATGTGATGAAGATCATGGGTCTCGATCCGCGTCAGAAGTACACCACCACCGACGGCCTGCGCTACGGTCATCTCATGATTATGTCCGACCAGGATCACGATGGCTCGCACATCAAGGGACTTCTGATCAATCTTATCCACTACTACTGGCCGGATCTGCTGCGTGTGCCGGGCTTCCTGCAGCAGTTCATCACGCCGATCGTCAAGGCCCGGAAGAAAGGGCGAAATACAGCCGGCGGCAATGATACGGGTGAGGTCATCTCCTTCTTCTCGATGCCCGACTACCTGGAGTGGAAGCAGAGCATGGGCGACCGCATCCGCAACTACGATCTGCGGTACTACAAGGGTCTCGGTACCTCCGGTGCCAAAGAGGGCCGCGAGTACTTTGAGAACATTGACCGTCATCGGTTGGACTTTACGGAGCGCAGCCAGGAGGAGGAGGATCGCATTGTGATGGCCTTCGCCAAAGACCGCGTTGAGGATCGCAAGGACTGGATCACGCGCTACAGCACAAACCAAAACCCCAATGAGCTCATGGACTACACGGTGAAGAAGGTCCCCTACGGCGACTTCATCGACAAGGAATTGATCCTCTTCTCCGTGGCAGACTGCGAACGGTCGATTCCCAGCGCCATCGATGGCATGAAGCCCGGTCAGCGTAAGATCCTCTTCTCGTGCTTCAAGCGCAACTTGACCCGCGCGATCAAAGTCATCCAGCTCGCCGGTTACGTCTCCGAGCACTCCGCCTACCACCACGGCGAGCAGTCGCTGGTACAAACGATTGTGGGCATGGCGCAGGACTTCGTTGGCAGCAACAACGTCCCCCTGCTGCGTCAGGACGGTCAATTCGGTACGCGTCTGCAAGGTGGTAAGGATAGCGCCGCGGGGCGTTATATCTTCACGCGACTGATGCCGATCACTCGTCTCATCTACCACCCCGCAGACGACTTTGTTGTCTCTTACCGCGACGATGACGGGAAGTCAGTTGAGCCCTACTACTACGTCCCCATCATTCCCATGGCGCTTGTCAACGGCACGTCCGGTATCGGCACAGGCTTTAGCACCAACATTCCGAACTACAGCCCGATCACGATCATCGACAACGTGAAGAAGCTCATGTATGAGCAGGAGATGGAGCCGATGCAACCGTGGTACTTTGGCTTCACAGGCACAATCGAGGAGCGTGAGAAGGGGAAGTTCATTTCCCACGGCGTGTACCAAGTACGCCCGGATGGCGTCGTCGCCGTGTCGGAGCTGCCCATTGGCATGTGGACGCAGAACTACAAGGCCTTCCTCGAGGACCTGCGTGAGAAGGAGATGATTGTCCAGTACCGCGAGCACAACACCGATGTCACGGTCGACTTTGAGATCTTCGTTCACCCGCAGGTTCTGCAGGTCTGGATGAACCAGGACTGCGTGGAAGAGAAGCTGCAGCTGCAGTCCTTTGTTCACGCCACCAACATCATCGCCTTCAACCCTGAGGGCAAGCTCACCAAGTACGGTGACGCGGCGTCCCTCCTCAAAGACTTCTTCGGGGTGCGCCTCGACTTCTACAATCGCCGGAAGACCTACATGCTCGGTGAGCTGCGCCGCATGACAAACAAGTACGAAAACATGGTCCGCTTCGTCCGCGAGGTCGTCGAGGGCACACTGGTGGTGACGAAGCGTAAGAAGAAGGATCTGCTTGATGATCTGCGTGCGCGGCAGTACACCCCGTACCCACCCCAGCAGAAGAAGAATCTCTCCTCCACAGCGATTGATAATGAGGAGGAAGAGGAGGAGGAGCGCCGCCGTGATCAGACGGATGAGGAGGCCGCACTTCTCGCGGCCACCGATGCAGATGACGCCACCGAAACGCCCGAGCTCAAGCGCGCGACGCGCGACTACGACTACCTTCTTGGCATGAAGCTTTGGACGCTGACGGCGGAGATGATCGCACGGTTGGAGGCGTTACTCAAGAAGGCACTGAATGACCTCGAAACACTTGAGCGCAAGACCCCGAAGGAGATGTGGCTCGAGGATCTGGATGTGCTGCGTGCGAAGCTGTTGAGCTACTTCGACGAGCGCAGCAAGGAGATCAACGCGCTCCGCAGCAAAAAGCTGGAAAAGAGGCGCCCCTTCGACGCCCGCCAGCTGCGCGTGCCGCTGCTCTCAGAGAAGGCCAAGGTCGCACTCCAGAAGGAAGCGGAGAAGCGTGGCGCGGCCAAGCGCAGTGACCTCGGCAGCGTTGACGGTACCTCTGTCACTGCAGACGGCACCGGTGCGGCTGGTGCGGGCGCGAAGCCAAAACGCAAGGCGGCTGCGCGCAGAAAGAAGAAGCGTGACAGCGACGACGAGGACTCCTTCGATGAGAGCTGGCTCTACGGCAGTGGTGACGACGACAGTGACGACGACGGGCCTGTCATAGGGATGGGTGACGATGATAGCCACCCGCCACTGCGGCGCACGGGGACGGCGGATGCGGCAAGCAGGAAGAAACCGGCCGCCAAGCGCGCGCCACGTGCCAAGGCGTCCGCGTCCTCCGCATCGACAGCGAAGCGCGCCAAGACTGAGCCGGGCACCGCAGCCGTGCATGCGGTGGATGACGACGATGATATTTTTGATTTGGGCAACTTCGGCCTCGATGCGATCGGAGGTGGCGCCACACCCAGTGCCACCAGCAGCCACCCAATCAAGTTCGAGAAGCCGTTTCCATCCCCCGTGGCCGCGTCGAAGTCGACCACCGCCGGTCCGTCAAAGAAGAAGGAACCGATGCTAGACGACGACGATGATCTGTTGACACTCTTCGGCTCCGATCCGAAGCCGGCGAATAAGTCACCCGCGCAAAAGACGACACCCAAGAAACCCACACCCCCGAAGACTTCCTCCGGGAGAACGGCCAGTGCAGGAAAGAAGCGTGGTCGCGGCAGCGACAGCGATGACGAGAGCAGCAGTCAGGACTCGACCAGTGACGATTCCAGCAGCGACAGCGACAGCAGCTCTTCGTCCGACACCGACAGCAGTGACGAGTCTGTTGATTTCAGCGACTAAACGAGTTCGTCGGGGAGGGGGGGGGGGGGCGTGAAGACACGCATCGATCGCTTCTGCCAGGTCTCGCTTCGCTTCGCTTTTTCTTTTTTTCTTTTCTCCCTTCTACTGTTCTTTTCCGACTCTCACGTGAGTCCGAAGAACACGACACGCTGTGATCAAAGCATACATATATTGATTGAAGTCGAATAGAGGTCTACCGAGGCAGATCTGCGCGAGTTGTTGATGTTTTTTTTCTGTTTGTTTTCATCCTTTCTTTTATTGTGTTTTTATTTCTCTCATCTGACCGAGAAGCTTCCCTTCACACTTCCCAGCTCTGAACTAGAACCAGACATGATCGCAGCCGCTCTGACGACTTCACTACGCCGACGTCTCCGTTCGCGAAAGCAACAACAACAACACTGTGCTCAAGACGCTCTCGCATTGTGTCCCCTGGCTGTTTTGCCATTCCAGACGCGCGGGACGTGCGCTCTGTGCCACCGTGCTCGCCGCTGACTTGGTCACACTTCGGCACACAGCCGACCTTGAATGCCCATTGAATCCCTCAGCGCTGACCACCACACCTCGCCTTCACCCCTTTCCTTTCCTTTTTTTTTCCCCTTTCCCTGGGCGCGTGACCTGCATCATCACACGCGTCTGCTGTGCGAAAAACATTTTGGACCGCGTTTTTCTTTCCAAAAGTGTTGGCGTGTGTCTGTGACCGTTACGTGCTGCTGATTTTGTGTATTGCCTTCTTCTTTTGGTGCCGGACAGCTGGACACAGTACTGCGACATCGAAACCGAACACGTCAATCAGCGTTCAGTGTACACACACACACACGCGCGCGCGTACGTACACAGATATATTTGTCGAGTCTTGTACAGTATCAAAACGCTTTTGTACTTTTGTACTTTTGCCGACTTTTTTTTTGCCCTTTCCGGTCGTCATGGAGACGGTGTCGTATCACCCTCTTCCCTCTGGCGAGTACGACGGTCAGATACGCCCGAATGCCAGATTCAACACACGGTACAGAGGAAGCACCGGGGCCGACCCAGCGAACTCGGTCTCAACGACGGGGTCGAGCTTCGGTTCCGGCGCTGACACAAGGTCCGTAGACAGCTCGCACGCGGCTGACGCGATTCACGACCTCAAGATCCGTCTCCGCACGGCTAAAGAGGACAGTGAGCACTATCGCAGCCTTTACCGACGTGCGGAGGTGACGCGTCAGCAACACCGCACTGACCTCCAAGGACTCATGGCTAGCGAGCGGGAGCGCTGGCAGCGTCGGCAGATGGACCTCCGCGGGGCTCTGCAGCAGGCCATGGAGGACAGCCACGGTTTACTGGCCAAAATCGACGCACTGAGGGCGGAACGTGAGGCGGAGATGCGGCAAGGTCTCGACGAGGTTCGCTCCGCACACGACACGCGCATGGCCGAGCTCGAGTCTATGGTCGCCACACTTCGCGAAGAATGCGCTCACGTGGCGAAATTTAGCGAAGAAGCCTTGATCGCCCGTGAGGAGGCGACGTGTGCGCTCGAGCGGGCGCTGCACCAGCAGACGGCACTCCACGATGAGCTGCAGAAGGTGAAGGATCTTGTACTTGAGGCGCGCACCCGATCTCGCGCACCGCGAGTCTCCCCCGCGCGCCGTCGCGCTTGTGAGGACCTCGTCGTGAGCGCCGAACAATGCTGTCGACACTCACCGCAAGCAAACCGACGCGTCTTCCTGCCCTCGGGCCCTGTCGACACGTCTCCGCAGCGGCGCGCGGCCTCGCCCACGTCGCACCACGTCCTCGCGTTGCTATCGACGATTAAGCGCCAGAACTACTTACGGCCGCGCGCCTATGAGGCGCGGCACTACGGTGTGGACCTTTGCCGTGGCACCGGTGGTTTTAGCAGTGGCGACGGGACCGCTGGTTGGCGGCCGTCCTCCCCTTCTTTCTCTTCACAGTGTGTGGCTCACGTAGGGTGTGACCAGGTCGCATCACGAGGCCCGCACCACCGTCGCCAGTCCTCACCGTTTGCCAGCCGTCTAGATGAGCTAGCGTCAGCGGAGGCGGCTGAGATCAGTCCTGACCCGCCCACACAATTGAGCGCAGCCAGAACAGCGGAACTCGCTCAGCCACAGTACCACACACACGATGTCCATCCGACTCCTCCACTCCTCCCATTGCGAGGCCGTGAGCGCGACGAGACACCACCGAGCTGCGCGCCGCACGCGCCGTCGCATCAGGCAGGGCCTACAGCTACTAAGCACACACCGCCTTTTTCCGCATCGACCTCCTCATCGCCTATCGCAGCCACTGACCTTCCGTGGAATGCGCCGCGGTCCGCGACGATGCCGCATCCCCTGCCACCCTCAACCGCGCCATACTACGGCCGACGGGTCAATGCGCTCGTGCGAGCGCTGCTCGAGGAGGTACAGGAGCTGAGGCGGCATTACGGTCACTATCAAGCGCAGCTCCGCGATCCTCATGGGGACTCCGTCGAAGCGAGTCAACAGATGCGGACCCTGATGCAGTTGATGGACGAAAAAGTGGACCAGGTACGGGCGCTCCGTGCTGCTCAGGCGCAGAAGTCAGAGGAGCTGCGTTGGCAGGAAACAATGCACGATATCCATCGTGACAACGCGTACAGTGAGGGGCTGTACCGCCGTCTCTGCGAGTTATGAGAACGCACCTTTTTTTGTTTTTGTTTTCTTTCTTCTCCCATACTTGGCACCGCGTTCGCACGTCGATGAGTTTCAAAAACTCTCTGTCTCTCTGCCACACAAACGTAAGGCTGAGCTGATGGTGAGAACAACGTGTGAGCTGGCGCCAAGTGTTCATAGACCACGTCCGCATAGACACATTCTCGCGCCTTCCGCAGGCTGTTGGTTGTGGGTTCAGCATCCTGTTTGAGCCCTTCTCTTTGTCCCAGTACTTCAGTCATTTTGCCGATACTGATGGCATATGCACATACACACAAAAAACAAAACAAAAGAAAAAAATTAAATAAAATGAAAAGTCGCATTCAGAGCACATTGCACCAAACTACCAGCCACTGTCTCTGCTTCAGTGCACTCTTCTACTTTTTGTTTTGTTTTCTCTTTGTGTTGCCGCCGGCATGGGAGCGCTTTTGTGTATACGTGAACGCCCCCACACCCGAGGCACGCCGTGGTTTCTTTCGCATAACCAAGAGCTTCTCACTGACGCACGCACACTCACACACAATGTTACTATCACACAAACCAGCCATGCTGATCTGACTACTCCTCTTTTACATTTCCCCACCCACGCTCTTCTCTCTTTTTCCCCTCGATTTGAAAAAAAAAAAAAGAAAAAAGAAAAAAGAAGGATTCCTTGTAATCCCCATATCCCTAAGAAACCTCCTTGTACTCGCATCACCCACCCACCACGTTCTCACCGTTCTGAACAATGAGCACGGACAGCAACAACACGCTTCTGCACATCCTCCCTTATCTGGACAAGCACCACGCGCTTGGTCTCTTAGCTTTTTACCGCGAGTCGGATCCATCTCTCAACGATGTGTTCGATAAGGTAATGGCGACGACAGCGCTGCTGCCCGACTACAGCGTGAAGCCTGAACATGAGGAGAAGATCCGCACCACCGCGGCGACGGCGCAGCCCGCACTCAGCATGTTCTTTGAGAAGCTCGAGGACGATGATGTGTACACCTACCGCTTCTCGCTCTCCGCGAGCGAGGTGGAGCAGATGCGCGCGTCGAGCGAGCTCTCCCCCGACTATCTAGAAACGAAAGGCATCACCCGCGCCGTTATGGAGGCGGTCATGAAGCTCGCGTATCTGTACTACGACAAGGGCAGCTACGGCGATGCGGCGGAAATGCTGCAGCTGTGCCAGTCCGTCCTCGGCTACGACCTACCCGTAGAAACGATCCAGTGGGGTAAGCTCATGTGCGACACGTTCGCCACCAACTGGCAGTCCGCCATCGCCGTGGCCGAGTCCATCCGCCGCAGCCAGAACAGCGATGGCCAGGAGGGCTTCCGCTTCACGCAGGCAGATACGACAGTGCGTGCGCGTGCGTGGCTACTTCATTGGGTTCTCTTCCCTTTCTTCAAGGGAGGCCCGCAGTACCCGGTGAATGTGCTCTACTACATCTTCGATCGCAGCAACGACGTGTACCAGCGCGTGGTTGAGACCGTCTGCCCGCACTACCTGCGCTACATCTGCGCTGCATCGCTGTTGAACCGCAGCCGCGTCAGCAACTTCCGTAGTGCGGCGCAGATGGCCGAGGAGGTGTACGAGTACTCTGACGCGCTGACCCGCCTCGTTGTGCTGATCAACAGGCCTAACCTGATGGAGGCGATTGCGCTTCTGCCCGCCGTGCGCGATGTGATCCGCTCCGACTACTTCCTGATGGACCTTGAGGAGGACATCATTCGTAATGCGAAGGAGATGATCTTCCTGCGGTATGTCAATCTGCATGCGGTCGTGAGCATCCCGCAGATCGCCAAACAGCTCGACATGTCTGTGGCGGAGGCGGAGGTGTGGCTGGTGAACCTCGTCAGCGACTCCAAGCAGCGCGTCAAGGTCGACTCGGTGAACGAACAGCTCAACGTGGAGAGCAACGCCCGCTCTGTCGAGGCCAAGGTGTTCGACAAGCTACACTCCGTCTCTCAGCGCTGGTAGGCATGAGGGAGTGGCGAAGAAGAGCGGAAGGGAGAGGCGAGGTGTCGATGTCTACTCCCCTTTCTCTCTCTCGTGCACGCTCGCGGCCCACCCGTTCGTCATCCTGCTCACTGCTCGAGTGAGGAAGAGGCGCCACGCACGTTCACTTGATTGACTTGTTGTTTATTTGGCGTTTCTGTGTTGTTGTTGAGTGGCCGCGATCACGGAGGCGGTCCTTAAAGGCATCGGTTGGAGAAAGGAGCGAAAAGAAAAAAACCACCGAGAAAAAAGGAAAGAAAACACAGCAACATCTGTGCGTGTGCGAGGTGTGTACGGTGTGACGATCAGGCTGCAACCCTGTGGTGAGAGGTTGAGAGAGGCTGGTGTTCCTTTCCCCCGTCTCTCTTGTCTCTCACGGACGGTAGCCTATTCTCTCACCTGCTCTCGACTGAGCTCCCACAAACAAGCGAGTGGACCAGTTGAAGTACAAGCCTCATAATGTGATTTTCTGTCAACACGAAGAGGGAAATAATTAAAAAAAAAAACAAAAAAAAACAAAATAAAACAAAATCGTTACTCACAGGAAGACAGGCGCTGCGAGGAAACTGTTGAGTTATGACGTGTTCTTCTCTTCGTGCTTTTTTTTCTTTTGTGCCCCTTTGTTTTTCTTTCTTGTTGATTTGACGAGTCACTTCGCTAATGATAGCTCACGATAATAATAAATACCCCGCAACCACAACACAACAGCAGCAGCACCAGGGCTGATGTAAGGAGCCACCAATCACGCGGCTTACCGTCGGGAAGTGAGGGAGACAACGAAAGGGGGAAACACCTCGGCAGAAGAGGCGCTCGATGACCAGGCGCTCCGCGTGCTCATATCCCTCTGCCAAGACGTCTCGATAGCGTCACCTCAGTGGGAGTGGTACGCCGGCAGCACCCTCTCTCGGGTGACGCTGGAATCGTAGAGGCCACACCCCTTCGGCTCCGTGCGTAACATTACACGTCCCTATTCTCCTTTGTTGTTGCTCTTCAGCTGACGTCAGTCCCTACGTCTTTGTTTCATTCCCCTGATCTGCGTGTACATACCTACGCGCATGCGCTTGTTGAGGACAGCCGACGGCCACGCCACACACGCTCTACAACATGGTGCGTCTACTCTTCTTCATTTCCTTCTTCATTTCCTTTTATCTTCCTGCACGGCTAAGCAACAAAAAGAAAAGAAAAGAAAAAAAAAACAAAAAAAAACAAAAGAATCGCAAACACCACCACCAACAAAAGAGAGCATAGTGGCACCGTCTTCGCGCTACCGTCGCCACCTTCACTGCTTTTTGTTTTCTTTTATTTAGTCTGTCGATTACGCTTTCTTTATTGTGTTTTTGTTTTTTGTTTGTTTGTTGTTAGCCACACGATGCCTGTCCAACGTCCGCACACCGCATCGGGTGGAAATATGCGACGACCCCCGCGTCCCTCTCGCGATATCTCTCAGTCCCGCGGAGGAGTTATGCGTGACGCGAGTCAAGGACGTGCGCGCGCCTCTCAGAATCGGTCTGCCTCGCTTCAAGACACACATCGCAACGGTCAGCCACCGCGGGCACCCCGTGCAGATGGCCGTCGTCATCAGAGCGCACCCAACGACAGCACACCTCCCTCTCACCAGGCGCCGTATCAGGTCGTACAAGCGGATGCACAACAGCGCGAGCAGCAAATCGAGCAGACCTTGTCTACACTCTCCGAGGAGGACCGGCGCGTGTTTCGGCTCATGTCCGGCGTGCTGGAGCGACAGTCGGTTGTGCAGGCCCATCGCCTGCTCGCGTGCTTGGCGTACCAGTCGGAGACGCGACGCTACCTCGCTCTGTACGGGGGCGTGAGCGGAGCTGCTCGCAGCATGCACCGCGACAGCGATGGAGACGAGGACGATGGCGCGCATGGCGAGGCCATCAAATCTTCACTCCTGGAGGAGCTGGAAGCGTACCATGCAAGGGCTACCGCACGTGAAGCGGCTGCGGCGCAGCGCGAAGCTCGGCAAGCGCGACGCGTGCAGTGGGTACGGGACAATACACCGAACAAACAACAGCCGCACGCGACACCACGCACCGCGGGCATTAAGAAGGACGGCGCGAGGGCCGCGTCGAACGGCCGAGATAAACAGGTGAGGGTGCGGCCGACGAACACCGCGGCGACGGCGGCAGAGCGACCGATGCGCGCGGTCATGCCACTCACGAACGTCCGTAGCCCCTCGGCAGCCAGCTCCGTGGAGTCATCCCCGGCCTCGACGAGCTCCCCGTCTGCGGCAGCCAAGCCGTCAGCGACGACCTTCCAAGGGCCCACCGAACTCGCCCCCGCTGCGCGCTCACCTCTCAAACAGACTGCCGCGCACGCGTCTCCCGAGACGCCTATCAGGTACGGCGAAGGTGGTCTAGCCGCACCGGCAGAGGCCGCCTCCACGCCCGACCCTCGCAGAGGTGCCGATGACAGCACCCCCCATCACGCGCGCGCATACACGCGCCACCTGACGGAGGCGCAGGAGCTGACACTGCACACATCACTGCCACCACCTCACGATGCCACCGGCCCGAGTGCGCCGGAGCCGTCGTGCTCCACGCGCTCGTTAGATGAATCCCCCACCTCAGTGCCCGCCTCGACTGGGCATCACGTGACCGACGCCGAGGCCGATGCGCAACCAGGTGAAGGCGACAACAGCGACCTCACGCACTCGCTCTTCACTGACCAAAGCGCGCCTGCAACCAACGCCCATCCCACCGGTGCGGTGGGTGTGAATCTGGACGACGTTTTCGGCATCGACGCGACAGCCGCGCCTGCCCTCGTGCGGTCAGCGGCGGCAGCCGTCGAGGAGGAGGAGGAGGAGGAGGAGGATATGTTCGTGTCGGATGCACAGATCGCTGCGGTGTCCGGTACGCCAATGGCCGTGCCGATGGCAGAAGAACCTGTTGACGCGGCCCCGAACGAGGACGGCATGAAGCTGCCGTGGGACGACATTTAGCGAGGTGCTACATCAACATCAACATCGACAAGAAGACAAGAGATCTGTGCACCTGGTTCTCAAAACAACACCAACGGAATACATCGTCCCCCTTTTTTCTTTGGTTCGCCTCTGGTCGAGGGACACCATCTGTACGAATATGGTCTGTGCGAGGTCTTCTTTGTTCCCCACACCCTCTCTCGCATGGTCTTTCTCTCTTCTTTTTTTTTTTTTTGTTCTGTTTGTCTGTCGGCACCGTGTGGACTCGATGGCTTCACCCTTTCTTGTATCCCGATCACATCCACTCACCCACTGTACATATGGTAAATGCGCGATGGCGAACAAACACACAGAGACATACACACACACACACAGACAACACACCGCTACCACCTCGATCGTCACAGTAACGGCAGTGCCAATGGCTTGTATGGTGTCCAACACTGAGGCAGCGTGAAAAGCGGCCGTGAAACCACAGACGCAGATGCCACCACAAATGGTCACAAACCGATATCTGCGAACAAGTGTACACACGCGCACACACTCTCACACGTTTGGCCTTTCAGTGAGTCGGCGCGCATCGCGTCCAGAGAGAACGGATGACGTTACTTGACGGATGCTAGACGCGCTTTTTACTTTTCCATTTGATTTTACCCTCCTCCGCCTTGTCGTCACGTGTGGCTCTCTTCACCATCACTCATTCCTCCCCCTCCCACCTGCCTACTCTCGCCATCTGACGGCATTACTGTCTCGTCTCGTCGCTCTTTTTTTTTTTCTTCGCACACCGCTCTCTTCGCTGACAGAGTTTTTCTTTTTCACACTCTCATGTCGAAGCAATTCCAAGAGGAGGCCGGCGCGCATGAGACGTTAGAGCCTGTCGTGGCCCTCATCCGGCAGAGTGCGTCCCGCGCGATGGAGAGGCTTCGTCTGCAGTTCACACGTAACCAAGCCGGTCTCAGCCGTGGCAGCAGCGATGACGCGCCGCCTCCCATCCCAAGCAGCAATGCACCACTCACGGCCGCCTCGATGCGTAAGCCCATGGATGTCTTTGTCATCCAATACTGCATGTACTACCTGGACACGCACAAGCTCCCCGCCAAGCACTACGCGCGTCTCGCGCAGGAGGTCGTGACCAGCTCCGTCGAGCGCGTCCTCGTCCCTTCGCTCTTTCAGCCGGCCGTGTCTCTCCCAATGCTCTGCGAGTCTCTGGTGCTGGAGCGCTCTGCGGAGGAGGTACAAACGTGTCTAAAAGAAATGGAGGAGTTCGTGGATGCGCGTGAGGCGGTAGGGGCGTGGCTCGCGGGGCTTGGTGACCTCGGCCCACGCGAAGACGACTACGGCGATGACGGATGGGACGCGTACGACTATGGTGGCGACCGCAAGCGCCGCGCTGGCGAAGGCGTCGACGGGTGGCCAAAGAAAGAAGAAGAGGAAGCTGACGACGCCACCGTGAGTCGTGGAGGTCGTACTGGTGAAGAGGAGGTGCTGGCAGACGACGGGGTGATGACCTCTGGGGTGGATATCGCCGGTTGGCTCTACCGATCGCTCGAGTACTGGCTGCGTATTCGAGGCTTCCTCCACGCGTGGTCTTTCTCAACGGCGAACCTCCACGCGTACCCACTCAAACCGCGCTACGAGCGCGAACTCATGCAACTGCTCAGCTCTTTAAGTGGCGCACAGCGCAGACCGGCGACCCTTCCCCCAGGGAACGAGACTGGCGGCAACGGGAACGGTGTCCTCAGCGTCTCCTCGTTCGTCTCCTCTTCCAACCCCACGCTGGCAACGTCCACGAGCACATCTGCCCCGCTGACGAAGGAAGAGCCTCCCATCCCAGCGACTTCGCTGGTCAAACAAGAGGTCATCGACTTGGCTGACGAGGAGGAAGATGTGGCGGAGCGCATTTATCACGGTCACGATGACGAATACGATGATGCATTCCAAGGTGCCGTGAGCGGTGCGCGTCAGCCACTCAATGGGACGCAAAGCCAGCAGCAGCAGCACCGCCGTGATGTCGCCACGACTGTTCTCGCAGACGTGTTGGCACTATCCGAGTGCCCCATTCCACCGGACAGTCGGGATGCGTCTCTCACAGCTGTGACGGGTGAGGCCGAAACGGCCATTCCCCTCACCACCTCTTCGTCTTCCTCACTCTTGCTGACGGACAAGGTGCGGATGAGGCTGCGCGGTGTACATCCAACCTTCTTCACAATGGTGCACGCCCGCCTCAGCGTTATGGTGGCGCGCGATCACTTGACCGTCTTCAGCCGCAGCGCCGCATCACCTGCCGTCCCTGCCTTGACGAGCGTGCAGGAGAATGTTCGTCAGCAACAGGATGTGATGCGGCAACAGTACTTGGCGTACTACGGGGCCGCGGCGGGCGGCGCGGACGGTGGCTCGACCGCAGGCGGTGAGACGGGTGCCGCCGTCTCTGGATTACCGCTCGACTACGTGCCCGATGATCAGTACTATCTGCGGCTCATGCAGAGGGTCGCGCCGGAGGAGGCTGAGCTCGGTGATGACGAGGAGCTCTTCAAGGACGAGGTGGTTGACTACTACAAGCACATCCCATGCCGAGCAGGTGCGACGTCGTCTACCGCCGCTGATGCACTGGCTCCGAAAGACGTGTCCGGCCAACGGCCAGAGCCCTCAAATCAACAAGCTCCGGCGCGTGACGCCCGAGGCCGTCCGTTGCCGTCGTCACCCAACGCCCCGAAGGCACTCATCAAGCCAGAACGTTTCTGCCGCATGGGCACCGGCTATCGTTGGACGCAGTACAACCGCACGCACTACGATAGCCACACCAACCCACCACCGCGGACGGTCATGTGGTACAAGTTCACTCTCCTCTACCCGCTTCTCGCCGATACGAAGAAGGACATGCAGCGAATCTTCCACATCGAGGACACCCCGAAGGGCCCTGGTGATGATCACTGCATCTTGGTGTTCAGCCCGGGACCTCCGTACGCCGATGTGGCGTACCGCATCGTGAAGCAGCAGTGGGACCGGCGGCGTGGTGGCGTGAACGTTTCTTTCGACAGCACCGGCCGCTTCCAGCTCTTCTTCCGCTTCTCGAACAGCAACTACCGGCGGTAGCACAACAGCATCGGACCCCTCCCAAAGCGACAAACCCAGCCACACACACACACACACACACGCGGATACACACGGAAGGACGCCATGGCTCACGCGCATGCACGCGTTATGTTTTCCTGTCACTTCTATCCGCTCACTTCCAAAGTCACGTCTGGATACGCTCCGCACTAAGAAAACATTAAAAAAAAACTAAAAAAAACACCCACACGGGCACACTGCGGAGCGAAGCAAGCGCACACATACGCACCGAGGAGCCACACTCGTACCCGATACGACGTACGGAGTCGGAACCAGAACCCAGTGTGAAGCGCCGCCACCTGTTCGCTGTGAACCGGCTTTTAGCTCACTCTCCTTTGACTATGACGCATCACGCCACATGACAACGAGCACCCACCCCACTCACGCATGGTTGCTGTGAGCACCAACGCGACAGTCACCCATCT
Source organism: Wallacemonas rigidus (assembly GCA_030849045.1). NCBI lineage: Eukaryota > Euglenozoa > Kinetoplastea > Trypanosomatida > Trypanosomatidae > Wallacemonas > Wallacemonas rigidus. The sequence continues at coordinate 372,556 of JASAOL010000610.1, forward strand.
GCTTTTTCCTCCACGTTCTCTCACCATTTAACCATGCCACCAACAAGGTTAGTACCACCACTGAAAAGTTCTGTACTCGCGTACACGAGCAAACCCGTTTTCACAGCCCCAACATTTTTTTGAAAAACTACTCGACCCTCTTTTTTTTTTTTTTGGAGAAGTGACGCTTAGCAACCCGTCGCGTTCCCTCCGCCTTAGCAGTAGCGCGTCTAGACCTGTATTGTTTTTTTTTTTTCTTCTAGCTGTCGAACACGACGCCATCGACGGAGACGATAGGAACGTCAACCGAGCAGACGCCGTACAAGTACCCCTGCTCTCTTCGTAGTACCTCCTCCACAACGCTTTCGACACATTTGTGCCACTGCTCAGCGTGTGTGTAAACATATTCACGCGCGCACCCCGTTCCCCGTTTTCTTTATTGATTGAAACCTCTCCGATAGCGAGAGGGAGCTTGTGTCTTTGTGTTCTGCGCGTGATTGTGTGTGATTAGCAGCCATGACTAGTTTGATGAACAACCAGGTACCACGCGTACTCTCGCGTGTGACCCCTGAGAAGATGGAGCTGATCGAGGTGCTCTGCCGCGAACGCCGCAAGCGTATCGCCTACTTGGGCTCCTTCTACCAACACTACAATGATCGTCTTCAGGTCTACATTGGCCAAGGCGGCTACAAGGGCAATCGCTTCATCGTCGAGAAGCACCACCACCGCACTCAGTACTGCCATCCGGGCGATAGCCCCAACCGCTACAACATTCGCAGCATCAAATTTGGTGGCGCGCAGTACGATCAGCTCGGCAACTACACACGCATGAGCTGGGACTTCTCCTTGGTCTCCACGAACACACAGAACGACCCACTACGTCGGTTCTTCTCGAATATCCACAAGCAGGAGGCGATTGACCGTGTGCAGGAGTGGGGCGTGCGGTACGTGTTACTCGACGAGGTGCGGAAGCCATCGCTGATGGACGCCAAGTACCACCGTCATGCGCTTTTCGCGCACAAGTTCCACTGGTCGCCCGATCCGCCGATGAACCACCGCATCGGTGATGCCGACTTCAAGTGGAAGGGCGATGAGCAGATCGGCTATGATGGATTTAGTGCACACACGCCTGAGGGCCAGAAGACAAACTTTAGATTTTCGTTGTGGAAGCCGACGGCTGTGGCCAAGGCGGAGGCGGCGGCGGCGGCGAGTGTGAAGGCCGCGACGGCCAAGAAGGCAAAGATCGCTCAGGGAAATTGACGCGGAACGAGCAACGTGCAGAGAGCAATGACGGACGGAGACGTGCGGCTAGCGAAAAAGAGACGAGCGAAAACTCTCTTTTTTGTGCTTCATTTTTCTGTTCTTCTCGTTCTTTTACCTCTCTTTGTTTTTTTTTTCTTTTGCTTTTACTTTTGCTTTTGTGATATCTAGCATTCAACCCTTTTTTCTTTTAACGGTTTGTGTACGCACAGCACACTGCATCCATGTTCTTCCCGGTATCTTGTTTGTTGCGCTTCCTTTGTAGCATGCATGAGTACTGATGCTTTCAGTGGCTCTCCTCAGGAATCTGAAACGATCAATCGAAAAAACAACAACAACAACAACAACAACAACAGCGACATCAATAGCTACAAGCGAATAGGAGAAGCCCGTGTAGCACACATGGGATCGCCACGGCGTGCGCGTGACGAAATGACGCCGTACGGATCCATCGAATCCGCTCCATCAAGACTGTTACCACTTTTTTTTTTTTGTGCTTTTCACAGCCCGCAGCGAGAAAAACGACGCGCCACGCTAGTTTTTTTTTCCGACGCAGCACTTTTACGCACGTGGACAGCAGCTCATGATCTCGCAAGAGGCAGTAGTGTGTGCCTCGTGTGCGTTCCATGCGAGCTCTTTGCGACGCTCGCATGGACGACGGAAACCTGTTCCCGCGTCACCACGCGTTGTACCTCTCACTTACATGACGTCCTTCTCGTACTCTCTGTCTCTCTCACGTTCACACAAGGGTATTTTTTTCTTTTTCTTTTTTGGTGTTGTTGAAAGGCAACACGCGTGCTGTGTTGTACTTATCCTGTACAACCCTGGTCTCTCTTTGGCGTTCTCTCTTTTTTTTTTTTTGTGGTCCCCTAGTGTAGTCTTGTGGTCGTGCGTGTTTCGCCATGTCGCTGCGCTCGTCGTCTCGCCTGCTGGCGTCGAGCCCCGGGGTAGGCATCGCCCCCGAGACCACGCCTGTCAAGTACACATCGTCCATGTTGAACATCCAGAACATGGCGTGGTGGAACCAGAAACGCAGCCCATACCGTGCGACCTACCGGGAGAAGTCGTGGGTCGAGAAGACGCGGTGGGGCGCCTACACCAAGTCACAGGGGCGTCCGGTGATGCGGCAGCGGTACTCGCCCGAGGCACTGAAGGCGGCCTTAGCGATGGTGCCGGCCGGGTTCGAGGTAGCGAACGTACCACGTCCCCCGCAGCGCGTTCGCGCGCAGTCTGAGGGCATCGTTGGGCGATGGTACGCGAACTATTGGACGCTGCACTCGGTCAAATATCAGTGCATGCTGGCGGGCGTGGAGTGGCCCTTTGGTGAGCGTCAGCGTCCACGCACGAACTACGATGAACCGTTCCTCTACGTGGACTTCGAGGAGAGCAAGGCTGTCCGGGACTACCGCTCTCGATGGATTAATGTGAACCGCTCTCTTGTTGGTATGTCGAAGAAGGTGAAGGAGGCCGAGGAGGAGGCGCGCTTCATGCATTTCAAAAAGTCTCAGGATACGTTCTGGTCGAACCGGAAGGTGCTCGTCAACCGCGTCAAGTCGATGCACGCACAGGGGACGCTACGGTCAGCGCAGGATCTTCCCATCAAGACTCTCAACATCAAGGCGTTTCTTTCCGAGTAAGCGTCGAAGAGACAAGGTCTGCACCTGGCTGCCACGCACCTGTGTGTGTGTGAACAGCCGCACCACTGTCTGTTGTCCGGGTTTTTTTTTCTTGTGTGTGCGCATCGTTGATCGTGACTGAAGTTGTCTCTTGTTGGTCGCGGTCAACAATGAAGGAAACACGAGAAGTTTCTCGGTCTTTGTGCGCGCGCTCTCACTTGATGGCGCTTTGAAAACAACAGCTGCAACAACAACAGCAACAGCAGCGTTGACATCCAACGCACAGGGGTATTTGGGGTGTCCAAGACCAACACCATACCCGCGAATGTGCGGGCAGTGCACGTGACCAAGACGCACTCATGTTCAACCCTCACTTCCCCTCACACGGCCACTGTGAGTGTAGCTTGGCTTCCTCGTTTCACAGGTACTATCCGTCAACTCGCTACTACTCGTCTGCGACACCTTCTGGGTACCGTCGCACACTCGTCCTTCCTCGTCTCAACAAAGGAGAAGACTGTGCGGTGTACTTCTCAGAAGCGCGTCATGGACAGGGTTCTCTCTTTTCTGCTCATCACGCCGCGATCACGCTGCCGGCCAAGTCAGATGCGCTGTCTCTCGCCCGACGCTCTCTTCGCCACGCATCCGCTTCTTGCTCTCGCTCCCTCTCTTCCGCCCATCCTATTCCTCAAACTATTGTGTGCGTGTGTGTGTGTGTGTGTGTGTGCGTGTGTGTGCGCTTTCTTTGTTCGTCTTGGCATCACATACTTCACATACTGACGCGCACATCAACAGGCTGAACGTTTTCGGCACCGAAGTGCTCTTTGTCATCCTTCCTAGCTCTCACTCATCTCTCTTTTTTTTTTCTTTTCCCGCACGAACTCAAACAAAACACTTCAACGCCTTGTTTCCCACTCTTTTGTGTTTCTCTCCTTTCTTTTCCCTACCTCCTCCCCACTGTGAGCATTGATCTTTTCGCTGTTTTTCTCATTCACGAACGAAAACAACAAGAGCGACACCGACTACAACCAGCGAGTACCCTCTTCTTCTCCGCACCTACAAAACCATCATGCTGCGCTGTGCCACACGCGCGTGCCTTGCGGCCAGGCTGTCTTCCTTGCCTGGGAACGCCTCGCTGAAGGAGCACGACCCTGAGATGCACGCCCTCCTCCAGAAGGAGCTGGAGCGCCAGGTCGCTGGTCTTGAGCTGATTGCTTCCGAGAACTTCACCTCCCGTGCTGTGCTCGACTGCCTGGGCTCGATTTTGACGAACAAGTACGCCGAAGGTCTGCCTGGGAACCGCTACTACGGCGGTACAGAGATTGTCGATCAGGTAGAGAACTTGTGTCGCGATCGCGCCATGCAGGCGTTCCGCCTCGATCCTGCCGTGTGGGGTGTCAATGTGCAGCCGTACAGCGGCTCCCCTGCGAATTTCGAAGTCTACACCGCACTACTCAAGCCCCACGACCGCTTGATGGGTCTCGATTTGCCGGCCGGCGGTCACCTTACCCACGGTTTCTACACGCCGACCAAGCGCATCTCCGCGAGCTCACTGTACTTTGAGAGCCTCCCGTACTCCCTGGACGCGGAAGGTCTTGTGGACTACGATACGCTGGCGAAGACCGCCTTTGTGTACAAGCCGCGGCTGATCATCGCAGGCGGCTCTGCGTACCCACGTGACTGGGACTATAAGCGCTACCGTGAGATTTGCGATTCTGTGGGCGCCTACCTCATGGTGGACATGGCGCACTTCTCTGGCCTCGTCGCTGCACAGGAACACAACGACCCGTTCGCGTACGCCGATGTCGTCACCTCAACGACGCACAAGACGCTGCGGGGACCTCGTTCTGGCATCATCTTCTTTCGCAAGCGGGTGAAGCAGGGCAGCGGAAAGGACCAGCAGGAGATCAACGTGGAGGAGGCCATCAACAACGCCGTTTTCCCCGCGCTGCAGGGTGGTCCGCACATGCACCAAATCGCGGCGGTAGCGACGCAGTTGAAGGAGGTTGGCTCGCCGGAGTGGAAGGCCTACGCGAAACAGGTCAAGGCCAACGCGAAACAGCTTGCAGCTTCCATGATGGACAGCGGCGAGGAGCTCGTCAGTGGTGGCACGGACAATCACCTCCTTCTCTGGAACCTACGTCCACACGGCATCACGGGCTCGAAGCTCGAGAAGCTCCTCGTGCAGGCGCACATCACAACAAACAAGAACACCATTGTTGGCGACAAGAGCGCGATGACACCGCACGGCATTCGCCTGGGCTCCGCCGCGCTCACCACCCGTGGTTTTGTTGAGAAGGACTTCGATGAGGTTGCCAAGTTCCTGGTGCACGCCGTCGGGATCGCCAAGGACATTCAAAAGAACGCCCCCTCCAATAAGCTGACGGACTTCGTCAAGGCCTGCGATGGGAACGCGGCGGTGGCCGCCTTGGGAAAGGATGTACAGGACTTCGCGCGTCAGTTCCCGTTCCCTGGCCTTGAGAGTGCCTATCCCATCGCGTAACCCCCCCCCCCCCCACACACACCTCGCAAAAAGGGACGACGTTGACATCACGCCCAGGCGCCTCGCTGACACTCGCATTCGCACCCGAATAGCGAACGCGACGTGAACGAAAGGAGAAAGGAGAGAGACCAGAGACTGCTCGCTGAAATGAAATTATTAACTTGAAAAAAAATTCGTTCGATTGCTTCGCTCAGCACGCCTCGTGTGTCTTGTTCGCTTTGTTTTTCCTTTTCGGGGTTCTCTCCTTGTTGATTTCACTGTTGTGGTTTTCTCACGTGTTTTCAAAACCTTTCTTCGCCGTCATGACGTTGCCTCACGACCGTCAAGCGTTCGTCGTCTGCTCCGTTGACGTATGCGAGTGGACCTGCGCTCTCGACCAGTGTTCTTTTCTTGTTTTGTTTGAGGCGTTGGTAGGGCAGCGGAGTGAGAGTGAGGATGTGCCAACACGTGTGCCCGCACGTTGGGATCACACACGGCAAAGTACTGGAGAAGAGTCGCGCGCACGTGCCGAAGACAAGGTCTGGTTATAGCGAAAAACAACAACAACAACAACAACAACAACAACAACATCTCTCCTTTGTGCTTGATCGGCGTTGTTGTACTACTTCCACTACCGCAACACCCCCTCCCCCCTCCACACACACACACATCTATATATACACAGACGAACAGCCGATGCTCACACAGAGGCGTGCTCACACACACCGACGCCGTCCTACCCTCAGAGCCAGAGGAAGCGGGGTGTGTTGAGAAGTGAGCGAAACATACGTGTACCCGAGTGGCTGCACCGCAACGGTAGATGGTGCGTCTTGACCGGTAGGATGTTCTCTCTGATCACTCTAACAACGTCTCACCCTCTCTCTGTCTACATCTTTTCGCCTTTGGCGCCTGTGAAACGACACCGCCACTGTAGGAAAAAGACGAGAAAAATAACAATCAAAAGCAAGGAAGCGAGAAAAGAAAGCAATCAACAAGACGCGCTTGTGTCACAGGCGAGGAAGAAGCACTCTCAGTGAAAGCGCTGCTACTCGAGCGCGTCCTTGTGTGTCCGTTCGACCCTTCTTTTTTTTTTTTCCTTTCCCTTTCTCTCATCCCCTCATCAAGGTGATCACTGTTCGCTCATCATATTTCCACTTCCCTCTATTTCTTTTTTTTTTTGTTCGTCCTCCGTCCCATCGTTTGTTTACTTTTTGTGCACATACAGTCGATCAAAAACAAGCGAAGACGTTAACAGGACGACAGGGAAACGGGACATTGACCTGCAACGAAGCGTCAGATACCTCTTGGTCGCTTCACGCCGCTACTACTAGCTTCCCGCACGGCGCGAAGGACGGTCAAGCGCAAACACCGCCGTTGACGCACAGAGCGCTACAGGGTCAGCGCGTCGAGCCGGAAAAAAAATAAAAGAACAACAATAAAAAAAAAGGTAAAAGCCATCGCATCAAATAGCACCGCTCCAATCTGAAAACAGCCATGTTCTCGACGAAACACAAGGTGTACACCGCGGAGGCTACCGCGATCGATGCCGCCGAAGACGCGAATGTGGAGGGGAAGCGCTACCCCACCAACAAGCTTGGTCGTGCGATCATCCGCCATCCTTGTCTGATGTTTCTCACCGTACTGTTGCCGGTCGCCTTCTTCCTTGTGGGCATCGGCGTGATCATGGAGGATATTTCGTACGAGCTCTCTGATTTCCAGCTCAGCGACCGCGTCGAGGCGCAGAGGTCGCAGACCTTGTACGAGACGCTGACGTCGGAGTGGGCAGCCCAACTCACGGGCGAGTCCGCTTTCCTAGCGAGCGTGGACACGCGGTACGCCAACACCGTCTGGAGAGACAACTTGGAATTACGTTACGAGGCGGATTTGAGTGCCTACAGTAGCTATTGTCCAAACGGTCACTTCGAATCCTGCTCGGATGTCGTCGCGGCAGACCTCAACCTCCTCTCTCAGATGCGGATGACTCACATCCAGTCCATCGAGCGCGCCCTGCAGACGCTGATCCCTGACGTGGCATCCGTGTGCTACACGAACAACTTGGAGTACGGCCGAACGAACAACGTGACCCCCGTCTGCGTGCCGTACACGAGTGTGACACAGTACTTTTTCCCTGTGTACCGCACATGGGACGAACGCTGGCACATGACGGGCGAAGGCATTGACTACCAGCTCAACACGTTCCGACGCATGCTTCAAACCCCCAACATCAAGTGGTTTTTTGATTCTGGCTTCACCGCCGGCAACTACGTGGCACGTCAGGTGCGCAGCTTGATCCCACTCGCCTCGTCGCCGCGGCAGTCTGACAGTGACTACGTGGCGAAGCGCCGACAGTTCATTCGAAGCGCCCTCGACCTTCTCGACAAGGGTGAACTCGTGCCTGGCGGCATGCTTGTGTACCTCGGTGGTGCTGGCGTCGAGAACACACGCATTGAGATGGAAGCCTCCAAGGAAGGCTACAAGGTCGGCATCACGTTCGTCATTGTGTTGGCACTGGCCTGGTGGCATTGCGGTGCCTTCACGATGGGGCTCTACACAGGCGCGCAGGTGATATTTGTGTACATGGCTACGTGTGGCCTTTACTGTATCATCTACAAGTCACTGCCTTTGATGACGTACTCGGCCATCATTTGGATCACCACATTCGCCATGCACGGCACGCTGAGCTTTTACGACATGTTTGTGTACACCAGCGTGATGGCTACGAAAGGAAGACAAAACAACCTTACCGTGGCGCAGCGCATGTGCTTCACAATGCGTCGCACCACCGCTGGTGTGTGGATCGCCAACATCCTGGCCATTATCATATTCGCCATCAACACAACGTCGGTGTTCAACTCGGTCTACGACTTCAGCGTGTTCATGATGATTGGCTTCTTGTGGAACATGTATTTTCTTCTCCTCCCCACGCCAGCGTTTGTGGCCATCCACCACTTCTACTTTTCGAACAAGCGTCGGAGCTTGCAGAAGCAGAAGGACATCATCAATGAGGCGACCAAGCACTGCCGCCGTGACGCCGGCCTCGTGGAGGTCCTGGCCACCGTACAGCAGAACCTCTCGACGGGCGAACACCTCTACACGATCGACGACGACGTGATGCGGCAGCGCATCGGGGCCAATCAGGGCATCAACAAGCGCCGCTACAAGGGACTCGGCAATTTCCTGAAGCAGCAAACACAGATTGGCGTCGATCAGGTGCGCGCCGCTCGCCGAGACGTCACTGGCGCGGTGCACAAGCTGCGTAAAACAACAAATGACGTCTTCGGCTCGCGTTACAGTCAAGATGGCGGGATGCCGGCAACAGGCACCAACGCCGCGACGGGTCCAGCCGTGACAGAGTTCGAGATGGACCGCTTCGAGGCCGTCGGGTCGAACCCGCTCGGGCGTGCCGGCGACGATGACGACGCCCCACGGTACAACAACACCCGCCTTGTGCCTGCGAGTGATCTGCTGCACATCCCGCAGGAGCTCACGGAACGGACAGAACAGGGCTGGCAGGAGCTGAGCGAGGCGACTGGCCAGGCGTCCAGCGATGGGCGTCTCTGCCCACCCAAAGTGGTGTCTCTCCATCACGTATCCTCCGTCAACGCGGAGGAGGTGGCCACCTTCGCGAAACGGTGGGAGATGATCGCGCGCCGACTCGATGTCGACGTATCGGAGAGCCGCACGCGCCCGGCGGTGCCCCTTGCCGTCCGTGCTGTGGTCCGTGCGCAGGACCCGAACTACGTTGTGGGCGGCAGAGCTAGTAAGGCCACTGCGGCGGCCGACGACGCCCATGACGAGGCTGAGCATACCTCTGCAGCAGGCGCGGCGGGAGGGACGGCCGCGGAGAATGACGGTAGCGCTGCGAACGGCCAAGATGTGATTCCAGGCAGCAGACACGCTCGCCGCGCGCGCATCGTGGACCCTGGCGTCTCTGGTATTGGGCTGAAGAAGCTGCGCTACCGCTGGCAACACCGCTCGAACGATGATCGCGGCGGCTGCTGGGGCTTGTGCGGCCGCAAGAAAAACGAGACACCAGAGGAGCGCATGGAGCGGCTGATGAATCGTCGCGTCAAGCAAGAAGGGTACACACTGTTTGAACGCTTTCTCATCCGTGTCTACGTGCCGGCTGTACACGCCGCGCGCTACCTGCTGACGGTGGCTCTCGTTGCTCTCGCGGTGGTCGTCATCGTTGCGGCTGTGATGACCGTCAAAGCGGGCGGTATCCCCGTCACGCTTGTGGACAACGATGGAGGCCGGGCGGCGGGCTTTGCGGCGCTGGAAGACGTCTATGGCCAGCGAGGGTCGTGCACCTTCTGTGGTCCTTATTATTCGCTCACAAGCCTAGCCGGCTACCCGAGCGCCAACACAACGAAGGCCTGCCTCGAACAGCATCCCGATTACGGCCGTCAGATGAATGCTTTCGTTGATGATTGCGGCGAGTGTTTCGGCGAGAACGCGTGCGTGGACTGTGCAGGCACCGTTGATGGCACGCGCGTCCGCACGGCGTGTGGCGGCTGTGAAGAGCCGAGTGCGTCCACGTGTACGTGCGATGTGTCCCGTAACTGCACGTACTGCGAATGGGCGCTGAACAAGGCCGAACCATCGGGTGGCTACGAGTGCGGCACCAAGTGCCTCTGCGGTCCCAGCAGCGTGAACCCGACAGGCTGTGATCAGTACACGGCCAGCTGCGACCGGCCCACACCGGTAACGCACAAATGCAATGACCGAGGCACGTGGCTCGATGCGTCGGCGTCACCGACAGGCGAGGGTATGTGTGCCTGCCGCGGTCATTGGCGTGGTCCGCACTGTGAGTTCTGCGACTGCGAGAACGGTGGCATGTGCACCGAACGACTCGGCGAGTGTGTGTGCCCCGGCGCCTTCACTGGCCCGCGCTGCCAGACCTGCGCGGCGTCCTGTGTGGCGCACGGCACGTGCCCAACACCACCGCCGATTGAAACGTGGGATATCCGCACGTGCGTGCCTCACGCGTGCACCGCGGAGGACGTCGACAAGGGCGTGTTCTGTGCAGCGTGCGATGTGGCCAGCCTGCCCGTCAACGCCGACTGTATGAGGTACGACACGGAGGTGGGATGTAAGACGCTCAGCTCCTGCTTTTGGCGTGAGGCGGACTCGCGTTGTCTATACGCCAAGCCGAGTGCCGCCAGCGTGAACGTGAACTGCGCGTGCGTCAACACCCTGGTCTGGGACGGCCCCACATGTGCCGAGTGTCATGCCCCGAACGGCGGCCGCTGCGTCTCCGCCAGTCTCGCGGAGGGCTGCGATGGCGTGAGGTCGGAGAATCCCGACGAGCTGCGTGCCATGGACCGTTGTGGTCGCTGCGGCGGTAACGACTTTTGTCCTGGGTGCGATGGCATCGTGGGCAGCGGCCTTCGATTCGATCAATGTGGCGTCTGCGGCGGCAACAACGCGTGTGAGGGCGGATCAACCGCCGTGAAGGCCCCCAGCTACCTCATAATCAACTACCTTTTTGATTTCCGCGGCGTCGATGCAGAGACACTTCTCACTGTCGACTTCGCGATAGCCGTACGCCGGTCGTGTGAGGCAGCAGTGATTGCCGATACATACGGTGGGAACGGTAAGTGCATCATCGTGGACTACCTCGCCGCACGCAATGTGGCCGCCATTGTGTCGCTGGACGACCTGTACGCCTTCGCGCGACAGCAGAGCCGCGTGGCAGAGCTGGGCTTCGATGTTCAATTGTACGAGACCGCCCCTACGCAGCTCCGCTTCATGGTGTACCGATACATGACAAACATACAAAGCACAGCCTCGTCAGATTTTCTGTTTCGCGTTTACCAAAACGTTCGCAACGTGGTTCTCGCGACTGGCAAGGCTGAGCTCACCGAGTTTGGTGCGACGATGACGGCCTCATCAAAGATATTTCAGGATGCGGCTGCCAGTGCCCTATCCCTGCAAAGCCTCTGGTTTGCTGTTGGCATCGGTCTGGGTGTTTGTTTCACCGTTCTGTTGACGTACTACGTGAGTGTGACGGCCGCGGTTGCCGCGTGCCTCGTCGCCATCATCGTGTGCTTTGGCTCTCTCACCGTCTGCGGTATCTTCGCCAACGACTGGACGATCGACGCCATCCTGCAGGTGTGCATTTCGTCGACCATTCCTATCGGTGTTGAGTACATCATTCACTTCACCAACGGGTACTTTGACTATTTGCAGACGACGACCTCGCATCTCTTCGCGCGCGATGTTACGCGGCGTACGGCTGTGCAGGGTGCCGCCCTGCGCTCTCTGCCCTCCGTCTGTACGTGCGTTTTCTGTGTCATCATCTGCTCGATTATGTTCGACGTCTCCCACCTGGTCCCGTCGAAGCGTTCAGGACAAATCGCCATCACGCTCCACTTACTGGTCCTCATTGCCGTCTTGTGCTACTCGGGCACGCTGGCGGCACTGGGACCAATGAAGACCTTCCAGCATTGGACGCTATCGACACTTCTGTGCTTCATCTGCGGCATCGGCGCGGTCATCATGGTACTGATCATCTTGGGTGTTGGCGGTGTCGTGAGCCCGACCGGCCAGATGCTACTGCACACGGGGCGATAGCGCTCTTTTTTTTTTTTGGTTCTACTCGGGAGCTGATCGTCGCACCAATCGTTTGCTTGTGTCTACGTAGTTCTTCTTTTTTCTTTTCTTGCGATTCACGTTTCCCCTGGCCGTGTACCTGTCTCTCTCTTTTTTTTTTTTCTCTGCCAGCTGCTCATGCGACGAACCCAACACGCCTGTAGTGCTGATGACGCTTCTCTCGGGGCGGCGGCTCTGCTCTTCTGAGGTCAGGACCGCACACTGAGTGAGAGCGCGCGCGAAAGGGCACCGCGAAATGAACTTTGAAAAAATGAACTCGGCTCATCGCGCGAGACCCAACGGCGAACATGCACTTGCTGACATCCGAGAAAAAGAGGAGCGGACCATGCTGCAGTCTGTCACGCAATCTCTGTTTTGGACGTCACAAAATAAACCGCGTCCGCACACACACACAGACACACACACTCGCGAACCAAAAACTTGCTCTAAAACGGTTTATTCATCTTTTTTTTTTGTTTTACCCTCCTTACCCTCCCCGCTCACCTGTGCGTCCGATGGAGGTGATGTGCCATGAACTGACCATAAAGCGTGCACACACACAAAAAAAAAAAATTCCGGGCGCATGCGTTGATTTGTAGACAGCGGCAGTCATACTGAGCAGGTGGACAATGAACCGGTGGGCACTGCTGTGCCCGAAATAAAAATATCGCGATGTCAAAGCGCCACCTTCAGACTTGCCTCGATAGAAGTTTTCTGGTTAGCGGACTATCTCTGCGAGCCTTTTCTTTCGTCCTCTGGCCTGTCGAGGCTCGCAAAGCCCACCATGGCGAGGAAGGAGGGGGTGGGGGACGGAGGCAAAGTTTCAGATTGTGACGGACACTTGGCTTCTATTGCACGCACTCCCACACGCGAAAATCCTCTTCCCGTACCTTTCACGCTCTTCTCTTTTCTCACCGTGTCCCTCTGGCAATGTTCTCCACATCGCACACGACAAGAAGCCTCGGAGGCAAAGCCGAGTGGATCCCTTCAGTCGCAGTACGCACGTTGTCTTTTTTTTTTTTTGGTGATAGAAAAACTTTAACCGCTTAGAGATATCTACAGGCGTACCCATAGACATACCCAATTGCTGTTGCACCGTCCGAAAAGAAAAACTAAGAAAGGATACGAACTAACAACCGTCACAGCGAGATAGAAGGACGGAACCAACGTGGGAGCCAGCGAGGAAAACAAATAGGACACGTATCTGTTCACGTCTCATCACGTTGGTGTGTGTGAGAGAGAGAGCGAGAGAGCGTGTATCATGAACCCAGCAGACATCACAGATGACCCTGCGCTACCCGTACCGATCACCGAGGCCGCACCGGTACTCGAGGTAGATGCAGATGGTATCCGTATCCGCGATACGACGCACCTCTTCTTGAGCCGATTAGTTGATCCTGTGCTTCAGCAGAATCCCGCACTCGCCGTGCCCCGTCTCCCCGAGGAGGAAGGCGGTGGTGGCGCTCTGGACTACGTCGTGGAGCAGCTCGAACGTATCAGCACCTCGACGGCTTGGCTGACGTGTGTGGTCCGCTGGTCGGATTACATGCGCTACGATGAGGCCGCGGCGCTCGTGGTGGAGTCCGACTGGCAGCGCTTTTCACCGTATCTGAATGATGCACTGCATCGTGTACTGACCCAGTACTACGCCGAGGACTACACCAGTCGAGGCCGCTGCCATCCATGCTTGGTCTTCACGGCCGTACCTCGTTGTCTGACAATTCGTGCCCTGCGTGCCTCCATGGTCGGGCAGCTCTGCGCGATTCGCGGTGTTGTCACGCGCACTTCGCAGGTGCGCCCCGAGCTGCTCGTCGGCGTGTTCCGCTGCAATGACTGCGGCACGGAGAGCGCGCCGGTCGAGCAACAGTTCACCTACACGGAGCCGCCCGCCTGCCGCAATGGCGAGTGCGAGAACAAGAACCGCTTCCAGCTCGTGCCAAACCACCCTCGTACGCTTTTCGGCGACTGGCAGAAGCTGCGTATACAGGAGGACGCCAACAACATCCCCCCAGGCTGCATGCCACGCACGATGGAGGTGGTGGTCCGCGGGGATGCGGTGGAGGTGGCCAAACCCGGCGATCGCATCGTCGCCGTCGGCTGCCCCATAGTGGTGCCAGAGGTGGCCAAGCTTTTCAGCATTTCGAATCGACGCGAGGTGCAGCGGCAGATGTCTGGTGCCCAGCGCGCACAACAGGAGGCGCAGGCAGACATGGAGGGAGCGACTGGCCTACGCGCGCTGGGCGTGCGAGAGCTCAACTACCGCATGTGCTACCTCGCCACGACCATCACAGACAGCTTCAACGACGACCGCAAAATGACGTCCGCCGTCAAGGAAGCGACGGATGGCGCCTCCGATCGCGAGGAGGTGCGGCTGACGGTAGCAGAGGCGCAGAAGATCGAGCAGATGCGTCAGCACAGCCATCTTCTACAGGCCCTCACCCGCTGCGTCGCGCCGAACATTTTTAAGCACGACGTTGTGAAGCTTGGACTGCTGCTGCAAATGGCGGGCGGCGTCTCCAAAACCACCATCGAGAAGATCGCCCTTCGCGGCGACATCAACGTGTGCATTGTCGGCGATCCGTCGACGGCAAAGTCGCAGTTCCTCAAGTGGGTCGCGACGAACGTCCAGCGCGGCGTCTACACAAGCGGCAAGGCCTCCACGGCCAGCGGCCTCACTGCCACGGTGACCCGCGATGCGGACACAGGTGAGCGCACGATCGAGGCCGGCGCGCTCATGCTCAGCGATCGAGGCATCTGCTGCATTGACGAGTTTGACAAGATGGAGATAAGAGATCAGGTCGCCATTCATGAGGCTATGGAACAACAGACCATCTCGATTGCGAAGGCCGGGATTAAGGCGACGCTGAACGCGAAGACATCACTCCTGGCCGCACTGAATCCGATCGGCGGTAAGTACGATCGCCGGAAGCCGCTCCAGAAGAACATCGCCATGACCGCGCCCATCATGTCGCGCTTTGATCTCATGTTCGTTACAGTGGACGACTCCGGTGACAGCGCGGACTACGCCATGGCGGACCAGATGCTGCGCCTCCACCGCTTTGGCGGCGCGGCTGTGCGTCCGCCGTTCCCCATCGAAGACTTCCACTTGTACCTGCGCTACACACGCTCCTTGACGCCGCGGCTCACCCCGGAAGCATCGCAGCTCATCGTCGCCGCGTATCGCGACATGCGGTTGCAGGACTCGCTCTCCAATCGCAGCAAAGTGTACCGTGTGACGACGCGGCTGTTGGAAAGTATTATTCGGCTCTCCGAGGCGACGGCGAAGCTCTACCTCAGCGAGGAGGTGCGCGCGAGCCACGTGGAGGTCGCGCTGGAGTTGATGCGGCAGTCACTGTCCACGCTGGATATGACCGAGGTGGAGCTGATCGGCGGTGCGGAGGGCGGTGCGGAGCGTGATACCTCGACCGGCACGGACGAGGCGGTGAGGGTGAAGACGGAACCCACAACGGCGGCGCAGACGGCGACGCATGTCGGCGGGGCCCACGCGGAGGATGAGGCCGAGAAAGGCGCACAGTCGACAACCGCGGCGCACTCCACCACCTCCGACACGAACGGCACCGGCGCGGGGGCTAGTGTCGCCACGGCGCCAGCCCCCGCTCGACGCGTGACGATCAACGCGGACCACTACTTTAGCATCGTCAATCGCGTGACGACGCATCTGCGCGGACTCGGCGACGAGCACGCCCCCACGCGACCGGAATTGGTGACATGGTATCTGGAGCAGATCCGCAGTCTCAGCCGCGTTCAACTCGAGTCGGAAGCGCGCTACATCCAGCTGGTTGTCACCAAATTGGTGAAGGAGGGGACACTGCTAGAAGTCCAGATGGAGGAGGATGAACCCGCACGACTCTATCTAGACCCCAACTACAACCCTGATGCTACTCAACGATAAAAAACAAGCAGCAACGACAGAAGTTCAAAGCACACAAACATTTTCAACAACGGGGAACTAAACGCCCCCCCCCCTCCCCCCCCCACCGACTCAAGCGTGATGGGAGCGACAGTGGCGTACTGTCGTTCACGTTTAGGAAAGGCCCTCTCTGGCGCGATCAAATTTTGCGCAACAACAAAATCAGCAATGTCGCCGTCAATGCGCAGCTAGCAGCACTATTTTTCTTTTTTCCTTTCCCGATGACCCCTGCCGCATTCATCTAGCGGTGTGATCTCGTCTCCTATCTGAGCCCGTTGGCCTCGTCATGATCATATCTGTACGCGTGTGTGCCCAGCATCTCTTTCCTTGCTCCTCCTCCTCCACCTCTCTCTCTCTCTCGCTCTGTTACTTTTTTTTCTTTTCTTTTCCCTTCATCTGCGTCGTCGCTCATCTTCTGACAGTCCATTTGAGCGGCACGACAGAAGGGCAGACAACCACACACACACACACACACACACAACAAGAGCCTAACCGACACCGCCTCGACAACAAAGGTGAGTGGGTGCGCACACTCTCGTGGCTCCGAAAGTTATGGCGTCGCGTCGTCTCTCGAGCAGCACCGCAGAGGACTTTGTCGTTCCCGCGGAGGGCGAGACGTTTGCGGCCGAAGACGGCACCGTTTCTCAGGTGCTCGATGCACTCAATCCGTCCGAAGAGGAGATTCGGCAGTACGCAGAGACGAACATGGGCATGAATCTCCCGGAAGAGAACCGTTATCTCCACCTTGTCCGTGAGCTGCTGAAGCGGCCCTTATCCTCCGAGTGGAAGCCGTGCCGAACGAATGACGAGGTGTATTACTTCAACTTCCGCACGGGCGAGAGTAGCTGGGATCACCCGCTGCACGAAGAATACATGGATCGCCTTGAAGACGAACGAGAGCGTGCGGCACGACAGCAGCTTCAGCAGCCAAGAGGACCCAGCGCGGGCGGTGCAGCCTTCAACCCTGTAGGTACTGCGCCAGCTGGAATGACGGCGGGTGCTTCGGCTGCGAAGACGACCATCAACAGCAACATCCACACGAATACGAATCCCTCTGGCCGCATCCAGTCGGAGGCGGAGAAGCAGCTGGAAGTACGCATTCGCGCGGAGATCAAGGCCAAGCACGAAGCTCAAGCTACACAAGCGGCCTCCGTGCACGCCTCCAAGCTGGTCTCTCTGAAGCACCTACACGAACAGGACATGAACGAGGCACGCGCAGCCGATGCCAAGCGCCGCGAGACGCTCGCCGCCACCGTGGACGCACAAAAGCGCACGCGTCTGCAGACCGTACGTGAGCGCTGTGACAACGAATACCGCACCCAGCTCACCGACCTCGGCCTCGAGGTACAGAGCCTGACCAAGCAACTGAACCAACTCAACAGCGAGGCCGAACGCGCTGCCAACTCGCGCGAAAAAGCGGAGGCCGAGCAGGCCGCCAAAGACGACCTCGCCCGTGCGATGCGTAGCCTGACCACGGAGATGAATGCGTACAAGTCCGCGCAGCAGCGTGAGAAGGACAGCGCTTTCTCACGCATGAAGCGTGACGTGGAGAGCGAGACACAGAAGGCAGTGGAGGCCGCCCGTGCATCATTGGAGGACGCCTTTGTCAAGGAGATCAACGCCGAACAGGAGCGTGAAGACGCCGCCCGCCGCACCCTCGAGGAACGCACCAAAACGCTGTCAGCCGCACTCGAAACGACCAGGTCCGCACTGGCGTCCATCGCGACCTCACCGTCCGCGTCGCCGGCCACGGCGAGTGGAAACACCTCGACGCCAGCCGGTGGATCACCGAGCGCGTACACAGCGAAGCAGTCAGCCCTCGCAGCTGCAAAGGCCGCGTTGGCTGCTGATCAGGCGCGTTACAAGACGGAGGAGGACGCGTTTCGAAAGACACAAGAGCAAACACTGGCCAACCTGCGACAGCAGCTCCGCTCAACGTCGAGTCAGCTGTCGACGCCTCTACACAGCGTCAGCGCCACGAGCTCACGTTGCGACGACGGCGGTGGAAGCACGCCGCGCAGCGTCACAGACAAGGACGGACCGATGAAGGTCAGCGTGCAGGTGGCGGCCGCACCCAGCACGCACCGACTGCCGACTGCCGGTCTCAACGCGACGCTCCCTTTCGGTGAGCAGCGGAAGCGACTTGAGAAGCGATACGCCGAGCTCAAACAGAAGGAACTCGCCGCGCTTTCGGCGAAGCGTCAGTCTGCGCTAGCAGCGCTTGCCACTTCCTCTGCCCCCGCCGCGTCGTCCACGCGTGTCGTGAACTCGGATGCAGGCGCGACGCCGACGACGACGAACTGGAACACGGCGCCTTCGGTGGTCGCCCTCAAGGAGGCGCACGCGGAGGAGCAGGCGAGTCTGGCCGCCCGCTACGAGGCCATGGAAGCTCGACTGACCGAGCAGCTGGCGAAGGAGCTCTCTGACGAGGCGTACTCGACGAAGACAGCCTTCAACAAGGAAGTCCAGCAAGAGGTGATGTCCTTCGAGATGGAGCTGTATATCGAACAGGCCGAAGCTCGGCGCCAGCGGATGCAGAGAGAGTTCGATATCAAGCGCGACAAGATGATAGCTGATCACGAGCTTGCTCTCGCAGCACACGAGCGACACAAGGCGCAGAACGCGGCACGCCAGGAGTCCGAAAAGGAGGAGATGCGGAAGTCGATGCTCGACGACCTGATAAAACCCCGCCTTGAGAAAGAGCGAGAGAAGTTCATGTCTGCGTCGTCGTCGTCGCTGCGTCGGCGAGAGTCCCAGTACGTGGACGAAGAGCGCGCCATTAAGCACGAGGTCGACGAGGAGATGCAGGCCTACGAGCGCGCGGAGAAGAAGAAGGCGGAGCACACTACGCAGGCAGAGGCGCGCCAGCAAAATGAAGCACGTGCTGCTCAACAACAGCACGAGGAGGGACAAAACGCACAAAATCAGAAACAGCTTTCGCAGCAACGGGAGGCGTTTGAGAAGAAGAAGCAGGAAGCCACCGACGCGATCGCTGAAGCGACCAAGGCGCTATCCGACGTGCGGGCGTCTCTCAAAGCTGATACCACTGCACAACAAGAAGCACTCAGGGCACTCTCTGTCACGCTCAAGTCCACCGAGGACGCCTGTGCACGTGCAGATGCGATGCCTGTACCGCTCTCAGCAACGCCTCAACCGGCAGCTGCGCCGACAGAGGCCACCGCCGCCGCGGAGGTGGTGACGCGTCTGGTCGCTCCATCGAACAGTGTCTTGAAGTCTGTGCACGCGGCGCGCCTGACAGCCATGGAGGAAGGCTTTCAAGCACAAGTGCGAGAGGCGACAGAGACGGTTGATCAGTGGCGCGCGCGCCGTCTCGCCTTGCCTACACCTACCTCTGTGCGTGTGGAGACGAGTGCGGCAGAAGGCAAGCCTCTCGCGGCTACGGCGCCTAGTGTGGTGTCTAGTGTGATGCAACACGCGCCGTCATCATACGAGCCCACACGCGATTTGTCGCAGTCCACAGCCACGGCTGCCAGCGGCGTTGGCACCGCACGGTACGTCAATGAACAACAACGTCACATTCGTCGACGACAGCAGGCGCTTCTGAGTGCACGCGCACAGTACCAACGAGAACAGCAGCAAGAACAACAGCTCGCAGTCCAACATCAAGCCATGCTCATGCCATCGTACACCGCGTACTCGCGCAGTCGATCTGCCGCTCCGTCTTTGCTCTGGCAGAATGAGACGCCGCCAACCACCTCACACATGCACACACAGCGATCATTATCCCACACTTCGGGCGTGTCCGCTGATGGGCTAGTGGGCAGCAGGGTGGCGATGGCTGAGGGAGATAGCGTGCTGCTCACATCGCAGCTCGCCGTCGCGGTACGCCACCTGAACTCGCGATTAGATCAGCTTTCTTCACAAGTGCTGGACGGACAACCACGTGGTGCCGCCCGCGCGGCGTCTTCTCGCTCACGCCAACCGGAGAGTTCAGCGCGGCAGAGCAGTGGTGTGCGACGCGGCAATGACCGTGACGGCGGCCACAGCACGTACCGTGCGCATCGACGTCATGTGTCGTCTTCACCCCTCAAGGCGTCGTCACGCGGGCAGGAAGATGTCAGTCGCAAGTGGGACGCGTTGCTGATGGACGAGATGGACTGATAGAGCGAAAGGTGGTCGCCTCCGTACATCCGTGCGCGCTCGGGGGCTCTTCACTGGCTTCACCACGTGCTGTACTTCCGCTCCCTTCTTCGCTTCCCTTTATTTCTTTTTCTTGTTGGAGCAGCTCAAGTGGCGACTTCCCGCTGTCGCTGGCGCCAAGATCGCGATGAGAGCGTATGTGTCTTGGCAGTGCTGTTCTCCACGAACGAATTAGATTGTACTTGTCATGATTGATCACTTGTCTTTTTCTTTTTTCTTTGCGACAGTGTACGCCATCTTCTCGGCGCATTCTTTCTGTTTTTTTTTTTTCACAAAGACGCGTCGGCGTGCACGTACCTGTGCGACGGTGCATCAACCGAAGGGAAGCGAAAACCGAGCCATTGCAACAACAGACCGAAAAAGAAGCGGGGTCGGCAGAGAAAACGCGTGCGATACATTGTCACTCCCCGCGGTTAGTACACGCGCACTACTGTCCCGTGACAGGCGTTTTTTTTTTTCTCGCTTCATTTCCGCCCCTTTCGATCCAGTCCGTGTGTCTGTACGTCTCTCTCTCTGTGTTTTTGTACGTGCTCGCGCATGGGATGGGGTGGACGTATCCACACACACACACTCTCTGACGGATGCAGTAGCCTCTCCGAGGAGCTTCTTCCTTGCCTATCCTCACGCACTGTGAGCCGACAAAGCGAACAGGTCATAGACTCTCTTCCTCCACACCATCGCCACCGCCCTCACCGCGACTATGTCTTCACCGTCAACACATCGCGCGTCTGATTGATCGCACCGTCACAGCAAACAAGTAAATCTCTGGAACAAAACGGTAGTGTCACACACCGTAGTCGGATCGACTTTCTTTGGTTTCTCCTACCGCTCTGTTTTTACTCGGATGTCGATGTTAGCCCCACGCGGCGCCACAGCTGCAGAAGGTGATGTCGTGCTGATCTTCCGCGGCTACCTCAACGTGACGCCTCTCACGTTAGTCAAAGGCGAAACACTTCACTGCCGCGAGGGTAAATTCCAGCACGATGACATCATTGGCCAGCCGCTCGGCACATACATCAAGGGCCAGAGCAACGTACGCAATGATCCTACCACCCCCTCCATCCTCGTGATGCAGAACTCTGCCGATCTGTGGACACAAGCGGTACCGCACCGCACACAGATCATTTATGATACGGACATCGCCGTCATCATCATGCTCCTCCGCCTCGGACCAGGTAGGCGCGTCTGCGAGGCCGGCACCGGCAGCGGAAGCTTGACCCACTCCCTCGCCAAGACAGTGGCGCCAGACGGCTGTGTCTTTACCTACGACTTCCACCAGGGCCGTTGTCTGCAGGCGCGTGAGGAGTTCCGTCGGAACGGACTGGGGCCGTCGCTCGTGTGCAGCAATTGGCGCGATGTGTGCACGACGAACACAACGCCAGCGGAAGGCGAGCGCGTTGAGGCCGGCGTTGACGCCGATGTAGCCGCGCAGACCGCACCACTCACGGGCTTCGGTCTTCCGGAAAACGCTGTGGACGCGGTGTTCTTGGACGTGCCCGCGCCGTGGGCGGCGATCGAGAACGTCCAGCACGTGCTGAGACCCGGCGGCATGCTGTGCACCTTCTCGCCGTGCATCGAGCAGACACAGCGCACGGCGGCAAAACTGCGCGAGGCCCCACACGCGTTCGTCGATGTGCGTACCACCGAGTGCCTGACCAAGAACTTCGACCCCGTCTTCAAGCGCGCCCGCACCGAAGGCGCGCACGACACGATCAAATTTCGTGCGAGCATGACCTCCAAAGGTCACAGCGCCTACCTTCTTTTTGCACGCCTACGTCTTCCCCCGCTGTCCGATGCGACGGACGAAGTCGTTGACGAGGCGGCGTAACACACACACACACACACACACACAGACACGCACGGGATAGGAAGAAAGAGGGATAAGCAACAAAGGACGTGTGGCGTTCCCTTGATGTTTTCAAATCTCTCTCTCCAAGCAACACCACCGGTGGCCTCTTGAAGGCGCGTGTCGATGGCCTGCACTGATCTGTTAGCGTGCTCTCTCCCTTTCTTCCGTTCCTTTATGTTGCTTTACGATTAATCAGGTAATACCACAGACGACAAACGCGTACACAACACTTAAAACGAAACCCACCAGTGTATTCACAACCGCACACCCACGCACGATCGACACCGGAACGAAATGCAGCAGTGAACATGAGTCTCGTCCTCGTCGTCTCCGAACACCAGAGAGAGAGAGAGAGACTTGGTTTCGGCAAATGCCCGATCTCTCCATGTCCCGTTTTCTCGCGCGGAGACAACTACACTTTTATCCTCCCCTCACCGCCTCAGCAGCTCCCCTCCCGAAAAGGAGGAGAAGACGAGCACCAGCGCGTAATACGGCTTGTGACTTCACAGCATTTCAGTACACACGTCACTCTCTCTGCATCTCTTACTTTGACCTCCGCACTGCTCGTCTCGCTCATGATCCGCGCTTCAACCACAATACAAGCACACACCGCAACAGGGAAATGTCCACCTTCAAGCGCCAGCTGACCTCAGCGCTCGCGCTAAACCTCTGCCTCAAGATGTTCTCCTTTGCCCTTAGTACGGCTCTCACGCGCCTGCTGCTGCCAGAACAGAGTGGCGTTGGCTTTTCGTACGCGATCTACACCGATACTGTGCTCTTTCTCGCGCGCGAGGCCGTGCGTACTGTTGCCGTACGTCAGCCACTCCCAGGTGAGCCGTGTACGCCAACGGAAAAGGAGGGGACGGAAGCTGCGCTCGCTCGCGGCGCTGCCGTCCGGCAAGTACTGTACCTCGGCTTCCTCGCTGTGCCGGTCGGTCTCATTGTGATGTCGCTCATGGAAGCGCAGTCCCTCATTGGTGTCGCGGTTTTTCCTTGTCTTCTGCGCGACCGGCACCCCACGACACTTCTTTCGATCGCGGACTTCTTGCCATTCTTGTCGGTGGACGTCTCCGCGGCCTGGGCGCCTCTCTTCACGCAGGGCATGGCGTGTGTGCCGCATGCGTTGGTGTGGTCTTCTGTTGGCATCACACTCTTAGCGGAGCCGTGCGTGGTGCTCGCACAGTGCCTCGGTTGTTTTTCTCGCGTTGTCATGTCCGAATTCGTGACGTTGGTGGCGCGGCTGCTGGTCACCACTTTTTTTGTGTGGTACTCTCCCTTGCTAGATAAGTGGGAGACGCAGCTGTTCTTCGCCTTTGGCTACGTCGCCGCGAGCCTGGCGCACCTGGTGTACTGGACCCTCACGTGCCGAAGACGAAGACAACAAAAGGGAAGAGGCGAGAGCGCCACGACCCCCGCGCATGCACACGACGCCCTTCATTGTGCCGTGGAGGACTCGTATCTGCTGTTGCCGCCCACGCGTCCGGCGACAGGGGCGCCCCAGAGAAGAGAGTCGTGTGCGGTGAACGCTGCCCGCACCGATATTCGCGCCGGACGGCTTGTGCTTCCTTTTCCTTTTCATTGCTTCGCGGGACCGGTGCTGCTGCACGTCGCGTGGGAACATCGCACACTGCTCACCACGTTCGGCCGGGAGAGCGTGCTGCGTCTGGTGCTTTCTGAAGGTGAGAAGTTCACGCTCACTGTCTTTGGCTCCGACACAGCGCGGGGTCACTACGCGACGATTACGCAGCTGGGGTCGCTTGTGGCGCGCCTTGTGTTCCGTGTGTGGGAAAACGCGTGCGGCGTGCGATGGGGTCAGCTGGTTGCGAGCGGACAAGGCGAAGAGGCGGTGCAGCTGCTCGCGCTCATGCTACGTTTGTCTGTGGGCGCGGGCCTCACCTTCCCGATACTCGGTCCACCGTTGGCAGCACACTTCCTCACGTTGCTGTACTCGACCCGCTGGTCATCACCGGCGATGGTGAGTGCCCTTCAGTGGTTCTGCTTAGTGGTACCGTGTTTGGCAATCAACGGCCTTCTCGAGGCGTTTTTACGGGCGGCATCGACACCAAAAACTTTAACGCGGCTTCAAACGTGTATGGTGACGGAGTCTGTGGTGTACATGCTCGCGTGCTACGCTGTGCTGGGCTCCTCCGCCACGACCCGGCTTGGTGTCGTCGACAAGGACTCAGTCGTACCACTGATTTGCTTGAACCTCGCCAACATGGTGTGCCGCATCATGCGCTCCATTGTGCTGATTCTTCTCGATAGCCAACAGCCACAACGGCAACAGGAACAGTCTGTACACGGCAAGCAGACGTCTGAGTCTGCGGTGCGTGTGGTGGTACCTGTGTCCACGTTTACGGCCGTTATACATCCTGCATTTGCATTGGCTGTGGCTGCGCTGTCCGTCTTGACCCGTGCGGTCAACCGAGTCGGCGTCGCCTTGGCCGCCGCTGTGTTGTACCCCGTGCTGCTCGTGGCACTCGATGCTGAAGTCCGGCGCTTGGGACAGCGACTTCTTCGCTCGCGCTCTCGTCATGCGAAGGCAGGAGTACAGAAGAAGCGCGCATGATGAGGGTTATCTCGGGTCTGTACAGGCCTTTGTCTTGTGTCTTTTCTTCTTCTTCCCCCTCGTTCCCAATGTGCTGTAATCTCCCCACGCCTCCCTTTCTGACGGTGCTCACGGTCTTGAGCACGGAGAGACATGGAGACGAACTACACGAACCCGCAAGTGAACACAAACGCAGTCAAACAAATCACAAGAACAACAACAACAATGGTACACGGTGCTGGTACTCCGTCGCACAGCGATGTCACCGTGAGCAGCGCAGCAGCAATCGTCTTCTGCGTCTTTTCGACTCGACGTGCACTGGCCATCGCCGTCTGCCGTACACAGTTCTGTCTTCCTTTCCGCTACACCGTCCAACCTGGCTCTCATCCTCTTTTTTTTTTGTTCTCTTCCTGTGAAGCTATTGAAAGAAAAAAAAAAAGAAAAGAAAAGAAAGACCAAAGATCTACTCGCCCTTTATTGAGTTTGATCGCCTACCGCGAATCGTTTCATCCCCTCTCTTCCCCGCTTCATCCCGCCCCGTATCATGCTGCGCCGCCTGTCAGCCCAGGTGCTGCCGACTATGTCCGGCGTCACGGCCCACAGCCTGAGCGTGCGCTTTTGCTTGAGCATCAAGGTCCCCACCATCGCCGAGTCCATCAGCAGTGGCAAGGTCGTCAACTGGACCAAAAAGGTGGGTGACCCCGTCGCGGAGGATGAGGTCATCTGTCAGATTGAGTCCGACAAGCTGAACGTCGACGTGCGTGCGCCAAAGAACGGTGTCATTACCAAGATTCTCTTCAACGACGGCGACGATGTTGAGGTCGGTGCGGAGCTGTCCACCATGAAGGAGGGCGAGGCCCCCAAGGCGGCGGCTCCCAAGGCGGCTGCGGCCGCCCCCGCTGCGGAGGCTCCCGCTCCGACGAAGGCTGCCGCGCCTGCTGCCGCTGCGGCTACCCCCGCGACCGCTGCGCCGTCCAAGCCGGCAGTGCAGACCGTCACTGGCGCCGATCCGCGTGTGCAGAGCGTCCGTATCTCTTCGATGCGCGCCCGCATTGCTGATCGCCTCAAGGCCAGCCAGAACACGTGTGCGATGCTGACGACCTTCAACGAGATCGACATGACACCTCTCATTGAGCTCCGCAACAAGTACAAGGACGACTTCGCCAAGCGCCATGACGTGAAGCTTGGTCTCATGTCCCCTTTTGTGAAGGCGAGCGCCATCGCGTTGAAGGATGTGCCCGTTGTGAACGCGTCTTTTGGCAAGGAGACGATCGACTACCACGATTTCGTCGATATCTCCATCGCCGTGGCGACGCCGCGCGGCCTGGTGGTGCCGGTTATTCGTGATGTGCAAACACTTAACTTGGCGGATATTGAAAAGACCATCGCCGACTACGCCGCTCGTGCCCGCATCAATAAGCTCACCATGGCTGAGATGACTGGCGGCACCTTCACCATCTCCAACGGCGGCGTCTTCGGTAGCTGGATGGGCACGCCTATCATCAACCCTCCTCAGAGTGCCATTCTCGGCATGCACGCGATCAAAAAGAAGCCGTGGGTGGTCGGCAATGAAATCAAGATCCGCGATGTGATGGCCGTGGCGCTGACGTACGACCACCGTTTGATTGACGGTGGCGACGCCGTGACCTTCCTAGTCAAGATCAAGAACCTCATTGAGGACCCCGCGCGTATGGTGCTTGACCTCTCGTAAGCAGAAAAGCTTCGCTTGTAGACAACAAGGTCTCCTTTCTTTGTTCCTTTTGGTTGGATGACTCACAGTACGCTCGCGTGAGCTTCTTCTTTTTTTTTTTCTGTAGGCACGCTAAATGGAGCGAATTATTCGAACAAAGTAATTGGAAAAAAAAAAAGAAAAAGGACAGGAAGGACAACATTGTTTTAGCACGCACGAGGGTAAGGATCTTATCGGCCTTTCTGTTTTTTTTTTCTTAGGTTTTGGTTATCTGACTATTCCCCCCTGACTTAGTTTTCTTCGATTTCGCTTTTTGCCGCGCGTGCTTTGACCGGTGTCTGTTTCTTTTTTTTTTTTTTTGCTTCGGTGTCGTTGATCATGTCTGCGTAGCGTTGTGTGAGAGCTGATCTTTATTGGCTCACCTTTCTTTGTTCCTTTTTTTTTTTCGCCACCGTGTTTATGAGTATGTTGGTTGTGGAGCGCAGAGACAAATGACAACAGAAGAGAAAAGAAGAAGTGGCCTCCTTGTGGCGTCGTGGGCACTCTTGTTCTCTTTTCTTCTCGTTTCTCTCTTCCACATGCAGCTCTCTGTTATTGAAAAACAACAACGACAACAGCGACAACAAAACAGATGCGAACGAACGACGGCGCGATCGGCAAAACGTCTCTTATTTCACCACAATCAACGTCAATATTGATCAAATGAGCGGAAGCGAAGAGGGACGCGTGTGCTTGAAAGCACGTTGGTCATGCTACCACATGAGCTTGGTTGCAGATAGTGTCGCGGAGTGTTGAGTGACGTGATAGAAAAGAGAGGCAGAGACAGAGAGAGAGAGGCTTTTTTTTTCTCTCCTTTTTTTTTTCTGTTTCGGTTTTTTTTTTTTTCGTTTTTACGCTACTCTTCGCAGTTAGTGTACTTCCGCCGTCGCTGATTCTGTTCCCCTCCTTACTTCGCGCTCATCTTCCGTCGCAGAGGTCGTCTCGCATAACCACGTCTTCCGGCACACAAACGTCCCAACATTTGCAGACGCACACACATGTGCAGTCCCTCCACACACCGTTCGCAGCGGAAAAAAAAAGAAAGGAAATGAGAAGAACTGGCCAGCAAAAGATGACCGCACCGTCATGTGTCGCCGCGAACAGCGCTGACTGTGCGCTTTTCTTCGGTACACATGCAGCCGCTACGGCGCTGAACATACACAGCACGCGCATGGAGAAATTAAAAAAAAAAAAAAAGGGCGTGTGTCTCGACAACTCACCGCACTGTTTCTCTCTGCAACGAGCGCGACATCGTAGAGAGAAAAAAACACCGACCAAGAAGGATCAATTTGGAAAGGAATACAACAACGCACCACAGACATGCGTGCCCTTTGCTTGTATCAACACATCTTGTCTAGTGTGTGTGTGTGTGTGTTTCGGTGCGGTCACGTGACATGTACGCGCGCTCTTACGTCTGTCGTGGCGCGTGGGCACTCGACCTCCTCTCAACACGCCAATGACGGGTCACCACATGTCTGTCCTTCCCCTCGCGCTCATGACCCTTTCCCGACGCTCTCCTATTCTTCTTCCCACCACCACCCCTCACGATGTGCGTCATCACGCAGTATACTCTTATCTCTGCAGATACGCTGGTGCTTTTCTCCCTTTTCCTTTCCCTTTCCCTTTTTTCTTTTTTTAAAGAACCCCTTACACCACTTTACCGAAAACAACCACCGAAACAGCAAGCTCCGCATCCAACAAGCGAGAATGGGCCACGAAGACGCTGAAGTTCGCACGCTCTCGAAGCAGGAGCTGCTTGCTGCTCATCTGGAGTCTCTCCGTGAGCACTACACCGTCAAACCGCACTTAGAGTACACCACGATTCGTGCGGTGAACGGTCCCTTGGTGATTCTTGAGGATGTGCGTAAGCCCACGTACGCCGAAATCGTGAACCTCGAGCTCGCCGACGGCAGCCAGCGCCGCGGTAAGGTGCTCGAGGTCGACGGCACAAAGGCTGTCGTGCAGGTCTTCGAGGGCACGTCTGGCATTGATGTGCTTCGCTCCAAGTGTGAGTTCACCGGCAAGGTTATGGAGCTCGGCGTCAGCGAGGACATGCTGGGCCGCATCTTCAACGGCAGCGGCAAGCCCATCGATAACGGCCCGGAGGTGCTCCCCGAGCAGTACCGTGATATCGAGGGTATTCCCATCAACCCGCGTGCCCGCGTGTACCCAGAAGAGATGATCCAAACGGGCATTTCGTCCATTGATGTCATGACGTCCATTTCACGTGGCCAGAAGATTCCCCTCTTCTCTGGTGCGGGTCTTCCTCACAACGAAATCGCTGCCCAGATTGTGCGTCAGGCGGGTCTCGTCAACAAGGGCGATAACGTCGAGGACTTCTGTGTTGTGTTCGCGGCTATGGGTGTGAACCAAGAGACGGCGCGCTTCTTCCGTACCGAGTTCGAGCAGAACGGCTCCATGGAGAAGACGGTTCTCTTTTTGAATCTCGCCAACGATCCCACGATTGAGCGCATTGTGACGCCGCGCCTGGCCTTGACCACTGCCGAGTACCTCGCTTACGACTGCGGTAAGCACGTGCTTGTCATTTTGACCGACATGAGCTCGTACGCCGATGCCTTGCGTGAGGTCTCCGCCGCGCGTGAGGAGGTGCCCGGCCGTCGTGGTTTCCCCGGTTACATGTATACCGATCTCGCCTGCCTGTACGAGCGAGCCGGTCGTGTGCTTGGCCGCGCTGGCTCCATCACCCAGATCCCGATTTTGTCGATGCCAAACGATGATATGACGCATCCGATTCCAGATCTCACCGGCTACATTACCGAGGGTCAGATTTACGTTGACCGTCAGCTGCACAACCGCCAGATGTACCCGCCGATTAACATCTTGCCGTCTCTCTCGCGTCTGATGAAGAACGCCATTGGCGAGGGCATGACCCGCAAGGACCACAGCGGTGTCAGCAACCAGATGTACGCTGCGTACGCCATCAGTCGCGATATTCTCGCCATGAAGGCCGTCGTCGGTGAGGAGGCCCTCAGCAATGAGGATCTGCTCTACCTCGAGTTCCTGGAGAAATTCGAGAAGAAGTTCATCTGCCAGGGCTTCTACGAGAGCCGCGACGTGTTCCAGAGCCTTGATCTCTGCTGGGAGCTGCTCCGTACGTTCCCCAAGAGCATGCTGAACAAGATCGACATCAAGACCCGTGATGAGTTCTACGATCGCCAGCCTACTCGCACGAACTAGTTCAGTTAGGAACATACGGCTTCAGAGATGTGTGTGTGTGTATGCGTGTGATGAGAAAAAAAAAAAATGCCACCATATATACATACCCCTCACCGAACCGACTGGTTGAGACGTGAAATGCTGAGAAAATTTCAATAAATCTGTTAGTGGAAAAGAAAATGAGAGCGCATGAAGCTGAAGACAACTGTGTGAGTGTACACGCGCTCGTGGGTATTCCTATTCGAGAGAATAAAGGTGGAGTAAGAATGTCTCGCAGAGCGAAGAGTGTGGCGATTGAATGGGTGAGAGGGAGCGGAGAGAGCAGAGAGAGCGGAGACAAGTGAAGTGAGCGAGAGTCACGGACGAGGAGAACAGCGCGAAGGATAAAAGGGCCAACTTTTCTTTTATAGGAGCCCATGTTCTTATTCTTCCGTTGTCTGTCCACCATCTGTGCTTTTCTGCCATGGGAGGCGCTCCCCGGTCTCTTTCATTTTTTTCTCTCCACGCGCGTGTTTCGCCGCGTACGCACCGTTGGCTTTTCGCAGCACACGCCAGGATAGGGATGTTTCTCTCCCCTCCTCCTCTGTCGCTGGACTCTCACGGCTTTTTGTCCTGCTATGTGCTGGCCATTCGATCAGTGTGGCGTGCTCAGTCGTTATGATTTTGTTTTCGCTCACACTGTCTCCAACATACACACGGCGACATACACACACACACACACACGGCTAGACATGTTCGTGTCTGTTGTCCCACACTCATGTTTGTTTGCTGCATTTCATCGAGCTCGTTCCTATTACTTTTCATCAAGTAGGCCTCCTTTGTTTCTTCTCCGCTTTGTGTTTTTAGTGTCTCTGTCTAGTGCGATTCTGCACAAAGTTTTTATCGCCGTTGAAGTTGATGGTTTTGTCATTTACCTTTTTTCCTTCTGTCGAGTATGTTTGGTTTGTCGACTCGTCTGAACGTTGTTTTGCTGTGTTTTATCGTTTCTCTTTGGTGATTGACTATCGTTACGAGTTGATCTATGGCACTTCGTGTCGTCCGTTTGAAAAAAAAAAAAGACAAACAACCAAAGCAAAACCGACCGCACGAGAATCGCAAGCGCTGACCGTGCATCAACCTCGCTGCCAAGACGTGTGGCCAGAAAAGCACCCTCTCACCACGCGCATATGTGTACCCTCCGTGCCTGTGCGATGATGGCGACAGACGGCTCAGATGGACACACACACACACAGACACAGACACCCAGACACACACACCCAGGCTCGCATACCTGTTATTCGTTTGCGTTAGCACAACCACACTTTCCGAACGCGCGAGGCACCCGGACATGCGTGCTCGTTGGAGTGCCGCGTCCCGATGCGACACACACACACACACACACGTACGCGTGTATGAGTTTTGTGTGGGAGCACAGCCTCTTGTGAGTGTGCCTGCTCTCACCCTTTCGCGTTACCGCGCCACAACGGAAAGCGAATGTCCAGGCGTGAACTGGCGATACAGGCATCACGCCCGCATGTCTGTCCGTCCCCCCCCCCCCGCATACTTCCCCCTCTTCGTCCCCCGCGTTTGTCCTCTCCCTCTTCTTTGTGGTACATCATCGACGTACTCGCTTCCGCGGCGTAGAACGACAGCACGCGCGCCGACGGAGACGCGCCCGCGCGGAGTGATATCTCTTCTTCCCCCCTCCTCCCCTCTTTTTCTCGCCCTTGTATCTTTTCTTCGTCCAGTCAAATGAGTTCAGTGGCCGTGCCGTACCAGGGTGCCGCGGCTCCCCACTTGGTGGATGTTGTTGTGCTCGCCGGCGGCGACTCGCCAGGCCTCAGTCCACTCAACGACAACGAACGCAAGGTGCTCGTGAAGTTGTGCAATCGACCGCTCATTTGGTTTACTTTGGCGCCGTGGGTCGAGGCCGGCTTCCGGCGCTTCTTCCTCTGCGTCCACGATGACGTCGACAGCCTGTACAAGTACCTACAGAAGGCGTTCCCGGATGTGGAGCTCTACTTTGTGCTTGTGCCATCGACGGTGTGCGATCGTCCTTCGACGACCTGCGATGCGGTCCGGTACTACGTCGAGTACAAGGATGCACTGCGCCTGGGTCAGGTTGACCAGTGGGGACGAGCCACGTTTGCGGAGAACAGCGATGCCGAGCCGGATACAGAGGAGGCTGGCCATATCGGGCAGTCCTCCTCCTCCCCCCTACATCACGCAAGCACCGGTGTCGCATCCGCGACGACGACCACAGCAGGTGCCGCACAAACGAGCCGAGATGCGTTGAAGCAGGAGCGCCGCGTGATGGCCGCACTCCAACGGGACGCGGTCATCCTGAGCTGCGATACGCTGCTCTCCGGCATTGACTTGGAGCGGTTCGTGAGCAGCTTTTACAGCTCCATGGCGAGCGCGTCGGTGATGCTCTACCGTCCGATGGCGCCATCGACGACCGACAGCAGAGACGCCTCCGCTAGTGACGGAAAGAAAAAAGGCGGCAAGGGCGGGCACAAGGGTGGTGGTGGTGAGGGCGGTGCGGCTGCCCACCCACTACCGAAGCCATTCACACACACGTACACCTGCGCCATGTACGAGGAGGACGACGTCATTACCGAGATGGCTGCTGGTGACCTCGATGCCTTCCATAACCACTGCCACGGCTCTTCTCAACCGTCGGCGACGACAGGGAGCGGCACTGGAGGCCGGGGCAGTTCAGTGGGCGTCTCGGGCACGCATGAGGACCCCATCATGATGGGCCTGCTGAACACCGCCGACCACTCTCCGCGCATCTCCCACCGTCGCCTGCACTTCCTCAAGAGCGAGGAGAAGGCACTCAACCAGCCAGTGCCGCTGTCGATGGGCTTTTCCGCGCGTCGGCCGCACATGACCTTGGAGGCGCACTTGGTGGACCCGCACGTCTATCTGCTCCGGCATTGGGTTCTGCGGTACATCGCCGCTACTTCTGCTCCGCATCATCCCTCGAACGGCGGTCGTGGCAAGGCGGCAGCAGGGGCGAGCGCGAATCCGTCGAAAGAGGATGTCTCCTCCTCTTCCTCATCCTCCTCGGATAGTACGTGTGAGTCCGAGGAAGAATCGTCTTCGAGCGCTTCTTCCTCCTCATCCGGAGACGGTGACGGTAGCAGCAGCACAAGCGAAAGCGACGATGATGAGCTCGAGGACATGTCAGTCCAAAAAACAGTGCTACCGGCGCTCATCGCCAACCAGCACACTCTGATTGACAGTGCGAACCACGTGTTCAAAACACCCGACCAGCGCCTTCTCTTCAGCATTCCGCAGCATTGGCTTCACCACGGAAACCTGAGCATACAACTGTTCAACGCGGCGAAAGGCCACCGCTTGCCGGAGCAGGCCGACAGTCTTCGTGTGTTCTGCACCATCTTCGAGGACACTCCTGAGGCGCCATGTAAGGCGTACCGCGTCGACACCATCGACAACTACCGAGCCGTGAGCGACGAAATTTTGGCCGCCAAGTGTCACGCACTCCACCTCGAGCGCATCAATGAGTTACCGCCGGAGGAGGTGCTCGCGGTGGAGGTGTTGCAAAAGCAGCAGTCTTTTTCGGACGCGACACTGTCCGGCGTACACCTGTCTCGCCCACCCGCCGGCACCGCGCCGGAGCTCCCCTCGCCGTCGACAATGTCCTTCCATGCTTCTGTGCTGCCTAGTCCGTTCGACCGTCTGTCAAGTTTTCTGCTGCCCATCAACCCTTTTACGCTGAAACGCCGGATTCGCTATAAGACGTTGGGCGTGTACATCTCAAGCAGCTTGCTGGAGACTGCACCAGACACGACCGTCCGCATCACTCGCAGCATCATCGGTCCGAACGTGAAGCTTGGCGAAAACGTCACCATTGTCGACAGTATCTTGATGGGCGCGGTGGAGATTGGCGACGATGTCAAGATCACGCGCTCCATCCTCTGCAACAGCGCTATCGTGTGGGCGGAACGGAAGGTTGTGAACTGCGTCGTCGGTCCGATGGTGGTGATTGATCACGATGAGGACGGTGCTGTCATCGCCTAGCGCGCTACGATTTCAGTGGCTTCTCTTTTTTTTTTTTTTCCTTTCTTTCTTGAAGGCGATAGGCTCATGCGTTTAACAAATGGATAGATGTGCGAAATGAACTATGAGAGGGCATGCGAGTAATAATTAAAAAGAAAAAACCGGAACAAAACACAAAAAGGAAAGGTGCGTTGCGTGAGAATGAAAAGAGTGAGAGTAGCCACGTCTCTGTACAGGTCCTACCCTCCTCGTCGTTTTTATGAGTGAAGGTGCTCACACGTACATGCGGACACTTGGAATCACACACACACACACACACATACACAGACACATCCTTAACATGACACTGTTTTCGCTCGCATGACCAAATACAAAACAAGTACAGACGTTGGAATACAACAAAATCTTGCTTAAATCGGAGCGCCGAACAAAAAGCGGAGAAGAGAACAGACAAGACCAGGGCAATCAAGATGGCGTAAAATGAACATCAGCTGCGTGACAACACCAAACCATTTCTATGAAGAACCTCGTCTTCTTTGTTCTCACTGGCACTCTCTCCGCTGTCAAGACGGGCCCCACTTCACTGATACACCGAACGCGTACAAGTGTCCCCCTTTCCTTCTCCTCCCGAGGGGAAAACATGAGGCGTACTGCCCGGCTGCTCTGCCGCTCTATCACCTTCGCAGCTCCTCTCCATTTTGTGAACGGCGAGCATACTTCGCTAGCACTTGTCACCCTCTTATCTCCTTCTCTCTCACCTTGATAACAGCGCGCTGTGACTCTTTTCTCTCCCTATCTCTCTGACTGACTGACGGGTGCCGCTAAGGTGGAGAACGCTTTGCCGTGGTGCGATTGAATCACTCAAACTCAAGCCGTCACTTGTGTTCTCACAATAGTTTCGCACCTTTTATCGTCACACGCATCCCGCACGACAGCTCTTCATTTCTTTTCTGTATTCGCGTGTGCCGTCTTGACATTTTTTCCTCTCTTTCATTTTCGCTGGCACCTCAGCGACGCACTCGCCTATATCACTGCGGCGTTTTTTTCCTTTTTTGTGCTGTTCACATACCCACATCCATTCTCACTCTTTCTGTTCCTCGAGCTCGCGCTCTCTCTGATTTCAATCTCGATCTCCGTCGCCCTTCCCTTGCTTTTCCTTCAAGTTTGACTTTGTCGAGTTCGTCACGACGTCCCATCATTTCCTCTGCTTCTCGCGCACGCGCTGGTTGCAAATGCGGCACGTCCACTTGATCGTGCTTCAGCACGGCTACCACGGCACCTCGGCGGACCTTCAGCAGCTCGATCGTCTCCTGCGGAGTGCTACCGCCTTCACAGCGGAAGCGCTACCCTCGTTTCAGTGCTTAGACACGGACGGGAGCGTTGCTTTCGACGCGTCCGCCGGCGCGTCTTCGTCCGTCCTCCCCACCGCAGCCGCAGTCGCCTCCTCGGGGACGCGTCCATCGCCCGCATTATCACCGCCTTTTCTCGAAACTGTTGTGCTGAACGTGAACGCGAATGACGGATGGAGGACGGACCAGGGCGTTCTCGCCTGCGCGGATCGACTGACGACCGCTGTTATGGCGGAGGTGCGCGCTCACGTGGCTCCCAGCGTACGCCATGACGTGGTTGACACCGCCGCCGCCCGCATCGCCCTTCATTTCTCTTTCGTCGCGCACTCGATGGGCGGTTTGATCGTGCGTGCGGCGCTCCCAGAACTCGCGCGCCAAGCTTCTGCGCTGACAGACGAAGCCGCACCATCGCCCTCGTCTTCATCGTCGTCCCCGTCGCCTGTCGCGTCCATTACATGGGAAACGTTTTGCTGTGTTTCGGTGCCCCACGTCGGTGTCACGCACATGCCGTCGTCTCTGCGCGCTAGCATGGGAAAGCTTGCGGGGCACATTTTCTCAAAGGGCCTGCACGACTTATTCCTGTCTTCGCCGGTCGTGGCAGAGACGATCACCTCGGAGGCTCATCTCAAGGCGTGGAAGGGGTTTCACCGACGCATACTGATGAACACAGCGAACGATCGCACAGTCATGTCGTACAGCTCCATCTTGACCATTCTGCCCGAAGAGCAGACGATCCTCACCTCACAGCACAAACACGTGAAAAACGCGACGAGCACCACTGCGGCATCCACCAGTGTCCACCCGGCCGCACCCGATGGGGAACAGGCGTATTCACCGACTCGATCAGAGGCGATGTCGCTTCCCGTCGTACGCACCTTGGACCACATCCCGCCTGCGGCAACAAATGAAAGCGAACTGGCGCGCAGCGGTTGGACGCTTGATGCGGTGACGGACAGCTTGTGGCCACCACAGCTACTCCCAAGGGAGCGCGCGTTAGCCACGCGTCTCGCGAGCGATGTGGGTCCTTTCGAGATTTACACGGTTGACTTCCGTCCAGCGTACGCCGAACTTGTGGCGAGCACGGCGCTCCCGCCATCGACGCGCTCGCCGGGCTCGATACTGCCAGAGGTTGCAGCTCAACCCGCGCGGGAGAAGGCTCTCATGGCCATAGCCCGTCGCGGTGTAGAGGACTGGGCACACCGCGCAGTCGTCTGTAAAGGCGAGTACGCGGAACTGCCCAGCTTTTTCGGTTTCGTGAGTCAATATATCGCATCGACCGTATTCGGCGGAGCGACGGCCTCACAGCCCCAAACGACCGAGGCTCAACTGACAGTATCGCCAAAGCGGTCTTCGCCGACAACGCTCCAACCTGCTGAGTGAGTGGATGCGGGACACCCCCACGAGAACGGAGCGTGGAGCTGTGCGACGATCGAAGAAAGAAAGGGAAAACGAAAAGAATGCTGTAAAACGCGGAGAAGGCCCCCCCACGACGCCCACCAGAGCGAACCAACAACCGCATCTTCTCTGTCTCTTTTCCTTTTTTTTTTTCCTTTTCTTGACTGTCTGTGCCACCTCCCACCATTCACCACACTCTTTTCAGAAGAAGCGAAGCGGTCGTATGGACACTATCGAAGCGAAACAAAGGCGACGTGAAATGTCCTCGTGTACGAACCTAGCCTTGCTGCTGCGGTCGCTCTGCCCGTTGGGCTGTCTTCCCTCGGCTGAATGTGTGCTTGCTTTGCGATGGCACGCGTCGTCGTCTACAGTGCTCTGCACGTAAAGACGGAGCGAGACTCCTCTGCTTCCTGTTTCGGCACCTTTTCGAGGTCATCTGAACACACACACACACTACATCATCGTCTGCTCTTTCCTTTTCCGATGAATGCCCTCATGATATAAATTTTTTTCCTTCTCCTTTTGGTGGGCAGTTCACAACTGTCGTTTCCTGTTCTCTTCTTCGTTTTTCTCTCGCGCGCGTTTGCTTTCGACGTCAGTGACACGTATCGTCGTGTGATACGTACGTACACACGCCTACGTAGAGAGAGAGAGAGGAATAGACAAGATCAAGCATGTCTCTGTCGTCGATACGCATCGCGACCCTCTTGTTGTGGCTTGTGCTGGTGATCTCACAAGCGAGCTCGGTGTATGCCTGGCAGCTTGGTCACGTGGAAGCGGGTCTGCCAGACGCCCTGAAGCTTCAAGATGTCACACACACGGCTTTTTCTCACGGCAGCGGCACCACGTCCACTCGTGTCCTCTCCGAGAGCGTGCGTGTCCTTGCTCAAGGCGACTGGCTCAACACCCGTCGCACTGGATTCCTCGCCACCCAGAGCAGCGATCACAACCACAGTGTCCTGCAGCTATGGGAGAACAGAGGCGAGGACGAGGCGCTCTATCACGTGTGGTCCAGCGCACCACTGCCCATCGAGAGCCCTGCAGGCTCTCACACCTCCGCGACTGCAGCACAGCGACCGTTCATTGTGAGCGCTGTCGGCGTCGACACACTCCAGCGTGGCGTGCTTGATGTGGTGGTACAGACAAGCGACGGACATCTGTACTTTTTGGACGGCACACTACTAAGGCTCGGGGCATCGGGGTACCTACCTTCGCGCGGTGACGCTGTTCTCCAACCGCTGCGGGTCTCGACGAAGGGCGGCGTGGATGTATCTATGCAAGACCCCACCGCACCCTTGTTAAGTTTGGCTCCTCTGCGCGCACCCTGCCACGCACCCGATCTGGTCTTCGTCAATCGACAAGCAGAGCTCGTGGTGCTCAGCTCAGTGACGGACAGTGACGAAGATCAGACGGAACGGCCTTCTTCGGCTAGCCACGCCGGCTGTGTGTATGAGACCATCGCGGCTGAAAAAGCGACACTGTCGGCTTCGCAGGGCAGTGTGCAGCCCGTGTACGTCGCGCGTTCCCTTCTCAACGGGGACACTACCGTCTCGTGGCGCGCGGAAGAGGCGGCACAGTCCACACAACCGCAAACGAATGTGGACGACACGATGAACAACGCGCATCGCAGCTCGGCGCCAACCACCACGGCCGCGAAGACTGCAGCGGCGGTGAAAACCGTTCTGTACGGCAGTCTGCCTGGCCTCGTTGTGGAGAATCCGGTGTCGCTGACGTTGCAGGATGTGAACGAGGACTGCGGCGCGGAGCTGATCTTTACCATGACAGGACTCGACGCGGACGCACACGAAAAGACACAGGTGTATCTGGCCGCGTACGCCCCAACAACGAACGCGGTGACGGTGCTGCTCGCACTACCCCGGTTCACGGATGATGCCCACGGGACGCAGTCCATAATTTACGGCACGCCTCTGCTGACGGACATGAACGGCGACGGTCTCGTGGACTTAGTTGTACCTGTACGGCTCTCCGTGGAGGATGAAGATCTCGCGCAGGGGGGTTTTAGCCGTCTCCAGGTCTTCTTCAACACGCGCGGTGACACGACAACGTATCTGGGCGGCCATTGTGCTGACGCGTCGGTAGCGCGCTCGACGCAGACTCTCCTCGGTGTCGACAGCGCCTCCGTGAGAGATCCTGTCTTTACGGCAGCGCAGAGCACATTGTACAACTTCACGCGCACGAACTGCGGGGTAGCGGCGGGTAGCACCGCCACGTGGGCAGCGAACACGGCGCCGTTGGCGTTCATGCAGCTTCAAGGTGATGCCTCGCGAGCGCACGTGCCGCTCCTACTGCGCGACGGAGACGGCAATCGTGATCATCTCACGGATCTTCTTATCCCCAGCAACTACGGCCCTCTGCTGCTTTCAGGCATGCACACGGGGAAGAGCCACGCAGCGGCGGCGACGGCCGCGCCATACCGCACCACCGCGTCCTCCCATGGCTTTTACTGCGCACCGATCGATGCCGCCTCGCATACCGCCGGTGACGAGTCCTTCTACGTGGACAGCACGCCGTTCTTCACGACTCTGGGACGAACCGCGGGGCAGCTTCACGTCGCCCTCTCCCTTGTCGACCCATTCCCACCACCGGGGACGGCGACGCCAGCAGGCTCTCTGGCTGTCAGCGCCATCGCGCGAATCTACAAGGTCACCAACATCCCCTTGCAACGCTACTTTGTCCAGCTCGCCGACATCACCCGTGGCGCGCTCGAGATGACCTCCGTGGCGGCCCTGAACACGTCGCGCGTTGAGGGTCGCGTGGAGGCCGAGTGGCGGAAGGAGATGCCGTACGGCGTGCTCCAGGTCGGGGCCGTGCATCGCCTCGGCTGGCAGGACACGCACATGAGCGAGAATTGGGCCATCGCGACGCAGGGTGCGCGCACCGCTGGACTCGCTCTCAGCCTCCCACGCCCGCTGCTCGGCTTGGGCAGCACGTTCTCCTACATCCACGACTACACCGTCGGGTGCGTGGTCAGCACACACGCCAGCCGCCGCAGCGACGACAGCCCACACACTGCCCGTGTCGAACAAGAAGTGCTAAAGAAGCAGTGGCCGTCGTACCTCGTTCCCAACACGCAGCTCTTTGCCGTGCAGGAGCCCGCTGACCAACCGGTCAAGTGGGTGCTGAAGCTGTACTTACCCACGTCGCAGTACCGCACGTTGCTGCTCGTGACACTGGCTGTCATTTTGGTGGTCCTGGGCATCCCGATCGCCTGTCTTCGCTGGAGTGAAATCCGAGAGGATTACAAAGAGTGGAATAACCGCCTGTGAGTGTAGAGCGGATGTGCGGTTCGCTTTTTCACTCTTTTTCGTTATCCTCCTTTTGTACCATCGCTTTGTGCATTTGCTGTTGCTTTCCTTTCTTTGCTTTTGGGACTTCAGTGTGCCTTGTGCTTCTTGTTTTGTTTGCTTTTGTCTGTCGCTGACAAAAAAAAAAAAAGAAGAAGCTCGCGTTATTTCTATCGAACACGTGATATCAACGACGACAACAACGACAAAGCAAGGTGGTAAACACACGGCGAGCGTATATATAAAAAAAAAGCAAAGATGGTATCGATGCGGTCGCCCCCAACTGATGGGGCTTGCACCCGTCACCCTCTCTGAGTCGTGCTCACACATGCTGCGTAGAAGGAGCGGTGGTTCTTTGACTTTAGCTCTCCTCGTTCGGCTTTGCCGCACGGGTTCATTTCTGTTCATATCCGCTACCACTCTCTATCGTCTCTTTTCACCGACCCTTTTCACCCTACAAACCCGCGTATCTCCTCTGATCCTGCTCGTTTTCATCGCGCCACAGGCCTTAGTGGATTCGACGTCTAGCATCGTCTCACTTTTTACCTCCCTCTTCCCCAAACAGACATCATGGGTCACCTCGATCAGTGGCGCTCCCGCCAGAAGATTGGCATGGGCAAGGGCTCCCGTTTCTGCGTCGTGTGCAGCAACCAGAAGGCTCTCATCCGCAAGTACGGCCTCAACGTGTGCCGTCAGTGCTTCCGTGAGAACGCCGAGCACATTGGCTTCAACAAGCTCCGTTAAACGAGCGAGTCGACGCATCCACACTCATTCACACAAGCGCGTGTGCGTAGGTGTGGATGTACCCGTGGAGATGGTAGGCACGTGATGATCTCTCTCTCTCTCGCGCACTCTTTTTTTTCTGGAACCGAGAGAAAGGAGTGACGTCCACAGCGAGGCCTTCTTTATTCCTCTTTTTTTTCTTTTTCAATTCCCGTTCAAAACAACGCGCGCAACAACCGCAGCAGCGGCCGCATACGCTGTGTCTCGACACGCTGTACTCGATTTATCGAGGAGGGCGACAGTGACCGGCTACGTCACCCTTCGTTGGTGGCTATTCGTACTCCGTTCCCTCCCTTCCTGTGGGCGGCATCTGGGATCTGGCTCCAACGCTGTGAGCCGTAGGAAGAAGAGGATGAGCCTCGCACCAATCTTCTTCCTTGCTGCGTTTTCTTCTGCTCTGTTTCCGCTCAGACCCGGTGATGTACGTACAAACCACACACTTGTCCGGCGCCGTGGTGCCAGCTCAACTTGGCACCTCGCTCCATGTTCGGAGACTGCTTCCGGGCGACTCACACCTGAGCGTTTCTCATCGATCGACACCCTCCCCCTTCTCTTCACCACATGTGCTGTTCCCATCTTCTCTCCTCTGCCCCGTGATGGTTGTTCGCTACGTCGGAGCCACAACCGCAACAACATTGTAAAACAAACAAACGAAAAAGGGAAGAACAAGAGAGTATCAGGTCTCTCATTTGTTCTCTGTGCGTTTCGTTTTGCTGACTGGTCGCTCGCCTTGCGCGTTCTCTCAGATGAACTTTTCGCGCGTGAAGATTCCCGGGGTGAAGCGGGTCATCACGTTGTGCAGTGCGAAGGGCGGCGTCGGAAAGTCTACGACGTCCGTCAACGTTGCGCTCGCGCTGAAGAACATCGGCTTTCGAGTGGGTCTTGTCGACGCAGACATCACCGGCCCGTCCATTCCGACCATGATGAGCGTGGAGGCCTCGCAGGTGGAGACCTACCGTGTGGCGGGTAGCGACCGCTTCGGCCCTGCCATGAACTACGGCGTCAAGGTCATGTCGATGGGTCTGATTGTGCCGCATGATGAGGCGATCGCCGTGCGCGGACCGATGGTCAACAAGTACATCCGCGCTCTCCTCTTCCAAACAGACTGGGACGATCTCGACTACCTGCTCATCGATATGCCACCGGGTACGAATGATGTGCACCTCACCATCACGCAGGAGGTGACCCTCTCTGGCGCTGTGATTGTCTCGACACCGCAAAAAATTGCCCTGATAGACGCACGGCGAGGCATCGACATGTTCGCGGCGGTAAATACACCTGTGCTTGGGCTCGTCGAGAACATGAGCTACTTTGTGTGTGATGGTTGCAACAAGAAGCACTACCTCTTCGGCGAAGGTGGCGTGCGGTCGGTCTCGACCGAGTTGGATGTGCCCTTTCTGGGTGAAATCCCAATCGTCGAGCGCATTATGCGTGACACGGACGTCGGCATTCCGCCTGCGCTCCGCGGTGATCCTGAGCTTCCAGCGGCGAAGCCGTACTACGAGCTCGCGGAGAAGATCAACGCCGCACTCGATGCCTTACAGGGTGCCACCGCGGGCACAGGTCACGGAGGGGTGTCTTCACCAGGTATCAACCGCCGGCACGAATCGGAAGGGCCAACCATCCACTTTGAGTGAACATGTGTGTGTGTACAAAGAACAGAGGCGTACTCGCGCACAACAAGAACAGCAACCACGACGGAGCTGTGTCTATCTGCGAGCTCGTGCCTCTCCCTGTTTGTCTGTGCATGTGTGTGTGTGTGTATGTGTGTCTGTTTGTGTACGCCGTATCTCGCTACTTCTTCACATGAAAAACCGCAAAGGCAATTAGAGAAGAATATATAATGAACAACAGAAATAAAACGTGAAGAGGTGTGAGGAACATGTCGGTGGGACTCCTACGCCTGACGGTGCGCACATACCACATCTCGAAGTGTGTGCACGTCCTTTATTCCGCCTCTCTCGTCGTCTGTTGACCGAGCCCAAGGTCCGTCTGGATGTGCGTATTGCATGTCCTTTTTTCCTCGCGCACTTCTTTTCTGTTGACTTCATCACTTTACCTCACCATCACCTACGTCCTCTCTCTGAAACGCTTTTTCTTTTTCCAACATTTCACGTGTTTCTTGTTTCTCACTCGTCACAACGCGTGCAGCTTCCTATTCTCCTCTCGATAGCCGTCTACTTCCACCCTCTCTGCATCTCGTGTATCTCCTGTCGCTTTTTGTACAGCTGCCCGGACAAGTTCTGTGCTCGACAAGAAGAAAAACAAACAAACAAATAAGAACCGAAAAGAGAGCGAACAAAGCACCCCACACCCCACACCCCACATTTTTTTTTCTGTGAAAAATACGTGACCATGTTCGCGAATCGAAAGGCTATCTATGGAGTCGC
This sequence comes from Wallacemonas rigidus, assembly GCA_030849045.1. NCBI lineage: Eukaryota > Euglenozoa > Kinetoplastea > Trypanosomatida > Trypanosomatidae > Wallacemonas > Wallacemonas rigidus. The sequence goes on from JASAOL010000610.1 coordinate 415,106, forward strand.
ACTGTCCTTGTGCCTCCTCCTCTTCCTCCTGTCCTCGCCGCTGGTGAGTGCGACGGCAGCGCAGGAACACGGCGCTATGCCGCTGGCGGGCGCGAGCGACGTCGCACAGGCCTCAGCCTCTGGAGCGTCCGCCTCTCCCGCTTCCCTTCACTCTCCTTCCCGAGCCGCTGCGGCGGTGCGTCTGGCTCTCGTAAATTCGGAGTCCGTAAAGCGTGCCTCTGCTGGTACGGGAAGGGCTATTGAGCAGGGACCACACATCGAGACAATCGCAAATAGGTTCTCTCCTGTGCCCCAACAAGTGGAGGTGCCGGCAGTGTCCGCTGCACACTTGACAGATAGGGACGCGAAGGTCGCCGAGGCGGCTGTTTCGTCGTCGTCATCGTTTTCCTCCGCCTCCTCTTCGTCCAGTGCGGCCGCCGTCGTGGAGGATGTCGGACCCATCATCACCGGCTCCGTCATCACCGGCCTCGTCGTGGTTCTTTGCTTCTCTGGCGTCTTGACCGTGCTGGTGCTGGTGGAGATTGTGCCGCATGCGAAGCGGTGGGTCCGCGCGTGCCGTGGCGAGGCCGAAGAGAAGACGCAGGACGAGCTCGCAGCCGACCGCGCTGTTGAGCTGGCTGCACGTGAGCGCGTGGAACGGGCGCTACAGAGCCACGGAAACGGCAAAGGCAAGGTTGACGAGGAAACACTCGGAGGTATCGAGTCACCTATCGGCGAACAGCCATAAAAGACGGTGCGACCTCGTTCTCCTTTTGCTTTTATCGCTGACATATCGTGCTCTTCTTCTTCCTTTTTGCGTTTCTCTCTCTTCGGATATTGAGTTTCGCTCATCACTTATTTATTTGATTTCTCCTCCACAAAGACAAAGACAAGTACGACGCATATATATCTTCATTTTGCTATTTCACACCACTCGCCACGCGGACAAAACAACAACAGCACAGCAACCGAAAGACGTATTCGCACACATACCAAATGGTGGAGAAGTAGATGTGACGTAAATGCACGCATTTGAGTCTGTCTTCTTATCTCTCACGTCATTCGGATTGGACCCAACTTATCCTCACGTATGTGCGAAAAAGAGAGGGCATTCAACACGTCACAAAAATGGAAAAAAAAAACACGGTCACCAACAACAACAGGAACAATCAACTGCCATACACAAAGGAAAACTCACACGCACACACACACACACAGAGTCTGCTCAGACGTGTGCCTTCTCAACACTAAATCGTTGAGTGACGCAATGCGTGTGAAGCGATCCGCCCCGAGGGAGCTGGTCTCCACGGCGCCTGCGCCAACGGAGTAACTTATCCCGTGTCTTCTTTCTTTTTGTTTTGTTTTGGGGACTACCACAACCACAACAGAAAAAGGAGGTGAGCGTGTGTGTGTGTGTGTGCACTCATACCGGTACAGTGACGACAAACAACAACAACAACAGGAAACACAAAGATTTCTGATATCATAAGAAGGCAGCACCGTTTTCTGAGAAAGGCGTGGCTGCATCACATGGTGTCGCTCGATAAATCAGCGCTTCTCTAGCCTCATGCTTCGCACGGATGCGATGCTTGAGGGGCCGCTCTGCTGCGGCACTCTTCGCACACAACCCCCTCCCCCCAAAAGCGGTACCGGCAGATAACAGTACCTGCCCACACGTCAGCAGTGAACGACAAGAGAGGCGGTTGGCTCAATTGTGTGCTTCCATGTACTCGGTCTTCTTGTCGAACCTTTTCTCCCTCCCTATCCTCGTCTCTTCTCGTGTTTTACCACGGAACCCGAATCCAAAACGTGAAGCCTTCACGTGTTAAACCGATAGGTACACAAAGACACGAAAAATATGGACCGACTCGACGAGGTGTTGTCCACGACCGGCAGTAGGGATGGTGTACCCATGTCCAGCTACACTGCACCGCCACCAGCGTCTGCACCGCCCGCTGCACGCACGAAAATTGTGTTCGTCTACAGCGACGAGGAGTCAGATAGCGAGAGCTCGACACAGCGCGGAAAGACATCCGGCGCGCGAACGGTGGACTGCACCGCGCAGGCGGTGCCCATCTCCGCGGACAACCTTGCCGAGCTCGCGGCAGACGCCGTCGAGTATCACGTGGATGTCAAGGAAACGAGTACCGCGCCTGATGAGGACGTCTTTCGTGAGGACCTGATCGGCGGCACGGCTGCGCTGAGCGCCGCGGACACGGCACTCTTGGATGCCATTCACCGTGAGCGTGGGCCTCACATGCGCGCCTGTGTGGTGGCCGCGCCAACGATTCGCGATGGTGTGTTCGCCAACACAAGTTCCTGTGCAGCGGACGAGGCGGCACTGCGACCTCTGCGCCATCATCTCAACAAGGACGAACTCGACAGTGTTCTGTCTCGGCCCGGCTACAAGCGTTTTCGCGCGGACGAACCGAGCACGGTTGTGGAGGTGGTCGCTGACGTTGAGGAGCTTCTCGCGAGCCGTCTAAAGCCCGTGCTGTCGGAGGATGGCGCAGTGCGCGCGGTCGAGACTGCCGTCGGCGGTTATCGCCTCACGGTGGACGAGCGTGAATTGTTGGAAGACCCCGCAGCAGTGACTTCTGGCGGTGCGGAAACGATGGCGGTCTCTGAAGAAGTCCACGACTGGGACGGCGACGACGAAGTCGCCGGGGAACCCACAGATCCGATGGCCGACCTCGATTTTGACGGCGACGACGAGGAGGACGAGGAAGGCGAAGAGGAGCTTGACGACGCTCTCATCGTCGCTATCACCGTGCAGTTGCTGCAGTGCTGCGAGGCCGAGGACCTCGATCCCGCCATGGGGCGTGAAGCCGCACGCTTTGCGTCCGTGGCAAAGCCGCTGCTCGCGCGACTCCGCGCGTACGAAGCCGAGCACTCCGACTGCCTCGAAACCAGCGAACGCGACGAAGATGGCAGCGCGTTAGAGGACGTGACGAACAGTGAGAGCGCGCCTCTCGCAGACAACGCGGCCGGTGAACCCAGCGCAACGCTCACTGTGGTTGAACCGTCGGCGATCGCGCCGTCCAGCCCAGCCGACGACGCTGTCACTGCGACTGATGGCGAGCTCCGGTCAACAGATGCCGGCAGTGACGCAGGCGACAGCGGTCCTCTTTGCCCCACAGAGTTCTCCCGGCGCATAGACTACCACATTCGACGCTTCCAGCGCATTTTTCGGAGTGTCTACCGTCCTCGTGATGAGCCCATTATCGTTGATGGCGTCCGCATGGATCTCTAAAAGAAGCCAGGAAAACACGGGCAACAGACGAGAGAGAGAGAGAGCGAGCGAGCGCGAAGCCACTCACACACGAAGGAGAGGACATACGTGCTCATCCGTTTTTTCTTGAGATCTTTGCGTTCTTCTTGTTAACACACACACACACACACACACGCACGATTAAGGCTCTAACAACAGGCCCAACGATAAATAAGACAATTACAGAAAGCATACCGCACTGCATGTGCAAGACCGATGCCGGTGTCACGGACGTGCCCATCGTGGACGTACACTTCGGATCTTCTATTTCTTTTTACTTCTTGTGCCTCATGAACCCACCGCTGTGCAGTACGGCTGCGCGCATACACCCGATGGCGTACGATCCCGAGATGTGGTGACCACCTCTCATTCGTCAAGCGGCGTTTCTCGTCGTATTTTTTGTTTTCTCCTGTTATGTGTGTGTCCCACCACTTCCCACCATGGCTCCTCTTGTCCTCCCTACCCTCCCTGCACATACTGAACACACGCGACGACGACATGGACTGACGCGTTCGCAGAGAGAGAGAGCCAACATGGATCCTCCGTCCCCGGTTGCGGCGGGCACCAAGCTCAGGCCCACAGCTATACCATTCGTACCTGGGGCCCGTGCCAATAAACCCAACACGCAGCACGCGCACCTGGACCCTGCATCCAACGCGAGCGCACCTGTCTCGTCTTCACAGAGCACCGGTGCCAATGTCCGTGAGTCGCCACTATCCACCGGTGCGTCCACACATACGCCAGCGCACGCGCGCTTTCCGGTCGCCCCCGGTGCCGTGGATACCCCGAACAAGTCGGAAGACGACGACGCGTCCGGTGCCGCTCAGCAAGCCGCTTCTTCCTCCGACGAGCCTCACCTGACAGAGGCGGACTTCCCGCCGGCTGAGCTGGTAGATTTGTCGGAGAGCCGCCTCCCAACCATCTTTAGCTGCGGCAACACGGCCGCTAAGGCCCCTAAAGAGCCCCAGGCGCTGAACGCCACGTGGGTCCTTTACGCGGACGACCACAACTTCTCGCCCGATGCGGCCACGCAGAAGCGTGGTAGTGTGGGTCTGCTCAACACATCGCACGGGAACGGCTACGACCCTGTGCTGATCGCACAAGTCGCCGATCTGGAAGGCTTCTGGCGTCTCTGGCGGTTCACCAAGCCGCCGTCCGCGTGCCCCGTGCCGTACACGTACTCGTGGTTCAGGAAGGACATCAAGCCCGAGTGGGAGAACCCCCGCAACAAGAAAGGCGGCACGGTGTCCATTGTTATCTTCGATCGCGACAAGCCCGGCTTCGGTGGCGACAAGCAGTCCATGGACGACGTATTTTTCACCATGCTCATGGGCTGCGTTGGCGAGTGCTTCGCTGAGAGCACCAACACGCTGAACGGCTTCATGCTCAAGTTACGCCCGAACAAGCCCGCGGTGATGCAGCTGTGGACATCGAACAGCGACGCGCACAAGCTGCGCCCGTTCCTCACGAGCGTCCGCGAGACGCTTGGAAAGGTCATTGATCCCAAACTCTTGCAGAAGCTAGAGTACTTCTCGCACTTCCAGGTACAAGCAGCGTCCGACAGCACCAGCCTCCTGTCGCGCATGGCGAAGGGCCGCGGCAAGACGCGCATGGTCCCCGACCACACCTTTTAACTCAACGCGCGATCTGCGCCGGCAAACGATTGTGCCAGCGTGGTAGACAGAATGATGCTGATGAAGAAAAAAACAACAACCAACAACGACACGTGGATTAAATAGCAGATACGCGACGCACTGTCACGAGCGAGCCGGCGGAATCCAATGAAGACGGCAGAGTGCCCACGAACACGCCGCCCGCGGCACATCGTACACAAGAGCGGTTCCTTGAGGTAACGCGACCGAAACGCGCATCAAGATGACGAGGAGAAGGGACGACAGGCGTGTCAGCGAATGGCGTTTCCCGTCACTCGAGATGTGTGCCCTCTCCCTCGCGCGCACTGAGTAGTGTAATCAACGAGCAACAGCAACGCCACCGTGTACGTCTGCGATGGCGCTCGACGCTCAAGTCAAGCGTAGATGAGTGATGAGCGAACCTGCGGAATCGCAACTGTCGCGAACGCGAACCTCTCAAACACAGACGAAGGGTCGTGCTCGCCCGTTTGATGTGTGCGCATGTGCCCATCTCGCGTTTTCGCGCGGGCGAGCGCTCTTCTTCTCGTCTATGCTCTGCCATGTACGCTGATGCGTGTATGCGTGTGCGTGCGCTTGTGCCAATATGGGTGTCCTTTGCGTATGTCATCCAGGTTCTTCGGCGTTGTTTGATTGGCCCTCCAAGACCTCTTGATTGGCGCACACTGCAGACAAGGTAAAAAAAAAAAATTAGGACGACGACGGCGACGACAACGAAAGTGAGGAAAGGGGGGAAACATATGTCCCTTGTCGTGGTCGTTAAGAAAATTAAATTGGAAAAAATAAACAAGACAACAATGGTGTGTCATTGTGACGCCTGTGCGTGTGTGCGTAGACGGATCGATGTTACTTCTTCCTTTCGCCCACACATTCGCTCGCGAAGCATTAGACAACGCATCACTACAAAATCTAACGACAACGACAACCATACACATACAAAAAAAAACAAGTAAGATCGGATTTTTTATTATTTTAGTTGTCGTCATCTTTATGGTTGAAGATGAGCATGCAGGTTCGGTGCGCGTCTCATTGACCTCTCAGCAGTGGAGTGCCCCTTTAAACATGTGCCGTTTGCCAAAGAAAGCAATACAGGCGCAAGAAAAACAAACAACAAAAAAAGAAAACGAACTAAGAAAGACTTTAGACATGCGTACACACTCAGAACAGTATGAACTCTCACGTGACGACGCCTGTGCCGCATTGAGTGACGTTGTGGATCGTACGGTGACACCATCAGCACTCATGCGCGTGCACAGACACATATAGACTCGGAAGTGAACACTGCCACGGAGGGGGGACGAATGCTCACCTTTGTGTGCGGTGTCGCGCGCTTTCAGGATGCCTGTGTCTGCGCGCGTGACTTTGTTCAGCACACGGACACTCACGTGATGTCGCCTATGCTTTTTCCGCAGACGTGTATACTTGTACGCGCGTGGCTACGATTGATTCTTGTGCCTAAGCGCTATCATGACATACCGCTCACGGCTTTTCGTGCGTCTTCACTTCTGTTTCCAATCTGACGATACACACCTTCTCTTCATTTATTTATTCATCTCGTTTTTTTTTTTCGCTCTCTCTCTCTTTTTTCTCTGTTGCGTGACGCTCTCACTACGACCGATTCACCATTGAAAACAAAACAAAAAAGCTAACTCTCTGTTTTCTGCGACTCCTCGTCAACCCTTTTCTATACAATAGCTGTTCTCGTCATTTATCTGCACTTGATTGATTTCTTCTCAGTGAGAATACAACCACCACTACTACTAACACCACAGGAGTCACATCCAATAAGACATTGACAATGCTTCGCCGTGTCTGCGTTCCTGCCACGAAGAAGCTGGCCTTCGGTGCGGCCCTCGTCGGCGCAGGTCGCGCGCTCTCGTACACGCCTCGTACACGCGACTTCCAGTTCCTGTTCGAGGAGGTGTTCGACATGTACAACCACTACGCGACCAACAAGCTCGGTGAGGAGGCTGTGACCAAGGAGCTTATGGACACGATGATGGACGAGTGCGCGAAGATGTGTACCCAGGTTATCTTCCCCTTGTACACGACCGGCGACACCGAGGGCTGCAAGCTCAAGGACGGTAAGGTCACTGTCCCGAAGGGCTACAAGGAGGCCTACAAGACCTTCTGCGAGGGCGGTTGGACCTGCCTGAACGAGCCTGAGGAGTACGGCGGTCAAAATCTACCTCCCACTGTGGGCTTCACGACGCGCGAGCTTGTGGCCACGGCGAACTGGTCTTTCGGCATGTACCCCGGCCTCTCCACCGGTGCCGTCCACACCCTGCTAACGTGGGGCAGCAAGGATCTCAAGGACAAGTACCTGCCCAAGATGGTGAGTGGCGAGTGGAGCGGTACGATGTGCCTGACCGAGCCGCAGTGCGGCACCGACCTCGCCCAGGTGAAGACCCGCGCGGAGGATAACGGCGATGGCACGTACAAGATTACTGGCACGAAGATCTTCATCTCTGCCGGTGACCACGACATGAGCGACAACATCATCCACGTTGTGCTCGCGCGTCTGCCTAACTCTCTCCCCACGACCAAGGGCCTCTCCCTGTTTCTCGTGCCTCGTCACGTCGTCAAGGCAGACGGCAGCCTGGCCGCGGAGCGCAATGTCACCACTTCCGGCTTGGAGCACAAGATGGGCATCAAGGCCAGCTCCACGTGCCAGCTTAGCTTCGAGAACTCCGTTGGCTACCTCATTGGCGAGGCTAGCGAGGGTATGAAGGAGATGTTCACCTTCATGAACACGGCGCGCATGGGCACGTCTCTGCAGGGTGTCGCTCACGCTGAGCTCGCCTTCCAGAACGCACTGTCATACGCGCGCGAGCGTGGCTCCATGCGTTCTCTGAGTGGCCCCAAGGCCCCTGAGAAGCCTAACGACCCGCTCGTTGTGCACCCGAATGTGCGCCAGAACCTGCTGTACGCCAAGGCGATTGCCGAGGGCGGCCGCGCGTTCCTGTTAGACGTTGGCCGTATGCTCGACATGCAGGCGGCTACGAAGGACCCGAAGATTATCGAAGCACTCGAGCACGAGATCGGTTTCTACACGCCGATTGCGAAGGCCTGCCTGACCGAGTGGGGCGTCGAGGCCGCTTCTCGCGCCCAGCAGGTGTGGGGTGGTCACGGTTACATCCGTGACAACGGCATGGAGCAGATCGTGCGTGACGCCCGCATCGGCACCATCTACGAGGGTACCACGGGCGTCCAGGCACTCGACTTCATTGGCCGCAAGGTTTTCGGTCGTAAGTCGGGCGGTCAGGCCGCTCGCTTCGGCGCCCGCATCAACAGCTTCTCTCGCAAGTACCTCTTCGCTGGCGGTATTATCGGCCGCAACGCCCGCGAGCTTTGGCTGATGCAGAAGCAGTGGCGCATCGGCCTCGTGAAGATTGGTCTCGCGTCCAAGAAAAACATGGAAGTCGCTGGTGGCGCCGCTGAACCGCTGCTGATGTACACCGGGTACATGACGCTCGGCTACTACTGGCTGCGCATGGCGGAGGCTGCCCAGAAGGCGATCAAGGCCGGCAAGGACACAGACGGCTTCTACCAGGCCAAGATCGACACGTGCGAGTACTTCTTCGAACAGGTGATGCCCCGTGCCGAGGCACACCGCCGCATGATGTTGGCCCCTCAGAAGTTCACCAAGTACAACCAGGAGCACTGGGATAAGTAATAGCAGAAAAACCACAGCAACAACAAGCATGCTCCCCTACTCCCCTTGCCTCTCACGCAAACACCCCACAGACACACCCGCGCTTTTTTTTTCTATTATTATACATACCACGACCACTTTTCGGACGTGAGCACGCACGCGTGTCACCTGATGCGCCGCTGTGTACCCCACCGTTTTACTTCGTCTTCGCGTCCTTCCTCGCACACGGTCTCTTTCTGTTGTCTTGGCGTGGAAGATCTGGTGGCACGGCGAGTCTGACCGGCGACGCGAAGACGCAGAACCTTCGAACGGAACGGAGTCCGCACACGTATACATGATCATGCAAACACCGAAAACAACAACAACAAAACGTAACGATATAAGGCACGAATACACACACCCACACCCGAACGGAGACCAACAGAGAAAGATAGCGAGCGTGGCCAAATGCACGCCCACGTCAAACGAAACAAACAAACAAACAAAAAAAAAAAAGAAACAGATACCGCGATGTTTCGGTTCTTCTTTTTTTTTTTTCAAGTTCAACATTTTCTCTTTGCTCATACCTTCTTCCTATATAGCAAGACCTTTTTCTCTTCTTGATAGCGTTCTTATCTCGAGGAGCCTTGACACTCCTCACCTTTCTTATCTCCCTCTTCTTTTTTTTTATTTTTATTTGTTTACACCTCTTGCTTCTTTTGTCTCTCTGTGTTCTCTCTCTCTCTCACGGTTCGGACCGTTCATATACCCGCGCCTGGGTGCATGTGCTTTGCAGCTCTTGAAGTAGGTTTCGCAAACCCACCCCTACGATACGTCGCTGATTTGTGTGTGTGTGTGTGTATGTGTGTGTAGGTGTTTTTCCCTTTTGTCCCTTTTTTCCTTTCCGCTGTTCTCTCATATGCCGGCACCCTCTCTCGCTATTCTGTCCTCGAGGCGACAAGCGCGACGACGTCCATCGATGCGCTTGGATGTTTCGATGTGTTCTCCGCCCCCCTTTTTTTCGCTTTCCTGCTCTCTGATGGAACTGCAGAATCGTGCTTGGCGAGGCTCAGCGGGAATTTGTCAAAGAAAAAAAAAACCAAGTTGCAACGGCAACGTGGACGAGCGAAGTGCCGCCACACGAGACCTGCGTGTGCTCTACTGCGTTCGTCGACGTTAACACGGCCTGTGTGTCGTCATGTATTGTTCCATTGCGGACTCTTCCGATGTGACCTTTCTGCAATTACAGGCCTGTCCCTGTTGGCTCACGCGACCCGCCTTGCTCGCTGAAGGGACAGGTGGTGAGCTTCCCCCTCCCCGACATCATCTGGTAGACAGTGGCTGTCCGATGAACGCCCTGCTCCCACCGACACGTGGCTCGTACCGTGAAGCCGCGATCGCACCACTCACGCACTCAACGTCTTTTCTGTTCTCCGTCATGCCCTCACTCTGCCCGTTATTTCTTCACAACGAAAGCGAAAGACTTTTGCGTTTTTTTTGTTTTTCCTATTCAAAGGGTGTCTTCTGATCGCGTTACCTGTACCCCACATCCTGTGTGTGTGTGTCCATCTTCCTTCTCTCGGCAGACACACTCACATCCGAAGAACCGCGGCAGTGATTTCCAACTGCAGGACCCCCAATCAATAGAACCGAAAGGACGCGAGTGCTCCCAAGTACCCAAGTATGAGTGGCAGCCGAGAACAGATGCTGCGCCTCCTGCAGGAAGCTAAGGCGACCGTGCGGGCGCGCATCCCAGACATGCCTGCCGCCGCTCGTCGCCACGCCTCACGTCGCCTCCGCACTCTTCAATCGGGCGACGACAAAGAAAACGAGACGGGTGCCACGCGTGACACGCCGCCGGTGGAAGGCAGCGCCACAGCCGACACCGTGACGAACAAGCTGGATGCGAAGGCGCACACCATGGAGTTTCTGAGCCTCTACTACCAGATCTTTCGGAGCTTTGTCCTTGATGCAACAAAGTTCAACTTACCTTTGGAAGGCCTCGACGGCAACGCCCGCCGTATCCTCCACTTGTTGGCTGAGCGGTGTAACCTCGACCATCAGAGCGCCGGCACCGGCGACACACGCGCCATTATGATCAAGAAGGGCCCTCTTTTCTATCAATATCAAGACGCGTACCAGACAGTTGACCTTGAGCGCATTGCAAACGAGATCAACAGCAAGAGCTCCAAGTTTGAGCTGAAGCGCGCGGTGCGTCTCAAGGACGAGGAGATGACCTCCGGTGTGATTGGCTCGTACGACGAGGACGCGTACCGCAAGGTACTGCGCTATCAGCGTGGGACGGACGAGTATCGACACGCCGTTGACATGGGCTACTCACAGGACGAACTGCAACGCTTAGAAAGCGGCGACCAGGCCTTGGACGGATCCGATGAGGCGGCGAACGGAACATCCACGCTCCCCCCGTCAACAAGTGGTCGCCTGCTTGAGGAGCTACTGAGCCGCCCAGCCGATGCCAGCACACTCGATGAGAACCTCGCTGAGCAGGACGTGGTCGGTCGTGCGCGCCTCAAGGGCACGCCCTCACCCCAACCACAGCAGAGCATGCGTTCCGCACCCACAGACGCCAATGCTGGGTCAGACGGTCGTCAAGCCACAGCCCCGACGAGCTCTGGCCCTGGTGCGGCCAAGGCGAACACAACCTTTGAGGAGACCTGCCGCGGGTGCTGGACGCGCGTACCCTTGCATATCGCCGTGCGTGACTGGCGCTGTAGCAGGTACTGCGCGCAGTGCGGTAAGGACACCATTTGGATGCTGCGGTCTGTGCCGGTGGAGCCAGCGCCGACCGCAGACGCCGCTAAGACACACGCATCTGCACGCGGCGCACACGGCGCAGCTGCCGCGTCGGACGACGGAGAGACATCAAAAGGCGGCGCGAACAGTGGAAAACGCAAGCGTCGCCACCGTGACGGTGAAGAGGGCGACTTTGACGCTGAGGACGCCCATGACCACAGCCACAGCGATGACTCCGCGAGTGACCGTGATGCCGAGGCGGACGAGGAGCCTCTCGAGCTAGAAGACGTGATTGAGATGGCCAACAGCAACGATCTCGACACTGGCGACATCAATTGGCTCCGTCGCTTCTGTACACTACACGAGCCACACCTCCAGAAGCACATCGTCTTCTGCATCGACCTGCAAGACCTTCAGCAGCTGCCCATTTTCCAAGGGCCTGTGCGCCAGGCACGTCGTCAACAAAAGCGGCACGAGCGCCAGCGTGTGAAGCGTGGACGTACCGAAGGTGAGAGCGCGGCGGTGGCCAATCCAATCCCCGCACCGCAGTATGTGCTTGTCCGCGCGAGTAAGTCCGCTCACGCGAGTCTCGCCGCGCTGTTGGGCAAGGTCGTCGCCGCTGCCTTCACGCTCTCTTCTGCGGACGGCTCTGTCGCGCAGCCTGTGCCGCCCGAGCAGGCGGAGAAGCACATGGCCTTGGCACTACCGAATGCTTCTGCGTACGGCACCGAGGCAGTGGCGATTGTACAACTCCGGCCCGGCGAACACGCTGATGACCGAGAAGCCGTGCTTCACGTCAACGCCGATGCTCTGGCCGCACTCGAGAAGGAGTTTGGCACGCGCCACGTTCATTTGGTTCCTGATCTGGAAGCCGCCATCAGGGAGGCGGAATAGTCAAAAGATGAACGAAGATGGGAGAACCAACAAAAGCGATCAATCTTGCTTACCTCATCTCTTTTGGACTCCTCAGGTACACGCGTAGCGACGCGTCACGAGGGGGAACCTAGTGCGTGAGATCTATGGCACAGACACGCTTAAAACGGACCCCCCCATAAAGACGAACAACCAAACACTATACTACTATGACCGACTAAGCACACCATCGTACACCCAAATGAACAATAACTCAGATTATGAAGTCAGCTCGTCTCAATGCATTTGTCCGCTTTTTTTTTTTCCGTCTCCTCAGTGTATGGCAAACGCCAGCGCTACCGCCAAAAGAGTGGAATACCGTGCCTCACTTTTCTGTACCGTTGAGGTAGTGAAGTGGCGAGATCGCCACGTCTTGTTCCTTCTGCGTGTGCAGGTACCTGTCTTGACGGTTGTGCGTGCACCGGAAAGCACAACCGATGACTCGGCGTCACACCACACAACTTTTTCCCCTCGCCCTTTCGCTTGCTCCTCTCTCCCTCTCTCGCATCTTTCGGTGTTCCCTGTGATCGTCTTTTTTTTCTTTTTTTTTTTCGACATTTAAAGACCAAACCATCATCTCATAAGGTGCAACTGGCGGGAATTCAAAAAAAAAAAAACTCGTTGCGCACGCTGACTTCTACACAGGTCGAGCCACAACAAACACAATCGCAAGAAAAGAGTTGCATCCCCCCCACCGTCCGCAGTCAGTACCCCATGCGCCGACATTTTGGCAGGGCCGCACACGTATGGCTCCCGATGCGAGCTACGTTACCTTCGCAGGTGCTTCTTTGGGCTTCTCGCGGCGCACGCCCACGCACCACTGCTACAAGTACAACGACGACGACAGCGACAGCGACAGAGACAGCGGCGGCCGCCGCTTCTGCGTCTCGGAAGAAATCACGCTCGCGTGGCAGTGTCGCGCCCGCGAAGAATCGCACAGAAGAGGCTATATCCACTTCCTCTCCACCTGCACGGTGTTCACACGCGGCTGCGGCAGCGCACACAGATAGCGAGCGAAGTGTTCATTTCCAGAACTCCACCACTACTCACCGCCGCCGTCGGCCGCAGCCATTGCACGCGTTGCTGCACAGACCCGCTGCCCATCCGTTCATTCCGGCGATCTCACCCGGCACGTCCACTGACAGTGGCCCAACACCCGTGGTGGTCTGTCAGCACTTTAATGGAGAAGAGCCCGCCTTTGCACCCGCCGACGAACACAGCGGTGTCACCAAGGCGACGCCGTTGACAGGGCACGAGAGCGCTTACGATGATCTGCTGAACCGCTCTTTTATGAATCCCTTCACCGGAAAGATCGCGGCGGTCGAGTCGAACGCGTATCGCCAGCTCCACACACTCGGGTTTTCTCTTGACGCGGAGAGGCCGCTGTGCTTGCGCTGGCGGCTGGCTGATTTGGAGGCCTCGTGTGCGGCGGCCGTGCGCAAGGTCTCTGGCCGAGTCCAGAAAGGCCCGCAAGGTGACGCCATGGACCTGGCCGCGCGCGAGGCTCGTCACGGCGGCGGCAGTCTTAGCGAAGCGCTGTTCCAACGTGGACTGGCCATTCGGCTCAAGTCTGTCCAAGGCGCGAAGAGGCCGGCACGTATGGCCACGACCGACTGCACCGGCGGCGAGACGACCTCGACCACAGCGCCGTCGACACCAACGGGATCAGCGAGGCAGTGGCACACGGAGGTGGTGCAGTGGTTGTCGCGACCGGACTTCGCGCTGGCGATTCCCACACTTCTCCAGAACCGTTATGAAGAGCTGCTGAGTGCGTATATGCCACCGAAACTCGACGCCGTCCCTGACCCGTCGACCGCACACGTCGTTCTGACGCCTGACCAGCAGCACACACTCACACTCGCGAAGCGTGGCTATCATCTCTTCATTGGCGGCAGTGCGGGCACAGGTAAAACCGTACTGCTCAAGGTTATTTTTCGCGAGCTCGCACAGCGCGGCCTGCGCGTGGCCATGACGGCCACGACGGGCGTGGCGGCGGTGCAGCTCGGCGGCTGCACGTTCCACAGCGCGTTTGATGTGCCCATCTTGACCGCACACCTCTGTCACGATGATAGCGCGCGCGCCGGTGCGATGTCGATGGCGTCGCGCGTCCGACGGCCACTGTGGGACACCAACGCCCTCCGCGCGGTCGACGTCGTGATCATCGATGAGGTCTCCCTCTTGAACGCGCAGGTGCTGGATGCCTTCGATGCGGAGGCGCGTCTCGCTCGGCTCAGCACGGCGCCGTTTGGCGGCATCCAAGTCATTCTCTGCGGCGACTTCCTGCAGCTCTCACACGATGCGGTGATGGAGGCGCTACCAGCGTACTTGAGCGCCGCCTTCCAGCACCTTGTCGCGGTGCAGCTCGTCACGCCAATGCGGCACCGCGAGGGTGATCCGCTGTTGATGCTGCTGCAAGCGCTACGCAGAGGTGTCTTCGATGCGGCCATGTTTGCGGACCTCGATCGGCCCGTGCCTACCGAGGTGGAGAGTATCACGTACCTGTTTCCCCGTCGTCGCGAGGCCCAGGCGCTGAACGATGCGAAACTCTGTGAACTGCAAACCGCAGAACTCATCTGCACGCCCCAGCGCGGCTCACTCCAGCTCGTTGGCCGTTTTACGGCGTCTGCTCTCATCGAGCTACCCGCCTCGATGCACAGCGTCCCCAGCCGTCTTGCGATCACGGCCATGCTTCACGAAGCTCTACAGGCACTGCGGAAGCACCGTGCCGATGGTAGTGACTGCGGGAGTGAGAGACGTCTAGCGATGGTACTGGCAGAGCCCGACGTCGTCGTGATGCCGTGCGCGTTGAACCAGATTAGTTCGAACTTGTCTTTTTTTGTTCGCGTTCGTCTGGGCCACGGCTCCACACCGCGAAGCCGCGCGGTGAAGGCGACGACAGCGCCGCCGCAAAGTACTTCATGTGAGCAAGGCCCAGAGACCGATCGCCGCCGCCGCCGTGCCGTTCACACCACAGACGCCCCCTCTCCCCCAAGTGTGGTGGCGCCTGTAGACACCGTGCGTGAAATCGATCCCGACCTGTGGCGTGCGATGTGTACGCACGTTGCGACATTGCTTGGCGGTCGTCTGGTCACACTCTACGATCAGGAGCCGATCAGCCTCGTGCCGCTGAGCGTGAGTCGCGTCTTGTCGGACCTCAGCCACAGCAGCGACGCCGCAGAAGCGCTGAGTCCACTGCGCGTGAAGCTCGGCTGCCGCGTCATGGTGAACCGCAATTTATCGCGTTCGGTCTCGAACGGCAGTGTGGGTGTTGTGGAGGCTTTCGTGCCGCCGGACCTCTCCCTTTTCCCTCGCCACAGTGACCGCAGCAATCATTTCTTGTACAAGCGGTTGATGGAGATGCGGCCTTTCCCCATGCTACCCATTGTGCGGCTGCTCAGCGGCGAGGTGGTGCAGATCCCACCGCAGTCACGCATGCTTGGGGGTACCGCCGCGACGCACTTCTACGGCCATGAAGTCTTCTCTGTGCCTCTTCAGCTGGGCTACGGCTTCACCGTCCACAAAGTGCAGGGGCTGACCTTGACTGGCACTGTCGTACTGGATTGTGAGCGCTTCTTCGAGTGCCCTCACTTGCTGTACGTTGCCTGCTCGCGCGTCCGCAGTATCGACCAACTGATTGTGCGACACGTGAAGCCCAACATGGTCATTGTGAAGCGTAGCGCGCTCGATTTTTCGACGAACTTGTGCGAAGCGTGTGATGCCCAGGTGCTTTCGCCGCCACCACATCTGCCGCGTGCCGCGTGGACGAGCATCTTGAAGCCGCGCGTTTTTTCTCTCTCAGAGTAAGCCCCTCTTCTGTTCCTCGATTTCCTTTTGTTTTTTTTCCATGCACAGCGCATTTGTACGAAAGGAAACGATCGAATGAAAACACGAATACGGGCACACCACACGCGTGTGTGCACATGACATACGGCGCCAATGTTCTCTTTATTCCTTTTGATTTATCTTCTGTTACTCTCCGTTTCTCTGCTCTGCTATCTACTCTTTTTCTATTTTTGATCGTGCGTGCTTACCTCTTCTCTGTTTCGTCGGGAATATCTTCAACAATGAAAAAGTAAAGAGAAAATCCCATGCGGTTGATCTGCGTCTCTCTCAGTTAGACATTCTCTTCTTCACGTTTGCGGCGACGCGCGTGTGTTCTCTGGGTCCTGGGACGTATCGCTAGACGCGCTCGCATCCATATCCCTTCGCTTGTGCGTCGTGTCAGCTCTTCACTTCACTCTTTACCTCCCCACTCACTGCGCACTGCATTTAGTTGTACACACACACACACGCACACACACGTTACAAGAAAACTATCCACACCACCAGCAGTTTAAAGACTTTTTTTTTCGCGCTCTGCTGGTGTCGACTGCGAATTCGGTATTTTCAAGATGGGCAATGAAAGCAGCGCAAACGCCACTGACGAGCGCAAGGCCAAGCGCGACGCCCTCAAGGCTCAGCGCGAGGAGCAGCGAAAAGAGCGAGAGAAGGCGCGGAAGATCAGCGCGGCGCAGGCCGCCGCGGCGGAGAAGGCCCAAGAGGAGGCGTTGAGGCGCCAGCAGAAGGAAGCCGAGAAGGAACAGGCAGCACTGGCTAAGCAGCTGCAGGCACAGCTCTCAGACTTTAAAAAGTACGCGAACGAAAACTCCTTCACTGCGCCGATCCTGGATGGCGAAGTCAACGATGGCGGTGACGCGGCGGATAAGCCTGGTGCGACTCGCCCAAGCCACCGCAGTCACAAGCGAGTCGGCGCGGATGATAAGATCGAGGACGCGGAGAATATTTCGATCCACAGCTCCGATTTGCAAGACGAAGACCTCCTGCAGGGACTTCAAGACCTCGATGACGAGCTCGAGCAAGAGTTTCAAGGGAATGTCGAGTCTCTGCAAGCTCAAATCGACGAACACAAGGCGGCTTCGCTGCGCTTCCTACGCGAAGAAAATGACAAGCCCAACGCTCTGCTTGAGCTGCAGAAGGCCAAAGCGCTGGAAGCCGAGTTGGCAGTGCTGCGGAACGAGCACGAGAAGCCTCTCGGCGCTCGCATCGACGAAGCCAAGCAACAGGTCGATGAACTTGAGGACCAGGTCAAGGAGAAGAAGCGGGACGCGCTGGCGAAGCTCCGTGCGGGTGAGAAGCCCATCGCGCTGGAGATGATGCGTGAGGTGAAGGGCTTGGAGGCGCAGTTAGAGACCGTCAAGTCTGAGCACGAGAAGCTCGTGCAGCAGCGCGATCAGCAGCTCCGTGCGGGTGTCTCTTCGAAGTGAGGAAGAGAACGGAAGGGGCGCAAGCATCAAGCTCCTTGCTTAATCTCTTCTCTCTCTCTCTCCATCGATTCCCCCTTTTCCTTTTACTTGTTTTTCATGCTTGTCGTTACTACCGTCGTTGTTTCTTTTATGTGCGTGCAGTTCTATCCTCATCTTTTTCGCTTTTTACAATTTTTTTTTCCACGTCGTGTCACCTACTTGTGCTTGTGTTGCTTCTTTTTGTTCTTGTGCACAACCTTGCCTCACTCAGGTGTTTATGCATGTAAAGGCGCGTTTACCGCGCGATCGTCTCGACGTTTCTCCCCGACGCGTGACAAGGCATGGCTTCTCTCCGATGACACACACTCCCACATACTGATCTTCTCCCTCTCATCGCCTCGCCGCCTTCTCTCTTGTTGACACCACTATTGTGTTTGTCAGCGCGTCGTGTGTCCCACGAAATTGACAAGAACGCGACAAACATATTGACACTTCTTCATTTTTTTCTTTTTTTTTCTTGAAAGGGTACAGATTTCATCACCCGTGTGTGTTGTAGCTGAAAAAAACCACAACAAGAACAAAAAGCAACCAAACGTGGAGGACCACAGCGGTACGGAAGCAACGCCGAGGTACCTGTTCGTGCGGATCTTTTTTTTTTTTTCTTTTGTCCCCTTCTTCTCTCACTTGCATCGCTCTCTCTCTTTAGATTTGTGTTGGGCTACTTCGCAACCCACTAGATCCCCGTCTTGTCTTCTTTTTTTTTTTTCAGTTCTCCTTTCCCACCCCCTTTCTTTGCTTTTCTCTATCGCGTGTATGGATAGCTCGCAGCCGCGTGTCCCGTCCGCGAACCTGTCGCGCGCCTATGCTGCGCTGCGCCGTCTCGACGTCCTGCGCGCACAGGACGTTATTGACCCCGTCAACGTGGTCTGTGCGGATGCCTTCGTACCTCGGGCAGCGGCCTGGCCAGCGACCGGGCCTTCACCGATGCCTCAAGGAACCGTTGAGCGAAACAATACACACGCCTCACCCCAACACGGAGACGAGCGGCGTGGACGTGGCCACACGACACAGGAAACTTCTCTCACACACGCGGTGCCGACGGCTGCTCCTGCAGCGGCACCACCGCGCTTCCAGCCGTTGTCGTCGCCCTCTGCCAACACAAGTTTGTTCGCGGAAACGAGCCGCCTTACGCACCCCACCACATTGGCCTCCTCGTCGTTCTTCTCTGCGACAGGCACCCCACTGGTTGAGCCGTCTGGATACACATACGCGCCACCGCGCGAGTCCCCAAGCATCACCGCGCCGTCGACGCACATGACTGCCCACCCACCACTGCGGCATCCACAAGGACGTGATGACGTACCACGGAGCCATCCACTGATGCCTGTCACTGTCACTTCACCATCGCCCCACATCGACGTTGAACACCGCTACCGACCAAGACGAGGCTTGGGCTCTGCTAGCAGTGCAGTCAACGGACCATCTGCCGGCGCCGCCGCCGTGCCACACAGCGGCGCACAGCTACGCACCTCGTGGACACAGCGGGATCGCGTGGGGGACTACCGCGGCCATGGGTGGGATGATGATGCGTCGATCGCAGCGCTAGCGCTGGCCGACAGCAAGCCACTCTCATCTTCGCCGGCTCCTACACAGGCACAACTGCCTCCACCACGCTCATCCTCGCAGCGACCGGCACCGTTTTTCTCGCCGAATGCACCGCAGAGTGTGCATGAGTATCACGTACGCCAGCCGCTCCAGAAGCCGCCGGGACCATCTCCTCCACCCCCACCCCCGCTCTCGCACACAGCTGAGCACGCGGCGCTCACGGATGACGGCTTCTTCGATAAGGATCCCGCTCTGCAGGTTGCCGTGGCGCTGACTCGTGGTGGATGCCAGCCGCTCTCCATCGCTCGCGACTCCACGGATCGTGCAGCGGCGGCAGGGGCGCCGCCACTTCTATCATCCTACGCCGCGTCTTCCACTTCCCTACCGATGGCGCGGGCCGCGGATGCGGAAGGACAACACCCAGCGCGTCAGACACGTTCACCTCTTCTCAGCACGCAGGACCGCAACGCGCGGCACACACAGAAGCGAGCCTTGGCACCACCGCTACCGAACGAGGACGATGATTCAGAAGCGCACGCGGAAAGCGGAAGTCCCGTGGGCAGGACGACAGGCGATCGCACGCCCTCGTCTTCCCGCCGCACTTCCTCATCTCCTTCTTCCGGATCTTCTTCTGATGCAGATGAGTCATCCTCATGGATCACACCGCGTGTTTCGGAGCGTCCTTTCGTTCGCGTCGGCGCACGACCCGCCGCAGCGCTCCCCCCACCACCACGTGTGACCTCCTCTCGACGTATTTCCGCTGCCAGCGACACTGTGACAGCCGAGGCGGCACCCACGCGTGATGAACAAACAGCAGCTCCACTTGTCCACGCGATCGGCAGTACGAAACGTAGTGCCGCAGTACGGGCTGCACAGCAACTCATGGACGCGTACCAAGCGCGACAGACAGAGCTGCGAGGACGCCTCCACGACGAACAACCAGCTGTCACAGCGCCGATCAGCACCACGCAGTCCCAGTCGCCGTCGCCGTCGCCGTCGCCGGCGCAGAGCACCAGCCGTGCGTCCGCGCGCACATTGCACTCGGCGGAGGCGACTGCTCATATGGCGGACGTCACTCAAGCAGGCGAGACAGAGAGCGCAGCACGGGATGAAGCCCCTTCGCCTCCTTCACACTCTTCACCACAAGCCCATGACGAGACAACACCCGTGGTCGCTGCGCACGCTGATGAGAAGGCGGATGGGGCTGCCGCCCCCCTCGCGTCACGAAGGTCGACGTCTTCTCTGCGTCCTCCATTGGCGGTGTCGTACAAAGACTACCTGGTCCAATCGCCGCGTCCGCGCAGCACCACAGCCAGTCATGAACGGCCTTTGAGTGATGTGCGTGAAGGCGCATCACCTCCTGCGTCGTCGCGCGCATCAGCTGAGGGTTCACCGCCGCGCCTGACGACTGCCTCGGATGCCGTCGTGGTAGGTGTACAAGCGCACACAGCACCATCGCCAACAACAACGACGGCGAATGTTGACTTGCGAGACACGTCGTCCTCGCCTCTGCACCCCCCGCAGAGACGAAAAGACGTTGTCGACGACAACACCAGCCACCGGCACGTCATGAAAACGCCCAACACAGATCAAGATGAGGACCTCGTGGATTTTGTCAAGGCAATACACGTCGCAGATGCCGAGACACTCATCGAGGTCCTCTCCTCGATGGCAGCGCGTGATGGCAACCAGAAGGAAAGCACCTCTCCCGCCGCGTCCTCGTCTTTTCCGTCTCCTGAGCAACTGACGGCGCTCTTCACGGAAGACTGTCTGGGTCTCACTGTCGTGATGAACAAGCGCGTGATCATTGAAGAGATGGTGGTGCCGTGGCTTATACATGAGCTGGAAGCGGTTCATGCGACTATTCGTACCGCAGCGCCGCGTTCTGCTGAGAGCGAACACCGCTCTCCCACACCGTCTGTGCCTTTGTCGCACGCACTCCTACGGCAGCGTCGTGACGCGCTGTTGTGTGCGTTGACAGGCTTGGGTTCGCTGGCCTTGTCGGCTTCCACCACGCTACAGGCGCTCTTTGTGGACCTGACCGCTGAATGCGCGGAGGCGGAGAGTGACGACGACGACACATTGGCCTTGGTCCTGCTCGCCATGCGCGCCACCGGTGGCGAGGCGGCCGTTAGGTATCTGTGCGCAAGGCTTGCTTCGCGACAGGGCACAGACGCCGTCACGGTACAGCGTCGCCGTGCCGCCGCAGCGTACGGACTGGGGCTCATGAGTTTCTCCGTCACTGGCTATACAACAGTGCTGTGCGTGCCGCTGGGGACAGAGTCAGAGGCGGCGCAGACGACAGAGGTCGATAGAGCATCCCCACCACGGCTCGTCCTGCACGCACCAGAAGGCCCCATTCCATCTCCGTCCTACACAGCCGAGGATGCGTTTGGTATCGGTGGCGGCAGCGCCGACACCGCGGACTCAGAGACACAAGACGACGACCAAACTGTGAAGCGCGACGGCGGCAGCCCGGACGGAGAAGTCAGCGCTCCTCGTACAACACAGCCACCCTACCAAGAGGGACGGCTCGCAAGACAGACAGGAAACCGTCTCGTGCTGAGTGTGCTCGCACCACCTTCGCTTCAGCAGCCACCGGCGTATACCCCAACACATGTGCTTGTGGATGTCCACCGTGCACGCGCCTCGCTGTGTGCGTTCATCGCGTCACGAAGGGAAGCATTCGCCGTCCCGGATGCGTCCGTTAACCTTGGTGTCGTACTGCATGAAGTGCTGGAGCTATCTCTCCCACACGCTGTCGCGCCAGACGAAGCCGAAGACGAAGCCCAAGCCACGTGGGGACAAGCAATGACAGTGGCTACCGGTGAGCAGCGCGGTCGCCCATCTCTGCCGGCTTCCGCAAGGACACCGACGCGCAGGGCGTGTGTGGAGCGTGGCCAGGCCCTGATACGTGCAGGCCTCTCGGCGATCATGGAGACCATTGAGGCTACGTGGTCCGCACCGATACTCCCGCACTCCTACACCGCGTACATGGTAGAGAGACCCGGCCTGGTCTTCGATGTCGAACGTGCGCTCCTCAATGCGGCCATTCAATCTGGTACGCCGACAAGTCACACCAACACATCCACGACACCCGCACCCGCCTCCGTGAGCCGCGCAGCTGCACGCGTGCAGGAAGTAGCGATGATCGCACTGGCCTCATTACCGCCTCAGGCGCGTCTCCATGTGGCTGTGCCGCTGCTAGAGTACGCTGAGCGACACGCGACGACGAGTGCGGCAGCCACGGGCGGCGTGACTCTACCCGCCACGTTCGACGCAGCGCTCACTGCGACCCGTCCCATCAATTCCTCCACGCTGCCGGAGAAGAGTGCCGATGACAACGCCTCCGCCGTCGACCGGGCGGCTACCCAATCGGCCTTTGGCGCCGCTGCGCTCGCGCTCGGCTGCGTGGCCACGCCCCTCGCGGTGTCGCCCTCGCAGCTGCGCCGGACAGCCGCGCTGCTCTGCGCCTTGGTGCGGCAGTCGCCTGCTGCGCGCGTACGTCACGGCGCGATGGCCGGCTTGGGCTTTCTCGCCGCGGCGTGGCTGGAGGCTTTGCCCGCGGAGAGTGCTGTGGCCGATCCTGGTGCGGCTGCCACAGCGACTACCGCGATGGTGTACAGACAGCCAGCCACCGCGGCTGCACATGAGGGGACGCAGGAGGGAGACGACGAGCATCCGTTCCGACGTGTGCTGCCCGTGGTGCTCCGTCTCTGCGCGGTGTGCCTGCTCGACAGCTCCGTTTCAGCGGAGACGGTGGCGTGGGCGAGTGCGCGGTGCGGTCCGGCCGGCGCGCGGCACTTGCTGCATCTCCTCCGGTCAGCGTGCGCACCGAGAGCGACTCGGCGCGGTGCGGAGGATGGATCGTCGAAGGTGAGAGCGATGGACGGCGAGCGTGCCACACCGCGCCTCACGACACACGCGCAGCTGGCGTGCGTGCAGGCGCTTCTCACTGTTCCCTTCACCTGTCCATCCTCGTTGCTGGACGAGGTCATCGACACGCTGGGCACGTTGACCATCTCGCAGGGCCTCGTCGAGGAGGAGGTGCAGCGTGCGTGCGTGCGTGTGCTCGCGCGCACGGTCGCCACGGCATCGGCTTCTGCACCGGGCCACGCACAGCCTTCTCCTTCATCACCGCAGAACGGCTGGCTTGTGTCTGCTCGCCCCGCTTCACTGACACCGCCCGCGCCAGAAGAGACGCTGGAGGTCTTCGACTACTACACTCAAGAAAGCCCAACGGAGACCTTCAAGGTGCTGCGGTCCATTCTGGAGTCTGCAACAGTGCCGTACAGTGTTTTGTGCGAAATGTTCCGCTGTCTCTGTCTGTACGGTGGCGCGCATGGCGAGTTGTACACGTGTCAGACCTGTCTCGAAAGCACCATCACCGCCGCGCGTGGCGCCGCCGCACACGGTCTACGTGGCGCAGGTGCGCGCGCGATTCGTGTGCTCGCCTTGGCCCTGAACGATGACGCGGCCGACGTACGCCGCGAGGCGGAGGCGACGGTTGCCCACGTGGGTATCGCCTCCATTGTGTCCGTGCTGTCGCGACGACCTGCGACGCACTGGGAACAGGTGACCGCGGCGCTCCGCGATTGTGTGCTGCGTGATCTCGGACGCGGACAGACGCACGCCACCTTGGATGAATTGTACGAGGCGCTGAACAGCCGCGCATAAACCACAAACAGCATGAGGGCAGTGATGGATGTTTCCAGCGCTCCTTTTTTTACACGCTGTGAGAGTGCCTGATTGGCGCAACTCCTTAGACTCGCCACTGTGCAGCTGTACATGAATCGACCCCCCCAAAAAAAAAAAAAAAAGATACAGAAGAGAAAACAGCTGCGGCGTGTTGCAAGTGGACGGGGCGGCGGTCTCAGCAAGGTCGAACCCAACAGTAACAACAATACCCCACTCACACAAAGGTGACGTGCGCTTCTTGGGTCAACGTCCTACCAATGCGGAATTGAAAGTACCACCGCGAAGAGCTGTGCTAATGCCGTCGCATGCGGGAAGAAGGCTCTACCTCGCTTCCTATATCTTTTCGCGACCGCTCTCACTTTTCTTCACCATCTGCCTTCTCCCTCTTGTGCCCCCGCCTCGCACTTCGTGCTCACACCTTCCCCGACAGTATCTCCCCCCCGTCCCGCTCTCTCAGTGCTCTCTCTCTCTGTTACGAGCGCACAGCCGTTCGCCATTCATTTGCACACAATCACGCGTCCTTTCGTCTTTTATTTAATCTTACTTCAGCTTCTCTGAAGACCTCGACGCTGTTTCCATCTCCTCGCACACAACCACAGACAGCGAACCCACAAAAGTGAGTCTCTCTTGTTGATCCCGGCAATCCTTCTTGCTGTGCGTGTGCGTGCGTTCGCCCCGGATTTCAACAGATGTCCTCTATCCAGTCGCACCGGCTAAAAGGTAACTCTCTCTTTGAATCGGGCCAATTGCTGGAAGCGAGCGATGCGTTCCAATCCGGCGTGCATGCCTTTCTCGATGCGCGCTCCACCGCATCGGATGATGTCGAGGAGTTCGTGAAGATCGCGGGCAACTGGCTGATCTGCCTTTATCAGCTTGGCAGGCGGGACGCGTGCTTCTCCACGGCGCGCGAGTTGCTGTCCACATACCCCATCATCCCCAAGGCGTACGGTGTCCTCGGCATGTGCATTGTCGATGAACTCCAGCGCCGACAGGAGGTAGAGGCCGCGCTCGATGCGGCGCACGAGCACGTGCTTTCCTCCACAGCAACGGGTCTCACAAAAAAGGCAGTCTCAGCCACGACGTGCGTTCGTGGCGAGACAAGTGTACCAAGTCAACTGACTCGCAGCAATGGCACAGGCGAAGAGTTTGACGCCATCGCGCTGAGCATAACGGGGACCAACGGCCCCGTTGTGGAAGGCGCCTCCGCTGGCGTCGTCGGTAGTGAAGCGGAGCCTGGATCACTCGCACACACCCGCCCTCGCACCGCGGAAGAAAGACGGCAGGACCCTCACCACTACTGGGTACGACTGAACGACATTGTGTGCACTGCCGATGACGCACACACGTATCTCTGCCGTGCGGTGAGTCTGGCACCATCCTTACAGGCGTCTCTGCAGCCTTATCTGGACATCAGCGTACGCCTTATTAGCGAGCAGCTCTTCTCCGCCGCACCGGCGTTGGAGCGTACGCTGCGGGCACAGCGGCGGGCCCAGTGTGGCGACGAGGCGCAGGAGGATGGTCTCGCTGTCTTGAACGTCACATGCCCGGCCGAGGACAGCCTTTTGCATGTACCCACCACACTCGCCACTGCACCCAAGGCGACAACCACGCGGGTACAGATGCTCAGCGTCGACGAGCCTGGTCGCGCGCCGGTGTCCATCCCCGACTCCACCCCTGAGGCTCAATCCGCACGCCGACAGTACGCCGCAGAACGCCCTGACGAGGGAGCGCACGTGCTGCCCGAACAGCTGCGGCCCACGGACTTTGTTCTGTCCGGTGCGGCGGTGCCGGTGCGTGTGTGCCATTCTGAGCGCGGTGGCCTCCCTCGCTCCCTGACCGTGGTGCGCGCCGCTGCCCCGCCCTTTGGCGTGGCGTGCTGGGTGCGGGCAGTGGCGACAACCGTTGGGCCGGATGGCACTGGACAGATTCTCCTGCCCAGCCGCGCACTTGCGGGTGCGGGCGCCACCGCAGCGGTAGGCACGTCACATCACATCGATCCGCTCGCAATGTCCGCGCAGTCGCCGGTGCCTGCGTCCTCCATATCGCCAGTTCCCGGCGCATCGCCCGGCCTCACTATGGGCGTGCTCCCTGCGGATTTCGATCCACAGCACGCGGCTACGCATGGCGCGATAGGCGCACCTGGCCCTTGCGGCGGTGGCGCCTCGTGCTGTGTGGCGTGCGCCAAGGAAATACACGCGGCTGCTTCGGGAACCACGTGTACCGTATGCGGTCTGGCCACGTACTGCTCCGCAAACTGCGAGGCCGCTTATAAGGCGCGGCACGACACGTACGAGTGCGCGGGTTTGGTGCAACTACAGCGTGAGATCAACGCGGCGGCCGAGGACGCACTCCGTTGTCCCGACGACAGCGCGAAAGCGGAGGACGCCACTGCCACGACTGCCGCCAGCCACGATACGAGCGAGGGGCCTTCTCACATGACGGGCGTGCTGGATCTGGCAGGAGAGGCGTGGTCGGTGCCGGATCTTCTGCATCGCGTGGTACCGCTCACGCTAGCGGTCTATAGTGGGCTCTGCACGCGCGCACCCGGTTGGAAGATCGTGTCGTGCGCTCTGCAGCGAGGTGCCCACCGTAACATACGCGCGCTTGTGCCCCCGACGGTGCGGCGTGTGCTTGACAGTCTGGAAGTCCAATGCACGCCGCCGCCACCTGCCGAGACACACGACGCACCACACGGTACTGGTGGGGCGGATACCGCAGAGGTGGCCTCCGTCTCCGCACCGTGGTCTCTCCTGTCATTGTGCCTCCTCTGCCGCCTCTACCAGAGCCGCGACGCCGAACACGAGGTCAGCACGTTCGACGCCGAAAAGTTGCTCCTCCGGCACTCCTGTGAGCCAAATTGTGTTTGGTCCGAGGTCACGCGCACGATCACCACAGGCCGCTTCATTGCCAAAGGCGAAGAGCTCACCCTCGCTGTCGACCCAGACTTTCCGCAGCACTGGCCTCATCAAGTCCGCACCAAGTGGTGGCTGCGGAACCACGGCTTCGTCTGCCAGTGCAGCCGTTGCCTACGTGAGAGTCGCCTCCTCAACAGCGGCCGTGGGGATCTGTCCGACGATTTCGCCGAACAGCTGCTCACGGCGGATGCGCTACGGAAGCCAAAGAGCTCACCATCCTCTGTGAAGGCGCTGTCAAAAACGGACGACTCTCACAGGCTGCTCCCTCATCACCCGACACACTACTTCCACCCTCTCGTGCAGAAGGCTGTGCAATTGAGCCGTGCTGGTCGTCAGACGCTGACACACGCGGTGCCCTCTTTTCACGCACTCCGCGACGGCTGTGCGCTGTACCTACTCCCCACACACTATCTCTTTGAGGATCTGCGCCTGGCGGAGTGCGCCTTGGCAGAGGCGACGGGTCAGATGGACGTCACGAATACACTCACTCGCGAGTCGATGCAGCTCCTCGAATCTCTCTGGCCAGGTGCGACACCTTCCAAGACACGAGTGATGGAGATGATGCCGCAGACGTTCGACTGTCGACGACGCCACATCCACAATCGACGTATGCGCCGCTCGAATAAGTCGAAATCGGCCACCACGGGCGACGATCCGTCATCCACGACGGCACCTGTCGCGAAAGCATGCATTTCAGTGGCGAGAGACCGCTGCACGGCACATGAGGCGGAGCAGAGTGTTGTCGATCGCTTTATGGGGTCGTACCGTGCGTGGTACCTGTGAACGCTTCGCTAAATGACTCTCGCCTCCTTTTTTTTTTTCATTGTTCGTCTTGTGTGTGTGCTGACAAAGGACAAGCAACACGGTTCACAGGAAAGAATGGGAGAGAGAGAGACCATGAGTGCATAGGACTCACACGAGACCACTGTACGCACGCACAGTTTTTGTTTGTCCTCGTAGGCTTGCCGATCAACGCGTTGACCCACTCACCCACGCACACACGTGAACAGCTTCGCACTGCACTTGAACAAGCCTGAATCTTTCCCCAATCGTTTTCTTGACACAAGACGTTTATGTGTGCCAGTCACGGGCGTGCGTCTCTTCGATTCTCTCGCCGCTTGCTGCACATAGGAAAGGTCGTGATGCGTGTCGGCTGTCGCACGGCCCTGGTGCTACGCACAGAGACGCACACACACACACACACACAGGTAACAAGACACGCTCAGTCTATCCTTACCCCACTCCTCGACACCCCCTATCCCATCACACTCTTTCTGCTCTTCTCTCATATTCCCTCATTTCCTGAACGACTTCTTTTGACCCTTTTCGTCCCTTCATCATCCTCGCGCTTTCGCTCACGTCAAAGTTTTCTTTGTTCCTATCTCATCATGGGTAATATCCGCACCAAGACCGTGAAGCGCGCGGCCCGCCAGGTGGTGGAGAAGTACTTCTCCCGCCTGAACCGCGATTTCTTCCAGAACAAGCGCGTCATCATGGACGTCACGATTGCCCGCTCCAAGAAGCTGAAGAACAAGATCTCCGGCTACACGACCCACATCATGAAGCGCCTCTCCCGTGGCCCCGTGCGCGGTATCTCCCTGAAGCTTCAGGAGGAGGAGCGTGAGCGCCGCATGGACTTCGTGCCCGAGGTGTCCCGCGTGGACCAGCTCATCCAGGACGGCGTGAAGGTCGACAAGCAGACGCACAACATGCTGCGCCATATGGAGGTCGGCGTGCCCCGCTACGTGCGCTACGAGTCCGCTGCTGCGATCGTGGCCGCCAAGAAGGGCCGCCGCGCTCCTCCCAAGCGCCGTTAAGTGCTTTGTCTCGACTGCCTCTCACCTAGCCTCGCTCATCTTGTGGACAGCTCTTGTCTGATGCGTGTCAGCAGCATATCAATGGGAGGGAAACACATAGAGATGAAAACGCTCATTCTTTTATTCTTTTTCTGATTTTTTTCGCAAACAAAAAAACAAACAATATCTGACGAACACCTCGCTCGCATCGAGCGCATCGCCGTCCTCCCCCCCCCCTACGCGCACATGCAGAGAACAACAGCGGCGATCCCGCTCCTACTACGCTTCTTCGGCTGCCAAACCGCTGAGATGGCGAGCGCAATACGAGATGCGAGTCAGGCCAGTGGTGTACCAGGTCGACTGGACGTGCCTTTGTCCAGCTACATGACAGGGTCGGGGTGACCGCATCTCGCCACACTCAAGTGTGGGGGAGTTTACTGTGCTCACGCTTACAGGATTCACACACACACACACACACACACACAGTATGCATGCTGGCATTTTGTGCGTGTAAATCCTTGCTGCCTTTCTCTATTCATCAATCATCGACTCTCACGCACACCAACATAACTCACTCTTCTTTCTTCCCTCTCGCTGCTTGGCGTTTCTGTATTGTTGCTCTCTTTTGTTTCTTGTCTCTCACACACATCTCTTGAAAAAGATCGGCATTAATCATGGGTAATATCCGCACCAAGACCGTGAAGCGCGCGGCCCGCCAGGTGGTGGAGAAGTACTTCTCCCGCCTGAACCGCGATTTCTTCCAGAACAAGCGCGTCATCATGGACGTCACGATTGCCCGCTCCAAGAAGCTGAAGAACAAGATCTCCGGCTACACGACCCACATCATGAAGCGCCTCTCCCGTGGCCCCGTGCGCGGTATCTCCCTGAAGCTTCAGGAGGAGGAGCGTGAGCGCCGCATGGACTTCGTGCCCGAGGTGTCCCGCGTGGACCAGCTCATCCAGGACGGCGTGAAGGTCGACAAGCAGACGCACAACATGCTGCGCCATATGGAGGTCGGCGTGCCCCGCTACGTGCGCTACGAGTCCGCTGCTGCGATCGTGGCCGCCAAGAAGGGCCGCCGCGCTCCTCCCAAGCGCCGTTAAGTGCTAAGAGGCCTCCGGATACCGATCATCAATTTCTCGTTTTCTTTTTAATTCATACCAGAAAAATATATCTCACACACAAGAGGTGTCATTTCGCATCGCATTGCGATGTGCTCGACTACTTCGCTTCCGTCAGACAGAGACTCAGATCCGAACTCTCTCGGAGAGCACGTCTGCCTCATCGCCATATCCATTTGGGCTGGAAGTCAGTCATGCGTCTGTGCGCTTGCTTTGAGTTTCCCCGAACCAGCGTCGGAGTACGGAGCAGCGGAGCACAGCCATGGACGCGTGTAGACAGCCCCACGAACGGCACCTGGGCACAGGGCGGACCTCGCTTTTGGACCTTCCCCGAACGGCGCGTACGTGCACGCTATGTATACGCCGCTCTCAACCACACATCACAGTGTCTTTTTTGTTCGTTTTCAAATCTCTTCCCCTCCTTTTTACGTTTACGCATGCTCGTGTCTGATATCACTTTTCCATCACACACTGTTTACCTGTCTCTCTCTCTCTTTTTTTTTTTTTTATGTGTTCGACGCAACAGCATCAAGAAAGTCCCGCCATATCAACGGAAAAAAAAAAGCGGTCAAGGACGTGTGTTCATTCTGGCACGCGACATGGACGAGGAGACGCTACTGCGTGTGCGCACGCTGCCACGGCTCTGTCCCTCGGCGCAGTATGCGAGACACACACCAGGTATTGCCGCACCGCTCCCGTGCACAGAAGCGGACTGCGATCGTCTAGATAGTCACACGGCCCGGCGACACGCGAGCGCCACTGTGATGGCAGCGCCGAACACCACCGGAGGCTCCTCTGTGCGCATTCTCGCGATTCTCTGTTCCAAAAAACCGAATACACCAACCTCGACGGACAGCGCAGAAGCTCCCGCTGCTGGAACGACCGATGAGATGGAGTTGTCACGCCACCAGAGGTCGGCGCATGCGCCGGTGCGCTCTCCCGCGGCCAATGACGCGTTGCCGCTACCGACGGCCCCGTCCACACGTAAGCGCGGTCGGTCGGCAGGGGAGTCGTCAAGCCCGGATGAGGGCGAAGCGTGTGCCTTGCGGCCGGAAGTGCGACGAAGGCGTGAGGAAAAGTCGGAGAACGCGCTGAGCTGTAGCGGTAGGGCGGCAGGATGCGCGCCGTCCTCCTCGGCACCGGTTGCGTGTGGCTCTGTGTACCTCCGCGTCATGTACGACGAGGTACTAATCGAGACGCTGCCGTTGGAGCTGTTCCGTGAAAAGCATCCGCAGATTCTTATCGACTATCTTCTCTCTGTTGGCTGCTGGGTTTGAGAGGACCATCGGTGTACGATGTCCTTCTCGATGAGCACGCGAGGAGGTGGTGGTGGTGGGGGGGGGAGCGAGAGTTTCGACACACTTTTATTTTTGGTGCTGCTCCCCGTTGCGACTCTCTTTTCTGTCACCCACTTGCTGTGGCGTGTCTTGACAGTTCTCACAGGTGGTATGTGAGCAGGTAACATAAGTGAAGAGAGATCACGCGCGCACGCACACACACACACACACAGAGGCTACCGATCCATAATCCATATGTGCAACACAACAGCAAGCGCATCACTGCTACGGCCAGTCCCGCCAGTGCTTGACTTCATCTTCTCTACCCGTTTTCGTTTTCTCCTCATTCTGCGACGCACACATCCTCCACTTCCTCTCTCTCTCGCCTCCTTCGCCCTATCCTCCCATATACGGGAATCCCTCATCGACTGCATCGTGATCGTTGACACGCGACTATGAGAAAAAGTAAAGAAGGTAAAAGTTGGCACACCACACAAACAGAGCTACACCCACTCCCTCACACACGGACACACACACACACACACAAAATTGTGTAACAACTGTTCTCTCCGCTAACCCGTCACGCGTCCCGTCTAGGCTCATGTCCGAAAACCACAATAGCCCGGCGGAGGAGCCGTCCACCAAGAAGCACCGCTGGGAAGACGAGGGAGACACGCACGCAGCTGCCAAATCGCTGCCGACCACCACCCGCTGGTCGATGGCGACCCCGAGGCAGTACGGCGGGGAAACACCACGCGCAGTGATGGGCGGTGGGGAGGTCCCAGCGTGGCGAGGACTGCGCACACCGATCAGCACACCGAGCCTAGACGTACCGACCCCGGCCTTTGGTCAGCCGACGCCCTCGACGCCGAACTTCAGCTCAGCCGCTGGGACGCCCGCCATGTCCTCGTCCGGTGGCGGCGGCTACGGCAGCCAGACCCCCTTGTACGGCGGCGGCCTCACACCGTCGGCTTCGATGGCTTTTGGTGCGACCCCCAACTACCAATACGAAGGCGCGACGCCCATGCAATCCCACTTCGCGGTGACGGAGAGTCAGTCGGCCATCACAGCCGCCCTGGAGACCACGGCGCGTGCGCTTGAAAAGGAGTGGCGACTGAAGAACAAGCGCCTCACCGAGGAGTTCTTGGATAGCGTACTGCCCTCGACCGACTTCTTCACTGTACAGCCTGTGCCGGCGGACTACAACCCACCCACGCCGGTCGAGCCTAATTTTTACGAGCTTGCGCGCTCCTCGCTGGACATGGCGGGCTTTCACGCTGGTGGCCCGAAACCCGCGGACAGCGGCGTCGCTGCGGCTGCCGCCCCAGCAGAAGTGTACGATATTCCCGAAAGCCTCGGCGAGGGGATGCCTGTGATGAAGTCCTCTGACGCCCCCATCTT
This sequence comes from Wallacemonas rigidus, assembly GCA_030849045.1. Classification (NCBI taxonomy): domain Eukaryota; phylum Euglenozoa; class Kinetoplastea; order Trypanosomatida; family Trypanosomatidae; genus Wallacemonas; species Wallacemonas rigidus. The sequence continues at coordinate 447,361 of JASAOL010000610.1, forward strand.
CTCTATCCTCTTGAAGTACCACAATGTCGACCCTATCCCCGATGAGCAGCTGCCGCTCTATCTCTTGATGAAGAACCTCTTCAAGATCAAGAACGGCGACACCAGCCAACGTCGCCATGGCACCCGATACTTGCTGGATAAGGCCCGCATCTTCGGCAGCCACTTTATCCTCCAGCAGCTGCTTTTCATATGGAGCCACGATACGCTGGACATGCAGGAGCAGCACAATCTGATGGAGTTCATCAAGGGACTAATTATCCACCTCGGCTCAGCGATGGCGCCGTCGGCAAAGGAGGTGATCCACGTTATGGAGCCACTCCTCACCGTGCGCGAGCAGATGACGCGCGAGGATGCGAAGCAGGTCCTCATCATGCTGACCCGCGTTGTCGGGTTCCGCTGCGTCTTCACGGCGATCAAGGATGACTTTGCCCATGAGGTAGGCGCCGCGCGTCGACACACGGCTAAGGTGACCGCCATCATCGCCTACGCCGTGGGGTTGGAGGATGTTCTTCCTGCGCTGCGTGAGATTTCCTTCTCTCCGCTGGCGATCGCGCGTCAGACGGTCTCGCGTGCGCTGGGCGAGATCGCACGGGAGCTGGGCCATGGCGTGATGGGCGGCTTGGCAGAGACTGTGTCTATTCTTGAACGCCTCAGTCGGGATGAGCGGCGCGTGCGCAAGGAGGCGGCGTGGGCCATCGCACAGATCGCCCACGCCACCGCGCCGTTCGGCATCGAGGAGCTCGCGCCTCTCGTGGATGTGGTCTGCCAGGAGTGTCGCCAGACGACCGGCCTCACAGCAGCCCCGTTCCTTTCGGCCTTTGCCGCGCTGGTGTCGATTATGTCACCATTTGATGCGCAGGCCCGCACACAGGCGATGATGCCGACACTCGTGAATCAATTCAACACGCCAGACGCGGAACACCACCACACGATGCTCAACGTCGTGCGCCAATGCATCCGCGCAGAGGGCGTGACGCCTGCTTTCATTCGCGACGTAGTGCTGCAGCCGTTCTTCGACGGCTTCTGGTCTGTGCGGCGTGTCGCGGCCTACCCGCGTACCGCGGTCGCACTATCGGAGGCGACGGTCGAGCTCGCGAAGAAGCTCGGTAGTGTCGACGTCCTGCCTCTGCTGATGCCGAATATGAAAGACGACAATGAGCAGTTCCAGCGCCTGGTTCTGGACACGGTACGACGCCTCTTGGAGTCGACCGGCCTCGATGGCGCGCCGGACACGCTGATCGTGAACGCTCTTGACGGTGCCATCGCAGCCCTTCGGCAGGATGAGCTCGGGCTCAACAAGGTCGCCGCCAACTGCCTCGCGACTCTGTGCAACACGCTAGGCGTCAAGTTGCGGCCGTACGGGAAACAACTCATGGACCTCATCAACGCGCGCCGTGAGAGCACGGAGGTACCGATGCGTGCTCAAGCCGCCATGCTCGTCGCCCGCATCGCACACACGATCAAGGAGGCTAGCGGGAACGTGTACCTCGAAGAGCAGGGCCGCCGCATCTACGAACGCATGCTAGACGAAGACCCGCGTGTGCTGACGGCGAATTTGACCGCGACGCGTGCCATTCTCGGCGAGCTGCAGCGTAACTACAAGCCCTCTATCCGCGACCTGCTGAAGCGTCTGACCATCGCCATCAAGAACCGCAATTTAGCCGTTCGTCAAGTCACCATCGCTCTCATCGAAGACATCGCGTCCCTCTATGACGACAAGGAGGTGGACTCCATTCAGCTTCACGAGCTGGCGACCAAGGGCCTCTTCGACTTCCTCGACGCCGATCATCGCGAGATTCGCCGTGCCTGCGCGCGCACATTCGGCGTCATCGCTAACAAGATCGGTCCTTTCGCGATTGTGTTGGAACTTGTCGACAACTTCCGCCAGGACAAGCGTAAAATTCGTATTTGTACAGCCGTGGCGCTCAGTGCCATTGCCAAGAGCTGTGGCCCGTTCACCGTTATCCCGTACATCCTCAACGAGTTCAAGGTGAGCGAGGGCGAGCAGGTGGCCCTGACCGTGCAGCACACAGTCCTCAAGACCATCCGCTACGTATTCGAGGCGATCGGCGGCGCCGGCCGCGAGTATGTGTACGCCCTCGTCCCTTTGCTTGAGCGCACGCTGACGGAAACGAGTCTGCAGATGCGCCGCATGGCTGTTGAAGCGTGCACGGCTATTGTGAACGCGCTGGCAGGCTTCAGTGGGTTCGCTGAGGTCACGACACACCTATTAAACTTTGTCCACCCCAATATTGTGGAGCTGCTTTCCAAGAATGAAGTGAAGGTTGCCGAGGAGCGGCTGAAAATGGTGACCGCTGTGGTGAGCTTCTACGAGGCGGCCAGGCTGGTGTTGGGATCGGGGGTCATTATGCAGTACCTTGTCCAAGGACTGTTCCATCCTGCACGCAAGGTCCGTGACATCTATCGTCGCACCTACAACATGATATATCTCGCCTCACCAGAGTCTATGCTGCCATATTATCCGCGGATTGCCGATGACGCGACACACACGTACACACGTCACGAACTCGAAGTGATGCTGTAACGTCATCGCGAGGGAAATGGGACCCCGCTGTGTCGCCGCTTGTGGAAGGTTCTTCGCATGCCTTGCTTTTTCTTTTTGTAAAGACGAGAGCGTGTATGGTGGCGCTTCACCTTGTTAAGATACAATGATGGTGTTGGTGGCGCCAGTGACACCCATGAATAAAAAAAAAAAAGAAGCTCTAAATGCAACTAGAGCAGAAGGTGATGGTGGAGAATTAAAACAAAAATAGTGGATGACGCGAAACCCACGTGTGCGAGGGGGCGCACATGTCTGACTGTTCTGGTACGCCGTACGCTGTGCGGAACGGCGTATTCGTGTATCGACGAACAGATGGCTGACAGGACGCGGCATGCCCTGGTGTGAGGGCGCCATCTGATCGTCATCGTCATGTCGTCGCGCGCGTCGGTGAGAAGCGCACGAAATGGACGAAGCACACGTGTGCATTCACCTCATACGAATGATACCGACTCCCTCTCTCTCTCTCGGCTTTTCTTACCCTTCTTATCCATCAACGCGGAGAAGAAGAAAAAAGCAACAGCAACAACAACAACGAAAAAGAAAAAAAAAGCAAGACCGCCGCACGTTGGGCTCAACGCGATCACTACTTTAGTTCCTTTCTCATCATTTTGTTTCCTGTGTGCGTGTGCGTCTGTTGCCATAATTCCTGCTGTGTACCTTCTTGATCCTCGTAGTTGCCGTTTCTCTGTTCTTCCTGTCGCCCTTTTTATTGCTTTGGACCCCGCGTGCGTTGTCGGAAGCTTCTTTTCCTTATCTCCCTTTGATCGTTATCCGCGCACCAATGCCCGTCAGCCGCATTCTCGACGCGACGCGACTCGTGCGCGGTGGGATGAGCAACGTTGAGCTGAGCGACATCACGGCAGCTCTCATCAGCAAGAAACAGCTCAGCAATGGAAGCCAGGCAGACCCCGAGAGTGCTGAAGAGCTCCGTGTCGGGTCCAATCGTCTTTCGTCTCTTGTCACGGTGCCATCCAGTTTTTTACACACCGTCGTCTCCCACATTACTGTCCTTGACGCGTCGCACAATCAATTGCGCGATTTTAGTGGTCTGGAGCTGTTTGTGTCGCTCGAGACACTGAACTTGAGCGACAACCAAGTGCAGGTACTGGACGCGTCTTCCGCCAGCGTGCTGCTGCCACTGCGGCGACTTCAAACTGTGATTCTCTCGCACAACAATCTCAAGTACGTGGACTGGGATGTGAATGCGAACAATGGAAGTTTGCGTGGTTCCGTGTTAAGGCGATCGCAGGCGTCCATGTCAGGAGAGTTCTCCAGTCCCGGCTCAGGTCACCTCGTCGACGAGGACGAGCACATGGCGCTGACCTTCACCATTGCCAGCCTTGACCTTTCGCACAATGAGCTTATCGAACTCCCCGATCTTCGCACACTTCCTCTTCTTGAGGAGCTCTATTTGGAGGACAACGACATCGAAGACTTGACTGACCTAGAGATAAAAGTGCCGCTGCTGCATCTGCAGACTCTCACGCTCGCACACAATGGTCTCGCGACGTGCGCCGCGCTCGTCCCTTTAGCCGCCCTCGGTGAGTCCGTGCTTCACCTCACTCTAGATGGCAACCCGTTCACCGCCGACAGCACACGCACCGTGGACTCGTCAGCAGCCACACGGGGCGGTCACCACAGTCAAAACCAGAGCAAGATCACGGCGACAAGTACGCGTGATAATCAACGGCGTGAACGCCCCTCGGAACCGACGCCGACAAGGACGTCGGGTTGGTGGCGACCCTTCGTTCTTTTTCTGGTCCCGCTGCTGATCACTTTGGACGAGACCGACCTGAGTGACGCGGAGCGTCGCGCCGCCGGATATGTGCTCTTTCGGCAACGCCCAGGTGCACCGCTCTCCCGCCCGCTGCTGGAGCTGATGAATCCACAGCGAAGCAGTGAGCTGGAAACGTATCTTCTGCAGCGATGTGTAAGCTCGGCCGCGACGGTGCGGGGCCTCCAGACCGCGCCTTGTGCGAACAGTCTCGAAGGCTCCTCAGACGGAAATACCACAGCGCAGCCGTCCTTGAGCAACACGCGTGCCACGGCGGCTCCTGCCGTGCGTGTGGGTCGACACAATTCGTCCACACAGTACACCACACCGACGACGACAGGCAGTGACGCCAGCCCCAACGGCAGCATCCAGGACGGCTCACGGAACGGCGTGGCGGCACCGCTGCCTGTCGTCGTGAAAGCCATTCAGAGCAAGCTCAAGCACGTGACCGGCGTCGTCCAAATCCTCTGGCAGGCACACGTGACTGCCTCTACGTCGTACGCAACGCCGCGGCCACCGCACGACGGCCGTGGCGATCCGGACGCGGCGACGATCCCGCCGAACTCCGCCCGCTCTATCGCCTCCTCCTCCGCGAACGCCGACATGCACGACGTCGTCACGACCATGCGCACTTTGCAGCAGGTGATGACCAACATGTGGGGCGACCTCGACGACTTCCGCACGCTCGTCGCACGCGAACAGTACAGGGCGGCGCTCACCATCCAGAGGTACTATCGCGGCTACCGCGCGCGGTGTGAGTGGCGTGTACTGCATGCGGACTATCATGCATTCATTTCAAGTCTTACTCCAGACGTGTGCTTGCTTCAGCGCGTTGGCCGCGGGCTGCTCACACGTCTGAAGCTCGGACCACACCACGAGATGCACGCGCTACGTCGGGAGGTGCGCGAACTGCGCCGAGACATGACGGCTCTCAAGCAGATGGTACACCAGCGCTGCCTGTCCACAAGCGCAGAGACGACAACAACAACAGCGTCATCAACAACACTAGAAGCGCCCACGCGCGGCCGCTACGCCGATCCGGTAGTCGCTCCTGCCACTGCGGCGGCGAGTGAGGAGCCAGCTGCCTTCGCCCCGCTGAGACCAGCGCGCATCATGGTCCACCGCCGCTCTAGTAGCGGAGGCTCTTATCGGGGCTCCTCGTTACCGCAAGGACGGACAGCGCCGAAGCCTGCGTCACCCGCTGCCACGGCACCACGCCTCAGCAAGACGCCTGACCATCTGGACGACCAAGACGAGCTCTAGTGATATCCGCATTGTGTGAAAAGACCCTAGTGAGGCAGCAGCACCGATGCCAACCGAAAGCAACTGTCAAGAGAGTGCACAAGTCGTGATGAACAAGAAAGAAAATCAAGGACAGGGAAACGAGCTCACCGGTATAGTGTGGGCACCACTTTTTTTTTTTTTTGTGGTCGTGTGACGACCGCGGTGGTCCCTGTGCGCGTTTCGGTACGTGCCCTCCGTTCAAGAAACGAACAACGATAGCAGCAACAAAAGCTCTTCACAACATATCAAACAAAGTGGGAACACTGAGTAGGAAAAAAACCCGAAAGAAGCAGCGTTCTGCAGCATGTGGACGCACAACGCAGCGTACGCGACCAGACGTGTGCGGTCTGTCTAGCCCCTTCTCCTTTCGTATTCCTATATATGTTTTTGTTTTTTTTTGTTCCCTTTCGCCATGTTTGTGCTGCCGAAACGGTGCGGGTGTGTGCGCCTCTGTGCCGTAGGGTCAGGGCTCCGCCACCTCACTCACCGCTTCGCTTCACAGTCCCACCTTGTCCACGTGTGTCTCGCTGCAGCCGTGCGTGCGGTGTACGCGCGCTCTCTATTGCCTCCGACATTTACTACTCGACGTTTTCCTCCTCATTGTCTCTTTCGCAATTGTTGTTTTCTCGATTTAAACAAAAAAAAAAAAAATACATGGTCGATATCCATGTAGTGCCGGATCATCTTTGTTCCTCATCTAGCCGCTCTTTGTTCGCTTCTTCGCTTCTTTTCTTTTCTTTTCTTTTTCTTTTTCTTTTCGCCGCACGTCTTTCCTTCATTTTTGCGGTTTGGCTCTTCCCTTTCGTCCCGACCCTATTCCACAGTTGAGCACGCACACAAACGTATCCCCCCCTACACACACACACAGATGGCCGCTGCCGCTGGGAAGACGAAGGAGCCCGCTGCTCATCCCAAGGAGGAGAAGTCCATTCTTCCCGAGAAGCCTCCCACACTGGGTGAAATTATGAAGAAAGCGTTAGGCACGGCGGCCCGTGGCGGCGTGGCGGGTGCCATGGCACAGGTGATCAACGTGTGTCTCTTGATGTGGCTGCGTACCACCATGAACTACCAATACCGTTACGGTGGAGGTACGATCCAGACGGTTAAGCTCCTCTACAAGGAGGGCGGTGTTCCACGCTTTTACCGCGGCGTGGTCCCCGCACTCATGCAAGCGCCTCTCGCACGGTTTGGCGATACCGCGGCGAATGAGGGTGCGCTCGCGTTTCTGGCGTCCTTCGAGTCCACTCGCTCGCTTCCGGTGTTTATCCAGACCGCCTTCGCGACGTGCTGCGCGGCTGGCTTCCGCATTTTCTTGATGCCGATCGACGCGTGGAAGACGACGAAGCAGGTCGAGGGCGAGGCCGGCCTCAAGGCACTGCGTGACAAGATCCGCAAGCACGGCATTACGAAATTGTGGTACGGCGCCGGCGCACAGGTGGCGGCGACAGCGGTGGGCCACTACCCCTGGTTCTTCACGTACAACTACTGCAACGCCAATCTTCCTGAGTTTGAGTTCCGCTACGGTAAATACGTGCGTCGTGCGCTCATCGGCTTTTCGGCCGCCGTTGTCTCCGACTGCATGTCGAACTCGATCCGTGTCATCAAGACGACAAAGCAAACGTCCCTCACACCGCTCACGTACAAGCAGGCCTTCCATGAGGTCTTGGCGAAGGATGGCTACGTGGGTCTCTTCGGTCGCGGTCTCAAGACGCGCATTCTCACCAACGGCCTTCAGGGTATGATCTTCACGATCGTGTGGAAGTCTCTTCAGGAGAGCTTCACCAAGAAGCCCGCACCGAAGGCTATGTCGTAGGCGATGGCGGAAGAAGGCTCCCTTTCCCGCCAACCCAATGGACGGAAGCCGGAACCTGGAAATGCGGAGGGAAGATGATCGCTGCGCACTCACCTCCAACTGACATGCGTTGACAATCTCTTTTCTTTTTCTCTGCTCGACGGCGCCCACTCCGTGCACCATCGCACCCCTATTTATCCTTATTCGTCGCGGTCTTGTCTGCCGCAACACCCCTTACGACCGCAGCGTATCGCGTATTCTGTACGGGAAAGAAAAAAGACAAAGACAGGGCAATGTCAAAACAGAAAAAAAAATAGACGAAAAAGACGCATTTCGACTTTTGTTTCGATCGTCGCTTTTCATCTCCACATGGCTGCCGATCTCCCTCCCTTTTTTTTATTTTATCGTTTCTGAGCTATTCGGAGGGCCCCTTCTGTTCTTTTGTCTCTTTTCTCGCTGGTCGCCGCCAGCGTTCCTCCTTCGGTGTTTCAAGAGTGTCTTTGTCATTGCACTTCTGTGAGTACTGGCCTGCTGACCGCACGCACATGCGCGTCCACACCGCGACCTGACTCACACGAGAGAGAGGGAGAGAGACAGTGGAGCGTACACCGCCACGATCGAGACAACAACTTGTGTCTACACGCCCAAGTCGATCCGACATATCCCGGGGCAGATAAGTCAAAGAGGTGGGCAGGAAAAAAAAAAAAGAACAAGATGAGGAGATAAATATGGACTACCACAAGGAACGAAGGCAGACATTGAACGCACACTCGAAAAGGAAAGCAAGGCCTCGCCAAAGCGACTCGAACACGCCGTGGATGTCATGAATCGGGTACGTCCTTTGAAGACAGAAACAGAAGTTAGTATCCAAAGCGACCGAGTTTGCGTGGGAGACTGGTATTTATTTCATTCAAAAACACATCAACACACAGTACGCCCCTTTTTTAATTATTTTGTTTCTTTTTTTATTTTGAGGACAAAGTGCCCCGTCCAGGGTGGCTCCCCCTTTTCTCCCTTGTCTCTAGTTCCCTTTCTTCCCTCTTTGAGATTCTCACGCGCCGCTGTCATTGACATTCGACACAAGCAGAGAATATAGTGGGCTAGCGTTCGGAATGGAGCTTCCTCCTTTTATTTTTGGGATCGGGTAAACTGGCGCTGCAATGGGCCTCTCACACACATGCTGCGCATGCGTCCACACGTCAAAGACATTCGCGAGTGGGCTCGCACGTCCGTACGCGTGCACACGCTTGGTGACTCGCGTATTCGTTTCCACAGAATGACACGCGATGCTGCAGTGCACTGCGCGGTTTAGGCGGGGCGCGATAGAGGAGAGGCCCGGTGCTGTGTTTGCTTTCCGACGGTGAGGCGCCCCCCCCTCCTTCCCCCGATCTTCGCGGTACGACATTCAAAGACGACCCAGGCACCTAGCGATGCGCATGATGGACACACCCTTCTCTGTCTTGTACACAGACATACATACACACACGCCCCCTTCTTGATACTCGTCATACATTTCCTTCATTTTCTCTTTTTTCAGCCTCCTTGACCAACAATTCTCCGCTCACCGCAACATCATCTCCCTCCCTCTCACACACACACCACACAACACTTGCGAACGCATATGTTTGGTGACCGTAAGAATCACTTACCACGAGGAAGCCTCGCGCAGGCCGGAACCATGTCCAACGGTACACCTTATCGCCATAACCCGTACGCTCATCACTGTCTGTATGCTGAAGACACGCCCGCCGAACGTCATGACCCGCACGTGTTAGCTTGTCTGCTGAATGCTCGGGGCGCTATCCCCGATCCACCGTTAAACACCGAGTTCCGCACCAGGTTGTGCAAACACATGCTGAACGGAAGGTGTGTGAATACCTCGTGTACATTTGCCCACTCCATCTGGACCCTCCGCTGTCCCCAACTAAACGCCCAAAATCATAAGAAGGAAGCCACAGAGAGCGTGAAGGCTCAATTTGAAACCTGGTTCGACAATTGCTGCGCGGAACGGGCGTACGATGTTGTGCCTCAGCACCTGTGGACCCCACAGATGTGGAGTGCCTGGAAACATATGCGCGAGGAAGCTTCCAAGACGCACGACCGTTTTTATCCACACTTCCGCAGAATGCTAATAAAGCAGCTAAATTCGCCCAAACGCATCACAATCGGCAAAACGGACGTCACCGCAGAAAAGATGTCCGCACTGCAGTTTTTGCTGCATCTTCTCGATGCGCGCAGATCGATGCGCGTAAGGGAGAGGGAGCAATAACAGCCTTTTTCCCCCCTGCGTGTCCAGCGCACTCACTAGTCGAGACGATTAGGTAAATAGAAAACATAAACACAGCGACAAGAGAGAGAGAGCCGGAGAGAAGTAGGGGCTCCATTAATGCTCATCTAAGGGCACATCTACGCGCTCTCTCACTAACTCACTCTCTCTCTTGTGTGTGTGTGTATGTCCGTTTTCTATTGACCTAAATGCACCTCGATTCGTTGAAAACAACATGAAAATAACTCATTATGTGAAATACTGCCGCCTAAAGATGAGGATCCAGCGTGCTAAAGGACGGATCCTCATGTTTAAGTGGCTGAGTGATGAGCCGGTCTAACTAAATAAATATATATATATATATATATATATATATATATATGAATTTATGCGTCACGTAAAGCGGGGAAGGCGGGGCACCGCTTGTCACCCCCAACCACATGAAAAATGCAGTAAAGACGCTCCCCCAACAAAACTTCTCCCCATTTTCGAGAGAGCGTGCTTCACGCCTGATAGCTCATGTTGAGCGAAGAGCCACAGTGACAACTCGCAAACGGAGAGAGAACGGGGGAGATTTTTTCTCTAGTAACTTCGCGTAGTAAATTTTCTAGAGGAGCCAGAGGGAGTACAAGGACATGGATACATAAAAACGCTCAATTAACGACAAACGGAGCATCAATCCATGTCGTCCCGAACTCTTTATATATATACCCTTGAGAAAGTCTAAAGGCTTCAAACCTTGTGTTTGTTGTTCTTTTCGAATCCCGCCCGCCACACCCGCATGTGCGTCGCGTTGGAGGCGGGATTCGACGTGCCACATCTCAAGTCTTGACGCGCGAATCCGCCGAAATCAGAGAAACCAACGCGCTGCATCGTAGTTTTCCCCTTTACCAGGCCCCACTACGGAAAAATAGCTGTCGAACAACGAGCATAAACGACGCTTTTTTTTTTTCGCGCCATCTCCAAACATCAGAGTCAGCATCCGTATCAGCGTCTGTTGGCGAGAGGTAGGGCGTACTCTGTGCACCACTGTGAGTGACATATTGCCGTGACCCAGACGCTGTGCGACACATCAACCCACACACGTTTACCCTTTTCACATGCTTTGATCCCCATGTGTATGTGTGTGTGTGTGTATGCGCTACCCCTGAAGCCCGTGGTTTCTGGTTTTCCCACCGCTCCGGCCGTGTGCTGACAGATCCCCCCCTCTGTTCCTATTCTCCCATGCTCACACTTCTCACCACCACCACCACTGAACTACCGCTTCGCCATGCCCTCGCCGGACCGTACACGAGGCACCAACACACACGAACACGCAACAACATAAAAGGAGAGGTTTAAAAAAAGAAAACAACAACAACAGCAACAACAGCAACAACAGCTCACACGACGAGCAGTATCTGCCGCGGACGTGTGTGCATGCGCGTGCACGTGTCGTCCTTTCAGTCCTCGTGAGGTTCTTGTCTTTGACACGTCCAGACGTAGGGGATAGCCACAGAGCGCCGCGGGGCGAGCGACGGCTTCAAAAAGAAACAGAAAAAGAAGATCAAAAAGAAAAGAAACTAGCCGTGTCAAGGCGGAGGTGATGCTTTTACTCAGCAGACTATGGCGCTGCGGGTCCGCCGCTGAGTTGCCGCGAAGCTTTGTTTCGCTCCGCTATGCGCCGTCTTTTGTGCATCCACCACCGGAAGAGGTCATCGGGAAGTCTGTCAAGTCGACCCCTCCGAACTGGGTGAGCGCCTATGTTGTACCGGATGTCATCTCACCCGCTGAGGAGCAGGCGCTGCTGGCCTTCTCGGAGCCGTGGTTTTCGCGGCTGGACTACAACGACGCCCACGCGGACGGCCTCATCCATCACTACAAGGAATTCTATCGTTCTTACAGTGAGGTTGTACAGCAGGCCCACGATGGCCCCTCTGCGGCGTCTTCGGCCGTCGACTCGGCCGCGGCACTACCAGCGCTGGACGCCTGCACCGTTTCCCACACACCTCCTGCCAACGTCGCGCTTCCCAAAGCCCAGCTCGCATCGGTCCAGGAGGCCCTCACCAGGGTGCGGGGCCTCGCGCAGGCATATTTGCCGCGGATTCCCATTGACGACCGCGTCCACTTCCTTCGCCTGGCCGGCAGCGGCTTCATTCGTTCTCATATCGACGAAAACCGCAACTCTAGCGGTATTATCGCCGGACTGTGCCTCAACGCCGGCCGGGTGATGACGCTGACACACCCAGACCATCCCGGTGAGCGTGTTGAGCTGCTTCTCGCACCGCGGTGTCTCTACGCAATATTTGGCCGCGCACGGTACGACTGGGAGCACAGCGTCGACTGGGTCAAGGACGACGATGAACACATTCGCCGCATCCAGAAGAGTCTCGTGGTCGAGGGCACACCCATCGAGTTCGACGGGACAATGACACCGCTCAAGCGTTACGATCGAACAGCCATCATTTTCCGTGGTGTGTCTCCGATGCAGCTTCTGGCCTCGCGCATGCAAACGACACGTCGTTAGCGTTGAGCACGTGAGAGGCCGCGGCGCTCAGCCACCGCAGCACCGTCATGCACAACAAAGCAGCGGGAACGGTGGAAGCGCGTGGGCCTACGCACTCGTGATGGACCTCGCATCAAAACAACAACAACAACGCACAAACAAAACTCCACGCAACGGCAACTAGCGCACCCTACCCCTTGCGGTGACTGGGTGTCTCTTCTTTTGCTGTTCCGTCCAGCATCCTTTCTTATGAATCCAAGGCCGTAGACGTTTGATGACGTGGGAGGCGGGACGGTCCACCACACTCACTGCAATGCCAACCGCAGGGCAGCAAAAGAAAAAGAGGCTAGCACAAGGACCAACCATGGAGGTAGCCGCGCCACCACTTCGTCTTCCATCACTCACTCGCTTCTGTCCTCCACATCTGTGTTCCCATTCCCCTGCAGCTCGATACCTCAAACCATACAAACGACAACGACGACAACAGCAACACATATAGCCGCTTCAGAACGTGAAAAGGGTACTGTTGACACGAACACCCATTGAGTCACACACACACACACACGCACGCACACATACACACACTTGTGTTTCGTGCACACACTCACCTTTCTTTTTGTTTCTTCTCTTTTTTTTTTCTATTTCAATATCATCGTCCACAATGGTGAGGATTCCCGTGCAGGAGCGGATTGAGATCTGTCTGGCCATCGCGCACGACATCGCGTCGAATGGGGCGTACTACATCACCGAGGTTCAGAAGCGCACCAATGGCGGAGGCGGGTACCTGCGGGCTGTGTACGTCTGTGAAGATGAAGCGGCGACAGCAGACCGCATCGCGTGCGCCATGCTCTCGGATGTGGGCCCCTTGCTGCAGGAGGCGCTGCGCAGCCGCACGGCGAGCCTTGATTCCGTCGCATCAACGCCGTGCTGGCTCACCATATGCGAACCCAACGGCTGCACGCTCCATCACGTTGCGTTTGGCATCCACGCGGACCAGGGCGCGCCCGTCAACGTGATGGAGAAGGTCGATGTCGCGGAAGACGACGCCGTCGCGGATGGTGAGCGAGCGGTGCCCGAGCTGTCCAAACCCGTAGAGGAAGCCAAGGTCGTCGCCACGCCAACCTCACCCGCCGCGGAGGCTCCTTTTTCGGCCCCACCGGATGATATCTTCACGCGCGATACGGCGACTGAGGAAGCGGATCAGGGTGGCAATGCGCCAAAGCCTGCTGCGAAGGATCCCAATGAGGTGCTGGACGGCTTCGCCAAGATCATAAAGGCGCGTCGCTTGTCTCGCGACCTGCAAGAGAAGCGCGACTCGTACCTGAGCGACGCGCATGAGCACGAGGAGGCGATTGGTAGCCCCGCGGAGGATGAAGTGGAGATCGCAAGTGCCAGCCCCGAGGCGCACCTGTCAGGGGCAGATGCGCAGCGACAGGTAGAGGCCGACGAGGGCGTGAGCGAGCCTCCGGAGACGTCTCCAACCCCTGCCGAACCGCGTCAGCGCGTTTTGACACCACCGCCCACGGTGGCGGCGGCGAGCGAGCCGACGCGTCCTTCACACGGACGCGTCCCGCTGACGACTAGCCTCCAGAAGCCTGCTTTCCCTCCTGGTCCGTGCCCGCACTCCTCGCGGGCGGTCGCCAAAGCACTCGGCCTCCGCCACGCCGCATCGCGCCCGTCAAGCCGCGGGGCATCCCCTGCTGGCGCCGTGTCCGCTGAGGAGCGACGTGGTCAGTACTACTACAACAACACTGCGCCCGCGCCACAACAGCCACAACCCTCGCAGCGACTGGACTCTCCTAGCGCATACGTGGCATCGCAACCAACTGGCGCCGCTCCACGCTCGGCACCGCAGCGAAAACAGCAGCAGGCGAGTGCCCCAGCCTTGACATCGTCGGTGGCGCGAGCGGCTCCACCCGCACGCGCGGCCCCGTCGGCTGATCGCCATCACGCCGCCGCACCCGGGATAGCCGCCGCGCCGCCCTCAGGACGGGCACGTGATGTCCCCGGCTCGGCCAGCGGGAACACCCGCAGCCGATCGCAGTCCTCGGTGTTTCGCGTGGCAGCGTTCCCAACGGAGCCGACGCGGCCGAGCGTGATTGAGCACCCTGGCCGTGGGAGCCATCAGACTCCCGACAGCGACGCACACCGTGAGTCCTTCTCCTCGTACCGAGAGGATCTCTGGCGCCACGCCGACTCCGTCATGACCGTCGCGTCTGCCCTCGACGACTTTGAGCGCAGCCACCCCTGAGCTTTCGTGACAGTCTTCTTCGTTTCTCCCTTCGCTGTGCGGATATGCGCTGTCTCCATCTTTGTTTTTGTTTTTTTCCCACCTCCTCTCTCCCCTCGTTTTCTGTGTTGCGTGCACTAGATGATCTCGCTGTCGATTCGTGCGTCGTGCGCTCTCGTTGTTGCTCATGTTGTTGTCGTCGCCAAGGAAGGATGGACGAGCAGCACTGGGTCGACCGAACAAACAAACAAACACGCAACGATAGCTCTTTTTTTTTGTTTATTTTGCGCCTTTTTTTCTGGTTGTCTTTGGATTCCCATTTTCTCATTTGTTTGCGTCCTCGACAGTCTGAACTTTGTCCACGTTATGGCCCTCATTGTGTGCCTGAGCCAATCGCTTGTTTGCTGTCTCCTTCCGTTTTCCCCCCGTTCCAAGCGTTTTGTTCTTGGAGCGTTCTCCTAGTCGAGCTAAACACAAACAACGGGCAACGAGAGAAGGACAAGAGAGAGAGGGGATTACGTAGCGTACGCGACCCACGCCCGTACGCCCACGATGATGTCGTGGTGCCGCTCTCGTGACTGGCCCTTCTCGCTTGCTATTATCTCCCATCTGCGATAACGCTGTGACCCAAATCCCCCCACGCGCCCCGCCACGTTTCTCCATTCTCCTCCCGCTGTCTTCCCTCCTTCCTAGTCTTCTCTCTCCTTCGGTCGCGCTTCGACGCGCGCGGTGGGCTGCGGCGCAGGGATGTCCTCGGGGCGCGCCCTGCCCCTCCCCCCAGCCCCACGCGCCGCCGCCGCCCTGCTCCAGCCGCAGGAGCCCCGCCGCCCGGGCGACGGCGACGGAAGGAGCCCAAGAGAAACGAAGCGCAAAGACACATGGGAGGCGCGTGAGTGAAGGGTGTGGTGTCGATGAGGATCGTGCGACGTGATGGTCGCATCGTTGTCTATCCTCCTGGCGATCAGGCGTGCTCTGCGCTGGCTGAGAGTGGGGGTCGCGACATGCATTCCCCCTCTCGGGTTCTCTTTTTTTTTTTGTTGTTGTTGTTCGTTCATGGACGAGGCGGACAGTGCGCACCTGCAGTGTACATGGGAAGAAGCAGTGTCCAGAATAGCCAGACACACACACACACACACACACCTCTCACTTTTTCTTTTCCCTTTTGTCTCTCTCTAGTACGCAGGCGGACCGCGCATCTCGGGCTTCTCGTCCTTGGCGAAAGAGCGGCTCTTGGCTGGACGACGTGGAATATATTTGGAGCGGAAAAGACCTTGCTGCCCGCGGCGAGCCACCTGCACAGGCGACAAGTTCGCACGGCGCAGACGCGTCAGTTGGAAGGTGCGGTCCGATTCCCACAGCCGCCGCGCGAGGCCGAACACGACGAAGAGAAACAGCACAGCCATGTTCGGCGCCACCATCGTCCACGTCCTCGCGATGCCCGATAGCAGAATCTGTATGGTGGGGATTTGTGCCCGGCACTCGCTGCCCTGGTAGCCATCCGCACAAACATCACACGTGGCACCAGACCAGAAGCCGGTGATGGGATCGAGGTAACAGCTACAGGTACCCGAAGGAGTGCAGCAACCGTGACCTCTGCACGTCGTCGCAGGCACGCAGGTGCTTGGCGCGTCCGTCATGGCGCGCGTGAAGTTCGTTGTCGTGCCCACGATCGTGTACACGGCGCCATCGCAGGTCGCGCAGGAGTAGTTCACAATACCCGTGACCGTGTCTTGGCGACACGTTGAGTTCCAATCGCACAGCTCCGGGGCGATGTCTGTGCAGGCACTTGGACCGACGCCCGTAATGGCGTAGCAGTAGGCGCCATCGGGGTAGATGTCGAACCTGTCTGACCACCGGCACTCAAGCGCGGTGGTCACGTTGGTGACACTCACTTCGATCGTGAGAATGTCGTTACAGACACACTCGAAGGCACCGCTGCCGCATCGCGCACCGAGCGTGACGACACCACCCCGACCAAACTGTTTCTGGCACCACGCCTCTCCTTCGCTGCACGTCGCTGGACAGTCGTACGTTACCGTCTCATCCACGTCGGCAGCGCGTGGGAGGAAGAGGTTGGTCACTGCCGCAGACATTGACCACTTGTCCACCTGCACTGCCGCCCAGGCATCGCGCATCTCAGCATACGAAGGCACTGCCGACGCGTACCCGTTTTTCACACAACAGCCACACAGCAGGCAGCCCGACAATAGCAGCAAGCCCAGGAGGTGCCCGAATCGCGGGCCACTCATGGTCACTGTCTTTTCTCCACGTGAGATTCGACTCGATACCCGTCGATTGGCACGCTGGGCGCGTCGAAAGCAAAAGAAAAACGACCACACCGAGAATGACACGACAATCAGAGAGAGAGAGAGAATAGAGAAAGGAGATGAACGGTGCAGTCGTGCTACGAGAGAATCCAGCAACACGTAAATGTCAAATGATTTCTGTGCGCACACGCATGCGTGACAACACCTCTGTTTTCCCCCCGAGGTTAAGCAATGCCACACGCGTTGAGGGAAGGAAGAAAGAACAACCCCAACAGAGAGAATTCAACAGGTGAGACATGGCATGAGCACTTTGGATCCAGCAACGTTTCATTGTCTACTGGCTGACTGCATTTATTCTCGTTCATTTTTGGTGCGGACGCACAACACGCGTGTGCACGGTCGTTAACGTTTTTTTTTTTCCTTTGTGTGTGTGTGCGTCTTCATCGGAGGCAGTCGTGTTGTTTCCCCACACCACCGCCACTGGCCCCATGGAAGTGTCGGCGCGCGAATCCTTTGTTCCTACCGCGCATAGCTGAACAAAACCCGAGAGCGTCACCATCGTTCGTGTGAGCTGGTACGCATGTGTGGTACAGCCCGGCAACGAGAATGGTTGACTAGTAGCGAAAAATAAAAAAGTAAGGAATAAAGAAATGTCGGGTGGAAATGCTTTTGATTGATCATCGCGTCGGTGATCCGTTGATGCGCTCGCCCGCACCACGATCACATGCTCTGATGTTCATCGGTGTTGTTCGCCTACAGACAGCGGCCGGCTTAGGCGAGAAGGACACCGCGGCTCCCGACCACTGCGCACATGCGAATGAGCGTCGCGAGGAGCAGCAAGGCACCAATTTGGTGGGAGGCCGCCACCGGGATATCCACCGACGACAGCACCGTCCACATGCCCAGCGTCACCTGCAGGATCAGCGCGCTGTTCACCGTCATCAGCGTCCGCGTGACGCGCTTCGGAATGACACCGCGACGACGGCTCGCCGCCACGTTGAGGCCAGTGATCGCCAGAAAAGTGGCCATAGCCCAGAGTCGGTGGAAGGTCTGCACGGCGGCGTGATTCTCGAAGAGGTTGCGCCACACAGGCTGCAGAGCGATCAAGTCTTCGGTCGGTGGAATAACACCACCACTCATCCACGGGAACTCATTGTTGTAGAGCAGACCAGCGTCGAGTCCAGCAACAAAAGCACCTGACATGGCGGTGATGAACATCGTTGTGAACGAGATGCGTGACCACAGCTGAACCTTCGCCTGGCGCGCGAACGCAGGGCACTTGGGTAATTTCAAACCGTACCCCATGCGAAGCATACCCGAGTAGATGGTAAAGGCAAGCAGCAGGTGCGCGGCGAGACGGTACGCCGACACAGTAGCCTTCTTACGCTCCTCAAGCAGCTTGTCATCCAGACCACTCCGCACCATGTACCAGCCCATGAAGCCCTGTGCACCACCCAAACCTAAGAGGCCCACCAAACCCCAGACGAATTTGGGGTTACCCTTGAAATAGCCGCGGCCGGCGTAGTAGAGCATGGGGACGCCGAACACCACACCGAGACTGCGAGCCAGAACACGATGTGCCCACTCCCAGAAGAAGATGAACTTGAACTCGGTGAGGGTCATATCCGTGTTCTGCTTGTACTGCGGGTACTGCTTGTAGTTGTTGAACTCATCGTCCCACTCCTTCTGGTTCAGGGGAGGAACAACACCGCTGATTGGCTTCCAGTTCACAATAGACAGCCCACTGTCGGTCAGGCGTGTGACACCACCGAACCATACGACGCCACCGACCGCAGCAGCACAAAGGTACAGCCAGTTCGCAACCGAGCGGTTGTGTGGCGGTGCACGCCAGTGGGACTCTGCCGCACCAGCCGCCGCTGCCTTGGGCGTACTCGCAGATGCCGTGAAGCGTCTGGCGCTGAAGTTTGTGGAGAGGCGCCACGGCGCCCAGCTCGACTGGCGATACGCCGCCGCACGTGCGAAGGCTGGTTGGGTGGCACGCAGAGCAGTCAAGCGAATCATCGTCGTTTTTTTCTTATGCAGAATTTTTGTGCGTTGTTTTTTTTTTTTTTTTGTGTGTTTTGTGTGCTTTTGTGTCCACGTGTACGTGTGGATGCAAGCGAGAAAGAGAACCGCGACAGACAGTCCAGGAGTTGACGAAAAAAAAAAAAAGAATAAGATGAAGACACGCGGTGGGACGGAAAAGTTGCGACGTTTACATAAACGCATGAGTATGTGTGTGTGTCTGTCTGGAACGTGAAACGAATCACGTGAGGGGACGATGCTGCTGTAAACGCACGCACGCGGAATACCTAGCGACACACACACACACACATACGCACTGGGTGAAGAAGGCGTCAAAGCGAAGTATAAAAAACAAAACAGCAGTACAAATGGCTGGCAGATACCCATATGAGGCCTCGAAACTAGTTTCACAGCGGGATGCGCGCACACCAGGACCAGGACCGTTCCATACCTCTCGACATACGTAAAGAAAGAGAGAGAGAGAGCAGCTCGTCTATTTTTGGTCACATTTTAATCCTCATCTGTTCTGTTGACAACGAATACGCCAGTGTGTGCACGTGCGATATCGAAAGAGAGAGAGAGAGAGACAGAGTAGGACACGACACAAACGAACACACACACACACACACACAGAAGACGGCAGGAAAAACGCGACTTCTCAACGACACCTTGTTGACGGCGTGAGCGGCATCGTTGTGCCGACACATGCGATGCCCAAAAGGTCAAGCGCGCGCGGGTATGCGCCGCGCTCTTCTGGCAAAGATGGCTGGCGATGATAGACAGGGGATGGACCAGAAGGGGCGAGGGTATCTCCCTCCCAAAGGCATCAGTGCACATGTGAGCGTGCCTCTATGCACACTTTTTTTTTTTTTTGGTCTACTGTTCTATCTTCGCGCTCCGTTTGGTCTGCGACACGCATAACGCTGCTCACCGGAAGACTCGACCGCCGGCTGCTTTCTTTTTCCTTGTTGTGTACGGACAACCTCGCTGCGCATACAGAGAGCATCGGATATCTTCTTCGTTTTTCTCCCTTGTGACTCGCAAGCGCACGCGCTCTCGCGTTTACAAGAAATACTCCGGCGGGGGCTGCTTCGCGAGGTGCCCACGCGCGTCAACCGGTGCCGCGCCGAAATACACCACGTTCCTATCCGTGCGAGAGTTTTCACCAATCTGGAGAATCGAAGCGACATTACCGCAACGGTAACAGTAGTTCGGTGCGGACCACACCGTACAGCAGCGGCCGTCGAACATACTCTTGTAGCCCTCCAAGACGAGCTGGTGCGCGCGTGCAATAAGAGAAAGCCCATTACGCTGCGTGAACTCATCGACGGCGACGGCACCGAACACGAAGCCAGCACCGCGCGGACTCACGCCCCATGTCTCGATGTCCTCAGGATCAGACCACAACAAGTCGCTCATCGGCCCTTCGTGGGGCACCTCCTGCTTGCGATCGAGTACGCGTACCTCTTCGAGCGTCGCGATGCTCGGGCTCAGACCTCCGTGTACGCAGAAGACGTCTTCTTCGACAACGGCACCGAGCGGCATGTAGTCGAAGAGCTCCGTGCAGAGACGCCACACGTTGGCGCTGCCGTACTTGCGGTAACACTCGTCGTAGAAGCCGTAGACCTGTGTAATCTGGCGAGACTCGTGATTGCCGCGAAGAAGCGTGATGCGGTCGGGATAGCGGGCCTTGAGAAGAAGGAGAAGCAGAAGCGTCTCGATGCTGTGATAGCCGCGATCCACGTAGTCGCCTAGGAAAACATAGCTCGTTTCAGGCACCTTTCCCCCCTTGGCGAACAGCTCGAGGAGGTCGAAGAATTGACCGTGTATGTCACCGCACAGTGTGACAGGTGCGTACACCACCTCCACGTTACCTTCTTCCAAGAGCAGATCTTTGCATCGATCGCACAGCTGGGCGACCTGGTCTTCCGTGATCAGCTTACCCTCGTAGAGACTCTCTAACTGAGCATCAAGATCACTGGACGCGGGCATCGCGACAACGCGAGAGTACGGGGAGGGAGAGAGACAGGAAGAGGGCCAGACGCAGTGAAGGAAGTCCGATAATCACCGCGTGAAAAAAAAAAAAGAGGAACGTGCTCAGCTACCACGACAGAACCGTGTGGATGGAGACGCGCCAACACACACACACACACACAGCAGGATAAGGATGTGAAACGAAAATGATCGGCGCGCCACGATGATGCACGCCCACAGACTTTGTAAGTACGAAGAGGCCAGAGTACGTTCCGCGCGAGCGGTACAGTTGGAGAGAGAGACAGAGAGAACGTGGAAGCGGGATGCGCATATCTCATGTGTACCTGCGTATCAAGATTTGATCGATAGCATAATTTGAAGACGAAGAAGTGTACACCGAACAGCATGTCGCGCACAAAGGGGGAATGCACCACAAAACGCCTGTTCGCGCGCATAAGAAAGGTCGAAGTGATCGAAGGTGGAGAGGGGGATATCGCGTCTGATCACACTGCATTAACTGCTGCCTCGAGGGGAGCGAAGCAACCAAACAAAACAAACCACTGAAACATACTCTTTGACGCCTGCACGTGCAGAGGATTCAATATCCAGAATACTTGAGATACGAAAACACAAAGTGTACTCGGCCAGGTGCTGGCCAGAAACAGAAAAACAAAAAAAAAGTGAGAAGAGAAAAATGCGGCAGGGAGATGAAAAGTACGCGTGTGCCTGAACGGCATCGCACGAGTTACCTCTGTGAGCATCGGCGTGCATCTCTTCCTCCGCGACAAGGTGGGTATAAAGCGCAAACGAGGATAAGTAGGGGAAAAGGCGTGGGCGAGGTCGATCCGTATGTGTCTGTGTCTCTGTGTGTGTGTGCATCGACTACTTCTGCGGCGCGGGCACAAATTTGACAGACGTGTTATTCACGCAGTGACGCTCGTTCGGAGGAGGGTTCTTGAACCCCTCGCCGCGGAAGACGTGTCCAAGGTGACCGTTGCACGCGTTACACACAATTTCGATTCGGCGACCGTCGGCATCCGGCTCTTCACGAACAGCTTTAGGGACGCAGTCCCAGAACCCGGGCCATCCGCATCCGCAGGCGAACTTCATGCTCGACAAGTACAAAAGTGAGCCACAGCCTGCACAGGTATAGGTACCCTCACCGAAGAAGTCATCGAGGTGGCCACCCCTGGGGTCCGTGTCCTTCTCGCGGAGCACGCTGTACTCCTTTGGCGTCAGTTTTTTCTTCCACGCTGCGTCGCCAATGTCCTTGCTGCCATCCTTTTCATGGATCTGTGCGCAGTGCGTCATGGCGTTCGTACTGGCTGTGATGAAGCGCGTTGTCACGGTCAGTGGGTTCCTCGTAGCGAAACGCCAAAGTAGTTTTCGGTGTAGGGGAAACGTGGCTGTTGTCTGTACGACGCCAAAACAACCGAATCAAAGGAAAAAAAAAGAGAAGATGAAAAGGTATGAGACGAGAAGTAGAGTCGTCGAGCAGGAAGACGAAGATGTGGGAGCACGTGCGTACGAATGGAAAAAAGGGCACCATCACTGCCGTGCCGTGTGCACCGGCGTCCTGATGCGGAACGCGCTCTCTGTTGTGACGCACCACAGAGGTGGATCGGGTTGATCGGAAGAGATCACGACATCTCTTTGTTTCTCTTTTCGCAAATAAGGACACGAGTGGAAAGGCATGTTGTCAAGCGGCCCATTGTTTTACGGCGTCGATATGTCCGCAAAGCAGCCTACTCAGTTTTTTTTTTTTGTTGTCGTCGTTGTCTTCCGCTTGTCACGCGCGTTTGTTCGTGTGAGTGCGCACACAGAAGTTCAATCAAGCCTCCCATGCTCAGCAAAGAAATATGTCAAAATGTCACCTTCACGGGGAAAAACAAAAAACGAGGAGACGTACAACAGCAACAAAAACAACAACAAGAGCTGAGTCGTACCGTCGGCACGAGAGAAGTAGTGTCCGCGTTCCATTTTACGACCTTCCCTTTCCCAACGCGAATGGCGTGGGTGTTGTGCTTGGTGCGATTGCTGTGCTCCTCATGTCCATGCTTAATCGCGCTTGAGTATGTGTGCGCGTTCACGTCTATGGAAGTGTACGTCTATGGCTGTGTATGATTGTGTATGATTGTGTATGCGTGCGTGTACACTCATGGTACGAAGACGCCGGGCGCGCCTTTCAAGGCTGGCCAACAAGTGCGTCCCCATTCGTGCTGTCCTTGCCGTTACCGTGTGCCCCGCTTCTTCTTCTTGAGGACCTTCTTCTTCTTCGGTGCGGCAGCTGCCGTGCGCACGGGCACATCGTCCTCGTCCTCATCATCTGCATCGTCGCCTCGCTTGCGCTCGACAACGGTTTCGCTTCCCCAGTTGTGGTTGACATCGTGGAACGCGTCGTCCTCACCAGGCTCATCGTTCGCATCCGTCGTCTTCCCGCGGCGAATGTTTCGCGAGACGTGATTGCCAGTCGCCAACTTCTTTGTCGCCCTCTTGGCTGCTGTGGACGACTTTGACACCTTTGCGCGGACCGGCTCTACCTCCGTGTCTTCTTCTTCCTCTTCATGGGTGTCGTCGTCGGCCTCGTCCTCGTCCACCTCACTGTGGCTACCCCGGCGAGCGGGGGGTGCTTTCGCACCCTTCTTTCCTTTCGCCTTGGCGGGTGCGGTCACGGTCTCCACATCTTCGTCTTCGTCTTCACGGTACCTAGATGTCTTACTGCCACGCCCGCCTGCAGTCGCAGCGGTGTGCTGACGACCGCCCTTCCCGTGACCGGCGGACTTTGAGTTGGTCTTGCGTACAGGCACCGCCACTACCTCTTCTTCCTCTTCTTGTTCCTCTGCGTTTTGTGTGTCACTGTCATCGTCGTCGTCCGCGTCTTCATCCGCGATGGCCTCCTCGTCATCCATCTCCTCCGCGGCGGCACGACGGGCGGCGGCTTTACTCAAGGTCTTCTTTTTGGCATCGCTGCGCGACGGAGCGGATGTCTTGCGAGCAGGGGTGCTGTCTTCCGCCTCCTCGTCCTCCTCGGCGAGTGGCTGCTGCTCGTCGTCTTCCGCTTCATCTGCCGCTTCTTCCGCCTTGCGCTTCGCCGCCGCGCGCTTTGAGGCGGATGGGGGCTCGGTGGCTGCAGCTTTGGCCTTCGCGGCTGGTACTGCCGGCGTCGTGAGGCGCGCCCCTTCGCCGTACTTTCGGCGCGGGAACTGCTCGTGCAGTCGGCGCTCGTGCTTCGACGTGCGCCACCACGCCCCCGCATCGCCGGCCTCCGCGGCGTCCTCATCCATCGCCTGGGAAGCTCCAGCCTTGACGTGTACCGTTTTCCCACTGCCGCGGCGGGTGAGTGATGTCGCTGGAGCGGCGTCCTGCGTGTCGTCGTCGTCGTCGTTGTCGTCGTCGCCCTGTTCTGCCGAGTCAGCCTCCTCATGGCTGTGTTGACTCTTCTTGGCATTTGTTTTCGCGTGCGCACCCGCTGAGGCAGCACCGCCTGAAGACGACGAAGCCTCAGCGGCGCCCGACGTCAGCGAGTCTTCGCTACTTCCTAGCGCGGGGACGGCACTGCCGGTCATCATGGCGGCGGCCGCAGCCGGTCGATCCGGCTCTGAAACCAGCAATTTGATGAAATCGCTCTTACCCCCGCGCTTCGCTAGTATAAAGGCCTCACCAAGCGCGAGACCGTCCTCTTGTGCACCGGGTAGAGTTTTGAGCATATCGTAGAGGGTAATACTCGCCATGGTGGCGCCCGTCAACGCCTCCATCTCCACACCGCTCTTGAAATCCTCGGTGGCCACTGTACAAAAACAGTAGAGGACGCTGTACTCCGCCTTGTCGGGCACCGGTGAGGGCGGCGAGCTGCGCTTCCGCAGCACAACTTGATGGGGTAACGCTGACGGGCGCAGCGCGTGCTGGGGAATGAGCCGACGCCTAAAGGTGAAGGAGCACTTGTGGATCGATGTCGGGTGGCAGAAAGGGATCATCGTACTCGCCTGCTTCACGGCGCTAGTGCCGGCAATGACCGCGGTCGCGAAGAGCGGCCCCTTCTTACTCGTGTAATACTCTTCCATCTGCGTGACGGGCCCGGCATTGGCACTACCAGCGGCCCCCAAGCCCATGTCGGCGCGGCGCTGCACCGCCGGCGTCAATATTTGTTTCATTCCCTCCAGCGCGGCATTCGCTGCGGGTGGCACCAGCACCGTCGACACTGCTGTCGCCAGTCGGTACGATGGCCGCGATGAGACGATATCCACGACTTGTGGAATCTGACTGACCTCGTTCGCCGCCGCCGGGGCGACGTCCGCAGCTGGGCGCGACACAGCGAGGGCAGTACTCGCGGCACCCTGCCGACGCGCGGCAGTCGCGCCACCCGATGCGCCTGCAGAGGTCATCTTCACGGTAAGACGCCGACTAGAGACGGAGCGGCCATTCGGACGACGACCGGCACTGGCCGCCCGTCCACCAGTACCAGTGGAAGCACCGCGACGCAGCGGCTTGCGGTGCGCGGGAGGCGTGACCCGCTTTTTGGCCAAACAGGCGACAATGTGACGAAACATGAAGTCTATGCGTGGGTGCGCTTCTGCACACGTGTATGGAAACAAATAAATAACGAACGCGAAAACACACACGACACGTTGAGGGATGTCAACAGAGACACCACGACCTGAAGAAGTGGCGAATCGACACGGGGCACAGTCAAAGCAGTGGTGAGGAGAAGTACGAGACAGGAAGAGAAAAGAACGTGTGTGCATGCGAAGGACGAAAAGAGCGAAACACAAAAAACCAGTGCAGGAGGCACGGGAAGAAGCCTGTGAGCGGTAGTCGTCGTTCGCAGCTCTCAAGCGACGCAGGAAGTATTCAAGTGAAAGGAAGCAAAGCGCCATAATGTACAGCGTTTACCGCACAGCCAGAAAAGGTACGCCTGTACAGCGCATAAATTGATATCTGTCTTTGTTTTTCTGTTCTGATCACACACAAAGGAAGAAAAAAAAAAAATAAGTAGAAGCGCCAATTGGAGAAAGGTGCGGGCGCCTCCTTTGCTTTTCAATCCGGCGTGGTGGTCGAGACAAGCGACTGACACCTGCCGTCTCTATGCGCGACACGAGTCACGCCTCACAGAGACGGCTGATAGCGAATGCACTCGATTTCATCGGCGCAGCTGCGGGTTGGTGCGTGCAAACGCAAAAGTGCTTCGGTGCTCACCACATCACGTATCGCTTGGCACTGGAGAGCGTCATCACCTGGCTGTTCACGGTGGCCGTGCGCTGCACGCGACTCAACTGGATACGACCAATACGTCGCAGGCGGCTCGTTGTTCTCTTCCTCTCCCTGTACGGTCTGAGGGGACAGACAAGGCCAGTCCGAAGCTACGCGATGGGCCGAGGTGCTGACCGCCTCTTCACAGAATGTCGATTCTGGTAGGCGCGCCGTATCGAGTGGACGACAGGGCGTGTACCACGAGGAGGCTTCGTGCTCTTCATCGCGCAGCGCCATGATTGGACTGACGTCTTCCAGTGACTGCCCACTGACACGGCGGTCCGCACTCCCGTCGGCGCACCATGCCGTCAGTGCAGCGACACGGTTCCCTTCGAGGTCCGCCCCAGGTGTGCCCCGTGCAAAGGGGTCCGCTACTCGGCATAGATAAGCCTGCGGCGGCGGCGGTGGCGAAGAGGAGGCACACACGTGACGAGGCGTGGAGAGCACCGCGCACCGCACGTCATTACCGCGCTGTAACGACAGATAATCGCCCTCTTCGAGACGAGCGGCTTTGCGTGGCGGGGGCGTCGCCGGTCGGACGCCCGTGTTGGTGAGATCAACACCGAAAGGCCGATGGACCGCGCCGACGCACGGCACCGTACCTGTCGTCGGCTCTGACTCTGGTATCGGTGACGGTGACGGTGTGCAAGAGGTGGCGTGGTGCGGAAGACTGCGCCGCATCGCTGCGTTGCTGTTGCTGTTGCTCGTCGGTGGAGGTGACCACCGCGTTGAGCGCGGCAGCATGATGATTGAGTCAAGAGTTCAAACAAACAAACAAAAAGGAAAGAAAGGGAAAGCGAAAACAGACCACGTGACGCCGCGTCGCAGGGTAAATCTATGTCGGAGCAAGAATCTAGTACGTGTATCTGCGTGTGTGTGTGATGAATGAAATAGTGTGTAGCCGAGCAGCACCGAGCGACACCCGCAAAGAGGAGGCACGAGCACGGAGACGGTGCTGTTGAAATCGTCGCTCTCTGAAAGACGCACCCACGTCGCTGCTGTTTTTTTTTTGTTTCTCTTTTCTCTTTTCTCCTGTCGACTTCAAGTTCAACGAGGGGCTGATAAAAGTACAGAGCGCGGCAGGTGAGTGAGTGTAGGGGGGGGGGGTAGGGCAGGAGGGCAGGAGGAGCCAGACCGAGAGAGAGAGAGAAGTTTCACGGCGAGGAAGGCTGATCGACAGCTGGCAAGGCTGTCACGACAGGAGGCGCTCTCAACAAAGGCAGATCGGCACACGGTGCAGCAGGAACACCGCGCCGATGCGCTGTACCCGTCACGCTCATCAGATCACAGACCAAGAAAGCAAGAAAGAGGTCGAGTGCCATCGCGCACAGTCGATGCTCTGCCGCAGCAGACGTTGACGCACAACGCTGTCAGTGCCCTCATCGTATGGAACGCGCTGTCCGTTCCCTCGTGACGCGCGACATGGGGGCCATTCTGTCTTTTGATCGTCGAATAAGCGTTTGCGTTCCGTTGTTTTCTTTTTTTTCTGCTATTGTGGACGTAGGTGTTGCATGCGCATGAAGACTACAAACAACTGTTGGCTTATGAGCGATGGCACCCACCCACACACACAAATACACACAAATCACATCAATTCAACGGAGCAGACCGAATAACCAGACAACGAGGAAGAAGCCCATCTACTGCACACAAGAACCAAAGCAGGACGACAGCGTGGCAGGCGAAGAAAAAACGCTCATCGGTCTTCCTATTAAGCAAACAGGACAGACAGAACACAAATTCAGAGAAACTAAACCACACATAAAATTAAAAAAATCGAGAAAACAGACCGAGAACTGGCACGCACGCATCTCCACACTGCCCATCTGCGTAGGATTCAGCCAAACGTTTTCCATCTTTTTCTTCGATTTCTTCTTCTCTTCGTTTCGGTCCTAGGAGAGAAGTGCATTAGCGAGGAACTCACGCAGATCAGACGTGCCACCGCGGAGCGCGAGTTGCAGTGCGACAGTGTTGTCACTCGCCACAAACACCTTTGCCTGTATCATGATCAGCGTGTGGACCTCGTCGGCGATGACACCGGTCATGAAGAGCGTGTGTGACGTCTCTGCCACGCGCTCAGGCACGCCACCCTCGACGTGCATGCCGAAGAACTTGGCGAGCTCGTGTGCGGCAGTGGTGAGATTTCGCATCGACTGCAGTCCGAATGTACCCGCAGTCTCGTTCGCGGCCTCGGCCTCCCACTTGACGCGCGCGGCGCTGCTACCAATGTCGATGGGAGAGATGTAGTCCGTCATATTGACGTCGAACTCTTCAAGTGGGTACTCGTCTTCATCATCGACCATACCATCGGCACTGTCCTTCATCGCAAAGCGAAACGTGTTCGTGACAGTGCCCATCGGGTAGTTGCCTGGCTCGTAGCGCAGCACCACATAGGCGGAGTGCGTCGCACCGGGTTCCACCGATTCAATTGGTATGGCGTAGAGAGGCTCGGCCTCAAGCTCCTCTGTGTTGGTGTCGACCGTAACGTTACAGAAGAAGTTTGTTGCCATCGTATTGTTCACGCGGAACTGAAGCACCAGGTGAGAGGCGAACACGTGCTTCATCACGGTGACGACGAACTCGTTGTCTGGTTCCGTCAAGGGAATCGGTGCGGCGCTGTGCAGAGGCTCGCCGAGATCCCGCAGCTGGCGGATATGTCGCATTTCATCGCGGGCCTGCAGCACGGCCGGGGTCATACCGTAGCTCGCCGACGCACCTGACGGCGCAGCACCACCCACCTCACCGCCACCGCTCACGCTTCCGTCACGACGGTCCGCGCTCGTCCCACCGGCGGCACCAAGCCGCTCCGTATCCCGCGCGTGTCTCTGCGCCGCCACAGCCGCCGCAATGTCGAGCACCATGGACTGAATCTGCATCTCGTCGCCCGCGAGGAAGAGACGCGTGAGGAAGATCGCGCGATCACGTACTTCGTCGTTACTGTCCATGCACGAGCGCTTGAGGAGGCCGACGAGGGAGCGTCGCAGGGAGGGCAGTCGAGCCGCCATCTTCGCCAACGTGCTTAGGGCGACCGCGCGGACTTCAGGCTCCTCCAGGACGGCGTGGTTGTACACGTAGCGAACGTACTGCTTAGGGTGTGCCGCGTTGGGGGCTTCCTCGCCAATGTACATGAGCACGCGCATCTTGAGCGGGGTGAACTCGCAGTCATCGATGAACTCCGCGAGGTGCATCAGAACCAGATCACGCATCTCCCCGCTCTGAGTGGCGATACTCAACATGACATCAACAATGCTTTCCTTGAGCTGGCTGCCACCCTCGGCGCTTAGTGCTTGGTACAAGAACGCCAAGAACACACTGTGCTTCGTCGGAAACTTCACGCTCAGCACACGCATGGAATCCACAATGACAGCCTTGAACTCGTCCTCGAGATCGTGCAAGTAGCTGCTCGCGGACATCTGCGTGACGAGACGTTCAATGCTCGCCTCCGTGCCGGTTTTCAGCAAGCAGGTGACGGCGAGGGTAGAAATAATGCGGTTGGGGTCCGTGATGAGCGCCTCGATGTCATTGTTGATCGGCACCACCGCACCCGGGTGTGTCGTTGCGAGTTGACTGAGGAGGTACACCGCGGAGAAGCGCATCACTGGATTTTGCGTGAGGATTTGACTCTGCAGCGAGATGACGGCCGGGGTGACCTCCTTGTCGGTGATGTTCCGCAGTGAGCAGATGACCTTACTCGCCTCAAATACGACCAAGTCGCTCGCGTGATTCAGTGCAAAGCACACAAACTTGTAGAGGGGAAGCGAGGCCCCAAAGTCCGCTTGCAAAAGACGCCCGCAGAGTTTTATAATCAGACAAATGGCGAGTGGGGAGCCGATCTGCCGACTGGCGGCCATCTCTGTAAGTCGCGTGACGTTAAGACGATCGTTGCGACTGATCTTTTGCAGCAACGCGATCGTCGCGTACTGCGCCTTTTTCTGCGACTTGAGTACCTCGCTCAGCTGCGTCTGCCAGGCACGTGCCAGCTCGCCGTTCTCGTTCGCGATGTGCATGCCGGTGATGAGGGACGCCGTGACAACGCTTGGGTTTCGCGACGTCATGCACTCGGTAATGGTGCGAGAGATGGAAGTGTACATGCTCGAGTCCATCACAGCGTAGAGCGCGCGCACCGCGTTCATCTTGGCAGAGTCGCTCCCACTCTTAATGTCATTCATCAACGAGTTCGACGCGATGAAGCTCTGCTCCACCAGTGGGCTCAGCTCCTTCATGAGGATGTAGTGCAAGCGCCGCAATTTCGCGTGCGAGGACTGCAGCAGCTTCGTGGAGGTGAAGAAGAGATCTGTGGCTTCATCGGTCGTAAAGGTGGTGCCGGTGGAGATCATGTACAGTACGTGCGTAATGGCGTTGACGCTGCGCTCAACGTTGAGAGGCACCTCGTTGAAGACGCGGCACTGCTGCAGCGCGGAGGCCTTATCGAGACCTTCGAACGGCAGCGGTTCTTCCTCCGCCTCCTCATCATCGTAGCGAAACGGATCCGACATGAGCGCACGGGCCAGGTGCCGATGAAAATGTCAGGTGCTGAAAAGAAGAGAGAGACAGAGAGGAGCAGCGGATGGAAAAGAAAACGAAGAGAAAACACAAGGCTAGTGGGCCGTCTATCTGGCTGGTGATGCAACAGATATCCTATGCACAAGCGCGATACTAAGCTGCCGCGTGTTGAGGTTGAGATGGCACGCGCGGATAAGAATGAACGAAGAGGGAAAGCAAGAGCGAGCGGATGTCATGAGTGTGTACACGTGTGTGTGGGGGTGTGTGTGGGGGGGGGGGGGGGGCGGAGGGCGGAGGGCGGAGGGCGGAGGGAAGGGAAGGGGGAGGATAGCTCGCGCAGTACAATACGGCGACACCATGTCGTGCCGTCGCTAGGCGCGTATGTCTTCAACGCCGACGCGTCACCAGTGACGTCTTTTCCACTTGGCGTCAAAGTGACAGACGCGCAGCACACGCCCGTGCAGCCTTCCTCCGAGGCGATACCACCAGCGGCACCATGCTGCATTCGGTGGTCTCGCAACATCTTACAGAGTTGATCCCACGTTGTCGAGGCGGGCCAATGATGGGTGTGGGTTGTCGGTTGAGTCGAACGCAACCGGAGAGAAAAAGAAGTGTGCGAAGGAGAAGATATGTTCGATGTCGTGATTGATTTGTTTGCGCTCGAAGGGCGTCGCTCCAGAATACGTGAAATTCGAAAATAATTTGAAAAAAAAAAACGCAGCTGCTAGACAATGCAGACAAGAAAATAAAACACAAGGATACGTGTGAGTGATCTCATTTGATTTGTACATGGAGGACTGGCCACTGCATTCGTGGATGGACACTGTACATGCTAAAGCAGCGATGTTACGCTGCCTCGTCGTCCTCGTCCTCGTCGTCAGTCACCTCAACTTCTTCGTAATAGATTTCGTAGTAGTACTCGTACTTCTTGCGCACAGCATAGCCACGCCAGTGCTTCTGAATGACAGTGGCCGCGTGCGTTCGCTCTGCTGTCTCTACGACAACACTACTACTGTCGCGTGTCACGTGCGCGATGATCGACTGTGAGTGGCTGTTTCCACTCAGTGCCCCGTCGCTCTCACCGAGACTCGGCGCGGAGCGACCACTCGTCCGCGGTGCCTCCGTTTCAGCATCTCCCGTGTCGTCGTGTGCACGCGTGTGGTCGGCTGCGTCTCCGATGGCATGATCTCCGGTGACGAACTGAGGTTCACACGTCGGGCTTCCGGTGCGAGGTGGAGGAGGAGCTGTTGTGGCTGAACTGCGTGAATGCACGCTGACGGAGCTGGTGCTGCCTTGGCTGGGAACCCGCGCTCCCTCGTCGTCTTCGTCTTCGCCTTGATCCCACTTTGCATCCTCCTCCGCTCTCTTTTCGTCCTCTTCCATTCGGCTTTCTCGATCGCTGCCGTAGACATCGCGAGGAGCCGCGTCCGCACCCGCATCCGCAAGCAGAAGTGAGCTGTTCGCCGGACGCACTTGGACAGGCCACAGCGGCAGGCCCTGCGCGGCGCACCAGCAGCGTGTGAGGAACATGCGGACGGTGGCTTGTAGACGCGCCGCCGCACAGTATCGCTGCTCCGTGTGTTGTCGCTGCACCTTACGATGCGCGACATAGGCGCACTCACGTCGCACGACTTGCCGCGCGTGCCACGCCCGCCAGGCGCGTTGAATGCGAAGGGCGTAGACGTGACGGTCCCAGAGCATGTACTGCAGCTGTGCGGCGACGCGCGCGCGGGTGCGGTACATGCGCCAGGTGGCTTGTATGAGCGTGGCCGCGTAGTGCCGAAGCTGATGTGCTTGCGTGTCCTTGTAAGCGACGGCACGGCGCTGGCGATGGTAGTGCCGCCGCCACTGGGATTGAATGCGCTGGGCGGCCTGCTCGGGCGTGGGACGACGCAGGTAGCGACGACGCGCCAGCCACGCGCGCACGGCAGCTTCAATGACGGCGGCCGCGTCCATCTCTAGCTCCGCCACGCGCTGCTGCTGCCACGAGACGAATCGCGCCGCGGCCTGCGTCTCACGGATGTGGCGCGCGCGACTGCGCGAGATCCAGCGCCGCAGAATGACCTTCGCGCGCTCGAGGCGCGCATGCTGCTGCGCCAACCAAGCGCGATCGCGAGCACCACGGAGGACAGCGTTAATCGTGCGGGCGGCCTGTGCCGCGTGCCAGGGTATGGTGCTCATCACCTCCGCGTGGGCGGATTCCTGTGCAGCTAGATAGTTCTGGATCGCCGCCTGACGCGCAGGCAGGAGCTGCTGACGCAGCACGAGATGCCCACGCCACCACCGCTGCAGAGTGGTCACGTACGGCTCCAAAAACTGCCACAGCTTGCGGCGTTCCAACTGCGCATGGCGGTGCCGTGCGAAAGAGCGTGCCGCACCGCGGCGACGCAGCCACGCGAGCTTCTCGGCGCGATCCCGCGCCTTCTCTAGCGTCATCCACCGCCGGAGTGAGCGCTGCAGCACGCGCGCCGCTGCGTCCTCGACGCGAGCACGGTGCACGTGCTGCTGAAACGCCTCGGCCTTGCTGTTGGTGTCATCGATTTGCCGTTGGCGTTCTGCCGCCACAGCGCGAGCTCGGTCACGACGGCGACAGCGTGCCTGATGACAGCGAATGGCGCGTTGAATGCAACGTGCGGCTCGCACGCGAGGTGAGATGAGCGCCTCGGCTTGGTCGGCACCGTCCGCGTCAGCCCCTGTTCCGGGCACCACGCGTGAGTATCGCAGCAACTCACGGTCCATGTGATGTAGCGGTCGACTGTGCGACGTGTTTCCATCGCCTTCAGCGTCGCCCTGGCGATCGACGACTGCCGCCGACGTGGACTCATTTCCACTGTTTGTGCTGTTGTTCGCGTTGTGGCTATTCGTAGTCGCTCCGTTGGGTGGAGGCGGCTGCGTGCCGTCGACGGCCTTGGCAGTGAAGGCCTTGAGCTTCCGGTAGCGCTTAAAGACGGCAGGCGGAAGTGTGGTGACCACTGGTGGGGAGACCACGTGTACGCCCACTTCGCCCCGTGGAGCCGTCGGCGTGTGAAGCGGAGGAACCTGAACGCCACTAGGTGAGCCCGCGATACGTGAGCTGAACTGCCTCAAGGAGGCTTCCAGGGAGTCATCCGCCGTTGCCATGGGCATCTCGCTGTGTGTGCCCGTCACGGATGTCGTCGTCGTGGTTGTGGGGCTGGTGTGCGCGTGACTGGCGGGGATGGGTACCAGAGCACGCTTTGCATGCACAACGTACGCGTGCAGCTCCGGCGAGCGTGCCACCTGAGTCGAAAAGAAGAGCAGCTCACTCACTTCCACCGGTCGCGTCAGCCACAGTCGAGTCTTGTGTTGGGCAGCCGTGGCGGAAGACATCCATGTCGACGATGGGGCCTCTTGAAGCCACCAATAGGCGTCCTCCTCTTCCTCTTCCTCGGCGAGCGTCGCCCTCCCATCCGCAACGTTCAGATCATACTGCCGTGCGCTCTCGTCACGATCGAAGATGGGAAGTATTTCGCCGAAGAAGAGCAGTGGCTGCGGAGGTGGGCGTTCCTCCATCGCCGCACTAGCACGTGCTCCGACTGGTGCACTGTCCGTGACGCGACGATGCACGCGCGCCTGTGCCGCCTTCATGCGCTTGAGGCAGCGGGCCCGGAGCGGGTGACTATCAGGCAGGTAGGTCGTCGCACAGCCAGCCGCGAGCTGACAATGATACTGCTCGACCACGTCCTCTTCACCACACCAGGATGCGAATGAAGCAATCAGAAGATGACAGAGAACGAGGTGGGTGGCGTGGAAGGCGATGAAGGCACGGTGCACAGCACAGGCGCGCTGAAAAGACGGCGACGAGCACGCGGTCGCCTCTGTGGCTGCCGGTAACGGCGCGGGGACGGTCAGGCACGCCTGCGCGAGCTCCACACATCGGGCAAGCGCCTCTGTCGCGTCTTCCATCTGACACTCTGAGAAGAAGAGCGCTGCCAAGTTGTAGAGCACCATCGTCGCCAGCAAACCGTCCAGCTCACCAAGTGCAAGGATGAAGCTGCGCTGAGTCTCGCTGGGAGGACAGGAGAAGCTCTGCCGCTGCTCAGCCGCGATGTTCGATCGGACCAAACCACTGAGCACGCGGCGCAAAACAGGGTCACCAGCGAAGGGATCAAACCCAGTCTCCTCAACAACATCCGTCGCCATGTAGCGAAGAGCGTCTTGGTAATGCGCGTAGGTTTCGCCCAGAGGCATGGCCATCACACTACTACGAACTGCGTTGGCGTTGGCGACGAGCGTGCAGAGCTCGGCGAGATCACAGGCTGACGGCGACTGCGGTACAAAGACCGCGCGGGCCGCCGCTCCATGTGCACCCGGTTCACGGTCACTCTTGAAGTTCCTCAAGGCGGCTTCGATTCTCCTTAGCACAGAATGTGCCGGGTGAGAGGGTAGGACTTGGGCGGGCGGCAACACGTCAGGCTCCACAGCCGAATGGCCCTCCGCACCGCCTCCGGCTTGCTCGCACTGCGCCTCCGCTGTTCGTGCGTTGACGTGGTCGGCAGGGCTCGTCATGGTCTCAACAGCCACGTCAGGCGCTGCAGAGGATGATGGTGACGGAATGGTAGGGGACGGTGTCGAACACATATCGGCGGTCTCGCTGGCGTCGGCCTGCCTGGAGCCGGCGGTGGACCTTGGCTTCGCGGGTGGTTTGGGCAGTGGCCGTACTTTGACATGCGACTCTTTCAAAGGCGGGAGACGTAAATGAGTTCTGTGGTGCGCGTCCGCGGAGGCACCCGTCGCGGCCTTGGTACCCGCGCGTCGTGTCTCCACGCCGGAACGGCTGTGCGCTGTGTGCGTACGTGGGTAGAGACGCCGATCCGCAAGCAAACTCGTCGCAGGCTGCTCCCCACCACGCAGAGCCGGTAAAGTCGCAGCCAAGGCAGGCCGCAAGGTCGCCTCGCTAATATCACGACGTACGATGCGTGACTGCTGCGATCGGCTGCTCGCGGCGATCAGTGAAGACGGCGTCCTGTACGGCCGCGTTCGTGCGGAGTGCGCACGGGGTGGTCGATGCGCCGCCCCCGACGCGACAGAAGAGGGCATGTACATAGCGCGAGCGCGTGAGTCGCCTTTGTTTTCCCCTTCCACAGCAATGTACTTGTGTGTGTGTGCGTGTGTGCGTGACAACACCCAGCAGGGAAAAGGAAAGAGACAGCGGAACCAAACAAGCGGGAATGGGGTTCACACGACGGCGAATGGAGAAAAGGGTGGACAGGTGTCGCAGTGTTCGCCGCACGACCTCACACACTATGCGTGTCTGTGTGTGTGTATGTGCTTTACTAGTAGTTTTCTTGCTCTCGTGTGTGAATCCATCACACCGACAAAACACCACAATACATCAGTATTGAAGAGAGTACGTGTACGAAAATCAAGGATAGGTGTGAATGCCGCGGGAGGAAGAGACGAGGTAACAGGCATATCATTCGTGAGGCGTGGGCCGTCAGATCAGGTGTCAGTCCCGCCGCTAGAGGGGAAGGCGGAATAACGCTGCTGAACACAACCGCAAGCGGATGCTCCCACACACACGCAGCGGGAAGCAGAGAGGTAGCGTCAGGACACGAGCACGCCACCCACCGGTGCGGCCACGCACCTTCTGCGTTCAGCGAGCGAAAGCACTCCACAAAGTGCAGATCTCTTTCAAGGTTTCCGGTCTTGTTTCTTTTTCACACCCACGTCTACCGGTAAAAAGAAACAACAAAAATGTGCTGAATGACCTCTGTCAACGGGCACAGTGAACTGATACGCACTTCTCAGCACTCACCAACGCACAGTCGGCGGTGTAACCTCAGTGGTGTGCTGGGTTCCATGTCTGCTGCGCGATCTCAATCGCCAAAGTCGCAAGCGCACGGTGGTCTTCCATCGCGTTCAACCAGTCCATCGGCAGCTTTCGAGCGCCGAAGCGCGCCCCTAGTAGACCCCCGACAAGCATCGCGCACTGGGAGCCGTACGGTGCACCGACAAGGATCGCGCGGCCCACGCCTTCAGTGAAGGTTTTAGACGACCGTGCGATGATCAGACTCTCGCGCACCGCTGCCACATCCTCTGAGAGCCACTGCGGCCGTTCCAACGCGTCGTCCTCATGGCGGTGGCCGGCGTCCGCGGTGCAGAGCGCATCCAGCGTGGGTTCGGCCCTGGTGGGGCAGTTACCGCGTACATCCTCAGGGAACAGGAGACTCGTACCTGGAACAGACATGAAGGCGGCGTTGCGGATTGCGTCGGGGTTGCTCTGCAGGTAGCGCAGCACAACGCTGAGCGTCGAAAAACACCCGTCACGTACTTCCGGCCGCGCCACCGTCGGCACACCGCCTGCCGCGCTTGTAAGGAAAGACACAAACGGCGCGGCGTGTGCGCGCAGCGCTTCGTCACTCGCGTACGGGTATAAAACAGGAAAAGGCAGCACCGCGAGGAGCGTGTGAAAGAGCCTGCCGTGATGAGCGGCAAAGACAGAGGCGGGGGCGGCACCAGCGGCCGTGACCCAACGCGCCTGGACGTGGGCGAGGTCAAAGTCGCCACCAGCGGAGGCCATCACGCGTACCGACTCGGCAAACAGCGCGTAGCTGAATGAGTGTGCCTGCAGCAGCGGTGACGAAGATGACGACAGTGGATCTGCCACCGTTCCTGTCGCGAGGGCGGGAGATGATGAGTCATCGCAGAGTCGAGTGAAAGCGAGGTGCGAACCGGATCCAGTGGTGTGAGCACGCAGGACTTCCGATGACAATCCCAAATGTGGGCGTGCCGCAGCGTCGCCGATAGCCGCGCCGAGCACAAGTCCAACCTGTCGTTGTTGAATGTCACTTAGCTGACGAAAACTGCTTTCGTAGAAGTTTCGGATCGGCCCTACCGAGGCGCGAGATAGACGAGGCGCCATGATTCCGAATCGGGAAGAGAAGAAGAATAGTCCGACAACAACAACAACCCCAACAGCGAGAATGACGCGCACGCGCACGGTACGGAAATGAAAAGGCAGCCACAGCTATCGCCTCTCTTGTTGGTACACGTACTTCAGGCGCGAGGCACACCAGCGGCGAGCAGGCGTAGTAGGAGGAAGTCGGAGGTGTGTGTGGTGCGACGTGATAGGACTCCCGTGCGTGCGTCCAAAGGAGAGGGAAAAGCTCCGAGAAGGGCGAGAGAGACAGCGCATTGGATGGTGAACAGTGTGATCCGTATACTCCAACTGGGAAGAAGCGGAACGGAGGAGGAAGTCGACAACATCACAGCCACTGCAGGATAGCACAAAGGCGTTGAGAGAATTTCCTCCTTTTTCACACCCCGCACCTATTGTGACAGTATTCAACTGGTCGCACCCCCTCCTTGTACAAAGAATACTGTTCGTCTCTTTTTGTGTGGGTATTGCTCGTACACAAACGCGACAAAGTGTTTGTTCGTGCGGAAAAAAAAACTTTCGTCTTCACATTCGAAAGAGGCCACGACAACAAGTCAGAGCGGCACACATGGCTCACGCACGCCTCAGCATCGACGCCAGCTGTTCCGCTCCCGTACTTTTGTGCTGTGATAGCAGCTCAGAAACCGATGCGCACACAAAAAGTGTTCTCAGGGCACTAGCTGCTGTAATTTTCCTCCTCTTCACGTTTAATTCTTCTTCTACCGGCCCATAATTCACCTTCGATTCGCACTGCGGGAGAACTCATCTACTCCTTTCGCGCATTACTTTTACTTATTATTATGTTTGCCACCGTATCTCATCGACAGGTTTACATGTTATCATTGGTACAGCAACACCAGACAACCCCAACCAAGACAACACACACACACAGGTAACTGTACGTGTAGCAAAGCGCGAAACATGTGTCACTCAAGAGAAAAGAAAAAAAAAGAGCCCATCCTCAGTACATGTAAAACTCATGTAAACGTATATATATAAATATATATATGTGTGTTGGAAATACCGCATGCACACAACGACTATTTCCCTCTTTTTTTTTTTTTGGGGGGGGGGGGTAGTTGCAAATGCTAACATTGTGTGTGAAGAGAACTGTTCCGTATATGTATGAGCCACATCCTACTGTCTAATAGGACGTGCTTACAGGGGAAAACATTGGAATCAATGCGCGTACAACGGTACGTCAAGAACAGAAAAGCACACGCTTCGTGCTCTCTCTCCCATTGTAGGCTTCTTGGTGATCATGTGTGCTCATGAAAGCAGCAGCGCTGCGTCGTTGTTCAACGTGCTTAGATGGTATGTTCTTCTTTTACACACGTCATCTGAGCACGTTGAACAACGACGCAGCGCTGCTGCTTTCATGAGCACACATGATCACCAAGAAGTCTACAATGTCTGACTGATGTCCATACATGCGTTTGCTAGGGGCGCTTGACCGAGACCCCTTTCCGTGCTTTTGACCCCGTCAACAGGCCGAGACTAGACACACGAAGTGATTTTTTTTTTTTTTGCAGCGACTCGACGGTCGGCCGTTGGTCATGCCAAACGAGCGCGCAGGTCAACAAGCTGCCCGATCATGGACAGCATGCAGTAGTACGCGCTCCGCCAGCGTTGCGGATGCTCGTCCACTGCGCAGCCCATACGTTCAATCTCTCCCTGCAGACGGCTGATATTACGGTCCAGGGCATGCTCAACACCGGCCTTAAACCGGCGCATCTCGTCAAGAAGTTGAGCCTCGACGACAGCGCGAGCG
Source organism: Wallacemonas rigidus (assembly GCA_030849045.1). Lineage (NCBI taxonomy): Eukaryota > Euglenozoa > Kinetoplastea > Trypanosomatida > Trypanosomatidae > Wallacemonas > Wallacemonas rigidus. The sequence continues at coordinate 486,440 of JASAOL010000610.1, forward strand.
TCCAACGCCTGTTGGGGCACATCTTGAGGATCGCGGACGTAGACACCCTGCGCGGCGAACACTTCGAACGACTCGAGCGCGTCCGACATGGGGGACAGCGCTCGGGAGTTTTGCTGGTACGAACGCAACAGTAGAGCGTCGTGCGCGTAGTTGCACGCGGTGCGGTACGCACAGGCGCGTCCACTCCAGATGTGCTTACACATCATCACACGATAGTCGTGCTGCACATGGTTCTCCGGCTGTGCATGGGGTATATGTGAAGTTAAAACGTCTTGTACAGGCACAGACCCGGGCGGTGGGGAGTCCGTGAGCTCTGCTTCACCGCCACGCGGTGACCCGTTCGCACCGCCGTGACTGATCACGGTCGCCAAGTCATCAGTCGGCTCCGACACAAATCCACCAGACACATGCACACGGGCATTAGACTGACGTGCGTGCGTGTGCGCTGGCGTGAGGAAGGTGGGTTCGTTTACGGCCGCCCACATTGTGTGTGGCCCAGATCCAGTGTGTGTCTCATGCACGCGGATTGCATCCGTTGCATCATCATCATCGAGAATGACAAGTCCCCGGTATGCATATGGGTCGTGGTGCCGATTTCGCCCACGATGGCCGTTCTCGATTGGCGCGTTTGATTTCATGATTCTGTTATCGATTTAGTGGTGGCGGCAAGCTGCACAATCACGTGTGTGGCGAGTGCGTAGGTGAGATAGTGCGATGAGATGGTGCAGGACAGAGGGACACTGACACCGGCGAAGAAGAAGCAGCAACAGCGTGACGGGTCTTCTGCGACTGCACGGGAGGACGTGCAGCAGTGACGTCCGCCGCACATCCGTGCCAGCATGTCCATTGTTGCCCACGGGGACAGCCTGTCTGGCGAAGCAGCGCGAACAGGTAGTCATGACATACGAAGACACCTCCAGCGTACCTTATCGGTCACGTCTCTTTTTTTTTTTTTTTAATGTGTTTTATATGCAGCACATGCACACGTTCGCCGATCGCTGGCGGCACAATACCCAGACCCATGCGCAGTAAAGCCACCCCAGCGGCGAAATGGCGGAGAGAACGACGATGGTACACACGCGCACAAGCGAGTCCGCCCCTAAAAGGGCTGAGAAGCAGAAGAAGAAGAACGGAATGGAAACAAGATGAAAAACACCGCCAACGGAGTCCGCTCAAATACGGGGAGGAATGAGGCCGTGTTGTGTGGCTTCTCTAGCCGCTGAACACTTGGGCTCTCACGTTTATTGATATGGCCGGCAGCAGATCAACACCTTCGTCAGCCGCCCCCAGACGCCTCTGACCAACCACTTGCAAAATAGACGATAGACACGTCTCTGGTGCTGGTACCACCTCCGTTCCGCCACTGGAAACGTCTAGGAACGTAACGGGCAGGACCGAGTGCGCGTGGCGTGCGATGTCTTCCTGCTGCGCGGAGCCTCTACGCTGTGTGATCGCCGCCAGAAGCTGCTGACGCACGTACGCGTGTACCTGCCCAAATGTAGTTGAGGCTCTGAAGGCGCACAGAGGCGGGAAGGGCTCTGCCGAGCTCATGTGGTCGCACAGCTGTAAGCGAATAGTATCATCGAGGCGCAGCTGCACAGCGACCCGCGCCACATCATCCGCCATGTCAGTTCTCTTCTCAGCTACGTGGACACAAGTCGTCATGTCACGCTTCACATGCTCATCAGGAGAGACGCGCGCACGTAATTCGTTGCGTGCCGTGTATCATTAGGCCAAGACAATTGGAGAGAGATCACGTGAACGAGAGAGACAGAGGAAGTACGTGTGTGCGTGAGATAGAGAGAGAGAGAGATGTGCACGCTCGTTGGCGCTCGATGGTAGGCAGATGAGAAATGCCACACGCATGCGACATTTGCGTTGACTGCGTCGTGTGCGTAGAAGCCACATGCGCGCCGCGTGGCTCTTCACGCGTTGTCATGCACGCACAGCGACAGGAACATGACTTGTCCGTGGAGTCTGCACAATACCACAAACGGCTCACGGTAATCGCAGCCACTGCAGATGCGCGATGACGAATGGGGAGGACGTTGTCCCTCTACCTCGGCACCTCTTGTTTCTCTTGTTTCTCCGGAATGGCTTTCGTTCGACTGGCGTTGATGGCAACTGCGTTAATCACTAATGAAAGACTCATACGCGAACGCCCAGACTACTTCTTCTCCTTGTCGTGGGGAGGTAGTGGCGCGTCCACAGCGTCCGCGTCCTCGCCTTCTCCCGATGACACCGCATCTGCGTTCCCACTGACAGAGCCGCTGTCCGTCTGTGGCGTGGTGCTTGTTGGTTCCGCACTTGGCGCGACGACGCTGTCAATGGACGGTAGTGGCCCGGAGAGAATCTGCGGACTCACGACGCGGCCGTTCCCGGCGAACGGATTGGTGCATCCGACCAGTTCGCGGAACTCTCCACCCAACGCGTGGAGAATCTCATCCCACAAGGCCTCGCGCACGCGTAGAACCATATCGTGAGGGAACGTCTGAAGTGGCGTCATGTCCGCCCCGTACCGGCGAATGCGGGCCTCCTGCGATGCACGCATCTCCTCCGCACTGGGGAAGTTGCCGTCCGGCCGTTGGCCATCTCGGCAGAGTTTCGTGTACGAGCGAAAAAAGGTCGGTGAAATCTTCACAGGCATCCAGTGACCATTGCGGACTTCATCCTCCAACTGCGCGGTGGGCCACCGCCGGCTTCCCCAGTAAATTCGCAGCGAGGAGCGCGGCTGGCTCGGTGCCAGCTGGGCGAGGTAAGGTAGGGCCTCCACTTTGGACACGTACAGGGTCGGCTCCACGGTGCCGTCCTCCGCGACGCAGCCTTCAATAAGCGGACGACACAACAAGCGGTGCTGCTGACGCGCAAGGGACGTAGGATCCGTCGCTGCGCTGGCGCCGGGGTCCGCACCATGGTGCATCCAACGGAGCCATCGACCTGGACCGGGCTTGGCCACTGCCGCTGTGGTGGCCCGTGCCGCGGTGTGAGCAGCGCTCTGGCGGGCCTCGGTGTCGTGCACGCTTGTACCTGCTGTCACCGCCTTTGGATCAGGGTCGGGTATGTTTATGGGCACGCCAGGAGGCTCGAGCGTGTGTAGCACCACCACCTGCGCAGTCGGCGGCATGGAGAACTCAATCTGGTTGTAGCCACCGTCGTATACGGTGTGTCCCCAGAACACCTCTGGGAACATTGGATTTCCGCTGGACAGCGGATGAATGAATTGCAGGTCGAGCACCACGGCGGTGGTTGTCAACGCGTTCCGCTCCGTCACAAGCATGACGCGACGGTCTTCATGCGTCGATGACAGGGGATGGGCAAGCAAGGCCGTACCCTCCACCAGCTCCACCGCATTGGTCGGGTCACGCAGAACGAGGCGCGACGGCGCGTCTGGGTGTACGGATAGGTAGCTGCGGCGTGTGGCGCTAGAGGGCGGTGGCCGCATCAGCTCCGCACGCAAGCGATCGCCGAGCGGCGCAGCTGCCGCATTCAGCGCAGCGACCATCTTCTCGTGGTCCCTGCGCACGGCTGGCATCGCAGTCACGACGTTCTCATCGTGTGCGCGCAGTCGGGTGAGGGTGCTAAACGCGAGCTGTACATTGGGGCTCTTCTTGGAATCCTGAAACGCGTCGCGCAGCACGGACGTATACCGTGAGCCGTCAGGGGTATAGAGGGGGCTGCGCACGCCCAGATACTCCTGGAGTTCTTTGGTAAGCGGAAAGAGTGTCTTGGCGACGGGATTGTCGTCCAGACGGGACACCTGACGGTAGAGACCGCGATACAAGCTACGCACCACAGCTGGAGAAATGACCGGAGCGGTGGACGAGGGGACAGTCCGCTTGGTCACCTCCTTCGAGGCTGCACTGAGCACTCCACTAGATGAAATCATGAGTACACGCCGGAAGAGGGGAGGGAGGGAGGGACTGGTTTTAGCACACACTGAAATAGGGTATGAGAGTGTGAATGGGCAGCAACGACTGTGGTGAGTTGCAAAAGATCAATTGGGTCCCTTGGTCGAATTTGAAAATAAGAAAAAGGACAGCCACTGTGATGGCAGACACAAGAGCGAAATCGCTAACGCTCAGGTCAACTCTGGTGGGTGGACGCGAGAATACCAAACGGAATATGCGTGAGAGGAGCAATAAATAAATGTGAGGAATGGCGACTCGGTGGAGAGGCCAGAGCTAGATGCAACAGAAGGAGAGGGCGAGAAGGGAGAGGGGGCACGGGGTGAAATACACAGGGGCACAGAGAAACAACAAATAGCTGTCGATACGACAGCAGCGAACGAGAGAGGGTCGAGGGAGGGCCACACTCCTCACACATGTTCCCTGTCAAGTTCGACGACACACCGGGCTACCTTGGCCTTCAAACCGGCTGTTTCCGTTCAACAGCTACCAAATATGCGCATCGTACACACGTCCGCGCCAAAGCCAAGCACGTAGTTCTGCAACTTGGCCTGAGCGAGGTGACACTCAGCGTACCCGTCCAAGCGTCGCTGTCACCACGTGGAACTCTTGGCCGAGAGCGTGTGCGTCTCCTTTGCTTTTGCTTTTGTGTACTTTGGGAATGGGGGCAGGGAAGGGAGAGAAATGAACAAATGAAGGTTTATGATTGCAAGCTGCAGCCCGCAGCACGTCCTAGGTCAAAGCACGCGTGTCCAGCAGCAGTAGCGAGACTAGCGCACTTCCCGAGGTCGTGCCGCACTTAGAGGGCGTGGTGGGCAAGGCCACTCACCTTTCCTATTCGCACGGGTGTGAGTGCGTGCGTGCCTCCCGAGACAGAGAAGCACACACACACAGACACACGGACACAAACGCACTTACTCGGCCACGGACCAGGCGCGGATCACGTTATCCGTGTAGCCGGAGAAGAGCGTGCGGCCGTCCGCGGACCAGGCCACACACGTGCACTCGGACTGGGCGCGACCAGTGTCGGGGGTGAGCTCGACAATGTTGGTCTTGGCCTCGAGGTCGTACACGCGCACCCACTTCTCGGCGGCCACACACATCCAGTAGCGGTCGGGGGAGAAGGCGATCTGGTTGATCGGGCAGTCGACGTTGATGTCGAAGAGCTGCTCACCGGTGGCGAGGTCCCAGAGGATGGCGCGGCCATCCTTGCTGCCAGAGGCGCACAGGGAACCATCGGGGGACACCGTGACGGTGCTCACGTAGTTCTTGTGGCCGGTCAGGGTGTGCACGCAGCGACCCTGAGCGAGGTCCCAGACCTTCACTGCGTTGTCCCAGCCGCCGGAGACGACGACGGGCTTGTCCAGAGCGGGAGAGACGCACAGGCTGCTGACCCATCCATCGTGGGTGTCGCGCGTGAGCTCGTGCATGCACTCGCCCATCACGTTCCACACGCGGATCACCTTATCGCGACCAGCGGACACGATCTGGCGGTCGTCAGCGGAGAAGGCGACGGCGAGCACGTCGTGCGTGTGCTTGAGGAACTTGTGCTGGCACTGGCCCGTGCGGAGGTCCCACAGGCGGAGGGAGTGGTCCCAGGACGCGGTCACAGCGTACTGGCTGGCGGCGTGGGCCAGGGACACGCTGGACACGAAGCCGGAGTGGCCCTCGAGGCGGCGGTCAGGGATGGCGTAGTCGCTCTCCTTGTCGTGGCGGTCGGGGTTGGCCTTCCAGGTGATGGAGGTGCCGTCGCGAGACGAGGACACGACCTGGATGTAGGAGCCGGTCTCCTGAGGGCAGGCGAGGGAGGTGATCCAGCCGCGGTGGCCCTTGAGAGCGCCTTCGTAGTTCATGGTCATGAGTGCGAGGTGGTGCGAGGAGGGTTATAGGAAGCTTGCTTTTGGTGGTCGGGTCAGCATGATTGTGGATATTGTGTTCCCGGTTTTTGTGTGTGTGTGTGTGTGACAGTGATGGGGCGCAGGAGAAGGAAGTGTGCGATGGGTAGAGAGGACAGCGTGGACAGACGAAGACGAAGACGACACGGACACGGGCTCAGACGAGTCGGAAGAGTCTATTGTTGGGAGTGATGCTGATCATCTTACCCAGACAGCTCCGATGACCGGCTGTGCCGGGTGTGCACACGAAGATAGGTACAACAACCACACACGCCTGTGAGAGCAGAGGGGTGGTGCCCGTGGGGGAGGTGTGCGAATGAAAACAGTGTCCAGGAGTGTACTTCGCATGGCCACCGAAGCCTGTGCTTGACACGTTTCCGCGGGCGCGTTCTATCCCAACCGAGGCCGCGTCGTTCGCCAAGTTAGAGAGAGAGAGAGAGAGACCAACGCAGAGAGAGAGAGAGCGTGTGCGTCTCCTTTGCTTTTGTTTTTGTGTACTTTGGGAATGGGGGCAGGGAAGGGAGAGAAATGAACAAATTAAGGTTTATGATTGCAAGCTGCAGCCCGCAGCACGTCCTAGGTCAAAGCACGCGTGTCCAGCAGCAGTAGCGAGACTAGCGCACTTCCCGAGGTCGTGCCGCACTTAGAGGGCGTGGTGGGCAAGGCCACTCACCTTTCCTATTCGCACGGGTGTGAGTGCGTGCGTGCCTCCCGAGACAGAGAAGCACACACACACAGACACACGGACACAAACGCACTTACTCGGCCACGGACCAGGCGCGGATCACGTTATCCGTGTAGCCGGAGAAGAGCGTGCGGCCGTCCGCGGACCAGGCCACACACGTGCACTCGGACTGGGCGCGACCAGTGTCGGGGGTGAGCTCGACAATGTTGGTCTTGGCCTCGAGGTCGTACACGCGCACCCACTTCTCGGCGGCCACACACATCCAGTAGCGGTCGGGGGAGAAGGCGATCTGGTTGATCGGGCAGTCGACGTTGATGTCGAAGAGCTGCTCACCGGTGGCGAGGTCCCAGAGGATGGCGCGGCCATCCTTGCTGCCAGAGGCGCACAGGGAACCATCGGGGGACACCGTGACGGTGCTCACGTAGTTCTTGTGGCCGGTCAGGGTGTGCACGCAGCGACCCTGAGCGAGGTCCCAGACCTTCACTGCGTTGTCCCAGCCGCCGGAGACGACGACGGGCTTGTCCAGAGCGGGAGAGACGCACAGGCTGCTGACCCATCCATCGTGGGTGTCGCGCGTGAGCTCGTGCATGCACTCGCCCATCACGTTCCACACGCGGATCACCTTATCGCGACCAGCGGACACGATCTGGCGGTCGTCAGCGGAGAAGGCGACGGCGAGCACGTCGTGCGTGTGCTTGAGGAACTTGTGCTGGCACTGGCCCGTGCGGAGGTCCCACAGGCGGAGGGAGTGGTCCCAGGACGCGGTCACAGCGTACTGGCTGGCGGCGTGGGCCAGGGACACGCTGGACACGAAGCCGGAGTGGCCCTCGAGGCGGCGGTCAGGGATGGCGTAGTCGCTCTCCTTGTCGTGGCGGTCGGGGTTGGCCTTCCAGGTGATGGAGGTGCCGTCGCGAGACGAGGACACGACCTGGATGTAGGAGCCGGTCTCCTGAGGGCAGGCGAGGGAGGTGATCCAGCCGCGGTGGCCCTTGAGAGCGCCTTCGTAGTTCATGGTCATGAGTGCGAGGTGGTGCGAGGGGGGTTATAGGAAGCTTGCTTTTGGTGGTCAGCGTTTTTGTTTTTTTTCCGAGGCGCGAAAGGATACGAACGCAAGGAAGAAGAGGAGGCACGAGAGTCCGTATCATCAGAGTGTAGATCAGAGTGAGACATGACGGGGTGTTTGTGGACGAGATAGATATGTGCATATCAATCAAACGTGACGGCTAATAGGGTGCGGGGTAGGTTGGGGTGTAGAGCCCTCACCGTGTAGCCGCACCAGACAGCCAGTGCGTGCGCCGTGCGTCGCCGTAAGCGCAATGCGTACTGAAGCGAGAGCGGCGCGCAAGAGGAAGCGCACGCGTGCACGTGGCCTACCAAGAGAGTGAGAAGAACATGAATCGAGAGGTGCGCTGACGACTCCTTTTCCTTCCTGTCTGATCCGTGAGACCGCCCAAGGTGTTTGTGTTCTTCATCTATCAGGGAACATGTCCTCGACGTGAGCCTTCATTTCCATTTATGATGTGCGAAAAGGGTAGAGTGATAGAGTGGGGCCCAACAAGGTGACACGGTTGTGGCGCTATGCATACACGACCACGTCAGCAATGCCGAAATGAATCCATAGAGGTGAGGATTCGTGGAGAGAAAATGCCTCGCATTGCCTAGTTGACGGCGTCGTTCCGCGCGTCAAAACTCAGTGTTCTGCGCACTGTTGGCGTCGTAGTAGAAATGATTGAAGTTGAGTCTCAACAGCAGGAAGTTCAAAAAGTCGAAGTTGAGATGCTGCTCTTCTAGTGTACTGAGTAACGAGGCCATCTCCCTCTGGAAATCATCGGCGAGGGTCACGTACTGTTGCTTAATCACGTGCACTTCGCCTGCACCACGCTCCACCAGAGACGCGAGGAGTGCCTGAGCGCCACAGTACTGACGACACACTGCGAGAATATTTTCAATATTCATGCGAATGGTGGCGCAGTCTGTGCGTAGGAGAGAGCGCTGCGTGAGATAGGTGAGGTAGGCTTGGTGGGCGTCGCGAACATCATCGAGCGATTGGCAACGCTCCAGTGCCTTCTGTAGGAGATCCCACGAGACCATGCACACCTCAGCCACCAAGTACGACCACAGATTTACCACACAATGATTCAGCTGTAGTCCAAGAAGATGCGCGTCCGCCGTCACACCTTTCCAGGCACCCATCTCCGCGGTGTGGTGTTGCTGTATGCCACTGATGACACGATCGAGGCGGACGCTCTGCCGCCACGCATCCTTCAGGGCTACCTCCACCCCCTTCACCTTGAAGAGCATGCGAAACAGACGGCGGTACACCTTCATCGCGTGGCTGTCAAACACATTGTTGAGTGGCGCCGGCACAGGCATCGTCATGACGAACGCATCCCAGCCAAGCCTCGTCTCATCCTTCACCACTTCGCACTGAAGTGTATCGAAGCGGTCGGTGTCGAGTTGCCGGGCATACGGCGTCACCTGGACCAGCGCACTCTGCATTTCGTCGCGGACGTGCGACGTCTGAATGTTGTGACTCATGCGAGAGAGGATCGGCGTGAGCTTCGCAATGAGGATATCATAGAAGTCACCGTAGCCAACAAGTAAAAAGGCGTTGATCATTCGAAAGACATCGTTTAGCTTGAACTGCTCGTACACCAGCCGCAACACGGCTTCGTTCGTGTGCGCCACAACCCGACGAACCATTTCCGGCAGCGTCTCGAATGTCGCATGCTGAAGCTCGGCGATGAGCACAGCGTTCATGCGCCACTGCCGCGCACGGCAGCAGTGACGGATAAAGTAGACGTTCTTGGTGACCAAGAGAATATCCTCGGCGACAGCGACTGACACCGTAGAGGGGAGCATACTCGGTCGCAGAACAAAGCGCGATGTCCAGAAGGCATCTGACACATCCTCCACACGCTCATCCGCTGCGATGAAGAACTCATCGAACGGATCTACCACATCACCCTTGATCATGGCTTCCGCAGTCATGTGCAGCAGGGGACTGACCGCCTCCAAATAGACCTCGTTCAGCAGAGCGGAGAGACGTTGAGAGCCTTCATGAACGAGCACTTGCAATTTGGACGCCAGCTCACCTCCCTTGACCGCCTCTGTTTCCTCCAGTACGCGGTGCATCATCCACAGCTTTGGGTGCACGCGATGGTAGGTAACGACAAGATCTGCCAAAGTGAGACTCTCCGTGCCAGACTGTTGACGGAGTGAAGTGATGAGACAGTGGTACTGCGTCAGCTGTCGTCGCAGCGCACTGCGCAGGCTTTGTTGCAGAAAGGAGCTCTCGACGGTGGTGCGGCGGAGAGCCTCGTCAATGCGCCGCGCGAGCACGCCGTTTCCTTGTAAAAGCTGGAAGGCGCTGCTCTGACGCGCAGAGGCACAGTGAGAGTCAAGCTCATAGCGCTGTGCCCCGCTGTTGTACGTGGCGTAGTTGGTACGTGCGCTACCCATCCACACGAACAAAACTTCCGACACGAACACAGACGCGTCCAAGGGCCGGCACGGTTCATGTGCACGCTCACCGAGTTGTGGTGACGGTGACACCCCGGGGACGGCGCTTGCGTGCGAGTGACGTACGCCTAAGGGCGTCGCTGTTGTGCTGGACGTCAACCCTGAGCGAGCAGCACTGCTGCGACCACCACCACCGTCGCCACCGTCTACTGTGACGCCTGACGCACGCATGTCAGCTCGCGGTGCGGAGTGGGTCGACGCTGTCAGCGGGGCGACGCGCGACTTTGTGAGCACCTTCGCAGGCATGTCGAAAAGAACGCTCTCGGCCCCAATGCCGAGACCATCCTCTGCGACGGATGGCCGACTCTGCGTAGCGTGCCTCGCACCACCCACGCTGGCTGCGGCGAGGATCGCATCCGCGCTGTCCTTCGTTGCCGTGTAAAAAGGGACGCTGCGCTGTGCCGTCGGCAGAGACGCGGACGGCGAGAGTGCCCCTACCGAGGTCTGTGCTCGCGTCGTGCTGGCATCGGAGAGGGGACTTCCGCGGCGGTCACCGTCCAGAGTAACGCCGTGGCGATGGCTTTCGTGAGGGCTTTGCGACGTCATCGCGCCCGTCTCCCGATGCCGCTTCCGGGAAGAGGGAGAGGTACTGCGGCGCGTTTCCACAGCAGTTGTCCCAATAAGAGGGAAGCGGGAATGGTGCCTACGGATCTGTGAGTATATGGGCCCCCGTACCAATCTTTTTCACCCGTGCGAGTGTGTGACACAGAGGTCCGACCTGCACAATGGGGCGCTACCGTAGGGACTCTATGAACAAGACAACGCCTCTATCGGTAGGCACTGTGCGCGTCAGCCGCTATAATTTCTATAACGCGTGTAAACGCCTCTCTCGTCTATCGTCTGACGCTAATTTGTTTTCTGTCTTTTGAAACTCAACGCGCACAGTGTGCACAGCGAGCGGGGACAGGACTACGTACCCAGCGCGCGGCCAGACCACACGATACACGCCCAGAGAAAACGAAAAGACGTCAAGGGAGTGGGAAACATGAGTGAGGGGAGAGGAGAAAAGAGACGATCAGCTAGCAATCCGCGGTTCTACCGCTATAGGGAACCGTTGACTAGTGGGACGTCCACCCGAGAAGGAGCTACCAACATGAACGAGAGCCAACCACCAAGAGGCTATTTGGTCCTGCAGTCACTGCTGCGGCTGTGGCTGCCCACACAGACAGACAGACACACAGACACACCGTTCTGTGATGGGGGAACAGCGGACACACACACCTGGATCATCTGAGGGGCCGGTTTGCTGGGCTTTCACGGATACGAAACAGAGAAAAGAACAATATATAATTTCGGGAGAAGGGGAAAAGAAAAAACAGAGAAAAAGAAAAAGAAACGCGATTACGACAAACGGGTTAGGCCTGCGCAGGTTGTGCCGTCGTGTGGCAGCGGCGTCAATGCATACGCACGCAGCGGCCGCACGACAGCGCATGGCGCCGGGTGTTCTCAGTGGCAGTCGCATTACTGAAGAGATCTAGCAATTCTGTATTTCTCGTATCCTTTTCGCATCATTCAGTCACTGAGATATCTTTACGGGTTGCTGCCTACCATCTTTTTACTACAAGCCCCCACCGTGAGTCACCACCGACGAAAAATGCCGCGGTGCTCCACGCGTCGTGGACCTGCTGGGGAGGGCACTGAAGACAGGAAAACTATAGAATTTACCGCCACACCCCAGCCTCGACCCCATTCCGTCTCTCCCGCGAAGGGGAACGAAGGAGGGGCTTTTGGGAAGTTGGGATACACGCTGCTGGCCTGCCCACTGCCCACTAGTTGACCAGCCGAACAGTGGCCGTGCGACGTTAGTCGACTTCCTCAACCTTGGGGCCAGAGGACGCACCAGCATCAGGGGCACCACCGGGCATACCGCCGGGCATACCACCGGGCATACCACCCTCAGCACCACCGCCCATGCTCTGGTACATCTTGGTCATGATGGGGTTGCACTTGCCCTCGAGCTCCTTCTGGCGGTCTTCGTACTCCTCCTTGGAGGCCTCCTGGTTGCTGTTCAGCCACTCAAGGGCCTCGTTGATCGCAGCCTCCAGCGCAGACTTGTCGGCGGCGTCGAGCTTGCCAGCGACGTTGCTGTCGTTGATGGTGTTCTTCATGGAGTAGGCGTAGTTCTCCAGGCCGTTCTTGGCCTCCACGCGGTCACGCTGCTCCTTATCCTGAGCCTCGTACTTGGCCGCCTCGTTCACCATGCGCTGAATGTCGTCCTTGCTGAGGCGACCCTTGTCGTTGGTGATGGTGATCTGGTTGCGCTTGCCAGTGCCCTTCTCCTCGGCCGTCACGTTGAGGATACCGTTGGCATCCAGGTCGAAGGTCACCTCGATCTGCGGCACACCGCGAGGCGCGGGGGGAATGCCGGACAGGTCGAACGTACCGAGCAGGTGGCAGTCCTTGGTCATGGCGCGCTCACCCTCGAAGACCTGGATGTGCACGCCAGGCTGGTTGTCCGCGTACGTGGAGAAGATCTGGCTCTTCTTGGTGGGGATCGTCGTGTTGCGCTTGATGAGGGAGGTCATGACGCCGCCAGCCGTCTCAATACCGAGCGTGAGGGGGGTCACGTCCAGCAGCAGCAGACCCTCCGTCTGCTTGCTCTTGCCGCCAGTCAGAATGAAGGCCTGCACGGCCGCGCCGTACGCCACAGCCTCGTCGGGGTTGATGCTCTTGTTCAGCTCCTTGCCGCCGAAGAAGTCGGACACAAGCTGCTGCACCTTGGGAATGCGGGTGGAGCCGCCGACAAGCACGACATCGTGCACGCTGCGCTTGTCCATCTTGGCGTCCTGGAGCACGCGCTCGACGGGCTGGATGGTGCTACGGAACAGGTCGCTGCACAGCTCCTCGAAGCGGGCACGGGTGATCGTCGCCTGGTAGTCGATGTTGTCGAAGAGCGCGTCGATCTCGATCGTGGCCTGCGTGGCCGAGGAGAGCGTGCGCTTGGCGCGCTCACAGGCAGTGCGCAGGCGGCGCAGAGAGCGGTGGTTGCTGCCCATGTCCTTGCCCTTGTTCTTGCGCTTGAAGTCCTCGACGAAGAAGTTGACGAGGCGGTTGTCGAAGTCCTCACCACCGAGGTGGGTATCGCCGTTGGTGGCCTTGACCTCGAAGATGCCGCCGTCGATCGTGAGCAGAGTCACATCGAACGTACCGCCACCGAGATCGAAGATGAGCACGTTGCGCTCGGCACCATCATCACCGCGGTCAAGGCCGTAGGCGATGGCGGCAGCCGTGGGCTCATTGATGATACGGAGCACCTCCATGCCGCAAATCGTACCGGCGTCCTTGGTGGCCTGACGCTGGGAGTCGTTGAAGTAGGCGGGCACAGTGACCACAGCCTTCTTCACCTCCTTGCCGAGGTACGCCTCAGCGGTCTCCTTCATCTTGAGCAGCACCATGGAGCTGATCTCCTCGGGCGTGAAGGTCTTCGCCTCGCCGCGGAACGTCACCTGGATGACGGGCTTCTCGTCGCCCTTGGAGATGACCTTGAAGGGCCAGTGCTTCATATCAGCCTGGACAGACGCGTCGTTGATCTTGCGGCCAATCAGGCGCTTGGCATCGAACACGGTGTTGTGGGGGTTCATGGCGACCTGGTTCTTGGCTGCATCGCCGATCAGACGCTCGGAGTCGGTGAAGGCGACGTAGGACGGGGTCGTGCGGTTACCCTGGTCGTTGGCAATAATCTCAACGCGCTCGTTCTGCCACACGCCGACGCACGAGTACGTCGTACCCAGATCAATACCGATGGCACCTTCGTACGTCATGGTTTGAATCTGCTGAATAACTTATCTTACGGGTATTAGCGAGTAATAGGTAAAACAGTGTTACTTTTACGGTGGAATAGTTGTAAAGAGCGTTGTGAGTTTCTGGACGACGGAGCGCAACGCGGTGGCAGTGAGGAGAGAAGGAGGGAAGGAGAGAAGGGCAGAGGGGGAGGAGATGGAAAGGGAACAGAGGCGAGAGCGAGAGCAGACATGAGGTGGAGAAGGCAGATGCACGCGGGACTGAGGCCGTCAGCGGCAAGACGTGCTGCTGCTGCTGCTGCGACGGGTGCCCTTGCGCGCATCCAAGCAAAAGAGGGCAGAGCAGGGCGGGCCGACAAGCGCGGCGTTCCTTGGTCCTGCAGTCACTGCTGCGGCTGTGGCTGTACGTATATTTTGTGTTCTTTACGCGCGCACACTCTGTTACACCGTCATAAACGTAGACGATAAGGGACGGCCACAGAGAGCCTCTATAGAGAGTTGTTCATTGTCACAGTGTGTTGTGTAAAGCGGTATTCTCCTGGACGCACTTATACCGATCGACTTTACTTGTAGGCGTGCGTTGGACGAAGCTGGGTCATGTACTGTCGCGCCACGTAGCCGATGCCTCGGAGGACGCCTATCAGATGGTGCACTGGCGTATTCACATATTGTGGATCTGGTAGCGACGGAAGTAACGGCGGCTGTGGAACTGTCGCGTGTTTGGTCGCCCGCGACCACACTTCTGCCAGTGGACCGTCTCCTTCCACGTCGGCTACTACGCCGCAGAACTCTACAAGTTGTTGCAGGATATCCTCCGCTTCTGCTTCGACGAGGTCGAGGTACGGGACGGATGGTACTGTGCTTTCCTTTGTTTGGGGGGCCGCGGACGCTGAAAGTGCGAGTGCGCGATCAAGAGCCTCCCGCAGGCCATCGCGCTCCGCCTCGAGACGACGCAGACTGGCCGTCAGGTGCGCCTCGGCGCGCGATTTCTGCTCAAGCAGACGCATGGCGTTCTCCGCGGCAGGGAGGGCCGCCACCTGCGCTGCGTTCTCCGCAGTGGACACTAAACGCGTGGAGGCCAGCCGTGTGAAGTGGCGCACATCACGCAGCAGTTCCTCATTTTGAATGCTGAGGGCGAGTACCTCACGCTCGGCAGCTTCCAGATGGCGTCTGTTCCCCTCGCTGCCTTTCTCGGTGTGGCCGTCACTATCGGGCACGTCAGCCGTGTCCGTCAGCTGCTGCGCATGCGGCACATCTGCGTGAGAGGAGGCCACGTCGATAGCGTTGTGTGGTGAGGCCGACTCGGGTACCGGTTGTGGTTGCGAATAGGAAGGCACGTGCTGTGTCTGAAAGCGGGCCAGAGCGTCCCGAAGCCGCATATTTTCAACAAGGAGCCCTTCGAGACCGGCTTGATATTGGTCATCCAATACGGCTTCGGGCTGCGCCGTCGCTTGAGGCGTTTCCATACGCGAGTTGGTGGCTGCACGCGCTGCCCTCAGTTCTTGGCGTAAAGTCTCGCACGTGTGGGCGAGCGTTTCAATCAGTTGATCCTTCTCACTGTCTGTAAAGAGAGGTGATGCAGATGAAACAGCTGGCGATGCTACCGCCTCCGCCGGGCTTGCGATCGACCCATTGGACGCACTGATGGCAGCTGCGTTCTTCAGGCTTGGCGGATGAACCTCACGGGCATGCTCTTCAAGGAACCGTTGTCCCTCGCGGACCTGTGCCTCGATTGTGGCGAAGTCTTTAGCCCACTGACGTCGCACCCGCCTCAGCTGCGTCAGCTCGCCACGAAGGGTTTCGTTTTCACGCCGCAGCTGTAGTGTTTCCTCGAGAAGCTCAGCATTGTCTCTCTCCCACGCGGCGACGACCTTGGACGACATTTAGCCTGCACACTTGCTTTGTATCGTGTCCCCGTTCGCACGGTGATCTTGTTGAGTGACTGCACACACCTCACACGTTGAGCAACTACCTCAGCGAAAGAACGTACGACTAGTGATGATAAAAGAGTGTGGAAGAAGTGCGAAATTCGGTCCGGCTGACGTTTGCGGCAACAGACGGCAATGAGAGAGGAAAAGAAGACGCGCTTCGCAGAGTTGTCTCCATCACACAGACTCCAAACTGGGCGGTCTCACAGAGAGGTCTGGTGGCTGCTTCATATCACAAGATCTTGACGCGTGTCGACAGTTTACGTTTGTGCAATTCTTGAGGGTTGACGCTATCTCTTTCTTTTTTCTTTTCCGCTCGCTTTCGTGTTCACGCTGTGCGGATTTGCTAACGTGCGCCGACACGACCTCGACATCTTCTGAAAACGAGCGTCGCAATCCACACACCCGCTCTCTTCTTCCCCCCCCCCACCCCCGCTCGCCCACACACACACACACACACCTATTCTGTCGTGCTTACCAAAGCGCGAAGTGTTCTTCAAAAACGCCGGGTACGTCCTCAAAGACGATCACCTCGTCGCCAAGCCGTACACGCCCGCGGAAGGTGCCCCATTGATGATCGAGGTTGACATTCACGAGACGCGCGTCGACGGCCCCATCGTAGCCTCCGCGGGACGTAAACACGAGCGAGACCGTCTCGTTGGCCGACCGGATCGCCCACTGCACCTTGCGTGTGGTTGGCAGACGAGCGAATGACACGGCCTCGTCGAGAAACCGCGCGGTGACCTTAGCTTCACTGCGTGCATCGAAGATGGTGCTCTCCACGCTCACCTTGTGCACGTCGTATGTGTTGGCAGACACGTGTAGTCCGACCCCAATCGGGGCCGTGACGCTCGCCCAGTACCATTCCGTGCGCCGCCGTAGCACGCCGCGGGTGTAGTCCATGGATAGGTAAGCCTTCTTAAGCGCTACGGCTTCTGCCTGTGGATCGAGGAAGCTGCCGTTTGAGGGGACTAGGGTGAGATGCGCTGGGCGGGATAAGGGCACGGCTGCCATTTTGTGCACCAACGCTGGCCGCTGCGGGCCCAAGGGGAACACGAGTCCCATCCATTCTGAGGGCATCGACGCACTACCGCTGAGCTCAACCATGTAGGTACGTGCGCGATCGGTGCCGTCACGTTCGTGCGTGCGTGGCGCATCCTTGACCGGCCCGCGTACGGCGAACTCGATAGAGGCGCCCGTGAAGGTAAGGTTCACGTACGCATCCGTGCGTGACCACGGTGGGGGCCGAAAGAGCACAGTGTGGCCGGGTGCGGCTGGCCCCATGCGGCCGTCAGCATTCGCTAGCCACACACCACCCGTGTGGGTCCATTCGGAGACGAGCGGGACATCGAGTCGGCCGCGGAGCGAGCGCATGGTTGATGGGGCACCTGTTCCATCATCGTCGTCTCGGCCAACGCGAAGCAGCTGTAGCGTGAGGGTGCTCATGTAGTGGAATTGTAAAATCGCGACGCCAATAAGCCAGTCACCGGACGTAATGCTAAACCATACAAATTCCTTCATCTGCATGTAACGAAGAACAAAATTAATGTCGCAGACGTCCATTGAGAACCGCGGTGTGGTCGTGCGGCCCCACACGTACTGCCCTGTGTTTTTGTCGTACGCGCTCACAGCGTGGCTGAGGCTGTCTGAGTAAAAGACATCGGCAATGGTAGTGTTGTGCTCCACTAGCAGATCCACCTCGGGGCGATCAAAGTATTCACCGAGACGGAAGTAAAGAGTGAGCAGCGATACGACCGTCGCTGCGAGCAGCCTCAGCATCAAACTACGAAACCACATGGCCGTGGCGCACAATAAGTGGAAATGATGACGATGGCCGTATTTCGTATGTGTGTGTGAGGGTGGGGGGGGGGGGGGGGGCTACTAATGACGCTCGGCACGCTGTGTTAACCGTGCCGTTTGCGACCCAATAAGCCGTTAGAGACGCTTTCACTGAGGTAACATGGCCTCCCCCCGAAAAAAAAAAAAAAACAGTGGGTTGGACACAAGGGGCATTGCGGAGAAGGGAGGGGGAGGGGGAAGGTCAAGAGGAGCGTCAACGTTCGCGCTCAGCTGAGACGCGCTGCCATGAGGAGCGAGCCAGACAAAGAGCGAGAATAGCGCTGACGGGACCCTCACACATCACAACAGGTGCTGTAGGATGTTCACGTCACGATGATATATACTGTCCGCGACCCTCGCGTGTCGGTGCTGGGGCGCTTCTGCCTCGTCAACATGCTTGATTCTTGGCTGGAGGGCGGCTGTCCCAAGTTCGGTCAGACAGGCACATGCTGCGTCTGTTTGTCTCTTCTTGTGCGACGCATCCTCTCTCTCTCTCTCTCTCTCCTTTTTTTTTTTTTTTAACTTTTCCCCGCGCTGCGTGCACGCGAGTGAATGCCTTCCTCGGTCGTTGAGAAAACGAAACGAGCCCATCGTTAAAATCGTTTGTGCGCGTCGTGCTTCTTGAAGTAGTTCTTGTACTCCTGGTCCTTCATAATCTTCTGAAATTTCTCCTCGGTGTCGGACTGGGGCTGATCGGGGTGGTCCAGATCGACCGGCGCCTCCGCGTCGACGCCCTTCCGAATGACGTGCTTGACGAACAGGTGCTGAATCATACGCGACAGAGTGTCGCCAAAGAGACGACCACCGCGCGAGCCGCACGAGGCGATACCAAAGCAGCCGAGGTCGAAATCTGTGTTGTACCGGAAAGAACCGCACGCAGGGAGGAGGTCAAGTCCGTAAAAGAGCCTCTGCTTTAGTTGAATGAGCTGCGATGATGGCACGTGCTGTACGCCAAAATCGTAGTGCTGCGCTGTGCAGGCCGTGTAGCTCGGCTCCGCTAGTACATCGCGTGCGTTCAGGATGGTATCGAGGGAGAGCATGAGTAGCTTGCCGTAATCCTCCGCCGGAGCGTAGAGATTGAGCGAGGCATTGAAGACAGCTGGCGCGGCGTTTCCGACCGCCCCCGACGGAACAGGTCGACGAAATCCCTGGTGCTGCAGTGCCAGCCCGGTCGGCTGGTAGAAGAGCTCATTGGGGTCACGCCACAGTTTGGGAGGGCCGTAGCCGGCGCCATGGCTCTGCGCGGGCACAAAGAAGGTGTCGTGGATGTCGTCTTCGAAGCTGCGACCCTTGAGCTGCGTCTCCACGGCAGCGATGAGCAGTGCCACCGAGAAATGGCTCATGCGGCCTCTCTGCAGGCTGGCACGGCGAAATCCGGCGAGACGTGGCGACGTGCGGACGTATTGCACCAAATTCCGACGCTGCTCAAGCCCACTGAGAGGCGCCGTTGAGCCCGCCGCGAGGAAGCGATTAATAGGCTCGTAGACATGCTGTTGCGTGGCTGCGCACATATTCGCCGACAATGCTGGCCGCCACAGCCGCGCACCAGCGTCCTTAAGCACCTGGGCATCATCAACGACAGTCGTAAATGACAGAACCGAGCGCGCGTTGACATGCGCATCGAGGCCCTTGTTGTGCAGCTCGGGCAAGTACGTGACAAGCGGGGCGTCGATGTCGAACCGTCCTTTGCCGTGCAGTTCACACAGATACGCGGCGGTGATGGGAAGGGACAAGGTGCCGTACACAAGCGGATCCTTGAGCTTCATGTGGTTGCCCTTGTCGTCCATATCCTGCGGACGCGTGCCATCACGGTAACCGCTGGCAAAGCAGAACGGCTTGCCCTTGTAGAAGAGCCCCCCTTGGTAGCCCGGCGCAGCGCGGAGCCAATGGCTGTGCCCACTCATCATCAAGTGCGAGAGCTCCAGAACACTGCGAATGACAGGGGGGATGTCTGTCTCCATACCGTGGCGAATCTCCTCCTGGGGCACGGCAGCCTGCTGCTCCTTGAGGACCTCATCCTTGTCCTTCACAGGCGGGAAGTCAATACGCAACTGCTCACGTAGCGCGCGCGTTTCCGTGGCAGCGGCGCGCGAGGTCTTCCTTCGCAGGTCCTGCTGCTCCTGTGACTGGTCTCGTGTTCCGGGCATCACGGAGGGAAAAGAGAAGAGAGAGAGAAAGACAAAGCAAGGGTGGTCGAGACGGGTGTGTGTCCTCGTGATGGCGCTGCGCAGCGGACGGCACAATGCCAGCCTGTGCTTGCAGTCGCGCCAACAGATGTCAATCGACGCGCGTCACTAAAAAGAGCCAATGTGAGGACTTCCAAGCAGCTGATCCTCTACAAGGCGAAAAAGGAAGGAGAGGGGGGGGTGAAGAAGAGAAGGTAAGAGAAGAGAGGCGAGATCATGCATTTGGGTGTCTGCATCAGAGAGCCTCGTTGGGAGGGATGGCCTTGCTCGCTGAGGGTTTAGTCGACCGCAAAAAAAATACCCGCGCACCTGCTTTCTTGGCCGTGTGTACAGTGCGACAGCAGCGGTCTGACAAGGCGAATAAAAACAAAAGACAAAAACACGAGAGAATAAGAGTGAGAGAGGTAGAGATACACGCTCTCACAAGTATACACAGAAACGTGTTCTGGTCATACCACAGCAATGTAAATCTCCCTGCACTGATTCGACTCCTTTTGAGGGGAGAATGAGGGAGGAGCCGGGAGCGGGTCGTAACCGTCTTTGTAGTCGCTTTGTTTACTCGGTTTAGAGCGCATGAGAGTTACACGGAGGCTTCAACTGTTAGAATAAAGAAAGGCTCAGCAATAACAGAGAAAAGGCAAGAGAGAGAGAGAGAGCTAGAGCAGCGTACAGACGCAGCGTCCACTATTTCGTGGAAGTGGGGGCGTCACTCTGTGCGTTGCTTGGCTGCAAGCATTTCCAGCAGGCCATCCGCAGCGTCGAGGTTGACGGCACCGTCCCGACGCACATCGGATTTGAACTGAGCGAGCTTGCTCCAGTGATGTTTCAGCTTCAGAACGGCGCTGATTGGCTCCAAGTTGGCAGGACGAAGCTTCTGCTTCTTGATGAAAATCTGCTGATAGTTGGCACGACGCGTAGCGATCCAGCTCTCAGTGTCGAAGCGCCCATGGTAGGCAACGGCCTCCTCGGTGATGGACGGTGCATAGCCGAACTGAAGGCGGTCCGTGGCCGATCCCTTGCCGTACACATCGACGGATGTCACTGCCCCACCTGTCGTCGCGGTCGAGGAGGACTGAAACGCACTGGCCAGTGCCCGCTTCAGGTTTTCCTCACGCGTGGGCTTCGGCGCCTCCGCCTTTGCACGGGCAAGCGCCGCCTCACGCTTCGCAGCTTTTTTGCGGTGAATTTTCTTCGGTGCCTCGGACATGAGCGAGCTCTGACTGAGAGATGGGCAAGGTCAGGGAAAAAATCAGGAAGGAGAGGGAGGAGGCGAGAGACGAGGAGAACCAGCCATTGTGCAGGATATGAAGTACGAGAAATCTGCTCGAGAGGAGATGTTGGGAGAGGGGAAGGGGGGGGGGGGCGACTAGCAACGCAGTAGCGTGACGGGCATCTCAACTAACTCATTCACAAGCAGATGATCCATTGTTCAGAGCGAACAAGTGCCCCATCGCAGTGTCGCCATCAACGAAGGCGATACGTCGGGTGGTACACGCATGGGTACAGAGTGTGTGAGTGTGAGTGTGTGAGTGTGTGCGCGTAATTTACCAGTCACTCACGCGTATGCTGCACGTTGTGAAGACAAGCGGACAAACGAACGGGAGGAAGGAAAGACGGTGAGGAGACGGCAGCAGCCATCGACAGGCGGGAGGGGGAGAGGGAAGGGGCTAGTACCTGTTGCCATAGTTGTGCACTGTGGATAGGAAAGGTGTGCGTTCGCTCGGCCGACCAATCGTTTTCGCACATTCACTCGTCAGGTCTCCGCATCGTCACTGTCCGTGTCAGATCCACTACCCTCCAGCTGCTCACTGTGCGAGCGAGATCGCTTGTGGCCGGGCTTGTCGCCTTCTTTCGACGGAGGCTGCGTTTGCCGACGGTATTCCTTCGCAACCTTGTGAACAGCCTTGTTCACGAGCTTCATCACCTTGGCCTCTTTGTCTGCGGCCAGGGTCGCATCCGTGTATGTGGGCAGATGCTTCTCAATCCACTCCTTGCCCTGCGGCACAAAGCTCAGCCGCTTCTTGAGCTTTTCAGGTGGACCGTTCGGCAGCGAGGCGACCGCCCTCTCCAGTCTTGCAAACGCCGCGGAGAGGTTTGCCCTGATCGTGACAATCGCCACTTCAATCGCATCTTGCTTTTGGAGTTTCTTGGCCGTGGCGATCATCTCCTGGATCGCCTCTTCGGAGAGCCTTTCATCATTCTGCACGATCAGGCTCTTCGACCTCTTTGCCAGCTCCTCTTCCGCCGTGACGCAGAGCAGACCGCTAGCGTCGACAGAAAAGGTAACGGTGATGGTGGGCTCGCCTTTCTTGGCCTTGGAAATGCCCTCCAGCGTGAACTCACCGAGTTTGTGGTTGTGCTTCGTCAAGGGACGCTCGCCTTCGAAGACGAGGATGTCCACTTCGGCCTGGTTGTTTTTGACCGTTGTGTATTCCTTGGTCGCCTTGTAGGGAATGGTTGTGTTGCGAGGGATAACCACATCGAACTTCTCGTTGTCAATCTCTACACCGATGGAAAGCGGCACAACATCCATCAGCACCACCGCAGCCGTTTTCGCTGATTGCTGCTCTGGCATTGTACTTAGGATACTCGCTTGGATGGCGGCTCCAATGGCCACAGCTTCATCCGGGTGCACGGTGTTACACAGCTTCTTAGCACCGAAGAAGTCTGAGAGCATGGTCTGCAGTTTGACAATACGAGAGCTGCCACCGACCAAGATAACCTCGTGAATTTCCTTCGCTTCCATACCCGCGTCCTTCAGGGCCTTCTTCACCACCGTCAGGCACTTCTCGAACATGGGACTGTTCAGCTCCTCCAGCCTGGCCCGCGACAGGGCAAGCGTGTACTCCTCACCATTTGACAGAAGGCCATCCACCGCAAGCTCCTCGGCGGTGGCGTGCGAAAGCGACTTCTTCACCCGCTCACACGCCGCGCGCACTTTGGCGATCTGACGTGGCTGCTCGCTAATATCCGTGCCGTGGCGCTGCCTGAGATCATCGAGGACGTACTGCATCAACTTCGCATCCACGTCCTGCCCACCGAGGTGAGTGTCGCCGGCCGTTGCGCGTACAGCGAAACTACCGTTGTCGATGGTGATGACGGAGACATCGAACGTTCCGCCACCAAGGTCGAACACGACCACGTTCTGTGGCGCGTCGTCGCCCTGTGCCGCGCCGGAGCCGGAGCCGATACCGAGGCCGTAGCACAGCGCAGCGGCAGTGGGCTCGTTGACCACACGGAGTGCGTCCAAACCGGCGATGGTCGCCGCCGCCTTGGTGCGCTCGCGCTGTGCATCGTTGAAGTAGGCAGGGACCGTGATCACAGCTCGCCTCACACGCTTGCCCAGGTGGCGCTCCGCACACGTCTTCAAGTACGAAAGTACACGCGCGGATATCTGCTCCGGTGCGAAGTGCCACTGCTCACCGCGGAAGTCAACGTCGATAGACACACGATCGTCTCCGTCGGTACTCGCAGAGGTGGTAAAAGGCCATCTAGCGCGGTCGCCCTGGATTTCCTTGTCGCTGAAGTGACGGCCGATCATGCGTTTTGCATCGAAAACGACGCCGGGGACTCCGCGCGCCATCAGGTTCTTCGCGCTATCGCCGACCAGAACTTCATCATTGTGGAACGCAACGGCCGAAGGCGTCACCCTGTTGCCCATGTCATTGGGAATGACCTCGACACGGTCGTTGAGAAACACGGCAACGCAGGAATACGTGGTGCCGAGATCGATGCCAATAGCACCCTCGAACTCGTCCTCCATTGTCTCAACTATTGTTTTTTTTTCCTTTCGAAAAGAGGGGAAAAAAGACGGGCGAGAACCGAGCGTTGTCGCTGTTAATAATCGTGGAATGTTTGTAAATAGCAAGTGTTTTCCTTTTCGGTTCTTGTGTGTGTGCCTGCGCGCACAGTCGCCCAAGTATGTAACTGCCTGTCGGTTGGTCCTTATTTTATTGGATGCTTGTTTGTGTATGTACGTGCTCTTTCGCGCAAGGCAGACCAAGGGGGATACGGGGAGATCGAAAAGGTGAACACATGAAGGATGTACGCAGCATGGTGAGAGTCAAGATGTCTGTCCCATGAGTCATGATTTCTCACTGTGCGTACTCGAACAGAGTACAACCATCGTAAGTAGGTAGAAAAGGGGGTAGAG
This sequence comes from Wallacemonas rigidus, assembly GCA_030849045.1. Classification (NCBI taxonomy): domain Eukaryota; phylum Euglenozoa; class Kinetoplastea; order Trypanosomatida; family Trypanosomatidae; genus Wallacemonas; species Wallacemonas rigidus. The sequence continues at coordinate 510,293 of JASAOL010000610.1, forward strand.
AGAGGAAGCCAGCCTTGGAGCGGCGCTCACCAGCACGCATGCACACACACTTGTGTACATGGCACGCGCTCTTGACAGATGACGCACACGTACAAGTCTCTCACAAGACGCTCTAGACGGAAAGTGAGAAGAGACGTTGGGCTACTTGAGCCTGCAGGTACGTTTCAGTATTTTCAGTATTTTCAGTATTTTCATTATTTTTTTTTTCTTGTAGGTGTGTCTCACGTGCTCCCTAGCGAGACCACGTGCAGGAGAGGGTGGACGTAGAGCTCACCACTCTTCAGCACATGAGGACGACGGATACAACTTGGAAAACAAAAGAGAAACCAATGATGGTACCAGTACGCAACGCAACAATAAAAAGAGGGGGAAATGTAAGTAAACAGACGGAGGGGGGTGTGAACATGTGTATGTGTAAGAGGTATGGAAATGAAGGAAAAAGAACGAAAAAAGAGAAGAAAACACCACGCATGCAAAAGCTGTGTCAAGTGACGTCGCGTACACTTGGCAACCCGACAGCAAGACGAGTGACAAGAATCTTGACAACGCCCGGAGCGACGGCTGAGAGAACAACAACAACAACAACAAGACAAAAGAGGTGCTGAAAACGAGAGAAATGGTCCACATGAGGTTTGTGTAGGCACGTTGCTCTGAGACAGACAAGCGCGTTCCCACAGGGAAAAAGAACGAAAGAAAATAAAATGGGAAAAAAAACGCGAGCAAACAAAACTGGGAACATCTCGTAGAAAGCAGTGTTCTTTTGGCTGCCCATATATATATATATATATGTATATATCGAGTATGTCCCTGTGCGTCCGCGTGCACACAAATGATTGCGAAGGGAAGATCAGGGACCAAACAGAGAATGCTTCTGTCAGGCACAACGAGACTCCCAGCGCGTACTATGGCCTACGTGTGTGTGAGCACACGTTTTGATCTTATTATCGTGTTCACTCGATTCACAATTCGATTGTCTTTATTCTTTCCCACACTATTCTCTCTCTGTCGTGCGTGTGTTTTCTTGACCTTTGTGGCATCCTCGCTTCCACAGAGTACATACGATCGTTGCCCATCGCGCGGTACACTGCGCCTGCGAGAACGCGCACACAGCCGCGATGCTCCCCACTGGGAACACACGTCATGCGTGGTCGTGTGAACGTGTCCGAACGACAATCCGACCACCCCCGCAAGATAAGCTGTGCTATGTGCATGGTCACACACACACACACGCACACACACGAAGTTCTGTTCGCCTCCGCGCCGTTCCGTATCACGTTAGGGAGCAGCGTTTGGACGCGTGTTGCCGTACAGCCAACGAGCACGGTACCGTTCGTCGTACTCCTGATTCTCGACGACGGTACGCGCGTCCTTCTCCTCCTGACGTAATCTACCAATGAGAAGATCGAGCTCGGTCGCCGGCGCAGTACGGTGCGGCGGCGTGCCGCTGCGTGGCACAGTCGCCCACATGGGCCGATCCCGCGGAGGCGGTAGAACAGAACGGTGCGCGCGTGCTTTTGAGATCTGCGAGGTTTGCGGGCGAGCCGTAGAGGACGTACTGTTGAGTGGGGGTAAGGTGCGTTCACTTGGCGGTCGGGTGGGTGGGAGCGGCGTGAGCGCCTTTATGTCAAGCGGTGCTGGGGCTTTCGAGGATGTGGTGTCCGGCGCACCAGCGCGCGGTTGCCGTCCGCTCACCGGTTTGTCGACAGCTCCAGCGGCGGGAGGCTGTGGCGCCGGTATCGTGGATGCACCTGCGCGGAAGGCCGTCAGCAGAGCCTGCCGCTCCTGGTGCTCCTGCCCAATCAACTGTAGTCGTTGATGATCGTGAAGCGAGTTCATGTCGTTGACCGCGGCGAGATTGTGCTGGCGTTGTTGGCGACGGGCGTGCTCCGCGGTGGAGTCAATGGTGGGGGCGGCGATGCGCGGCGTGCGCCACCGTAGTGCACGCCACGCGGCGTACGGCAGCTTGTACCGTGTTCGCCAGCCCCACGGCAGGTACTTGAAGTGGACGATAGCGACGAACATCTCTGCTACGAAGCGCTCTTGCCACGCGAGGTTCTCTTCAGGAATACCGCGCTGACACTTATCAACGTACTGGTAGTACAGCATCCTGTGGCGCTCCGCGCTGCGGCGCCGCTCCAGTAGAAGCAGGATATCCGCGCGCTCCCGCAGGGAGTAGATGTACTCGTCCATCATGATGTTGTACCGACGTGGTGAGGTCGCGGCCATTTCCAGTCGCACCAGCGCACTAACCTCCACATTGGTCGCTTTCGGCATCGGCGCGTTGTAGGACGTGCAGCTCTGGCGCCGCGATGGCCCGTGACTCTGTGCCACTTCGGAAGACGAGACGCGACTCGCGTCAGAGGAGCGGCGGCACCAGACCCTCAGCGCACCGTGCGCGTACGCACGCCACGATTTGCGGTGACGCAGAAGCAGGCGCCACCAAGCCTGAATCTTGATGATCTGTGTCAGGCGTATCTGACAGGAACCGAACCGGAAGAGCGACTCAATGCGGAGCCTCTCGTCTGGCTCCTCGAGGACGACGATGGTAGAGCGGGATTTGACTAAGTTGAACGTGATACGGTTCAGGCCCTCAGCAGTGTGGATGGTGATGCGTGTGCAGTATTCCTCTGCTAAGAGCGCTGTCAGCGCAGCGGATGCAGCCCGCACGGACTGCGGTGCGTTCGCCCCGGTCCTTGAGGACGTCGTCACTTTCCTTGAGTAGTGTAGCCTGTGCTGTGGGCTGGCGGGTGTGGTCCGAGAGACCGACGGCAGGGAGGGAATGGACGACTGGCTGCTGAACGCTGTGGGGCTGCGGCTGGTCGTGCTGGCGTCGAGCTCGTCTGCTGAAGTGGTGGGTGCCTGGCGCGCTGCCTGTCGCCAAAGCGCACCGGGTCCGCGTGGCGCTGCGTCGACCGGTCTGTCTCTATTGGGTGGTGCGAGTGGTGGCAGCGTGGCGTGTTTCATGGTGGGCTTCTCCGGCCGCCGTCCTTTTCCTTTCTCCCTTTCCACCTTCGCAGAGGGCTCGAAGAAGCGTGACAGAGAGAGAGAGAGGTAGGGATGCGGAGTACCGCTACGTGGCCCCCAGTAAAAAGCTGAGAAGAATTGTCACAGACGTTCTTCACAGCAGCAGCAGTCCTTGTAACTCAACGAGCGAAGTTGAGAGCCACGATTGAGTCTCCTCTCTGCCGGAAAAGAGACTAACCTTTTTTTTTGTTTTTTGTTTTTGAGTTCTTATGCGACGGCACTCGCATGCCGACGGACACATCAAAGAAGGTGAAAAAAGGGAGAGAACAACAGAGGAAGAGGGAATCAGGAGCGTAGAAGGTGTTGAACGACAAGCATGAGTTTAAAAAAAAAAAAAGACGGAGACGCGATCGTCGACGTTTTCTGCGAGTCTACGCGCTAGAATCGTGGGGGGGGATAGTTTGCCCATTAGTCAAACAGTCGATCGTTTCGTTTGTGAGAAGCACACACTCAAATGTCGCGTTCCTTGCGTGACACAATGACACCAAGGTGTGAATATAAGACCATCATGGAGACGTAAATAAAAAGAGTGCGAGTAGCTTCGGGTAAGGGACCGGAGAGGAAAACGCGCTTGTGTGCTTGTTTGTTTCGTGACGTGCGATGCGCTGTCCCATCGAATAACATGACGCGTGGTGAGCAGCACAACCAGATGCCCAGTCATGTGCAGGACGGAAAACAGTGAAGGAGAGGCGGCGCGTCCTCTTCAGAATCAACAACAACAACAAAAAAAAAAAAAGAATAGTACCGATGCTCGCGCCCGCCCGCAGATCTAAAACTGGAGACTCGGTTGCCATAAACGGTCTTCGCGGCGAGGCAGGAGGCGAAGGTGCCGGGACAGGGGTACCTGGGGATTGGATTTCGACAGAATGCAGGGCACAAACACTGGCAACGCTTCACCCATCGCTTCCGCCACGTCAGCCGGATCAATGGACGCAAACATGCTGTCTGACGCCGATGTAGACGCGACCGTAGATGGCCATGTCACCGCAGTCGTCGGCCCCGCGTTCACTTCGACTTGCACTGCGTCTTCGTCGTCCTCATCGTCGTCGTCCACGTCAATCACTTCCTTCGGCGTGTGGTGAGCTGCGCGGAGACCGCCAGTCTCCAGTTGGGCCTCGCTGCGGTCGACATCGCGTGGAGCGTCGTTGAGCTCGGTGTCATCGAGATAATGTACCAGCTGTGGTGCGCCGGTAGCAGCACGCGTCGGCGCTGGCCGGACCGGTAATCTAAGTTCGTCGACATCGACGACGTCACATTCACGGCGGCGCTTGTGGTGGGTGGTTCGCAAAGGCAATTGCTGTGCCACACCTCCTGTTGCGGCCTTCGCGGCCACGTAATCACTCATCGCACGCAGACTGTGTGCGTGGAGCGGCGGTACGCCACGAGCCGGCGCGGCGTTTCTTCCATGTGCACGGTCCGCGTCTGTAGGCACGGCTGTAGTGTGCGCATGGCCTTCCGATGCGACCGCCGCACACGGCTTCTCACTCACCGCCTCGATCTGCTTATTCAGGCGAGCGAGCTCCTTGCGTGTTTGGTACTGCCTTTTGAGGGCGTCGAGCTTCTTTTTGTTCTGCTCCAGCTGTCGCCGCTCACGGCGCAGTGCACCCTGTGAGTTTAGAAGTGCAGGGGTGGATTGGCTGAGGTACAGCTCCAACTCGGATACGCTCATCTCATCAACCCGACTAGCTGTGCGGGCCGCGGCTGACTGCGCCATCGCCGCGTCGCCAACGACAGCGGGAGAGAAAATGAGTTGGTACTGCTCAAGTTCCCGCAAATGTGCCGCGCGCTGTGTGTGCAGCGCAGCGCAGCGATGCCCGAGGCCCATCACCTTATTTTTCATTTCCCACAGACGCCGTAGACTGCGGAGGCACTGACGCTGTGCCTCGTGCGCACGCTCAAATCTGGTCGATGTGGCGGCGTTCACCGGCCGCGCCTCCTCATGTGAGAGGTACAAAGGCACAATGCGCTCCACCTCTTCACCACAGCCAGGGCAGAAGAACGTCGACGCCGTGGGCACACCGTCATCGGCCATCTCCGCTGCTGTCGTCGCATCGGCAGCGGTGAGTCGTCTAAAGTACTTGATCTTCCGCGCCACAAACTCGGCACAGCTCACGTGTGTGACGTGCTCACACGGCAACAACAGCGCCGCACGCTGCGGGCCGTCCGAGCCCACGGGGACGGAGCATTCGCTACAGTGCAGCGCATGCGATTCTAGAGACATCTGATTCCTGAAAACTCAGAAAAGAAAAAGGTGCACTGAGGGACGCAGAGAGTCGGGGGACGGGGGGGGGGGGGCAATCAACATATGGAAGAGGTGGTCAGAAACGGGCTGTAAGACTCAAATATCGGTTCGTGTTTTCATCGCACCTTCGCGTCGGACAGAGACGCACACACACACAACTGCACGGTGCGCACGGTGAGTATCTGTACTGGACGGTGTGCAGTCAAAGAGAGTACGTGCGGCTACTGCGGCCTCTCTGGTATGTGCTGTCATCTAGTGCGGAGCTCGAGGTGGCGAGACGTCAGTACACACGAAGGCGCACCTCATTGGCCGCGTCTTCCAGTTGCATAAGCTGCGTTTCAACTGCATGTGTGGCATGTGCGGTACGCATTTGAGGTCAAACAGGAAAAAAAAAGGATAGAGGGGGGGGGGGGACAAGAGCCAACAAGAAAACATCATCCGCTGCCGTGGTGTACCGAACACACACACACAGACGAAAAAAAGAAAAAGGATACATTACATCCGTGTTCGCATATGGGGATCCACTACGCGGCAGTGCTGGTCGCATCCACAGCCGCCGCCGCCACGGCCTTCTTCTTCGGCTTCTTTTCAGGTGCGGGTACGCACACCGTGTTGCACACGTTGAAGTGCCGCAAGCAGGGGGCCAGAGACGTCCCGAGCCGCTGGCACAACTGCGGCGCGAGCGGCGGCAGGCTATGTGCGTTGGCCACTGTGAGCGTGGTAAGGGCGGGAAGGAGCGGGACCTCCACCTCCGGCGTCAGGCTTTTTTTGGCCCTGTTCTTCTTGCCACTGCTCTCCGCCGTCTCGCCACTGCTGGTGACGGGGGCGGAGGAGGCGCAGGCGTGGAGTAGGACCGCCGCCGCGGGCCCGCTGACATTCACGGTCAGCTCCACCAGACTGGTGTGCGGTGTCGACGGGAAGAGAAGCTGCTGCGCGGATGCCGCGCTGAGCGGGCACCACAACTTGATTCGCCATTGTCGGCGCTCGGCGGAAAGCAACGTCATGAAGTCGCTCGAAAGCTCCAGTAGTGGCGGAGGCTCGAGACGCGCCGTTGAATCGGGGGACGATGAGGAGGGACCCCCCTCTGCCGGCGAAGGTTCTTCCTGTGTGTTACCCCCAAGAGGAAGCGGCTGCTCACGTCGTGAGGCGATCACCAAAGCACGCAGGTGTGGGAGCCGCTCCCACCACTGCGGAGTCCACAGCGCCATGACCTCGCGGCCTATCTTCAATGTCTCCAGCTGCGGCGCGACAAGATAGAGGTCTGGCAGCAGCAATGAGAGCCGTGCACCGTTTCGGCAGTCCCACACGACACCACGAAGATCGAGTGTGGTGAGTTCGGGCAGTCGCGCCACGAGGGTCAGTGCGGGTGGGAGCGCGCACGGCGCCGGAAAGTGGGTGTGTTGACACGGCAGCGTCGACGCGTATTTGCTCTCCACAAGCGCCAAGTGTCGGACGTGCGGCGCTCGACCTGCCGCGGACAGAAAAGCCACCACAGAATCGAACGTGCCGGGATTGGCGAGCTCGCTCAGCTGAAGCAGCTGCGGTACGATGTTGACAGTGGAGAGGCCCTCTGTGTGCGACCCCATTCGCAACACCAGCGCGCGCAGTCGACGGCAGGTGGCACCAAGGCGAGCGACATCGGAGGACATCGCGGTGCCCGCAAAGCCCATGATAAGCTTCCAGATCGCGTCTGGCAACCGTGCAGACTCGTCCACGGGCAGTGGTGTCGGCTTCATCGAGGCCAGCTGGCTCTTGAGGGCGGAGAGTGGATCCGGCTGTTGACATGCCTTGAGCATCGCCTCGAACGAGTCGTACCGAATCGTGCGCGCCGCTGTGGGATCAAACGCGGGGACCGGCCCTAGTGAAGGGAGGAACGCCGCATGAAGCGTAGAGGCGTCACCGCGTGCCTCGTTGACGGTGGCTACTGCACGGTGCATGCGAGCGTGCGCGCGTGGACGAACTACTTCGGTCGACATACCTGTGAAACTGACGAGGTGCGCGTGCGAGAAAAAGAGGGCGACAAAACACCGACCCAATAGACGAAAATGGGGAAAGGGAGAGGGTGATCTGAGCAGAAATGGGGACCCTGCTGGGGGGAACATAATCCATAGGGACAAGAGTGAGGCGGGTGCACAGAGCGCGAGATGTGTGAGACGAGGCACAGAGGTGCTTGACAGGAGAGAGGTCGGGGAATGGCACGACGAAAACGGACACGAGAGACGTTGGTGCGCGCGGGAAAGGCTGCACGTCGCGTTGCACTGGGAGGAAACGGAAGGCCGCGAAGATTCGCCAGATCAAAACCACTTCACCTAAAGTGGCAGCGAGTGAGAGTCGTGCCAGTTGTGTAGGCACGCCATCGCACGTACAATCGTTGTCGGCTCGCCCTATCAGCACGGATGGTATTCCGGTTTGAGGGAAACACGGCGCTACCAGAGTATACAGGCGTAGACACAAGACGAAAACAAAAAACAAAAAAGCGCTCCAGACCAGCACGTTGAAAAAAAAAAAAAAACAAGAATGTGTAGTTGGCGAATGAACTTCACACTGGATGTCTCATCGAAGGAGGAGACAGCCGTGTGTCGCTGTCCTAAATACTTCGAACAGCTGGGAAAAGAAAAAACAAACAAACAAAAAACAAGGGTGAATAGGAAAGCATACTAGTGAAGGTGGTATCGGAACGCCCATACACATATAAAGTGGGCTAACGATGCCCTTTCCCTCATATTCCTCTTTTCGCTCTCTTTTATCTTTTTTTAAAAGTCTTTTCAATTCCTTCCGGGCACGCAACGTCGTGGTGGGAAACACATGTACGTATCAGTCCACAAAAATGAAACGAAAAGAAAGACGGCGTGAGGAGAAAAAAAAGCGAAGGTAGTGACCACGACGACCGTCACAGATAACAAGAGGGTGAAGGAGAGGAAAACAAAACAGTGAAAAAAATTAAAAAAAAAAAAAAAGATGTCGGGTGGACAACTTCGGAACGAAATCACACAGAGAAGTGCGTGTGCCGCAACGCTCCCACGCATGTGTGCGGACGTCCGATATCGGTATTGAAAATATACAGTGTTGTGCGGTTTACGCCTGGCTCCCCGCTTCAGGCGTCCTGTATCAGGCCTTCCGAGTCAAGAGCCTGTCGAGACGAGCCTACGTTGAGTCGACAGGAGTGTGTGTGTGTGATTCATCCAATGTTACAATTCATCACGGAGATTGTTTCTGTCGCCAATGGTGGCACCGCGAGGCACTAGCAGGATGGTTGCCTCGTTCTTGACGCCATAGTTGCGGAGAGTCTCGTGTGGCTCCGTCAGATACTCTTCACCACAGAGGAGGCGCTGTTGAATTGGGCTTACACCGGTGTGGCCTTGAATCTTCTGCTTGACATCCATGACAGTGTCGCTGGAATGCACATTGAGCACAAAGTTCGTGCCCGTCACCTGTTGGACAAGAATCTTCAAGTCGGACATGGCGTGGACGATCTGGGAACGACGGTCGGGATAGGGGATGTCGGTGCAGTAAAAGAGAGAGTGTGTGTGTGTATGTGTTTGTGCGAACGTGTAATAGACAGCGTTCGGCTTCAACGTGTGTGCGGGTGAATCTTTTGCGAAGAAGTGCTTTTGGGTGGAGCGAGAGCCAAGAGGAGGGATTAAGGTGTGCGCAATGGAAAGGTTGATTGAACGAAGCGGCGTGCGAAGCGACTAACGCCGAAAGAGGAGCGCCGAGTCAGTACAGCGTGAGGCCGCGTATGCACAGACACACGCACCATCACGCTCGGCGGCATGATCGTTTACGCTGTCCGTGGAAACATCCAAAAAAAAAAAAAACAAGGAAGGGACACAGTGGTGGTGCATCGAAAGGAAGGAGTAAAGTCTAGTTGTCGTGTACAAAAATAGCATCTAACAGTCACGAGTGTACACACGGCGCGTTTCAATTGTGTGCCGTGTATTAAACAGAAAAACAAACGAGCGCCACGCGTGTCTCGTTCAAATGCACGCGGAGCCCATGCGCTTCTCGAGCAGATAGCCGAAGTGTACGTCCGTCAGCGCCTCCACAGCGGTACTGCCATCGCGTGTCTGCAAGGTTCGTACGATGCTCTCCACGTGCTGACCGTCCACCGCGAAACCGAACAGTGTGTGGACGGAAAAGACAGCACGTCGGCGATCAGCATCGCCGTAGTACGTGACAAGGGTGCCCACACGCAGCGGACCCGTCTCATACGGTTCGCATTCAGCCAGCCCAGTGCTTTGGTAACGTGTGCTCAAAGAGGCTGGGGGGTTTGCCAAGGAGGCGGACGGGTCCACTAGCCAGCTCTGAGGCGAGGAGACGCACCGGAGACGCGTCACACCACTCGAAGAGTAGCGTCGATCAGAGGTGTGCGCAGAGCCGCGCGTGACCGCGGCGTGCAGGGACTGCTGTTGTGCACACAGCTCGGCTGCGATCTCATCCACAGCCTGTGGTCCTGCGAAGACTTGTGCCGTGTCGCCTAGGCGCAGCTCCATCGTACAGCCCACAGATAAGCATACGCGAGCCTGCAGAACATCATCTGACAGCGTCAGCGCCTCAGCCTGCTGACGAAGATGGAGTATATCGGTGGGCAAGGCACTCACCGACTCTAGCACGGCGAGGGCGTTCCGTGCTGTGCTTGGTACCGCTGCGTGTGTGGAATCTAGCACGGAGTCCAGAAGGAGGCTTTGTTTGTCCGTGCGACTGATGCGCGCACACCGCACCCAGTCCAAGAGCAGCTCATCAAGACTCAACGCCTCAGTCTGTGTCATCAAAGGAAGGATTGATGTGTGGAGAATGCGCTACGAAGGAAAAAGACGACGGATTGGTAACGTGGGGTCAAGTCGTGATAGCGCAGGTTGTGCGCTACGCTCCTGGTGTGTGTGTGCGTTCAGACGAAGCCAGCAGGAAACGTCACAAGGAGACCAAGGTAGGCCATCAAGTGGAGGAGGGCCAAGAGAGAAAGAGGTAGAGGAGTGAGTCTCAAAGGTGAGCGAGGTGAGGTGATGAGCAGTGCACACGAGGGTTTGTACGGTCAAAAAGAGGTGCCCTGACTTCGTCGCGCACCCCACGAGACCACATCAGCAGAGTACCCGGAGAGACCCCGCAGCTCCAGAAGACGTTTTGAACGCTCCGTCGGAGACGCACGCTCCTGTTCCCGTGCTCAAAACGGGAAGCTGGACGGGTAGCGGCGAGGTCATCTAGAGGCGTGTGCCTTCGGACGGCTACAGCGTCTCCAACGAGAGAAGGAAAGATGAGCGGTACAGTGCTCACTGACTGACGAGACATAAAGCGATCACCAGCATCGCTTTTGTTCTGCCGTTGGGATACAGGTTGGGGGTGAATGAGTGTATTTTTTCTTTTGTTGTGGAAATGATGATTGGAAAAAAAAAAGAAATCACGGAATTAGTAGCACAATTCCTGGTTGCGCGTCTTCACTGCATCTTAGATCTTAGCGCGCTTCGTCTTGCGGGCAGCCTTGGCCTTGGCAACGCGCTTCTTAGCGGCATCGGTGCCATCGACCTTGGAGGCCTTCTTCTGAAGCTTCTTGAGGGCGACCTTGTGCCAAGAGACGGGGTTCTTGGCGTCGTTCTCATCGAAGACCTTGCGCGTCCAGTAGGCGCGAGAACGCTTGGCGACGCGGAGCTGGTAGCGCTCGAAGTCGGTGGCGGACGCGAGAGCCTGCTTGGCGCACACGCGCTTGGCAGTGCGGGTTGCGGCGTACTTCTCGAGCGCCTTGGAGCTCTCCAGGGCCTCCTTGAGGGACTTGCTGCTGCAGCCGCGGGAAACCGGGGCGAGGAAGCGGAGAGGCTCCACGTTCTTCAGGTTCTGCACGTGACGCCACATCTTGGCATCCGTCGGGTTCTCCACGAGCACGCGGTTGCCGTCGACGATGTCGACAATCACACCAACGCGGTCCTGGCGGGGGCCACGGAGGATGCGCACGAGGCGGCCGGCGCGAATGTTGTTGGACTTGACCATGTTTGCTTATGGAATACGTGCCGCTGATCAATGGAAGGTTGAGTTGAGAACGAGAGAAAAAAAAAAGGGCGGGAGAAGGAGAGAAGGGGGGGGGAGGGGGAGGAGGTATGCGTAGAGGTGACTATCACCAGCGACAGGGGGAAACACTAGCAGGTGGTAGACCGCCATTGGAAGCACACGCTATTGTCAAGGCGCCACTGTGGAGCGTGTGCAGCGAGAGATGTTGTCCTCGTGCGTGTGCCTCACGCACCCCCGTTTGACCGACACGCAGTGCCTTCACTGGCTGACCTAGGCTGCCATGATATGCGGGGGACACGGCCGAACGGACAGAACCAAGTGCACATGCGCAGAGGTGGTCATCAGATGGGTGTATCTCTCAATCTGGGAATCGGGTTCCGCACTTCGCATCGGTGCGACACGTGGAGGCCGCATGGCACGAAGAGCGGAGCACATCACGTCTTGTGTGTGTGTATGTGGACGGTCGCCCCTCATTTATGAGTATTACGTTTGTCCTGTTTTTGATTTGAGCTCGGGCTTGATGGCAAGCATCGTGTCAATAACACACATACAGCTATAGTACATCACGTACATGTCATGCTTTAACATGCGGAAATGCAAAAAAAGAAAAGAGAGAAAAGCACAGAATCTCTCCCTCCTACCGCATTACACAACTTGATCATCTCACAAGGATACAGAAGAGAAGAAGATGGAGAAAACAACGTTACCGTTGGCACGACCGACGATTGAGGCGGCTGGGTGAAAAAGTAGTGCCGACACGGTTCGCCTAGTGGCGATTACGCACCACACGTGGTGTTTGACTTCAAAGTACCAAAGACGCGAGGGCAAGCCCTCTGACAACCCCTCGAGATATCATCTGGGTAAAAAAAAAAAATAAGACATGATCCCAACGAAACAAACCGGGGAAAAAAAAAACGTCATTTGTTGTTGCTGCACAACAAGAAGCGAAATAGGTTGGCATTGTCACTCCTTTGTTTGCATTCGCTCTGTGTTCATTTTCATACGGTTTTGTTTTTCTCGCTTTTCTAATTGTCCAAGGCGCACACACACGCGGCACCCATGAGGAGCCAATAGTCGGAGCCCTTCGTTGTGGGAAACTCGACAGAGAGCACGTAGTTTGAGCTCGCACCGAGAGAGGAAATGACGCCGGCGCGGTTCGTGGTTCGGTAGAGAGGGACAGCGTGTGCGGTCACGGGCTTCTTGTGGTACGGCTCAGGCAGGAAGTGGATCACGGGCAGCAGCGCGTATGGTTCACCTGGCAAGGAGTCTGCCATGACCTTCTCCTGGGAGTCCCAGCGCCATGCATCGGCGTACATGCCGTACACGTAGCAGCCACGTGAAGGACCAGCCTTGAGTTCATCCACGGCTTCCTCCACCACCTCGTAGCTGAAGCCGAGCTTGTCGACAGACACACCGTCCGCACGGGCGAATGCTTGGTAGACGCCGGTCATGAAGGCGCTGGGATTGAAGAAGCCCGCCAGCCAGAAGGCGCGCGGCTCGCCCTTCTGCACCCAGCTGCGGATGAACTGCACCTTCTCGAGAAGTTCACGGTACCAGGATCCGAGCGGCTTCAGAGAGGAGTACGCGACGGAGGCCCAGAGCCGCGGCACCTGGTCGGCAAGGAAGGCGTTGTACATCGCATCCAAGTCCGCCGACAGCACCGTGAGCCCCTGCAGCGCCTTCTGGAGGTCCGCGAGTGTCGTGCGAATGCGGGTGAGCAACGTGTTGTACTTGACCAGCTCATGGGAAAGGACAGTGGACATCGAGTTCGGCAGACCATTAGCGAGCGTCGTGAAGCTGTGTGACCCTGCCTCCTCGCGGGTAATATTGGCTGGCAGCGTCGCCTCGAACTCCTTGCACTTGCGGCGGACCTCTTCCTCTGGCGTTGGCCCGCTCCCGCCCTTGGCGCCGACCAAGCGCGGTTGTACGGAGACAACGGTGCTGAGCACGTACTGCGATGTCTGCAGCTGGTAGCGCAGGCTGGCGTTGTCGTGCATGCCGAACACCTCTGGGTCGTCCTGGAGCTTCATGTCAGCGATGTGTGCCTTGGCTGCCTCCAGTGTGCCCGCGACAGGGGCGTAGTAGGCGCCACTGGCACTCAGGCTGTGGCCATCAAGAAGAATGTCCGGGTTCAGGTAGGTGCGGAGGATAGTGAGCAACGTGCCGCGATCCTGTGGATCAGTCACGCGTCCACCGTAGATGATTTGGCCAATAATGTACTCGAGCGACTCCCACGGTACCACATCCTTTTCGTCAAAGAAGAGAGACAGCCACTGCTTTGACACATGGAAGTCGGTGTCGTTCCACTCGTAGCGGACATTCCAGCCCAGGGGGCCGAACTTCTTCCGCTCGAGGATGATGGAGTGAAAAAAACAGAGTCCGTAGAGAAGCTTCTTGAACGCCTTGCCCTTGGGGACGTCACCCATCATTTGTGTGTCACTGTACACATCGTAGTCCTGCGGTGTCAAGTCCTGGAAGCACCGAATCATGTTCGCCTTGAGGCCGGTTGGCGGCTCGTTCGTCAACTTGATACTTGTCTGGAGAACAAACACGGGGAAGAAGTCGGTTGGCATCGACGTCAGCCACAAACGGAAGTTCGGCTTTGTCTCGGCAGCCGACGCGGGGTGCTGCAGCGCGGCGACCTCGGCCTCCAGCTCCGGCATGAAGCTCTTAGAGAGGTGGCAGTTCTGCAGCATTGCCCAGGCGCCGCTCGCACGGCAGCTGGCGATGAGTCGCTTGGCATTCTCGCCCTGGCCTTGACCGAGAGAGACGTACTGGAGATCTTGATCTTCGGCGCGCGCGAAGGCTTGCAGTGCGTCCATCGGATCGGCGCCCGGCGACAGGACAAAAATAATCGGCGTCGACGCCGCGCTGTCTTTCCAAGCGCTCCGCAGATTGAACGGCGGAGGCTCCATGTACGCGGTGCCCATCGCTGCAATGACGTAGTCCACCAGCGCAAAGTAGAGCTTTTCTTCGCGGAAGCACCGCATGAGCAGGATCCGCTCGAACGGTGTCAGGCGCGCGGACCAACCCGCTGGCACCTCGACTAGATGCGGTGTCTCGTGCTGCACAAACGCCCTCCACTCCACCGGGTTCTTGGTGAGGCTCTGCACGAGTTCCTTGAAGTTTGGCACGCAGCGACTCAAGGCCTCCGCGAGCTCCCACTGCTGACGGGTGAGCCAGGCCAGCGTACTGGGCAGCTCGGGCAGCTCTGACGCCACCAGAGCTGAGGCGCGAACAAAGTATTGCCACTCCTCCTCGGGAATACGACCAGACTCGCGGGCGATGGCGGTCGTCATGAGCAGTGAGAGAATCGGCTTGTCCTTGTTGAAGAGACCCCGACAGATCTGCGTGTATGTGGTCTTGGTAACACCATCGATGACATGCTGCAGGTGCTCCTCCAGCATCTCTTTTCTGTCCTCCGCGAAGTCACTGCGTTTTGTGGTGGACCGGACTTCGTTGCGGACGAGCTTGACAAAGAACTGCAGCGAGTACTGATACATCGGATCAATGCGGGAAATGTCGGCGAGAACAAAGAAAAGAATAGCGGCACGCGTGGCGACGCGGCGGTAGCGCTGACGTGCAGCAGAAATGACCTCCATCTTCTTGTTCGCCTCTTTCTGGTTGGCACTGAGCACTTCAGCGTTGGACTGTGCGGACTTGAGCTCGGAGATGAGGTCGCGGTCGTCCAGAATGTTGCCCTGTGTCGACTGCAGGCGCTGCAGAATCTGCGCCTCAATCTGCTTCAGCTTCTTCTGTCCGTGGGCGATGCCTTGGATAATGGTGTTCTTCTCATCCTCCATTTCCTTCTTCTCAATCGACACCACTTCACCGAGCATCTGATCCTGCAGGCCCTCAAGTGTGACGGTGAAGTTGAGCAGCACGGTGCGCGTGCTGATATCCGGCAGAAAAAGCGGGTTCGGCAGCTTGGTGCAGAGGAACAGGCGGAAGTTGGGGTTGTAGTCGATCGGACCGGACTGCGGTGTGAGCTGAATTTGAGGGGAGCCGCCTTCCGCGGCGAAAATGCGGCGAGCAACGAGGGGCTCCAGCGCAGGATCGAGGGTCTCACCTAGGTCATCGATCACCACAACGCCACCGAGCCGAATCTGCGCTTCGAGCGTCCGCATCCACGTCGGATCTGACAGACGGATAACCTTGACGCCAGGCTTCCCGCGTGCGGCTGCTGCCGCGAACTGCTGAGTCAGCCACTTCACACCCTGCTCCTGCGGGTCAATCAGCAGCGGCCAGCGACGGGGTGCGACGGAGATCATGGCGATGATGGCGTTCTCGGTGGACGTCTCATCGGTGGGTAAACCGTTCACCTGCCAATTGAGCGTGTCGACGGGGTCACCGAGGATGGAAGTGAGAGTGGCGCTGCCCAGCTCGTAGCCCTTGGCGGAGAGTTTCGTCAGCCAGCTCGCCAAGACACGCTTGCGGAACGCCGGCGTGAAGGCGCCGTAGTAGGCTGCGCAGGCGCTCGCGAGGAACACCTCGAGAGGCAACGCATCGAGCCGCTTCTGAAGAATTTTAATGTTTTCAGCCCAGCGGGTGCCCTCACTCTTCAGTGAGCCAGACAGCGTTTCGGCGTTTTCGAGGCGTGTGATGCACGTTTGAAGCCCTGACTCGAGGTCGTTCTTCTTCTTGAGGCTCACCTCATAGTTCTTCTGCAGCTCCGTGAGCTCCTTCTCGACCTGTTGCAACTGCTGCTGGGCAGCCTGCAGCTTGGCGTTGGTGGCTGCCAAGTGCTCCTCAGCTTCAGCGGCTGCCTGCCGCATCGGTGCCACCTCTTTGACCACCTTGGAGTACTCGTTCACCGCGTGCACCCACGCACACAAGCTACCGCACGTCTGCGAGCCCTTGCTGGAGCACACCTCCACCGTGAACTCCTCATCGTTAATGTACTTCTGCACCTTCTGTAAGACGGTCGGCTTCACATTGTCAGTCGGGTACGTGCGAATCATGTCTAGCAGCGGGCGATACGAGAGGAACTCGCGCGCACCCTTCCAATCTGTGCTGCCTGACCAAGAGCCATTGAAGTCTTTGGGGTCGAACATGACCATACACGCCTGCGTGGTCTTGAGCACCGCGGAGGGCGGGTTCGCGAAGGAGCGCAGCTCGTTGAGATCGCTGGCTTGAATCGTGTCCAGCGCCGCCTTGGCGCGGTCAATGATGGGCTTGGCTTCGGCGAGGCGGCTGTTGGCCTCCGCCGCGATCGCGGACGCCTCCAGCTGCTGCTCCGCGGCACTGGCCTGCTGCGCGCGGACCTGCACCTGCACCTCGCTGGCTTTTGTCTGACGAATTTTGAGGTCTGCCACGACTTCCTCGGTCTCCTTGCTGGCCTTCTCAAGAAGCGGCCGCTTCTCCTCGATCTCAACCTTCATGGTGGCGATGGTCTCGTCCGTCTCCTTCATCTTCTGCTTACCGTTGACGACCTGTGAGAGCTGCTCCTGAACGACCTCGCGCCGCTCCATGAACATGCCTCGGTAGAGGTCGATGAACTCGAGGTACGAAGTCGGCGTGATGTAGTAGCGGCGGCGGAGTTCCTCCCAGTAGAGGTGGGCGTACTCGTTGATGGTGGAGTGCACCTCCACACACAGCTCAGGCAGCGCCTCGTGCAGCTTCGGTGGCAGGACATCGCGCATGTCCTCCAGCAACCGCT
This sequence comes from Wallacemonas rigidus, assembly GCA_030849045.1. NCBI lineage: Eukaryota > Euglenozoa > Kinetoplastea > Trypanosomatida > Trypanosomatidae > Wallacemonas > Wallacemonas rigidus. Next base: position 527,215 of record JASAOL010000610.1, read on the forward strand.
GTGCGACGCCGGAAAGGGCCTCGCGCGGCCACTCGTCAAACCAGTCGATCGCGCAGCAGTTGGCGAGCGAGGGGAACTGACGGCATCGCGTACGGAAGTTGTCACCAACAGGGCTCATGCAGAGTGCGATGTGCATGTTGTCCCGCACACGTGAGATGAAGAAGTTGTAGACGTCATCGCGATTGGTGATGCCTTCGTGCTGCGCCGCTTCGATGCACGCGCTGACACGTTTCTCGCGCTCCTCCGGTGTGAAGAGAGAGGGGACCTCGCCCGAGTTGAGCATGTTGTTCACGTCCTCGAGCATCGCCTCGTGTACAATCTGGTTGTCCGAGAGCAGAAGCAGACACGGCTTCGCCTGCACACCAGCGTACGTGTACACCTCCATGAGGAACTCGTGGAAGTCGGCGATGCTGTACCCCTTACCAACGGAGATTTCAAACACCTTGCAGTCGGCTATGTGTGCGGCGAGTCGGGTCAGCGAACGCTTGCCGGAGCCGCCCACACCGACCAGCAGCGCGTTGCCGCGTGGCTGTCGAATGATGCGTATGATGCGGGCAAGGTGCTCACAGTGGTCCTTGAAGAATACCAAATTGAGTGCCGACACCTGCGCTGTCTCCTCCGGTTTCGTCATCGTCGCCGACGCGTTGTAGTCGTCCTGATACTCGTCGAACAGCTGCGGCAGGCGCTTGAAGTCGGGGGCCTCTTCGTATACCTTCTCCGCCGCCCCGATGCGCAAGAAATCACCCCAGATGATGGGATCGCCCTCGAAGTACTCAGCGTGCGAGCCCGCACCTGGCAGGAGGCGGGAAATGCTGTCCATCATCAGCTCCTCCGTGAAAAAGCGGCGATCCTCAGGCGTGGCCAAACGATCGTAGAAGCAACGCATGCACTCGTGAATCCACAGGTGGGACACCGACGGCAGATCACGGCACGCGCGCGGCACAATCTGGGTCATACCCTGGAACACCTTGGCCACGTCGCGCAGGTTGAACGTGTAGTGCGGCGTCGTGGGTCGCGGGCGCAGCGCGTCGCGTAGCTTGTTGAAGACATCCACGCTCGCAGCGACCAGCGACCGGCTGGCGTCGCGCACCTCCTTGGTGAAGCTCTTGCTTTCGAGAAAGCCCCCCAGAATGGCGTTGAACACGCGCTTCATCGAGTCATCGGTGAGGTTTGGAATCTGCAGCAAGTGGAACAGTCGTGTGAGGCGCGCGGTGAGAGGGTTACGACCGCCCTCTGGTGGGCCGCAGGCCGCCACGACAGTGACGTCTTGCACGTACTTCCAGAAGCCTGCCACCTTCCGGTCGTAGAAGCCGCCGTTCCCCATAATCTGACGCACGAGCTCAATCGGCGGGGACGCACCGAAGACCTCCAGGGCGGGCATGTTCAGATCGTCAATAAAGAGCACAACCTTGCGGCCGGGTGGAGCACCGAGGATGTTCTTGCGCTTGTGCTTGAGCTTCGTCTCGATCATCTCCTGCGTGCGCTCTGACGACGTCTGCGCACTGAACTGAAAGGTGACGAGGGACAGCTGCAAGGCCTCGCGGTTCTTCTGCAGGCAGTCCGTCATGATGACGCTCTTGCCCACACCGGTCTGGCCATTGAAGAGGATGGGCTTGCCGCACTGCACGAGGGTGCGAATAATGCTGCTGTAGCGCACTGTGTCAACAGTGGGGACGAGAATGTTAAAGAAGGGTTCTTTCGGGTCGTACACGTACTCGGGGATTTGATCCTCCCACGGCACGAGCAAGCGTGTCCTGTAGTCAATCGTGTAGTCGTACACGCTGCCGCTGTGGGGGAAGCGCACCACCGTCTCGAGAACGGTGCGGGCAAAGGTGTCGAAGCTCTCCAGGCCGCGCTGGTCCACGTTGCCGCCGATTGACCAGACGTAGGCCATGGCGAAGATGGCGTGGCAGATCTCGTTTCGCTCGCGGAAGATGGCATCGTCCGGGGGCAGCACAGTCTCACCGTGTGGGTCTGGCATGAGCCTCACCTGATTGACCTCCACGAGAGCAGTGAAGTAATCGCACATGAACTGCACCACGTTGATGTCACCACCGTCAATCAGGACCTTCTGGGTGTGCAGCCACTGCAGACCCTTGCTAACGAACTGGTCAAAGAGCGAGACAATGTACTCTCGGCACTGCGGCTGCGCACCGGCCTTGGTGAGCTTGGTGGCTGCCCACTGCCCAACAACGGCACTCCACGGCAGATCTGTCGCATCCACATACACCATACCACAGCGCGACACCGTGGCAGGCGATGCCACGGCGAGATCGGCGACTTCGAAGAGCATGTGAATCGTGTCCGGCAGCTTGATACGCTCGCCGCTGTCCAGGCAGAGCAGCTTCGAGTCATCCAGAACAGAGTTGAGCGACTCGATCCACAGTGTGTCCACGGGGCCGTCAAAGACGATCCAGCGGTGATCACGGCTGCCCTCCGAGGCGCGCACGCAGTCCTTGGCGATCACAGCCAACACACCGTCCTTCCACTCGTTCGTGTTCACGTCCAGCTGGCCGTAGAGCTCGGCGAGAGAGACGGACTTGGGGTTCATGACGAACTGCTGCACAGGGCGGGCCATGGGGTTGGAGCTGCCGGTCTCCGACAGCGCCGTCAGGACCTCAGCAATGCAGTTGCGAGACTCGGTCTTACCTGTCCCGGTCACGCCGACCATCATGACACCGTGGCGCACAATGAGCGTCTCGTAGAACTGGATGCCCTTCTTGACCCACAGCCCCGCGTCCATGAGCTTCTTCTTGTCCATCTGCGCCTTCATCGCCGGAAGCAGCTCCTCATACTCGCGCTCGGGGAAGCTCACACCAGGGAACAGGTCCTGCATGATACCGCGGAAGAGGGGAATATCGTCCGCCACAAACTTGGGCACGTTGGAGTCGTTACACGCGACGATCAGCGTTAGATCCTCCTCAACGTCGGGCTGCGAGCGCTTGAGGTCACCGGCCATGACGAGAATCGACTTGAGCGCACGCATGCCAAAATCGTAGTGATCCTGCGGGGACAACTGCTCCGAGCTGAGCTTGTACAGCTGGGTAATCTTGAGGGAGAGGTCCTTGGCGTTCTTGAAGCCCTCGGAGTAAAGGATGACTTCGGCGATCATACGGAAGTCTGGCGTCATCACGGCGACAGGGCGGAAGAGAATCTTGAGGTTGTCAGGCAGCTCCGTGCGACCCGCGTAGCCGGGATTCATCGTGATAAAGACACCATACGTCGCTCTCACACGCACGTCCGGCGTGCCCTGGAAGTTGAATGACTCCTTGCCGCTCTGCAGGGCCAGCTTAATCTCGAGTAGCTGAGAAGCAATCACAGACAGCACCTCAATATTAATACGGTTGAACTCATCGAGACACGTCCACGCGCCGGTTTGAATGAGACCAGAGAAGAGCTTCTCCATCATCTTGTATGTCACACCGTCCGAGCAGTTGTACACAATACACTGGCGAGCCAAGTTTTTGGCGAGATCCTTGACCGTTTCCGTTTTGCCAGTGCCGGCCGGACCAGACGGGGATGCACCAAGGCACAGCTTGAGTGCGCCAGTGACGGTCATGTAAATGCGGTCCGTCAGCGGCGTGATGACGAGACGGCCTTGCGCACCGAGGTACTCGTACCCGTAGACGAAGCGTGAGTTGTTCTGGCGAATAAATATATTGCCAGAACCATCCTCGTCCTTCTCCCAGTACGCACGGAGCTGCTTCTGCCAGCCAAAGTCGCCGCTCTCGCAGACTTTGTTGTCACACATCTCGTCGACCAGGTCGCGGCCGTGCACGTCAATGGTAATGAGTGTGGAGAGGAGAATGCGCTGCAGCTTGGACAGGCTGCGCGAGGTGAGGCCGGCAAGGTCTTGCAAGGCGCGGTAGTTGTCGTCACGCAGGTCTCGCATGCGCTTCTCCGAGTCGGGCTTGTCGAGGGCATCCTCCACACTGCGCGTCCAAAGCAGCTGCTCCATAATCAGCACTAGCATGACAGGGTGCTGGAACATCCACTCCGTCCGGTCGCCGCGCGCTTCGTAGTCCTCCAAGCATGTCTGCGCATGCTTACGCAGTGTGGAGAACATCTCACGCTCGAGCATGTCCATCCACGTCTCGACAGCACCACGCGCCTTGACAGTCTTGTTCACCAGCTCCACCTTCTCGCCTTCCATGGACACGAGGTGGGTAATGTCATTGTTCTCAGAGAAGTTGAGGGTCTTGATACCGTCGAACATTTTCAGCATGTGCGGCATCATCAGCTCCGGCGTCTTGACCTTGGCCAGAATATCCAACAGATCGTCGTTGCTGAGGAAGTAGAAGCGAGGAAAGGCGCAGCGCTTCTCCTCGAGTTTCTTGTCGATGCTCGACAGGACCTTTTCGAGCTCCTTGATATAGTTCTCCAGTTCTGCCCTGAGGAATTTACCTGTTGGCGGCTCCGTCGAGTCGAAGGACGGCGGGTTGATGAGCAGCGCACGGTACGCGGTGGGGAGGTCGTGGGCCTTGCGCATCAGGTCGCGGTAGAAGCGGTCCACCTTCTCGAAACGCTTGGCGTCGTCCTTCCACTGGCTACGGATCTCAGATGAAGAGAAGATGTTCTCCAGGTAAATCCACGTTCGCTGCAGCTCGACCCAGCGATCGAGAGTCTCCTGCATGTACTTGAGGCGGTTCTCCCAGCGATCGACCTGCACGCGCAGAACACCCTGGCAGAACTTGCTGGAGCCAATGGTGGAGATGGCGATGCTGGAGTCATCCAGCAAGGCGGTGACGTCCTCGACAGAGGAGCCGACGATTGTATATAGGTCCTTGATGTCCTTGTGGTTGTGGAATAGGAACTCCATTGCAGGTTTCGGGCCGCCACCGTTCCAGAGGGCATTCACCTTGTCGATCTGCTGCTGCAGCTTGTCCTCCTCCGTTGCAGCGGCGCTGATGGCGATAACCTCCTCTGCGTAGTTGAGAATGTGGTGCCCAAGAAGTAGCGAGACGGTGGCCTGGTTGCCCCAGTCCGCGAGCGCCTTGGTCGTTCCCGTGTTGGCGTCTTCGATTGGCCCGATGACTGCAGAGATCTTGGCGTGGTGATCCGGCTTCAGTTTCGGGTTCTTCATGGCCGTCAGGACTGGCAGCAGATGACGCCACTCCTCAACCTTGCTCTTCAGTCGTGGCACCGCCGCGTTGTTGGGGAGTTTGGAGGACACCTGCTTCACAGTGGCGGTGTACTTCTGGATGGTGTCCTGAAGCTGCGGCATGTCGAGCTGGTCGAAGGGCACCTGGCTCGTCGCCTCGACGAACACATCCCAGTCGCGAATGCCCGTCCAGAGACGAGTCTTAATACTTACATCGTTCAACATGTCCACCATCGTGTCCACCGTCGTCTCCTCCGCCCCCATCTCGAGTTGAAAGCGGCGCAGCTCCTTCTCGCGCGCGGCGATCGCCTCGGCCTCCTCTTGCAGCTTTGAGATATACACAATCACTTCCTCAACCGGCGCCTCACCCGATGTGACGATGGGCTGGCCAGCCTTGTCGTAGACGGTTTCAATGCTACGACGCAAGTGTTCCATTTGCTCCTCGACGTTACGCGTGAAGTGGCGCTGCTGCGCCTCCTTGGAGTCATCGAACGACTGCATGAGTGTGCGCAGCTTCTCGAACTGTGGACGAGTGCCGCTGCGAAACGTTTCCTCGTCCTCTTCGCTTAACGCGATCTTCTCCTCTTGCATGAGCACGAAGAGTTCACGGATGAAGTCGTACGAGGCGGCCACGCCGTCAAAGTGCGACTCCAAATCTTTGTGGAACTCCAAGTACTCCACGTAGTGCTCGACCGTCTTTGGCAGGGCGGCGAGATACGTCGTATGCTTGAGCAGCTCCGCCAAGAGTTTTTCGTTGCGCTCATGTGCGATGACAGGGATGACCTTGTGGAACGCCTCGAGGCAGTTGACCGGACTCGGTGTGAAAAAGTCGCGCAGCTCCTCGGTGCGCACGGTCATGCGTGCCTCGTCCTTTGCATTCGGGATTTTAGAGATGTGCTCCATCTGACTCTTGTACATGGCAAGCCGTTCGCGGAAGAAGTCGAGCGACTCCTCGCGGCGCACGATGGCGTCTGTGTCAAGCTGCGTGTTACGCACGTACATGTCGCGGAACACGTCGAAGGCGCGTACGTAGAGCGTCACGTCGGCGTACGCCTTGCTCACGCTGGTGCGGATGGACGCCATGCTGGCCTGGTACGGCTTCTCGGACGTTACCATTTCCGCCACATCGATTGTGCCACCTGCCTCAGGCTCGTTGCTGTCCTCGGCCTGCGACGTGTACACCTTGAAGGAGTCCATCGACACCAGCCGCGGTACCCCACTCACTGTGCGAAGGTAGTCGCGGAGCATGTCCTCGAGGGCCTCAGAGACCTGCGTGTACGAGGGCACCACCTCCACCACCGACTCGTCTTCGTTGTACACAATATCGACGGACAGAATGGGGCCCGTGTACGGCACATCACTGCAGCCGTCCACCTTCTTATCCCGCCCTTTCGTCCCTGCCGCGCCATCGGCTTTTGACTTGCTGGCCGGTGCGGTGTGGCCGCTGCGACCGGAGGACTGCGTGCCAGCGAGCGCCTGCGAGGCCGCTGTGGCGGCGGCACCCTCGGCGTTTGTGGTCGCCGCCGAGGCAGGTGGGTACTGCCAATCCCGCTGCACGCGTTCGAGCGAGCGGGTGGCGAGCTGTGTGAGGGCGGTCACGATGTAGTAGTCGCACAGACGAATAAACGCCGTCAGACGCTTGCACGTGGCCTTGCGCTGCGTCACCTCAATATAGGACGGCTGCTGCTGCGTGCCGAGCTCACGGATGTCAACGATCTTTTTCTTCCGCTTGTCCTCCTCCTCTTTGTGAAGGACATTCGCCCTCTCACGCTCGAGCTGAGCCGCGAGCATTGCCGCCTTGCACGCCTGCTCCACCTGGTCGCGGATGGCGCGCATCATCTTCTCCAGGCGGGTGCGCTGCAACTGTAGATGGTCGCTGAGCGTCGCGCAGTACCCGTCGAGCGTGCGCGTCTCGGTCGTCGAAGTGTACAGGCAGTTGCTGTGGACAAACTCCAGACAGATGCGGTGCACGTTCTGCAGGGTCGCGCCGAGGTTCGGGTGGACGTGGAAGAGGTGGCTAGAGAGGAAGTTGCGGCTGTTGGTGATAGCGTGCTTGCGGACAAGGCCGCGCCACAGCAGGAAGCCGCGCCATCGCTTGTAGTCCTGAAACATGGGGAGCTGGCTGACCTGATCGAAAGCCTTGCACTCGCGCTCCCACGTTGGTAGCTCAATGAATTGGGCGACGCCGTTGCAGAAGTGCGTGACACCCGCCGCAGAGACAGTGTAGTAGTTGTCTGGGTTTATGTCCTTGTGGGCGACAACGTGGAGGTCGTATGGGTTGAAGGGATCGCGAATACCTCTGGGACGTGCGACCATGTACGCGAACTCATTCGGTGCGTTGGAGGAGGACTTGACGAAGCGAGGAATGCGACTTGCGGACGATGAGCTGGCGGCGCCAAGGGACTCGGTCGCATCCAATGGCAACCCCTCCGCAGCTGCAGCTGCAATGGTGGTCGCAGTTGCCACAGAGGGGAGCGGCGCGAGCTTCGCGGGCGGAGCACGTGGCTTGCGCGAGAGAGGCATCACCTTGTGCTGGGCGGAGGCGGTGAAGGTGCGACGCAGGTCATCCTCCGTGTACTGGGGCTGCTCAAACAACTGAAGAGCGTTGGACACAGTGGTGATGCCACGGCTGGGTACGCCCGACTTCTCACTTGGACGCGCAGGGCCACTACGGCTCGGCGGAGCACTAGAGGCGTGTGCCTGCGAAGCCGAGGCTGACGCAGGTGGATGCGGACTGAGGCCGTTGGACTGCTTGGTAAGGCGGTTGGGAATGGCAACATTGGCGCCACTGCTCGTGCCGTCGGAGTAGAGTCGGTCTAATAGGGGATTGAGGCCCTGGTACGCGTCGGCAGCATCCTTCGCTACGTGCGCAGGGTTGCGATGGACCTTCGCCGTATCCACCACGGGTGGGCTCAAGTGACTCTCCTTGGCGCGCCCCTTCGACGTCGTGCTGGAACGCATGTTGCTGCTCGAGTCTTTTTTTTTTTGGGGGGGGGGGAGACGGGGCAGAAGAAAGAAACCACTCGAATAAGAGGAGGACGAAGAGAAGGCGCTACAAGTGTACGATGTCTTCGCTCCCTCTCTCTATATCTCTCTGTCGCGCCTTGATGCAGAGCTGTGGATTTCTCCGGTTGGTCTTGTTCTGGCCCTCTTTCCGGACGCGGTGAAAAAGAAGAGAAAACACACAAAAATCAGTATGCGGGCTGCTGTCGATTCCGGCAGAGACCAATTCACTAGGCGAAAACACAACGCCGTAAAAGAAAACGAGGAAAAGGAAAAAGGAAGACGGTGATGGGTGGGGAGCGAAGAAATGTGAGTTCAATGAGAACTCCAGGTGCGAGCGCTGAACGCACACAAAAAGTTGTCTGCTGTCTCACTCTGATTCGTTTTTTTTTTGTTGTTGTTTTTTTGTTGTTGTTGTGTTGTCTGCATTCCCGTCATGATAGACGAGTGTGTGTGTGTGTGTGTATCGCGTTACTTGCACACTGTCGTGTCAGAGGGCGATTCATTTTTTGATAGGTGATTGCTGTCTTCACGTCATGTACATGAGCGCGAGGGTAGGTGTAACGCTGAACACGTGGATCACACGCGCCACCTACACCACCACGTGCAGTGAAAAAAACAACAACGTAGGAATACGAGCGCGCGAGGACTCTGCCCACTTGCGAGGGCCGAATGCGGCGGAACAAATGAGCGAGAGATAGCGAGCGACTGCGAGGCGAGAAGAGGGGGAAAAAAAAAGTGCAGGGAGTGTAACGAATGAGCGTTATCGAATGACGGCGTTACGGATACATGAGCAGGCACGTCCATCGCGTCTTGCAAGGTTGGTCACTCACCGGCGGTGATCACGGGTGCCGTAGCGAAGAAGGCGACCAGCACATTCGTCTTTGTTACCCACGCCTCATCGATGATGTCCATGCGCTCGCCTTCCTCCGCGGTCTCGAAGGCCAGTTTCTCCGCTCGAAACGCGAACTGGATCGCATCACTGTACATGGATGGCGCGGGTGACATCGGCCCGGCCATGAGAAGCTTGTTCTCAGGATTCAGCGTGAGAATACCGCGCAGTAGGAGATCGCGCTGGACCTCGTAGCCCAGCTGCAGATTTCGGTACGTGATTTCTTCCTCGCTTTCTGTCTCCTGGCGCAACATATGAACACGCTGCCAGAGAGGCAGGGCGTCTTTCAGCGCGAGCTCGCGCGATGGCTCAATCAGCATGGGCTTCTGGCGCAGGCACGGGAACATAGCACGCTCAATGACGTCGCGCTGCGCGTTCTCCATGAGTCGCCGCACCTCTGCAATGGAGGAAAGCGCATAGGAGGCCTGCACATCGGCCACTGCCCCACGTAAGAGCAGATCGCTTGACACGGTGTAGCGTGAAAACGCAGGGAAGGACACCGCTGAGTCACGAAGGGCTTCCCGTTCCCGGGTTCGCCAAGCGTGGGAGACCATGGAACGCGTGGGCCCCGTGATGAGCGGCCCGCCTACCGGGCCTTCAGCGGTGGCTGTCACCGGCGGCGCGGACGCGTTGGGTCGAGACACCTCCTCGGAAGCCTCCGTGTATTCCAGGATGTTGCCCACCGTGTACAGACCGGAGGATTCGCAGAAAGGCGTTGGTGCGGCACAGGCCGTGGCGGCAGGGGAGATGCGTCCGCGCGATGTGTAGTGGTGGTGTTCTGTCTGGTAATCGCGCTTGGCCGCTGCATACTCGTCGAGCAAGCGGTTCTCAGCCTCTCGTGCGTTCAGCTCAGCCACGCTCATGTTCGACGCGTAGAGCTGACGCGCGACTTCGTACGGGGAGACTGCCATACTCGCGCGTGTGGGGCACACTCTGTACTTTGTGATACTTTTTGTTTTTGTTTTTTCGCCGCCTACTGGAGAGAGAGGTAGGAAGAGGAAGAAATTACGTCAGAGAATAAGTGAGTACCACGAGAGAGAGAGAGATACTACCGGACGGCAGACGCGTTCACGCACGCACGTCCACGACAGTGCAGTGGTTGGCAACGCATAGCAGGGAGAGGGGCGACACACCGGTTTTTGTTTTGTCTTTCGCTGAAATCCAATTTGCTGACAACGGACAATTCGACTACACGCTCAAGCGCGAGAACATTGCAAGAAACAAAACAAAAATGACGACTAGAGAGAGATACAGTGCACTAACAATGAGAACGTGAGAGACGCCTAAGATAGCGCGGCACGAGTGCGTGCTCATTCCATGTGTGCACCAGGTGTGTGGTACGGATCAACACGAGGATCGGCTTGTGGCGCAAATGGATTGTGAAGCGTGGGTGCTGGTATCCCCACAGGCGTCACAGTAGACTGTGTTGTGATCGGCTGTGCCGGTGCCTGTGCCGTCGCGCTGCTGCTGTTCGGTGCGGCAGCATCAGGATCGCCGTCGCGGTCCATCTTGGCTGATACCGCCCAGCTCACAAACTCATCAAATGTCAGCCGACCTGAACCATGGTCGTCAATCGACCGAAACGCCTCGCGAGGGTTCGGCAGCGGCAGACCCCACTCCTCAAGTCGCGGTGCCAGTGCGACCAACTCGTCCTCGTTCAGCAGGCGGTCGCCGGGTGTGTCACCCTGCTCAAACAGCGCAGACAGCTCAAAGTAGTCGTACAGATAGCACAGCATCAGCCGAAACTCAAGGAACTCAACGGGCTCCTCGTCACCGGCACCGCGGTCCTTCGTGCCCGTGGATTTCGCCTTGTTGAAAGCACGCTGGGTGGTGTCGCGCAGCCGCGTGGTGTACTGGTTCAGGTGCAGGATCGTCACCAGCCCATTGTAGACCTCCTTGACAGTCACACTGCCGCTGCCATCCTTGTCGAATCGCTGGAACAGCTTCAGACGCTGGTCTCTCTGCTCTGGTGTCTTATCGCGCGGCTAAAGTGCGCGCACGTGCGCAAACGCGTCCGTCGTCGACGCGGATTGTGAAGAGGCTCTCTCGATGGCGCGCTCACCAACTGGTGCTGCCGCTGTGGTACTGGGGGTGATGCCTGTACGCGCGTCGCCCGGTCGTGTGGTGGTGCTAGTGGTGGACTGAGCGAGGCGGCCAAGGCGGGCGACATCACCACTCGTGGCAGTGCGCACCCACGCGGCCACGGTGTCCCCCAGCAGCACTTCGACGCACTGAAGGAGGTAGTCATAAAAGTCATTGACGAAGGCGTTAGCGAGAGCGTGCAGAACGCTTTGTTCGGATTGGTCCATCGATGCGAGCAAGTCCGTGTCACGGCCGACAGCCTCAGCGATGAGGCGCACAAAGAGGACCAGCTCTGCCGCGCAGTGGAGTGCCAGGCCGGCGACAAGGCACTTGCGTACGGCGTTGAAGGCGGTGAGGGCCCCGTTCAGGGCGTACGCGAGCGGAAGCCAGGTGGTGAGCTGGAGTGGCACCGGCCGCAGTGCCTCAGCACCGTCAGGATTGGTAGCCGGCGGTGCCTGCCGCGGCGGCGAGGCGCTCACGATAGGGTGCGCGCTCCTGCCGGTGCTACTGCTGGGATCTGACAGAGTGAAGGTGATCATGGAGGCTTGAAAGGTCTGCACAGCCGTGGCCATGTGCCGCGAGAAGAGCGTCTTGATACGTTCAATCACTAAGTCAGACAAGGTTGCGCGAACATCGATGTGCGCTGCCATCGCCGCCGTGCAGCAGGTGGTGGTTTGCTCCAGCACCATCGCCAGTTCAGATCCGTTTGATATCTCTGGGAGCAGTCGCTCGCAGTCATGTAGAAGGCATTGCGACTGCTCACGGGCCCACTGGGACAGGGACGCAGATGCACAAGTGGAGGCACCGGTGGCCGCGTCGTCGAAGCAGGCGCCGTACTGCAGCACGGCCTCACACACATGTACCTTGTAGATGGAGAGGTGTCGCAACAGACACGCATACGGTGCGCCGGTGCCGTCCGCGTCTCGGCGCAGTGCCGCCAGGTAAACGCTGCGCTGTGCGAGAAAAATGGCCTTCAATGTCTCGGTGGGAAACCCCAGCCCCTGCGCGAACGCGATGATTTTGAAGGCGCCGTCGACCGTCAGCGGATCGGCGAGGCGTGGCAGTACGACAGCCTCAAGGCTCGACACCAGCGTCGACCACAGCGCCTCTCCAAGTGAAGCGAAGAAGGGATCGGTAGGCGAGGCGTAGGAGAGGACGTGCTCCATCACAACCATCGCCTCGTGGTACATGCTGTTCGCGATGCACTCGGCCACCAGCGACGGTGACTCCATCAGCGCTGTGATGCGTTGGTAGTTGGCCATCACCTCACTCACTACCTTGCGCTCGCGTGCCCAGAGTCGGCCCGCACGTGCGACACTCCGACTGCTGACGCGCAGCTTGACTAGTTGGTCCGTGAGACGTTGGGCCTCGAGGTGGGCATCGCCCGTGGCCACGACAAGACGCCGATTGAGAGCTTGCGACTGGGTCAGAACATCGAAATTCTCCACAGCCGTGTTGACAATCGCCCGTCGGACTTGGTCTTCCTCACTCTCGCTCATTGCAGTTCCCGAAACCGTGTTGATCGTTAACTTTTTTTTGTTTGAATTCCTCGCAAAGTAGAGAAGGCAAAAATGTGCCGAATAGCTCAGCGCGTTGCAACCAGAAGGAAATACCTGAAGCGGGACAGACTTGTGCGCAACAGAAGTAAAAAAAGGGGTATCAGAAGGAGGAGGACCACGGCTGAGAAATGGAAACGAGATGCACGGCGAGTCAAGCCTACGAGTGGGAGTATTCTCAAGGAGGGTTGGACCAGCTCGCGCGTTGAGGCGCTCAACCAACGCCCTATCGCTCACTTGGCATCTCAGATGCGATGAAACGAAGAGCGATCATACTGTCTGACAGCACCCGCACGAGCGATAGCACAAGCGTGGAAAGCGGGAGAGATGGGCCGAAGGGAGGGTTGCGCGTATCGAGGATGAGACTCGTCTGTGCTCCCTTCGGGTTGCTGTTGTTTTTTGTTGTTGTTCCTTGACTGGTATATGTTCCTTTTCCGTGTGTGCTATCTTGTTCCGATAGTTGTATGTATGTTTCGTTTCTTTTTGGCGGCCCTCATCCACTCTTTCCGGATCCTCCACATTTGTTTCTCCTTGCCCAATGTGTGCGAAAGAGCGACGACAAAAGCAGAGGCGGAAAAGAGTGGACGATTGACAATGCGAGTTGCAAAACGCTGACGCCGTGTTGCCTTGAAAACAAATCGTGAAAAGAAGAGAGAAAAATCGATAGGTTCGCGTACATGTTTGTACTGCACGTGTCAGATCGGGCAGACACCAACGTGTGTCTGAGTATCCGGAGCTAATACGAAGTGCTGTTTCCCGGTAATCTTTTGATGTTCTTGACGGGGTTCACTCTTCCCAGTGTGTGTTCTTCTTTTGCTGCGACTCCAAGAAAAATAAAAAAAAGAGAGAAGAAGGAGTTTTCGCATTTTGAGAGCAGTTCCACGGATGAGAAAATGAACACCGTTATTTCAAACGGCTGTGGCTGCGGCGGTCGCACTGAAAGATACGAAGAGTGGGGTGCGACACGGCAATGCCAAAAGCTAAGAGCACGCAACACGAGGCACACGAGACGTTTTTTTTTTTCCATTTATAAAGTCGGGCGAATGCCCTGTGTCCACGCGCAGCTGTGGAACTCGTCGGAGCCGGCATTGCCATCACTTACTGCGTGTCTTAGCTTCGGAGCGTTGCGGGAAGCGATGGGTATGTGTTACGGGGAGAGAGGGGGAGGAGTGCGAAAAAAGTAGAAAGGAAACGGTAAAAGAAAAGAAAAAAAAAAAAAGAGAGGATTAGGTGTGCTGTGAGCACGCTCAGAAGTAGATATGAAAAGAAGAGTGTAAAAAGAGTGCAAAGGAAAAAACAAAGCGAGATAGCGCGGCTATTTGTTCCTTTTCAGAACGAAAGCACGACAAGAGGCGAACGCAACCTGCTGAACACCAGAAGAGCACGAGAGAAACACAGGAAGCACACCGAAAGCGATGGAGCTGGAAGCCCTTCACGCATGATTCTGTCGTCGGCTCCCCGCTTTCTCTTCGTGCTCTGTGCGAATTAGGTGCAGTATGTTTTTCTTTTTACTTTTCTTTTTCTTTTTCATGACGGCATCAGGTGTCGCACGCTACACGTGTCGTGCCTCATTTTTTCCCGGTGTGTCGTGCGATCGTCCCGTTGCAGTTCTTTTTCCCCCTCTTCTTCCATCTCGTGGTTTGGGGGGTATTTTCAGATGAAGCCGAGGCCCCGCATGGCGTCCGCCACCTTGACGAAGCCAGCGATGTTGGCGCCGTTGACGTAGTTCACCTTGCCGTTGTCCTCACCGTACTCCACGCACGAGTCGTGGATGCTGTTCATGATCTCCTGCAGACGAGCGTTCAGCTCCTCACGCGTCCAGGAAAGGTGAGCGTGGTTCTGCGAAATCTCAAGACCGGAAATGGCGACACCACCGGCATTGGAGGCCTTGCCTGGCGCGAAGGACACGCCAGCCGCTAGAAGCTTCTTAGTGGCCTCGGCCGTGGTGGGCATGTTCGCACCCTCCGCAACGAGCTTCACGCCGTTGGCGATCAAGGCGTCGGCGTCGGCTCCATCCAGCTCGTTCTGCGTTGCGCACGGCAGAGCCACATCCGCCTTCACAACCCACGGGCGCTTGCCAGCGTGGTACTCGGCGCCGGTCCGCTTGGCGTACACGGAGAGGTCCGCGCGCTCCTCGCCCTTGATCTTCATCAAGACAGCCAGGCGCTCAGGGGTGAAGCCGTCAGGGTGATACACGTAGCCCGTGGAGTCGGATGCTGCCAACACGGTGGCGCCGTACTCCATGGCCTTCTCAATGGCGTACTGGGCGACGTTGCCAGAGCCAGAGACCACGACCGTCTTGCCCTTGAGGCTGTCGCTCTTGCGATTGAGCATCGCCTCGACAAAGTAGATGAGACCGTAGCCCGTGGCCTCGGGGCGAATCTCGCTACCCTGGAAGGCCAAGCCCTTGCCGGTAAAGGCGGACTGGTTGGTGTTGGTGAGCTTCCAGAACATGCCGTTCATGTAGCCGACCTCGCGACTGCCTACACCGATATCACCAGCGGGGATATCCGTTTCCGCGCCAATGTGACGGAAGAGCTCGGCGACGAGCGACTGGCAGAAGCGCATCACCTCCATGTCGCTCTTGCCCTTGGGGTCAAAGTCGGAGCCACCCTTGCCGCCGCCCATGGGCAGCGTCGTGAGAGAGTTCTTGAACGTCTGCTCGAAGCCGAGGAACTTAAGGATGGACAGGTTCACGGAAGGGTGGAAGCGCATGCCGCCCTTGTAGGGGCCAATCGCCGAGTTGAACTGCACACGCCACGCGCGGTTCACCTTGACGTTGCCCTTGTCGTCCATCCACGTCACACGGAACTGAATGACGCGCTCGGGCTCCACAATACGCTCCAGCAGGCCAGCATCGGCGTATTTGGGGTTCTTCTCGAGGAAGGGCCAAAGGGACTCCATAACCTCCCGCACAGCCTGCTCGTACTCGGGCTGATCGGGGTCGCGGGTGCGGATGCACTGGCAGATGAAATCGTCCACGGTAGCGTACTTCATGCTGGCAGGTACAGAGGGACCGGGTAGGGGGAGAAGGGTTACGAAATGAAGGTGCAAACGGAGAGTATGTTGAGTTGCTGAATCGGTTAGGTCTGAGGTGGAGAACGAAGAAAAAAAAACAAGGAAAAGAGGATTGGGAGGTTGGGCAAGTGAAGGGCGCGTCATGATGATGAACGAAGAACGGTAAACGTTAGTCTTCGCGCCTGTAACAGCGCGCTCAAAAGGCGGAGTGATTTGATGGATACTGGTTGACAGAGTCAAATCACGCATCATCGTCTTGCTGTTTGTCTTCACATCAGTGGTAGCTCAGATCGATGCAGATGAATGCGTGAAGGGGTAATGGTCGCTTTCTTTGTATGTGCTGTTGCTGCTGTATGGATGCTTGCTGTCCTACTCGTCCTCAGCCCACACGTCTTTTTCCGCATTTCTCACTACACCGAGGCACGATGGGAGAAGGAAAAAAAGAAACCGAACGTGGTGGATAGGCGCTGCCGGGACTCTATGATTATCTAACAGACGCGCGAGCGATACAATCGACTCTCTGCCGATCTCACGCACAGTGTGTCGTCTAAGCGACCCCGCTTGTCGTCAGTGCAGTCTTTTCGCGGCTGGTCAGCTGCCGCCGCTGTAGCATGCCGTACACTGCAGGTGCCGCACGTCTACGGCGACACCAAAAGGCGATCAGTAGCGTACCCGCGATGAGCAAAAACAGCGCAACGGAGGCAAAAATGATGGCCACGTCGCCTTCGCTCCGTCGGATCTCGCCAATACACGTGTGACCCTCGACATCACACCACGAAAGGGATGACGACGCCGCGGAATCTGCGCTCATCGTTCCGCTTGTGTGTACTACGCGTAGATGTCTCCACGCTACGCAGAGGTTCACCTTGTTGATGATTTCTTCTTTTAAATGCGCTACACTTGTATTCCTGCCTTTGCTTGATCGCACAGCGCACAAGCCAAGGTCAAAAGAACAAGAAGTGGTGTGAGGAGAAAGGAAGAAGAGCGTCACAGACGAGAGGCGGAAAGAAAAAAAATCATGAGTGGCATGGTGTCGGTGCGCGCTCCTTCGATTGGAAACGCAGGCCGCCAACAGCACACCCGCCATATGGGGCTCTTCACATTCGGGGTTCCCTCCCAAGGATTAGACAACGAACAAGGCATTTCCTACCTTTGATCGCCGTTGCGACTGTGACTGCAGTTTCGGATGTTGTTTTCAACGTTTCTTTTTTTTTTTTTTTGGTAGTGATTGAGGAGTTAGGGAGACGTCGCTCCTTCCTCGCCTAGCCGCTCTCGGTGCCTATAAACAAGAGAATGACAGCACATCCGCACACAAGATGCGGCAGGATGAGCTGCACAAGAGAAATTATCGGCTACGTTGGTCGTTTATCGGGCAGACCACGATGTACATAAACGGCAGCGCACACGCACAGATAGCGAGACAGAGAGAGGCTCGGTATAGCGTGCGGGTGCGCTGTTTGGACGAACGCTGGGACGTCACGGCGTACGCACGCAACGGCGCTACGTGTTGGGCACACCGCGAACGAGAGGTGTTTCGACAGTATCCGCAGTGACTCGGACTTCCATGACTTGACCAAGCGGACCTTTTTGGTGTGCCGTTAGCTTTGTTTCCTCCTTGAGGGGGACTAAGTGAAATCCGGTCGGAGTGTCAAACGGGCCAGATGGTGGGTTGTCAACGACCTTCACTCCCCTCATAAAGAAGACATCACCCACGAAGACGAACGACGCTGTGTACGCCCACTCATCGTAAAAGTTGATGCGAATTTCTTCGGTCTCTGTGGCGGGTATTGTTGGCGAGCGGGGAATGGCCATGCAGATGGTCATGACCTTGCCCGGGACGTATTCGCGATCGCGCGTGGGAATGATGCGGGTGATGACGCCGCGCACTGTGCAGAACCGTTCAGTGGTTCCGCGCGGGAGTGCTTTCAGCGACGCGAAGGTCTCGTAATAATCCTCCATCGGGCTGGGAGGGCGAACGTATGCTTGTCAGTTTGCACGGCTGACGAATCGCACGAAAGCAGAAAAAAAAAAAAACGTGTCCTGGTCTCGCAGGTACACAGATAATGTCAGGTTTGTAAAAACAGTGATCACGGTAGTGCGAAGAAAATGAAGAGGAAGCACTGAATGGGTACGTGCGTGCGAGGAGCAGCCCTTGGAACGAGGATAGACTACACACTGTGAAGGAAAAGACAAGACAGGCGAATGCGGGACAACACAGGCGAATGCGGGACAACACGCAGAGAGACTGAGAGAGGAGTGAAGCACGACACACGCTTGAAAAACGCGCCTGCACCACCCCATCGCCTCCGCATACTCGCTGTTGTGAACACAGCGGCTATGACAAAGCGGGCGCGGGGAAAGCAAAGCGCTGAGCAATCAGCAAACGAAGAAGTCGTACACCGAGGGAGTGGCAGATGGGGGAGAGTGGTTCGCCCCCAGACCCTCTTCTCAGGGAGGGCCTCACCAGGCCTGGGCCATTCGTCATACCTTCTTGTTACCATTGGTAGGTTCAGGTGCGCTCACAAGGGGGGGGAGAACAGTGGCGTTCGAACAACAGGAGCGTGTTCTGTCGGGCGAGACTGATTCAAAACACAGAAAACACATATGCAGTTGAACAAGTGTACAACAGCCCAACAGTAGAGGAGGGGAAAAAACATTTTGCTAGAGCGATAGAAAGAAAGACGGCGCGACTTAATTAAAACGTCACGGGTGACAGAGAACTCTCATCGAGGAAGCCCCTGCCTTCTTCTTGTTGTTGTTGTTTTTTTCGCATCACCCGAGAACGAGGTTGGTGACAGGCAGCATCCACGTCACACAGCAAAGCGAAAAGAAGACGGTCACGACGGTACCGCAAAAAAGAAAATCCTTGGCCTGCAAGTACGGACGGCCTTTTTCGTCTTCCGCGAGTAAGGAGTTCACGTTGGGGAAGGAGCTGATGGGGAACGCCATGGCACCAGAGCACATGAGCGCCGAGAGCATAACCAGCAGCTGCGGCGTCACGGCAAAGAAGCCTTCGCTAGGAGGCAACAAGAACCCAATCTTGACGATGATAGGCAGCATGATCATGGCGGCGACCGTGTGCGAGACAAAGGTCGTCACGAGGCCCACGACGCCAATGATGACGAGAAGCGTCAGGTACGGCGGGGAGGAAGCCAGAGTGTCCTTCATTGAGAAGGTCACGATGTCCAGCATTTCCGAGTCGTGCGCGCACAGACCGAGCATGTTACCGCCTGCCAGAAGGAACAGGAGATGCCAAGAGAGGGTGTTGAAGTCTTCCTTGGAGAGAATACCAATGCCGAAGAACACAACAATGGGAATGAGCGCGACGATGCCCGTGTCACCAAAGAAGATGTCCGTCGGCAGGACCCACAGCACCACCGTCACGAGAGAGACAACCACCACAACGACACGGTCCGCAGTGGACACCTTGCGAACCGCCTCTTGGTTGACGACCTGCAGCGGAATGTACGGCACCTCCTTGAACGGCTTCCAGACGAGCAGCACGACGGCCCACGCCGCGACCACTGAGAGCAGCGTGACTGGGAGTGCCACACCGACCCACGCTGCGAAAGACACGTTATGAAAGCCAAGAGACGAGATGGCGACCGCGTTCTGCGGGGAGGCGATGGGGGAGAGCATACCACCGAGGTTGCAGGCAAAGGCTAGACCCAGCAGAATGCCTTGAGGGGCGGTGGTCCCCTCCGGCAGTTCCCACAACGTACGCTGGATGACACCGAGCACCAACAGTGGTGCCGCGACGTTGGACACGAATGCGCACAACACACAGCTCGCCAACATGACACCAAGCAAGTACAAATTCGGACGATGTGCCGTCAGGCGGTGGAGAGCGCTCGCCGCATACATCTCCAGGTTCGTGCGGGCGAGCGCCTTGCCAATGGTGAGGCCTCCCATCACCAAAATTTGTACGTGGTTGAACACCTTCCCCAGAATCACGTGTGATGCGACGGTCACGGTCGCGGTCTGCCTTGTATTAGGGTCCTTCACAATGTGCAGGGGTACCGCAAAGAGTGGAATGAGCATGGCCGTGCAGAAGAAGGGAATGGCCTCGGTAATCCACATAACCACCACCAGTACGAATAGAGCCAGACAGTTGTGCGCAGGTGGGTGGTCACTGAGAACAGGCAGGTTCATCGTCACAATGAACAGGAAAACGGCAATAAACACGTAGCGCCACTTGGCATGCCAGGCCTGGTGAAGGGCGACCGACGCGTACGGGTCGAGGGACTCCTGGAACTTGCGCTCGAACTGTGCCGCCACGCTGGACATCATGTTATGCAGCCGTGGCATGAGCGCTGTCAACCGCGAGCGGCTCAGTTCGGCCTCAATAGCCACGGTGAAGTCGGGCTCACTCTTCCGGTGCTTCTTGAGCTTCTTGGCGGATTTACGAATGGCCTCGACGTTGAGCTCTGCAAAGTGCTGAAGCTGATGTGCGTTGGAGTACCACTCGTAGAAGAGCGCGCGAGGCGTGTTTGTCTCGGCGTTGCGCCTGGCGACCTGCGAGTCACCAATGACGGTGAGAAAGATATTCTTGAAGAAGTCCCAAACACCCTTGTTTGGCTGTTCGGTGCCGACCTCAGAGGGCGCGGCAGTTTCGTACATTGAGCTCTCGCCGGCGGTAAGCAAACCGGTATCCTCGCTCGGCGTTTTGGCCGCACGGGCGCGCAGGCGTCGACGGTGGAACTTGCTTGACATCTTCGGCAGGGGGCCTGGCTGGTCGGGGTCGAGCGCGAGCAGCTGATCCTCGCCTTGCTGCAGTTCATCTAGGAGATCCTGAAAGAGGCCCTCGGCCTTCTGGAGTTCTTCTCGGATGATTTTGAACAGCTCATTGTAGAACTCGTTGCCTCGTAGCTCAGAGGCTTGAATGAACTGCTTGAGACGCTTGTAATTGATGTAGTAGTCCGCCCACTCGGGCACAATCTCATCTTGCAAACGCTTACCGAACTTCATCGCGCGTCCCTATTTTTTTTTCTTCTTCTTCCACGAAGCGACGGCACCGGCAGGGCGAATATCAAGGGGTGTGTGGGGGCGAATATGAAAGGTAGAGACAGCGGGAAGCGAGCGTCTTGATGAGGTTGAGCACGGTGCAGAGCGACCGGAAGAACCCAACAGAAAAGGACGAAAGTGAGCGATGACCCACTCGCGAGAGCGAAGAGAGGGATGACACAATGGAATGGATATAGTAAGCGCACAACTACGCAAAGCTCGCAACTCTGAATTCAGTGGATCAAACACGCAAGCGTGAGCAGATGGACAGTAAATAAGAAAGACAGAATATGAGAGAAGAAGAGGAAGGCGGAGGACGGAAAGACAATACCAGGTGCTGTGAAATGCGTGATGGGGAGTCAAGGAGGCGGAAAGGAAGCACGAGGTACGCACGGTTTCGCCTACCGGGTACACATCCACGACGGAGAGCAGGCTGCCGTTCTCGAGTTGACTTCGCTGGTGGTTGTTTTCTTTCGATTGTGAGTGTGCCGCAGTGCCGCGCGAGTGCTCGTCAAAGCAAGGGGAAGGTGCACATGCATATGCGGCTCATCTAGGCGATGAGCGCGTGAGCAGGGGGAAAAAAAAGTGCGATAATCCCGTCGTGGTCGGCATGTGGAGATCTCGGTTAGGGAGGAAGCCTTCTGCTGTGCGCTACCGGCGACTACCAGAGTTCATCCATGCGGAAAAGTTGTGCTTTGCGCTCTTCGTCCTGCGCGTTGGCATCAGGCTCGTGTTGAAGCTGCGAAAAGTACACGACCGGCCTACCCGTGAAAACCTCAAGCCACGTGAGCCACAGCGTACGCGCGCCGTGGTTTTTTGCCACCAACTCGTAGGTGGAAACGGAGGCACGTGGCCGCAGCACGGCTGTGGCGCTGCTCATCTGCGCTGATCCCGTCGACGACTTCTCGCCGCGGTCGCACTCAACGAAGAAGTTGGTGCCGCTCTCTGGGTCGTCGGCAAACGCGCTGATCGAGGAGATTGGTGCCGAGAATTTCTTCACGCCCTTCCATCGCTGGCGCGTCGAGGTGCGGTGCATCACAAGGTAGTCGTGGTGTCCGCGGCCCTTCTTCTCTAGGGTGAGGCGGTGAAGCTGACCGACCTCACCGATGCGGCTCACTTTAATGAGGCCACCACCCGGAGGGGTCTTAGAATCAAAAACGGCGTCCGCATCAACTGGGGACTCGTCCATCAGTGCCTCCTCGCCGCTGCCAGCAGACAGAAAAAACTCCACATACTTGTCGATAGCCTCTCGCGATGGTGGCACAATGGGAGTGGTGAACACGGCGCGCTGTGTGGCATCATCGCGCTGTGTCCGGTCCATGCCTGTGCGGATAGAGTCTACGAGCAGCCCGACGTAGGCGTCGTGACAGAAGCCGAGCCACTCGTCCCTGTTCGCTGTGCTGACGAATCGAATACTAATGCGCGTGAAGGGCCGCCGACTGACACTGGTGGCACCGCCATTGCTGCCCGTCTTGTGGGGGCGATGCGGACGCTTCGCACATTCGCCGTCGCGCCGGGATACCTTGAATGTTAGGAGGAGGCCGATGTCACCGTACGCACGGATAAGGTTGCTCAGAAGCTCGCCTTTTCGTGTTGGCGCAGGCGCAAAGCCGAGTGAGCTACTCGCGCCTGGAGCAGACCGTGGGGCACCCAACGCGTGACGCGAGTCTGCCGTGCTGCTGCCTGGTGTCTGCGTAAAAACAACCGTTTCATTTTCAATCACGGAGTCGCTGACAACGTCCACCAAGGTCGACAGTCGCGCACGGAAGGTCATCCTGGGGGGATTTGTCGTGGTGTACACGCTGAAGTACAGGCCTTCCACGGTCTCCTCGATTTTGAGCTGCGACTCCTGAAAAGACGGGTTGATGCGCGTGGTCAGGAAAGAGGCCAATTTGCGCACTTTTTGAGCGAAAGCGCGGTGCCTCCTTCGCTTGAGCGTGGGCGTGCGCTTCGGTAAGTCGTCACAATCGAAAAGCTTGTCTGGTAGCTCATCCATGCGGACAGCAGCGTGCGCATCTAAGCGGATCAGCTTCTCCTCCGTCTCCTCGTGGTGCGGTGTGTCGGCCATGTTAGACGTGTTGGACGGTTGCGATGGGTGGCCCAGAGTCGGGCGGGAGGGTGGTGAGAACGAAGAGGTCGGCGTCGCACCGCCACGTGCCGCCGAGGGACTTCGGCTGCGGAGCATACGTCTGTGTCCAGGAAAAGCAGGAAAATGACAAAGAACGGCGAAAAGAAAAAAAAAAGAGACAGAGGCTAAGGAGGAAGAAGAGACAGAGATGACGAGAGGAATAGTGTGCACTTGCTTTGTACGAAAAGGAAGAAAGGTAAAGGCGACGGGACGAAAGGAGGTGTGTGTGTCTCGTACCTTTTTCACTGAATGACTTACACGCCGCACGCGCCGGCATGCACTAAAACGCGTGTTCGCTGCATCCACGTCACCCTCACACAATGTGGTGTGCGTCGCCCAGAGAGACGTTGTGTCCATAGGTGTGCTCATACCTGTGCGGGAGCGAGGGGCCCCTGCGAGTGTGAGCAGTGCAAAGAAACGAACACACACCCACACACACAAAACGGTCAACTAGGCTCCTCTCGCATACCGTGTGAGGTCTTTGTACCGGGGCATGTGTGCTGAGTACGCCCCTTGGGCTATTTTGTACTTGGTCATCAGAACAGCAAGGTACGAAAACAGAAACAAGTAAGCGCGACAACGAATGAAGAAGAGGTGCTGTCAACGCCATAGCAAGAGGGAGAAGATGTTGGCCCTAAAACACATGAGCAAAAACAGCGGAACGCAACAAAAGTACAAACGGAGGTCGAGAGCCTGAAAAAGAAAAACGAAGGAATGAACGCCGGCATAGAATCACCCGCGCACGCCCATTGTTCTACTTCCTCGCGCGTTGAGAGCAGCGACAACAATGGTAGTCAAGGCCCAGTTCGTGCGCGCGACTACGTCTCAACCACAGACGACGTTCTTGAAGAGCCGTATGGGTTGTGTCGCCATACCAGACCGGACGGTGTCGAGCTAAACGAGCGCGCCATCGTCGGCGACATTGCCATCGGTACCGCGCTATCCGGTCCAGTAGGCGCTGTAGCAGCCAATGCGAGTGGATCAAAACGGATCGGTGGTGTGCCGCCGGCCATCGCACTGGAGCTCAGCGGAACGTTGACGAATGGTCGTTGCGCGCCGTTGGTGTTGAGAGGTGTGTGCTCACCCCCGAAAAGCGGCATGCCAGGCGTGCCTCCGCTACTGCTGGACATGAGACCAGTGATGTAGCCGGTGGTGCTCTCCGTCTGCGGGATCTGGACCGGTGCAGGCCGCACTGGGGGCACTGGGGGCTGCGAAGCCCGTCCCTCCGAAAGCGCAGCCGGGAGCAGTTCGCGACACAAGTGAACAAAGTTGCATTTGTCCTCAAAGCGACAGCACGGTGTGCCGTCCGTACCAGCGTGAAGGCGACAAAGAGACGAAAGCGGCACAACGAGCTCCGCGCCGACCCACGGCTGAGAGCTCACACTTTGAGCCACCGCGAGAGCGCGCAGGCCGTTCGTCACACACAAGTCTGACAAGCCGACGCGATGGACGATGTCGCCTTCCTCATTCTTGAGTGAAATGACGACAGCTGCTGGGATGCCTGTTTCATCACTCCGTGCGCCGTGACGCTTACAGCACGTCGGCTCCGCCAAGGCGTTCGCGCGTAGCTGCATGACGACGTTGCGATCAGCGTGCGCCTGATAACAGTTGGAGCCCTGTCGGCAGCGCCCTTCGAGAAATATACGGCACAGGGACGGGACGCCCTCACGGTGCATGGCTCTTGTGTCTTGCATCGCCTCCATCGGGACAAACAACGTTTTGCTACCGGGGTCGATGACGGCGAAGGTGCCAGGGGGTACCGCACCGACACTAAGCACAGTCTGCGGTGCGGCACCACGGCCTTGTTTTTTCCCCCGCCTGCCGTGACCGGGGTGCATCGGGAGCAAATTGAAAAAAAATAAATAAATAAAAGTGATCAATGAGCGGCCTGCGGAGAATTTCCACTTACTGAGCGATCTCACCGATAACGAACGGAAAGCCGAAAAGAATAAGAAGAAACAGATGCAGGCTCCGGTTTTAGGGGGGAGAAAAAAAGTGATGAATAGGAGGAGAGGCCGAAATTTATTTTCAAGAAAAGCGAAGCCGTCCAAGAAGAACTTGTGGTTTCAACAACTTTTTGAGGATCGGCACACAAAAAGCTGGTAGGTGAAACGAGGTAGGAAAATTAGAGCAAGAAGGCGAGAGCGCCGCACGGACGGATATTCCCTCCTTCTTTGCTTCGAAACGAACCGACTCTCGCTTGAGATGGTGTAGAAGTCAAAGTAAGGAGGGCCCTAGTAGTGTGGTGCTGAAGCTGCAAGAAACGCACACGCTCAACAACAACAGGGGGAAACAGATATGTGTTCTTATCTGGAAAAAATTGATAGTGTTTAAACAGCAAAGATGCGACAAATGAAAACAGATGAGATGGATACCTTGCTTATCAAGGGAACACACTGATTAAACTTTTTTTATTATTTCCCTTTTTGTGCGCGAAGGGATGAAAATGTACGCTCTTTTAGCGAATCACGCGAGCAGTGAAGCGGGACGCGTTATTGTCAGTGAAAGAGGAGGAGACAGAGAAGTAGGAAGATCAAGCGGTCATCGTCGACGTGTGTGCTCCGATGAACACACGCACGGGCCCTTATTGTACGCCACGCCGCACACCGACATGCGCTTGAGTGGGTTTGTACGTGTGCTTGCGAATGAATACGCTTCAACATTTTGCCCTCGCTGTCTTTCCACGGAAATCTCGCAGCCATGCTGTGAACTGTAAGAGGACGTTGAGGGAGGCTAGTCCGCGATTCGCATATATTTGAGGCCACATACTACCTGACCCTCCCCCCCACCCTCCTCTTCTTTTGTTTGTTTGTTTGTTTGTTTGTTTTTGTGCGTTATGTGGACCTACTGTCCACACATATTGGGATTGTCCAGCGTCCTGTGTTGAATGCTGAGCTGCCAACCCACAAAGCCTCACTTAGTTTCGGCGGGTACCAGCATCTGCATCAGGGAACCACTTATAATGTGTGCAAGAGAAGTGATGTTGTACCGCCAATGAGCATGTGGCTTTTCCCGACGAATCGAACGCCGTTGACAACGTTGGTCGCGTCATCTTTGGCCGCGTCGACGCGCCGTACAACTTCGCCAGTGCTTCGGGAAGCAGCGATGCAGTGAACGCTGCCTTCAGCTGCAGGGATGGCGATGACGTCGTTCTCCCAGCTCCAGTCCGCGCGCAGCAGGTGCTGCCGTTCGGCACTCTGCGAAACGGGTACGGTCGCAAGGCAGCGTTCCGCGTGACTCGCTGCAAACGGCTGGATGTCCAAGAGCCTCAGGGTGCTGTCTAGGCTGAGCACAGCGAGCCGCTCACCGCGAGCATCAGGAATGAGGCTTGTGATGACCCCCTGTGAGGCCTTCAAGCAATCAACAGGGGCCCCCGTCATGCGCAGGTCGAACCAGTGAACTGAACCACATACGTCGCCGACAAAAAGAGACTCGTCGGTGCAACACGAGGCCGTCACGGGGACTTTCATATTCGACCAGCTGGTTCTGACCGTCCCTTGACGACGGTCGCAGTGGGCGAGGTAGCCGTCGTCACCACCGAAAAAGAACTGCTCCTCCGAAGAAACTGTGACGGAGTTTACCACGGGCCAAGGATTTCGACCGCGAACGGTCCCACGAGATATAGAATCCACTACAGCACCGCGCTCCACATGCCACAGTTTCACACAGCCGTCCCCTTGCGCACAGACCAGCGTTTGTGCATCCAAGAATTTCATGTCCACAACGGCTGGACCACGAGACGACATCTTGCACACATTCTCAATAGCACCATCGCTTGTGATAAGCCACATGAGACACACACCGTCTGCGCTACTTGACGCGAACACGTCGCCACGCGAGGTAAGGGCTAAAACTTCTTCATCGTGCCCGTGTAGAGCCCACCGTGGCTTACCGGTTATGTCGTCTGCGGCCTGAGGGTGCCCAGCCTTGGATGGCTGCACGAGGAGGGCCATGAGATAAACTGCAGGGAGGAACAGACATACGCACATAAGTGAAAAATTAAAAGGAGACAAGAAAGCAATATGATGAGAAGAGGAAGGAACTCAAATGCGTGTGTCGAGGTGGCAACACGTGCAGCGGGTGCTGGCGTACCGCTGGGAGTTGCGGACCGATCAAGTGCAGTACGAGCCAACAGAGTCGCGCGGGTTAGGCACGATAGTGGCGCAGTCGGGAATAGGGTCGATCGAGTTCATTCGTATTCGCTGAACTGCGCCGACTTGGTGTTTTTTTTTGGGGGGGGAGAAATATGTGTATTGGAAAGCCCAAAATACGGAAGAGTATGATGGAATCTATACCCACAACGCGCCCTTGTTCCCGCGGACGATTGTTGACTTGACATCTTTCTTCCTCATCCTCTTCGTCACCTTGTGAATGCGCGTGCTCACGTGCGCACAACACAAAGAAAATGCAGAATGCAGATTCGTCGGGGATGTTCTGCTGTCCTTCATCCAACACAGAATAGGTGCGTAGCGACGCCTAACACCTTCAGAAACCAACAACCACTCAATACACAGAGCACCGACATGAGATGAGCGAGAAAACCAACAACTGCACAAGCTCAATGGAAACCGCGCGAAAAGGGCAAAGTGCGAGCGCCTGCATATGTCCGTAATTTTCTGCGGGGTGAAGAAAATGAGAATGCGTGTGGAAAAAGAGACTATGAACGAGCGCAGCCGTGTAGTCGGTGGATGACAGTGGCGCTAAATAGTTCTTGTTAAAGCAAAGCAAACACACACAAAAAAAAAAAAAGTTGTGAGAAACGATGACAGCTGTTGTCGTAGCGCCAACGAAGTCAGGTGCACTTGTCACCGCGTGAACGGAAGAGAAACTGCTTTTGACGAGACGACGGCCTCGGACCCTTTGAATTCAAAAGAGAAGAGAAGCAGGTGAGATTCTCTGTCAAAAAGGAAGTGGCAAGCGACGAACAACGACGAGGGGGGGGGGGCCAAAATGAGGACGAGTTCACGTGGACCCATTCGGCACTGTTGGTCTCTTCGCAACTGCTGTGAGAGGCTTCTTGCGGACCACACCACCCGCTGACTTCGCACGGCTAGTCGTTCCCGTTGGAGGCCGCGCGGCATCAGATGTTCGCAGGAACGAAGAGTCCTTCCGTTGAAAGTCTGCCCCGCGTGGCGTAGAGGCGTGCTTGGTGCTGCCCGGATGCAGAGACGAGAACATGCTCAAGTTGGTCGGTGTCCGGCCGTGGAGGGTCCCACTGGTCTGCAATGTCCTGCCGGGGTTATCCTCGCTCGCACGCGGAGTGCGCCCTACACGCGGTTTCACCAAAGAGGCACTCGCGTCTGTACCAGCACCGCGGGAAATGGCGCTGGTGGCGGGGGCGCTGGAAGGTGCGCTGGTGCCGCCAGTACGCGGCGAGATGGGTTCAGCGCGTGATTTAGCAGCGGAAGGGCGGAGACGCGGCGTCGGTTTCCTCTGAATCGCGGCCTCGTGATTCCAGTTGGTTCGATTTTGGTTGCTGCCACGCTTGAATGCGGCAGCGCACTCCGTGGCAGCGCAAATCAGCTGATCAATATTCTCCTCGATCCACCGCATGTGTGACGGAGAGATGGTACGTTCATGAAGGCAATAGTCAGTGGACGCGAGAACATCAATGAGTGCAAGAAACGTGGTTTGCCGAAGTCCCGACGACTCCTCGTGCTCACCTGGCTTGTACGATTTCATGAGAGTCTTAAGACCGGAGAGGTACTTCTCCCACAGACCCTTACTATTTGTGCTCATGGTCAATATGTCAACTGTGTTGTTCATTCTGCGCGACACGGCTGGCGTGGCCATGAAGCACACTCCCTTCAGCTTTGTCAACTTCTCTTGGAGAGTGAGGCTCATGCCATCTGAGTGCGCAGACTGAAGCGATGAGGCGCGTGGCAATGATGTGGTGAGGTCACCACCCTCGCGGAGCTTCAAGACCAGCAGATTCCCAGCTTCTTCATACACGGCCTGGAGCAAGCGAGCGCTCACCTCCTTGTTCTGTTTTGCATCAGCCAGAACGGCTGCCAGCGTAGGTGTGTCCCCAGGGCGCTTCTTTACTGCGCCACCTGAGTACATTGTGTTAATCTCCTTTGACAGACCGGAACCGATCATGCGGATCGTGTTCGTCAGCATGCGGTTCATCGTGGCAAGTGCGTGCAGACTGAGCCGCTCAGTCGTCTGTACCGTGTCGTCGCAGAGAGCCTTGCGAATGGCCAGCAAGTTATCTGGGACCTTTTCGTCGCGGCGACTCGGAGGTGGGAAAGCAAAGTCAAGGAGCAGCGCCAAAGACCACTGAAGGTCAAAGTACGTCCGCTTCACCTCGTCGGCCAGCTCACCCGAAAGTTTTTTTAGCTCTGCTTCATGCACCACACCAGGCGCTGTCTGCGAGCACAGACTAATGGAGAACGAGTAGTTTCCAATAACAAAGCGGGAGCAGTCGCTCAGGCGAATAGTCAACTTCTCACAGACGCAGACGAGTTGACCGTGGTCTCTGCGGATGTGCGCAGTGTTCGTGAGAAACGGTAAGGTCACGGAGGCGTCACCAGGACCAATCGTGATGTCCAGTGTCGAAGAGGTGGTGTCGAATGGCCACATGAGCGGTCCCTTGTACGTAGCGGGCGGGTTGTTCAGAATCACCCAGCTGTCCCCAGTCACGTTCGCCAGACGCTCTTCGAGACGCGCGCAGCGGGCGGCGAGGTCGGCGTGCTCACCTGAGACTTGACGCTCGATACCATCCTCAATGACACGCCGGCACTCTTCAGCGAACTCTTTTGAGCACAGCTCCCAGTCTAAAATGCGTGAGGTATCGACAGTGTCGTCCACACATGGCTGCACCAGCACGTACCGGAAGGCAAGCTGCTTACCAACAATGACGCGATCATTGTGATTGAGCTTCACCTCCTCTGAAAGCAGTGCACCATTCACGAACGAAACGCCGCACTCGGGCCGCAAGAAAACATCCATTCCGTCACGGCGTATGCGGCAGTGCGGTGAGTATACACTGCGGTGTGTGATGTCGCGCGCTGCGCCAGGTGGCAGCACCACAAAGTCGACTGAGCTGGCATTGGTGGTTTCACCGACAATGTACGTCGTATCTTCGCAGATTGCATGGGCGAGCTTTTCTCCCACTGCGAGTTTTGGGTTGAGACTGATAAGGTAGGGGCCTGCCACATTGGGGGAGAAGTGCTGTTGCTCGCCCACCATGAGTGACCACGCTCGCACATCCTGCATGCGCACACGCGACCCGATGCGTTCGTCAGCACCAATTGAACGTTTGCGGCAGTGTTCGTACAGCGTCATCACGGGCCCTTCAAACGCAGCCTTGTCAGCAGAACACAGTGATGAACCAGGTAACAGCACGCAGATGGAGGAGAACCGACAGCCAACAGCCGTGGCCGCGCCTTCCACGGCATTGACCAAGTCGTCGCCGCCAAAGTCTTTGCTCGGACATACCAAGCATGTCAGCCGGCGGTCGGCAAAATTAAATGTATTCTGCGTTGGTACCACAGTCGAGGCGAGGATTGTGGAGCAGGCGTGTGTGCCATTCTCTTCCTCGACCACGGCGTCGATGTCCGTCTGCCGTTCACACCTGTACTGGACGAGATCACCCACATCCTCGTCGACAAACGAAACTGTAATTTGGGTGTGTGAATCTGTGGAGGCGCGAATATTCTCTGTAAAGTGCGAGAACAGCGTTTTGCACATTGCCTTGCTTTTGATGCGCTCATCCACGAACATGACGACAAGATAGCCCTTTGTGCGCTCGCTGAGCACCTCAGCAATCACGCTCTGCGCGTTCTCATCGCAGTACCGACGCAGACCATTGAATTTCGGTAGCTTCTCGGGATTTCCACAAGCCGCCACGAAGACATCCGTTAGAAGACTCATGTCGCTGACTTACGCACACACACGCACACACGCACACACACGCACGTACACACACTGTATGTCAAAGAGAGAAAGAAGATGTGTTCACGCTTGAAGAAAAATGGAAAGAATCTTCTCTAGGCACGCACACAGAGGCGAGAAATGACCTAGCGAGGAGAAGACAGGTCACGTACCTCGGACGCCTATACAAACGGCAGCGAGGAAAAGAAAACACGCACAGATAAAAGAAGTGAGATGCCTGCGGGAACACGCAGGATGGTGGATAGTAAACAAAGTAAGCCGAGTTGTACAAAACGTTTTCTGAGCACTGCGGCACTGCTTTCGGATTCCTCAAGTGTGGAACCAGATTTATGCGCCTCCCTTTTCTCGCAGATTTTTTTTTCTCCCGAGATGACGTTATGATAAATGGCAGCGGATCAGTGGCAATCTCTAGTGTCTAAAGGAAAGAAAAGGAAGGGAAGAGAAGCGGTAGAGAGAATGTCTGGAAAAAAAAAAAATGCAGCAACCAGGCGTGTCTGGTGTGCGAGAGAGAGAGAGAAAGGGGAGCGCTACCGGCTATATACTCCGCAAAGATACTTGTATATCCTGCTACGACAAGGAGTGGCCAAAGCAAGTAAGAGGCGAGGGTCATAGGGAAGAATTGAAGGAGAAGTGGAGAGTATGAGTGTGACGACAGCAGCGCCGGGCGGTTTGCAGAACAAGAAACTCGACAACAGGAATGAGTGTTGGCCAGTACACAGGTTGGGCAAAAGTGTTGTCCGGGGAGGGGCGTACTCTCGCCTCGAGCAGCCCTTGATGTGAGCAGGAATGCGCTCATCGAGCCTGCAGAACTCATCTCGCCGCTGCGTACATCTTTGGTGTACGCGCTACTCCGCACTCTTAAACATTTCGGTCTGAGTTTATGCTGGTGCTTCGTCAAGTGACAGAGGTGAGGGGTCGCATCATTGTTGCCATACGTACTCCCCCCTGGCAAAAAAGGTGTGTCTGTAGTCGTGTCGTCGACGAGTAGCGATGAGAATCACAAAGGATGCAAATACGGCAAAAAAAAAAAAAGAGAGAAGAGAAGAGAAGAGAAGAGAAACGTGTCATGGAACACCAAGCTGAATCGCCCACGCAGTTTCACAGCTTTTTGTCTCATGGGAAGCAGCATGCCGTGACCTAGGCCAAGAGATGAATCTATGCAGTCACTTATGCGCGACACAAACCCTCTGAAGCACAGGCCTGTGTGTGTGTGTGTGCCATTCGCGAGGGGCGGGTTTGCACACTTCAGTTGAGTGGCATCAATCTATGGATTGGCGGCGAGGAGGTGATCTAGATCGGCAACATCGAAGAGCTGTTCATCAGCAAAGTCGACAAAGTTCTTCTTCAAGAAATCCTGCAGCGCACGGCCAGAGAGTTTCTCACCTTCACGCACAAGGGCTTCCTCGACTTCGTCGGTCGTCGGCGCTTTCGCTCCATTTGGTTGCGAGTCGTCATCGAGTGTCGTCGCCTGAGCGTCGCCGGTGACCTCATCGCTTTCGAGTTCATCCGCCACATACATTTTATGCAGCGTGCGGCGCTCTGTCGCTACGTGGCTGGCTTGGTGTGCAATCGGCTCGCGCACTGCGTCCGCCGGCTTGGACCTCACAGGGTCGACGACCGATAGTGGGTCGTCGGATTCCTTGCGAGCACGCTTCAGTTCAGGCTCCATGACGTAAGCGTGTGTATGCGTCGTGTACGTGAGTATCGAGATAGGAGGAGCTGCTAAATAGACGAGACAAAGAGAGGGACGAGGTATGGAGAACAGAATGGGAAGCTTAAACCAATGGCAGGCTTCCATCAGCCATGATATGTATATATATATATATATATATATGCGTCGCATCAGAAGTACAGAGCGGAAGACGCAGAACGGTGTATCGCATCGTCGGTACGAGTGACCCTACTCAATGAACCCTCGGGAAGACATTGCTCTGTAATTGAAGCGGGAGGGAGGCGAAGATAAAGGACGCGGCATCGTACGCGCTGTTTCGTGGCCTTTTCATCCCCAATTCACATGTTTTTGCCGCGCCCTTTATTCCTCTACAGGAAGTCTGCGAGCAGTGCTGTTTTTTTTTTTTTTGTAATGGGCCTCACGCCACAACGAGAACATTCAAAGAACGACAGACAGCCACGCACACCAATCTCTCCGCAAAACAACGAGTGCGAAGCACAGGGGCGATCACGCACCATTCAGTGACGGTGAGATGCGTTGAGTAGCTCTCCTCCAGAGAGCGGAACAGAGCGGAGCTGGTGACTCAATCGTGGTGGTAGTATGTGTAAAGTGTCTTGTCCTTGGTGAAGGTGCGCTCCGCCTTGGTCGTGTTGGCAGGGTTTGTTGCGTGGCGTGACGGTTTCCAACGTGCCGCCGTGCTTACATTCGGACCCATGAGGCCGACGTTGCAAAACAAGCGCTTGACTGGCCGGTGGTGGTAGTTACACAGCTGAAGTTTGTCTTCCATCATGTAGCGCGCTAATATGTGCACGCCGTCCTTTTCAACACGATCGAAGGGAGCAAAGCGTGTATCCCAGGGCTCGGTCCTCTTCGTAGAGCTGAACTCTACGTAGCCACGTAGGCTGTCTGCGAGTACCCTGTGGCGGTCCAGGAGGTACTCATCACGCCACTTCTGGGCCTTTTCGTGGAATCCAGGACCGACTTTGGGGCGTTTCTTTGGCTTCGCCCAGAAACGGCGCTGCAGCACAAGACTCGTCAGTGGCACTTGACAGCCACGGAGGTCGGCGCCGCTGATGAACAGACGCTGTCGTTGCATAGATGGCTACTTGATCAACGTCACTTACAAGTCGGTACGATTGTCATGACAGTTGGTACGGAAATCGCAAGAGAATGCGGGGCCGGTGCGGGGAATCGAAAAGGACGCCGTTGAGTGGGAACAGAGAGAGAGATGAAGGGACGGGACATCGAGTGAGAATGAGCAGTTGGAACGCGGACGATGTGGAAGGTCAATACGAAGGAAACATGAGCGTCAAGACAAGAACAAGCGTGCATTGTTTGGCGCCGCGTGTTACTGGTGCGCCAGAGCTTCACGGGTGAGTAGGAGGAGAGTGGGCACGACGACACAGTGGTCGAGTTCAAGATGCAAAAAGAAAGAGTGAGTAGACACCCAGTCACTGTTTAGTTGTCTCCTTTGGTTGCGACTATGATTGTTCTTATCTGTCTTGGAGGACAAGTACGTGTTGTGCGGCGGCTTTGAGCAACTCGGCTGCTTCCCGGCGCGCGTGCGCCGATTGGCTGAGTGTACGTGTACGTATGTGATGAGTTGTTCTTGTTCCCTCTTCTCACTCCATGGTGCCTGTGTGTGATTGGGAGGGAGGAGAGAGAGAGAGGGGGGAAAACATACGCGGTGTGCGACTCAGTGTTTGCTGCCCAGCTGCTCCTCCAGTTGAGCCATGCGTTTCCGCATAGCCTCAAGCTCCCTTCGCAATGCTTCATTTTCGTCCGCCACGTCGCCGTGGAGCTCTTTCGGCGGTGCACTGGGCTGGGAGACACCCCTCGACGCGGCCTTGGAGGCCGCGAGTGCACGCTCCTCGCACTCCATATCCGCTCGGAACGCCGCGTAGGCCTCCGCTCCTTTTTCAGCCTTGCTCATGGCGCGCTTCAAACGGAGCTCTTCCGCCTGTTTGGCGCTCAGCTTCCTCATGTATGCCTCTCGTACCGCCTCACGCACGAGTTCGGCTGCCGCCTCATCTTCCAGGTCTTCTTGCGACGGCGCCAATGCCGCTTTCATAGGATCCTCAGGGGTCGGGATGTTAGCAAAAAAGTCATCCACCCGTGATTTCAATTTGCTATTGAACACCTCATCAGACTCAGGACTCTCCATGTGGGACAGCTCCTCCTTTCGGACAAAGTGAGTGAGTGTTTCGCCGATCCCGTGCTTCCGAATGTTCTGCTCACGCTGAAGATCCTCTTGGACGGTTTTCAGCAAGTTGCCGGACAGCATGGACGTTCCCAGGATACTGTCAGATCCTACGCCACCAAAGCGACGATGCGAGGGACACGACACGCCAACGAGGCATGCCATCACGGATCCAAGTCTTTTCATGGCAGCCGATGTGTCGTCCAGTGATGTTGGTGGGGAGAGGCCAAGTACCTACATGTGTTCGCACGATTTGTAAGATCAATAGTTTCAACCGAGAGAGAGAGAGAGATAAGAGGGGGCGTGTGCGAGAATAAATGGGAGTGTGAGTGAACATATAATGCGCGTGGCGTGGTGGTACTGTCAGTACGCAGCACGTGGACGGGCGTATGAGAACGAGGAGAATATGATGACTCGTGAAATGTTCCTCATAGTCGCAGACGCACGAATGGAGAACGAGGAAAGGAGACAGGCTCATGAAACGGACTATCACTGCTTGCCACCGCAGCCTGCATTTCTGATAGTATGTGCGTGCTTTGGGCAAGTAAATGAATGAAAAGCGCGAGTGCTCGCTCATAAGATCATGACGAGACGAATGGAGAAACTGAAAAAGAAACAATAAAGTCAGAATAATAAAAATGTCTTGTGTTGAAAAACGAGAGGAAAGGGTGAGTGAGTGCACTGTGCGTGTAGTCGCTCACTTGGCGTACACGGTTGTTGGAAAAAAAAAAAGAGAGAATTCCACTTGACGCTACATGCTTCCTTGGCTAGTCACGATCGGGGCGCGAACAGGGGCTCACACTCAACGATTCACAAACTTCTGGTATCGCGGATATGCATGTGCCTCGTGGGCTTTCGTCTCAGGACCACAGCAATCAAGAGGAACCATCCGAGCACACGCACACACACGCGCGCGGAGGGAGGGAATCGACAGAAAATGGGGACGGTTGCTGAATAGGTTACACACAAGAAAAAGGCGCAGTGGGAATCGAGTGTGCACGCTTGCTCGTTGCGGTGAGCCGCTACGGGGTAGTGAAGACGCGCTCGTGTGTTTCATTCCTCTTGCAGTTCGTCTTGTACATATAAATCCTTGGACACGGAAGTCACTCTGACCGTGCACGGGTCCCACCCTTGGGACGCGGAAGGAGGCGTGTTCGGGACAGAGTGCTTACGCGGATCCTGCACAGATTGAAAAAAGCGGTGCACACCACTGCCAAGCAAACAATACCCACTCACGGGGTGAACGAGGTGCAGCCACAGTGCTCCGTTGCGACGGCGGCAGACACGTCGTTCCACTCGGACCTGGTCACCATAGTGGACAGCGCGTTTCAAAACGTCGGATGACAAGGAAGGCGTGGTGTGTACGCTAACATCCATGTGCGGGTAGCAGGCGAAAAGGGGAACCGTGTGATGCAGCGCCTTTGAGAGCCATTGAGGGTCACGAAGGGGACCTGTGAAGTCGCTGGCCTGCAGAATGGCACGTGTGCTCGGTCGCAAATGCCGCTGTCGTGAAAGGAGTGCGTTTGTGATGTCGCAGAGTTGCACCGGGCGTGAGGCACTGTCTGGAGTAATTCTCGTGCTTCCAGTGAGGATACTCTTGGCCACCTCGTGTAGCGTCGGGGCATCGAAAGGCGTGCGGTCCGTCATGAGCCTGAAAAGCAGTACGCCGAGTGCCCAAAGATCAGCCCTCCGAGTGTAAGAGTGGCCGTTGAGCAGCTCCGGTGCCAGGTACAACGGGGTGCCAAGTCGCGTGTAAGCCTTCGCGTCGGTCGACGGCAGGTGCTTGCTCAGCCCAAAGTCGCCAATCTTCACGATTGGCTCAGGGCCATCGCCGTAGTGGAGGAAGATGTTCTCCGGCTTCAGATCTCGGTGAATCAGGTGCCGCACGTGGAGGTGGTCCAATCCGACGATGATCTGCGTCGTAATGGACATGAGTTGTTGTATCGAGAGAGGAAAATGGGCAGCCAGATACTGTTCCAAATCCCCACCATTGCAATACTCCATCTCCAGGTAGAAACGGTCCTCGTGCTTGGTGCACCACGCCCCGTGGATGTGCACGACGTGATCACTCGTCAATGTGCGCATGTTGTACGCCTCGGAGATGTTGTAGGCAGAATTGCAGCCGTCTTTAGAGCGCTTGACAACGCGCAGCTGTCCTGAACTCGTTCGTACGAGGAAGGCATCACCAAATACGCCGCTGCCGAGATGTTTTACGCAAGACATGCCGCGCTCAGCCAACGCGGGGCCAATCGTTTCATCCAGCAGAATTGCCATCGACAGCTGTGTAGGCGGGTGGTGGGACGTGCTGAAGACACGCGAGCAACGCACACTCACTAGATCAAAACGGAAAAAAAAACTTGTTGATGGTCGCGCGATTGCTAATCAACCGCGACGATATCACAGTTCGTTCCTTTTTTGAAAACCAAGTGATGGAATAGTCTGGTGTTGCGAGTGCGACGGCGCACACAGAGAAACGGGAAAAAAAAACGATAATGCGGTCAGCGAGCGGCGGCAAGGCACAGAAACAAAAGTGTGTGAAAGAACAACATATGCGAAGAGAGAGGAACGGATGAGAATCAATGAGTGCGACGGAAGCACAAAAAAAAAAAAAAATGGTGAGGTACTCGATGGAAGTGGGGGCACGGCCGATGGAAGGAAACATAGACAAGGAAAGAACTCTGCTTGACATCCTACTAACAGGCTAAACCGTAGGCACAGCCGAACGGTGGGTCAGAAATAGAATGCCTATCATGTTGGCGAGGGTGTGGGTCAACATAGGTATGCAGAGGGTACCTCGGGCAGCATCAGCCTGGTGTGATAGTCTTTTTTTGCTCAATAAATTGATTGCTAGCGTTATCTTAGAACTTCGATGTCATTCAGCAGCGTTGAGAACGCACATTCGACAGGCGCGTGGCTTTACAAATGTGACGCGATGTCAATCCGCATCTGTCGCTCACACAGGACAAATCCCTTGCGCTTATAAAAATCGATCGACCGTTCAGCGCAGTCCAAGATTACTTTGTAGCAGCGGTTCGCGCGGGCGACGTCTAGCAGCGCCTGGATGAGCTGGAGTCCCGCGCCCTTCCCGCGACAGCTTTCGCACGTTACAACATCCTCAACGTGCCCAACGCACATGCCGCTCCTGGTGAATTTTTGCTCAATGAGCAACGAAGCCGTCCCAACTACCCTGCCAGAAGTCGGCTCCACGGCAACCTTGGTAATGATGCCGGACGCGCAGCGCTTCTCGTGAATCTTCACAAGCTCTGCATGAGGTAAAAGTGGTGCGTCAGTGAGAAACGTGAGGAGACGCAAAATACTCTCCAGGTCGTGGGCAGTAGCGTCTCGTACTGTGTACAGCCCAGACGACATTGCCACTTCACAGTTCAGTCAAGTGTCAGGTGTTGAGAAGCAAAGGAACAGCTTAGTCTGGTCACTGCGCACCTGCGTAGTTTCAAGTAGCGCCTCCGATGCATGGTGTGAAGCGTCCAAAGGAAAAAAAAAAAAACAGGTGTGGAGAAGAGAGAAGGAAAGATGGATGAGGAGGAAACATTGGACAGGACAGTGACGAAAGAGGGGAGCTGCAGCTTCAGAAATATGACACCCTTGCGTGGTAGCTTGACGCAAGATGGGTAGCGGCGCGAGACTCGGCAGCGATGCGTTCAGTGAAGCTAGGCCACGAGTAGTGAGACGCGATGGAAGGCCCACGTACATGTGGCCTTTATAGGAACAAAGTGCATCCACAGGTCCGTATCAAAATGAGCTCGCGATAATCACGTCAGAAGCGAGCAGTTAACAAGCTGTGAAAAAAGAACACAATTCAAAAATGGAACAAACACGTCACCCACCAGTCAGCCAGTACCAGCAAAAAGTGGCTTTGAGAAAAAAAAGTTAGCTCTATCGAGTGCGGGCAGCTTCTCGCTAAACAAAGGCACTCTTAAATTGGGATTGCGGTTGCTTGAAGTTACCAGCCAATGAGGAAATGCTAGATTTTTGGAACGCAGAGGTTCCTGAAGAAAAGGCAGATGTTGGAACTGCGCCAAAGCCCGGTTGACCTTGGCCTTGTTGAGCAGCTGCGGCAAACGTGTTCGCACCACCACCAACTGAAGGACTGCCGAAGGCACTTGGTGACCCGAAGGCTGACGGTTGTTGAGGGTTGCTACCCGACGCGAAGGCTCCGGCGAACGGCGAGGAGGCTTGAGCACCCTGCTGTTGAGTGAAGGCACTGCCAAACGCATTCTGACTGGGTTGCGCAGTGCCTTGTTGACCGAACGCGCTGCTAAAGGCACTTCGCTGCGCCGGCGGCTGGTTTGACACGGGTGGCGCGGACCGGAAGGCGCTGGCAAACGCACCTGTTCCAGCGCTCGCTGCATTGGCTGAATCACTTGGGGATTGATTAAATGCCGGCGGAGGTGTGGGATTGGCGGCCCCAGCCTTGCCGAATACAGAGAATCCAGAGGCAGCATTCCCGCTCGCACCAAATGGCGCCGCAGCCTTCGTGGTGTCCGCACCAGCTGCAGCTCCAGGGAACGCGAAGGAAGCAGCA
The DNA here is from genome assembly GCA_030849045.1 of Wallacemonas rigidus. NCBI lineage: Eukaryota > Euglenozoa > Kinetoplastea > Trypanosomatida > Trypanosomatidae > Wallacemonas > Wallacemonas rigidus. The sequence continues at coordinate 566,310 of JASAOL010000610.1, forward strand.
GGCTTCGCGGCGTCGGCTGCGGGACCCGCGGTAGGTGCAGTTGCGGCAGCGTTTGCACCGAATGGTGACGCAGCCTTCGGGGCATCCGCACCAGCTGCAGCTCCAGGGAACGCGAAGGAAGCAGCAGGCTTCGCGGCGTCGGCTGCGGGACCCGCGGTAGGTGCAGTTGCGGCAGCGTTTGCACCGAATGGTGACGCAGCCTTCGTGGCGTCCGCACCAGCTGCAGCTCCAGGGAACGCGAAGGAAGCAGCAGGCTTCGCGGCGTCGGGAGCAGATTTCAGCCCGCTGTTATCGGCTGGTGCATTCTTGTCACCAGCTGCATTTGTGTTTTCCAATGGAGGCTGTGGTGGGTTAGTTGGACCAGCCGCGGCGGTCTCAACCGCGTCGGTGGTTGCCGCCTTTGACTGTGACTTGCTGAATGCGACGCCACTCGATACTCCAGTAGCGGGTGCACTGGGGATGTGATCTGTTTGCCCAGAGGCACGTGTAACGGCTAAACCAGCGGCTGCTGATTCGGATGAGAAATCAAGTTCTTTCTCTGACTTCTTCTGTGAAGGATTCCCGCCCGTCACGAAAGCGGGAAACCCAGCTGCCGATACCTTATTCTTTTCCGAGCCCTCAGTACTGTCGCGCAACGGAAGTTTTGCAGACTCAGCAAGTACTGGCTTCTTTTCGTCTGCCGGCGCATCAGGCTGGACAACCGCTTCGACTGCTGCTGTTGACGCTCGCGAGGGGTCACACTCAACGGTGCCTGGTTGTTGTAAACTCTTACTTGTTTTTGGATTTGAGGCGCCATCGTCCTTCCGAATGGGGAGCGCGGTCGCGTGTGAGGATTTGGAACGACTAGTGGGTTCCCCACTGGGGTGCGCGGGTGCCGTTCGGTTACCTTTTCTGTCCAGGGACTCAGCTTCCTGTTTGGCCACATAGCGTGAAACAATATCTGGTGCTTCACGAGGAGTGTAGCCGATAGCCACACTGTTTGACTGCGAAGCCTTTTGACGAATGAGTCGCTCGCCCGCATGCAGGACTGTCGGTCTAACTTCTCTGCAAAGAAGGTAGAGACCATCGATGCCGCCTAGAAGTACACCAGGAGACTGATTCACTGCATCGGCGTGCCGTGCATGCGTTGATGTCATCAGAGGCCTCCGAAGGTGTCGCTCGTGGAAATTCTCGATGGACGCCGCAAGTGACGGCAGTTGCTCCTGCGAGAAGCGATGAACTTCCTGCTGCAGCGTCTGAATAGTTGTGCAAAGTGCACGAAGCGAGTCAGACTCCGTATTGGTCAAATTGAGGGCCTCATCGCAGAGGGCATCGAGGCGACCGGACGCCATTTGAGTAAATCGGATGAACGTAAAAGCGCGGCAAAACACAGGGTACGGTGTGCAGAACGAGGAAAGCGAGTAACGTGTCGATGACAGGGAAGCGAGCGTATTCGGGCGGTACAACTGAAAAACTTGATTACACTTAGGGGATGGTAAGAAACTGGTATAGAGCTGAAATACAAACAAGCATGGTGCGTGAAGAAAAAGGCAAGTACCAGACGAGGCAGGGAGTCGTGTGAGTAGAAGAAAGGGCGGACATAAAAGGAACTTATCATCGTGGGACGCGACGTTATCGACGGGCGTGCGGTGGCATCCATCTCCAAGCACTTAGGACCAAAGGAGAAAGAAGACGTCAGCGAGCACGCGCTACCTCGGTCTTGGACAGCACCCAGGATCGCTAACAATCGGCCAAAGACAGAAGCGCCCACTAGATTGCTCTCGTCTTGATTCGCTCCCACAGGCAATGATGAAGACCACAGAAGAGCTAAGCACTAAAATCGGAGCTTTTTTACAACTGCGGCCCAACGGCGCACGTAAATGCCCATTGGCCTTGCCTCACTGAAGACTAACAACAAAATTGAGTATCCGAATACGCATGTTAAGGTTCGATGTTCCCGAGATTGGAGAGCACCTAGTCATTTATCTTTCTGACACGTTTCCCTCGCTTGCACTTTGCACACATCGCGGCGCGCTAGACTGTGACCGAATGTGATGAGTATTCAGTCTCATCTCAGTCACATGTCCCCATCACGACAGCTTGCGAAACGCACTACGTAAATGCCGCTGCGCATCACTGCGCGGCACGGATGAGTCTGAAACTTGTCTGCCCTGTTCGCGAAGCAGCAAGGTGTCGTCTTTCTCTTGGAGTACTGCAAGTGCTTGCGACCCAAGCATGGATCGGATATCTTGAACTACCTGCTGCTTGAATACAGATAGATCATCATCTATCTGCCGATGAAGTGCTCTCAGAAGCTCATTATCAGCGTTTGCTCGATCGCTACGCCAGAGCTCCCGATTGCGCTCCAGTTCATCGTGTACGTCTAGTCTCATTTGTTTGAGAGCGCGCTGCTCCGCCTCTTTGGCCGCACGATCAAACGTTTCTTGGATGCTCGCATCTAAACCACCCGAATGGGAATTGTCAGGAGTACCTCGTTCGTCTGTCAATTCTCTTTTGGCTGCCACGAGAAGGGTAACCACATCAGTGCGAATCTGATCAACCAGTCGCGCGTCGCTTTCGGATTTGAGAGTTAAAAATCTTTCGACGCGCTCTTCAGCCTGAACATCACGACGCGCCATCTCTTCCCTCAACTCAAAAAGACGATGATCCAAGGTCGTGGAGGCTACTAGCGAGCCAGCTGAGCGCGGGACGACTGTACCCTGCGCGTGCCCCAACAGAGAAGACGGCAAATTCACGTCACGGCTCAAAGGCAAGTACGTCTCACTGGAGGGCTCAGGCACAACCGGGGCACGCATGGGGTTAGGCGCGCTGTGCGTGGGGTGGCTCTCCGCCGCGCGTGTTGTGGACGCCGGCTCTGGTTCAGGCTTCTTCTCTGCGGGTGTATCACCACGAGCGGGGCCTCGCACGAACGTCTGCTTGACGCCGCAGGGCCAGCAGTCAGAGCGCACCGTTGTCTTGCCGTCAAGATGGCTGCCTTGCAACGCTTTTGCCTTGTGGCACACTTCGCAACGCCACACGTCGTCGGCACCAGCAGCACCTGAAGCAGCAGGCTCGCTAGCAGGAACAGACGCTGCAGGGGTGCGCGCGTCGGGGCTGCTCTTGGTTTGCGCACCGGATACAGCTTTGGCGGCTGGCAGGTACGTCTCCTTTGCCGGCTCAGGCACAACCGGGGCACGCATGGGGTTAGGCGCGCTGTGCGTGGGGTGGCTCTCCGCCGCGCGTGTTGTGGACGCCGGCTCTGGTTCAGGCTTCTTCTCTGCGGGTGTATCACCACGAGCGGGGCCTCGCACGAACGTCTGCTTGACGCCGCAGGGCCAGCAGTCAGAGCGCACCGTTGTCTTGCCGTCAAGATGGCTGCCTTGCAACGCTTTTGCCTTGTGGCACACTTCGCAACGCCACACGTCGTCGGCACCAGCATCTCTTGGCATAGGAGAGGAGGGTGTGGCACGAGTAGTAGGTGCTGCGAGGGGTTCGGGCTCAGCAGGAACTGAGAGAGCCGAAGAAGGCGGCGCGGCAGCATCAGGATCGCCGTCGCGGTCCATCTTGGCTGATACCGCCCAGCTCACAAACTCATCAAATGTCAGCCGACCTGAACCATGGTCGTCAATCGACCGAAACGCCTCGCGAGGGTTCGGCAGCGGCAGACCCCACTCCTCAAGTCGCGGTGCCAGTGCGACCAACTCGTCCTCGTTCAGCAGGCGGTCGCCGGGTGTGTCACCCTGCTCAAACAGCGCAGACAGCTCAAAGTAGTCGTACAGATAGCACAGCATCAGCCGAAACTCAAGGAACTCAACGGGCTCCTCGTCACCGGCACCGCGGTCCTTCGTGCCCGTGGATTTCGCCTTGTTGAAAGCACGCTGGGTGGTGTCGCGCAGCCGCGTGGTGTACTGGTTCAGGTGCAGGATCGTCACCAGCCCATTGTAGACCTCCTTGACAGTCACACTGCCGCTGCCATCCTTGTCGAATCGCTGGAACAGCTTCAGACGCTGGTCTCTCTGCTCTGGTGTCTTATCGCGCGGCAAAAGTGCGCGCACGTGCGCAAACGCGTCCGTCATCTGCTCTGGTGTGGTATCCTTATTTTCACCCAGAGTACCAGACTATATCGTATACTTGACGCCCTTCGGTTGCAGTACCGTGAAAGGCAAAGACTGAATTCGTATGCCTTTGAGTCGACGGTTCTAACTGGTGCAACGCTGAGGACTGATATCCCGCAAGTGTCCACTATGATCGCGGCTTCCCACTCGTTTTATTGTTTCTTTTTTTTTTTTTTGCTACGTGCAGACAACGTGCTCTTCTGTTAATCACCGCTAAGTTTAAATATCCCTTGATGGAGAGAGTGCCGGGGAAAACAAGAGTTGAGTAACATGATATGTTGGCAGAAATCAAAATCAAAGTGGGCAAGTTGTCGGATACAGAGTGTGGATGTTGGAAGTAGCAATTAGTAAACCATCTTTCATTCTGGAACGAACAAAGCAGAACAAATTTCGCATTTAAAGCGCTTTCACGATTGCTGCGCGTAGACTTGAAAGTGGTAACGGCGCTCCCTTTCCAAGTGGTTCTACCTAGGTGCTAATACGATAGATGCAGAATCAACCATACGCGTCAATACATAGGTTTCTTTTAGTACTTACTAGTTTTACGATCTGTGGTTTTTTCCCCCCTTCTGATGGGTGTGTCTACACATGGTCGATGATACTCAGGGGTAAGAAGCCAGACGCATTGCTTTCTTGAGTGGATACTGACAGCAAAGAGATCTGCTTTGAGAAACAAAAAAGGGGGCAACATAGGGAGGCCGAAACAGTGTTCCCTAGCCCGCACCGCGCTCAACACAAAGCTCTCCGTTCGAGTCTGTGTTCCACCTCAGCACAGAGGCAGCACTCAACTTCTGTAGAATAGCTGTTTCGCGCTGCTGTGCTGCTTCGAGTCGTCTTTCGCGCATTCTCTGCTCTTGGAACAGCGCTTGCGCGAAGGAATCCGCAGTTCCGCAGTCCGTGCAGCTGTTCATCATTGCACGAGAAGACGGTCGCTTCAGTCGCTCCGGCTGAGAATGCTGGGTAGACGTTGTACTTCCTGTTGACCGGAAGTTCCTTTCCCTTTTGCTCCTCCTGGCTTGAGTATTTATCCTGAATTCAGCGAGCACAGCACCTGGATCGGCTGATTAGAAGAAACACTTTCCAATCAACTTATCTACGCTGCCCAGCTTTGAAGACATGTAACTGCACACTATTCTGTCCGTGTAACGACACAATTACTTGGAAACCAGAGGGTATATGTTGAGGTTCACTGTCCAGCGCGCCAAAACACACACTTGCGCCAGTGGGAGGGAGACAACCAGATAAGTGCGGGCAGGCAGAGCAGAGAACGAAAAGCATGGTGTGTGTTTGTGTGTGCGTGGATGGGTGGGTGTGCGTGGGCGTTCGTTTCATTCATGTAGAGTCGTCTCCGTTTATCCCATTAGTCATCCAGACTATGATGGGGCCCATTGGATAATGTACCAAGCGAAAATGTGAAGAGAGCAGAAAGACAAGCAGTCACACAAAACAAAGCACGTAACACTGAAAGAGGGGAAAAATCACAAGTACGCGCCTCAGCGCAACATCACCGCTGTCACACAGCAGCAAGCAGGCAGTTCCGCCGAAGTTCGAAGAAGGACACATTCAGTGACAAAAAGCCTTTGACAACGAGGAGCGCGTTCATAGACAGAAATGAGGGATTAAAGAAAAAAAAAAAAACAGTGATTTTCATGGGAGAAAGCAATTAAGAAACGATGTGGCCGTTCGGACAGCTCACTCGATAAGAGGATACTCGTGTGAAATATGTGCCGAAACTATTGCGAGAGTCTCCTCAATACGATGCGTGGTGATAGAGGTGCGCCACACTGTGTCACCAACTCAAACCCTTCTCCGTAAAAAAGACACACGTGTCACGACAGAAAATACAGAAGTTGGTGAAGCACTACTAGCACTGAAAATACTGACTGATTGTCCTTGTCAGCACATAACAGAGGGAGAATTGCGTGGGTCGTGCACACCCCATTTTTCAATTCAACTGGTGATGCCTGACCACACTGCGGACGGCATTCTCCGTAAACACATTCAAACAGATTGTACTGGCGGATGCATGTCATGCGGTAGGAAGTGGCAGAGCCGACGGAGAAGCAACGCAACGATTTTCAGGGTCGATAAGTTTGTAAAGCACCCAGAAATAACAACCAGAAGCACTACAACATCACATTGGCACAATATTCATGAGACCGGAAATGCGAAATAAAAGCTCTCTGAGCAGTACACATCTATACGTGCACGTATATGTGCAAATACATATGTGCAAATATGTAGATGGATAGATCTCGTTATTTTTTTTTTCAAGCATTCGAAGGTATAGGTGCGGGGGAAAATAGCTTTCCCACACGCCGTGTCCCGACTCGTGATAACCATGCCAAGTGCAACGCTAGTGCTTAATTACAAACTCAATGCCTGTCTTGTGGGAGCGCGTAAATGCAACACGAAGTTGATCTGATATATCAACGAAGAGCTGCACTTTAGGATACGCATTTGATTCAATGGAGTACACTGCACCCCAACGTCCGAATATGCACTGCACACCAGCACTCCACGTCTGAGAGGTTTGCGTGAGCAGCGCAATACCGTGAAGATTCACGCGAGCGGAGAGTTTCACAGCTACTGACAAAAGCATCCCAATGGCGTCACTACAGGCGTGCACACCGAAGACAGAACTAGACCGTTGGCCCTGACGGGCATGGCGGACACCGAATGCTGGATTTCCGAGAAGCTGACACCACGACTCGAATCCAAGAGGGAAGAAAGCAGTCACCGTAAGGTCGCTGTGTTCTGGGGAAGAATGAAAGTAGGCATTCACCACGTCATTTCCACGGTACAGACCGCCACAGCAAAATTTCATTTTTGGTTGGCACCCTCTGTATAGCAGATACGCAACATTGGATTGCTCGTCCGGATCTGCTACATCCTTCAAGAGGAGATATGTACCACTGTCTCCGAGGCCTGAGACTAAGCGCGCTCTGGTTCCTATTGCATATTCACACCTAACGTAGTCCAGCAACGACCATCGGCGGTGACGCAACATGAGTGGGTTGAGGGACGAGGGAAACCGTGCGACATGGGAAGCCAACGCATCATCATTCAGCGTTTCATCTGAGCTAAGCATTTTTTTTTTTTTTTGGTGTGGGGTTCTCTTTTTTTTTAATTTTTTTAAAGGTGGGGTGTGGGGGCGGTGGCGCGTTTTGTTTTTGCTGTTGTTGGCGCTTGGCGGCTGCGCTGGCCTTTCGTTTGGGTTGCGGGGTGGGGGGGGGGCCGGCCCTGGCCCGGCGCGCCCGGGCCGGCGGGGGCGGGGGGGGGGGGGGGGGGGGGGCGGGGTTTGTGGGCCTCCTGGCACCGGTGGGGGGGCGGTTTGCGACAAGTGGGCGCCCAACGTGCCATCTCGCACCCGGGGTCGCCGTTTTTGTCAAGCGTGCACCATTTGCTCCGCGNCCCCCGCCCTGCCCGCACACACACACACACACACACACACACCAAACGCGCAACCGACCCCACAACAACAAAAAAGAAAGAGAAAATAGTAGTAGCACACAATGGAAGGTGATGGTGCGGCAAAGGCTCATGATGGGCTGCCGCTTCGCAGCGACTTGCCACTCGTCGACATCGAAGACAACGAGACCGTTCGCGCAGAGCTTGTTCAAATGGTGATAACATGGCTCTCTCAACGCGGTCTGACGTCCTCCGCGCAACTGCTCCGCGAGGAGGCTACCGCACAGATACGTGGTGAGCATCACCGGCGGAAAATCCTTCATGCTCTGTGCCGTGCTGTAGAAGAGCAAAATTGGGAAATGGCACACAAGAATGCAGACAAGCTGCAGCGTATAATGGATGATGACAGCGGCCGTGTGGGTCCCGGCGGTCCCGGGGGTCGCTCACGATTGTATGGAATGGTGCGCTCGCTTCCACTTCTGCTGGCGGAGCTACAATTCCTTGAAATCGTTGATAGCGACGACGGTCAGCGAGCATTCACTTTTTTTGTGCGCAACCTCAAGCCATTGGAGCAAACAATGGACCAGACGCAGTTTCAGAAGCTCAGCTACTTACTGACGTGCAAAAGTGTCTCGGATGCCGCCACGCTGTACCCGGAGTATCGACGATGGTCTTCAAACGTGGCCCGCACGCAGCTTGTCGCACTAGTGCGCAAGGCTGCTGGTGAAGGCGTGCTCAGTGTGTACTGCCGTCAGGGTAATTTAGTCGAGCGCGCCGCTCTTCCTTCCTTGGACACAGTTATTGCTGAATCGCTTTCGTTTCGCTACCTCCGTGAACATCTTGGCCCACAGCTGCCCCGCATTCGCACGAAGCCACTCATCACATCCATCAATGTAGCACTCTCCACACACCTTCCACCCAACGAGGCTCTCCTCACAGTGGATGTCAATCGCGTTGCTCAGACGGAGCTCTCGTCCCTACTGTCGCCGGGCAAGAGCAACTCAGTTCGACTCACCGCCTGTCACCCGCTGTTTGAGGTCCCCGCTGTTGTGGTCGCGTGTAACGCGGGCACCATTGTGTGGATCCCTCTGGAGGCTGATCGCACCTCGCAAGCACAGACGCGGGTGGTTTACCGACACAGGGCGCCCGTCCGCGGCATGTCACGACACGCGAATAAATTACTCTGCTGGGGAGGTTCGCATGTCGCCCTGCTGGACCTGACGTGCTTCACCAACCCGTCCGAGTACACCGCGACGCAGTCACCACCCCTCTGGTCTCCTTTATCTTCTCCGACCCGTTCTTCTGGGGCACCAGCGGCGACTTTGAACACGTTCGCACACGCTGCGGACGTCATCACGAGCTGCTTTTTCCCGTGTAGCACTCTCGTTGCCACTGGTCTTTCAGAAGGCTCCGTCGCAGTGTGGGATGTGACAACAGGCGCGAAGCTTCTGGAAAACTGCTTCAGCAGTGCAGCTGTTGTCTCGATTGTGGTCAGCAAGTCAGGCACCACCTATTTTGCAGGGTCACGTGATGGGGTTATTCGCGCTGTCGACGTCGCTACAGGTGTGGCAATATTCTCGCTACCGTCAGCGGTTAGCCTGGAGCTGACTTCAATCGCGCTCTCTCCCTCTTCCTCTCTTCTGTTGGCCTCGTACCGAGGCGGCGCTCTTCGTCTTTGGGACACGCTCACTGGAAAGCTGCTTCCTTTCCGTCTCTCTGGTATCGAGAATGACACCCGAACTCACGCTCCAGTCACCTTTGGTGCTGTGGACACACACCTTTACGGTGGTAGCGAGGATGGCTCAATGTGCTTCTGGGATCTGAGCCACTTCCGGGCATCCAACGGCGACTTCGCCTTTGCAGGAGGTGACGCAAGCTTTGTACATACCAACAGCGTTGTCGGCCCATCTTTCCGACTACCCTTGCATCGCTCCCCAGTAACGGACCTCAAGCTGGAGGACGGCTACGCTGTTACGTGTGGGGATGATGGAATGATCGTCGTCTCATCGCACCATCACCAAGACCATTGCTAGGCAGGGGGGGGGGCTCATGACTTCACTGCTCCTCCTTGCTCTTGGGTTTTCGAGTGACTCAATGTGCGGTAACGTGTAGTTGTAGTAGTACTGGTATCCATTGGTTCCCGTGTTGCTTCGACTCCGAAGGTGAACTCTGGTACATATCGAAGCTCTTTGGTAGCCTCTTGTTTCTCATCTTGTCATCTCGGCTTTGCACTTCCTCTCTTCTTTTTCCCATTCCTATCATCTTCAAGGCTTTGCATCCTCAAGCGGTCTCGTTCTGCAGTGCAAGCCGCCTCCACTGGCCTTCACTGCGTGAAGCCCCAGATGCAACTTGTTGTTGAGCTTGGGCCACCTGCTAGTCGCAAGCCAGCTCTTTGACGCGACCATGGGCCGGTGGCCACATATATCAAGTGATCTGTGCTGATGTGAGGCAACCCGGAGTTTCCAAAGGTTCGCAGAATGGTGCGGATGGTGCGGTGTCACGCTAGCTTGATAAAGGCTACCTAAACCTGTGGACATCGACCAGTGGTGAAGACAGCCCTGTCTCGATCACTGATGCGACGACTGGTAGAACAGAATGTTAACGACTAACCGGTGGTGCAGAACCCACGCAGCAGGACCTCTTTTGTCGTGTCCCTTGCCCAACAAACACAACCCCATGTAACAATACGCCGCTGAGTATCAAGCGCTGCGCCTACTTATCGTATCTTAGCCCTACCGTTTGCCATGCATATCCCCTTCTTGCCGACTTTTATTAATTCATTTGTTCTACTCGTGTGCCACGCGAAATCTGCGCTCCTTTCTGTGCATCAATGTTGCTGCTTGTGCTTCCTCTCTTCTCAGGTCAATCCCCATGTTTCGATTCTGCCGCCGCACATTTTGCAGACCACCATTCTCGCTGACGCTGAGTGAGTCTCAGCCTGGCGCGAGAGTTCAGAATAAGGTCATATTCACTAGTGATGATGCGTCTACCAGCACGGTCTTCTCTAATGAGGTGCTCGCCTCTTCTGACAGGTTTCAGGCGCGCGCGATTTGGCTCGAGCTTCAAAATGCCTGTGGTTGGTCTGGTGTCTTCCCTGCCGCACAGACGGAGCCGTGTACCAAGCACCGTATCGGCTCAACCTAACTGGCTGGCTCCGTGGCGTGTCGTGTCGGTGATGGCAAGGCCGTTATCGTGTCTGACGATAAGGAGCTGCGTAGCGTTTCTCTTAACTGTGAAATCCCTGTCCTCGTGGATCTCAGCATCCAGGACGGCGTCGCGGCGTTTCGAGTGGGTGGACAGCCGCTTCCCTGCTCAGCATTGCTTGCGTTGAACCTTCGCGGCTACCTGCGTGTTGGCGTCTCGACGGGTGCGGCGCACCGGATTGGTGCTTCAGCCCTTGGCAGTGGCTGACCCACCGCAGATCCTTCGCTTGACGGCAGTGTAGACATTCCCAACATTGGCGCCACGGTTCAGAAAGTCATGGCTGAGCTGTCAGCGCTCACGGAAGCATCAGTTCCCAGTGACGAAACCGCACGTGAGGCGGCTACAGGGGACGAGGACGGTGGGTCGGATTGGGATGATCTGAATCATCCCGAGACGGGTCCGCTGTACACCGATATTGCGCAGGTGAAGCTGGAGGTGGAGAGGGACGGTCCTGTGGTGGCGCTGACACCCACTGTGTTCCGCTGCAACGAGGCACAGGACGGCAGCGTGTGCGCCGCTGTGCCGATCGGGTCGGAGGAGACAGCGGCCATCGGCGTGTCGGTGTGCTTCACTGGGATCAAGAGCGGCTACGTTGGCTGCGGCTTCTTCAAGAAGGAGGCACTGAACAGCGGTGAGGCCTTCCAGTACCTCGCTGGCAAGACCAATCACAGTATTGGCTGCTTGCTGAAGAACGGCGAGGTGTTCGTCTTCATCAACGACAAGCCCGTGTTCTGTGGAGCCATGCCGGACTCCGACGAGTTGACGACGCACTTTTCCTTTGACCGCAAGAAGGGCATGCACGTGCGCATCGAGAAAGGTGTCGTCAGCTGCGACGAGTTCAAAGACTTGTCGCTCTTCACTGGCGACCTCTACTTTGCAGTTTCACTGTCCGAGGAGGGCCAGCTGGCGCGCATTCTGCCGAGTGGCCTTGGTGCGCCGCGTTTCCACTACGGCATGAACTCGATGGACGTAAATGAGGACAAGTTGATGACGTGCAATCACTCCGTTCGCGCATCTCTGTCCGCACACGAGCGTTGGTACGGCGACGCGGAGAAGGCCTTTGTTATGCGCATCACCAACGTGTGCCGTGAGCCGATTGGCATTGGCTTGGTGAGTGCGAAGCTGTGGAACAACGGCCGCCGAAACATTGTGGGG